>JAINUF010000032.1:0-631341 GCA_029718625.1 Synaphobranchus kaupii
GTATGCTTTGGATCATTGTCCTGCAGGAAGATCTAACTACGACCCACTTTTATCCTTCTGGCAGAGGCCGACAGATTTTGGTCTAAAATCTCCTGGTATTTGATGGAATCCTGTATCCTAACAAGGTTCCCAGGGCCTTTGGAGGCCTTTTTGCGTATGGCAATATTCATATTTTTAGTAATGATGTTCAAATATATTCAAATTCATACCAATTTTATGAGGCTAAATTCAAACTCTATTTCATAAATTCAAACTTTATTTCATGCCAATATTTACAGCCCTACCTCACAACCCCTGATAAAACAAATCCAGTTCTAAAACTGCTTTAAATTGTTAACTGTAGCATTGTTTCCTAAAAAATTTTTTATATCATTTTGTAGCGACGCCTTTTCTTCTTAAGGCATTTCAACTTGAGATAAAGTGAAATTGTTTTATTTTAGAGGTAGAATCTTCCAATTAATTTGAAAAAAAAACATGAAAGTGCAACTTTTAGTATTTAGCACAATGTAAACTGTTTATAAACTAACAAGAACTTAACTCTGTCATACTTGTAGAACAGAAGAAACTAGCAATCTCCCCTCACATTATTGTGCACAGCAAATATCTTGGCAATCTGGTTATTACTTTTCAAGATATGTTTGGAATGATAGTCATGCTAGAGCAAAGGTCATGGGATCCCCAAAATAAATAGGCTTCTTCCTCTTGGTCACATGAATGTGCATAGCAAATTACATGGAAACCCATCCATTAGTTTTTGAGATATCATGATCACAAATTGAACGTTTGGCCTGATGGTGGCGCTAGAGGAAAGGTCATGAGAGCACCAAAATGAATACATATCTTCCGCTTGGGAACATGAATGTATGCAGCACATTTCATGGTAATCCAGCCATTACTTTTCCAGATATGTCTGTCAAAGATGGACGGACAGATGGACTGTGCAGCACAGCCACTATATAACTTGGGGGCAGAGCAGAGACAGTACAGCCAAGCACTCATATATGCTTCACATGAAGAGTACTCCTCCAATGCAATGTGCTCTACTGGTTGAGTGAACTGAACATAAGCTGTGCCTAGGAACCAGACCAAATGGATGGAGGAGGAGGTCGTAGTTATGAGGTTGTAGTTATGAGACCAGCTTACAAATGCATATGGGGTTTCCAAATTGGGAGACAAAGGGAAAAAATCGGGATAAACAATAGTTCTAAAAATATGACTCTGAGCTATTCCAAGTATATAATTAGAACACAGCAAAACATAGGGCTCAGGGAGGGATCCACAGTGGCGCAGCAGTAAAATCGCCGACTTTGAGTTGGTGCAGTTGCACACGAGGATCAGAGGTTTAAGCCCTGCTCCTACCAGATCGAAGTATGGCCGGTGCCTTGACAGAGCGACAATTGGGCGGCCACTCCCGGGATAGGGGGAGGGACTTGGCAGGGGATTGTTGCGCACAAAGTGGCCCCGGGCGAGTTGGGATCAAGGTCAGGAGTTCAAGGAGTCGCGCCCTGAAGAGCACGTGCTGCCTGCCTTCCTACCACCGGCTGACAGGGTTGTGTAGCAGCAAATTCTCAAGCGGTTGCTACACAGGGAATTGAATAGCTATCGGGGTACAATTGGATACCAAGTTGGGAGAAAACGGGTAACAATCAGCAACAAATTAAAGAAAAAAAAAACATAGGGCTCATCTCAGTCAGTGAGTTTGTTCCCCCTCCCTTCACTTTTTGCCTCCATAACTGGTTGACTCGGTGAAGTCCGACAGAGAGCCTGTACAGGAGGTGGAGTGCAGTGTACCCCCCAGATTCCATTGCTTCTGAGAAAGTATGGCTATGATTAACTTAACTTAATATGATTAACTGACCATGACAGAAGATTACAAGAACACACAATTATACATTTCCACAATGCAATTGCCAAGCAGATACAGCAAGCCTCAATGTTACTAAAACCTACCTCTGCCTCTCTGTAAAAAGCTATTGTTTTTCTAAATTTGAAGCACATTGTTGAAGAAAAATCATGGAGAAGTTACCAAATGAAAATTGACTAGTGTGTATAATTTCCCAAGAGCTCTGTGCCTCAAATTTGTCTTTGGGGAATGCAGAGTTGTGATGTCACATGCTTTCCTGTTATTGGTGGAGTCCAGTGAGATACAGAAAATAATGAGATGCAGAGGTTGGTTGGTGAATAAAATACTGCTTCTGACTCATCACCGCAGTGTGCGGGATCAGCCCGGGTGAAGATGACTCCTCTGTTGGTGGTGATGTGGTCTTTCTTTTATCACTTCTCTGCTGTCACTCCTGTCAGCCCGATCCCTGCCCCAGTCTGTTCCCTGCTGGGTGCTTTTTATCCAGATTTCCAGGCTGATGGAGACTTCATCATCGGAGGGGTTTTCCCCATGCATTACGGGATTGAGACCCTAGAACTGAACTTCACTTACAAACCAGCTGCTCCACAATGTCGGGGGTGAGGTCTTGGTTACTCTGATGTGCATGGAAACTGTTTTCTTTTCCAACAAACATCACATTCTGCTGTTGGTCTCTGCACAGATTTGACCTCAGATCTTTCCGCCGGGCCCAGACCATGAGGCTGGCTGTTGAAGAGATCAACCAGAGTCAGAATCTGCTGCCTAACTTCACTATGGGGTACAAGATCCACGACTCCTGCACAACCCCTGTAACAGCGCAGGCAGCAGTTCTGGCAGTTCTGAACGGACCAAGGACATCCTCCAGCACTATGTGTTCTGCCATATCTCATCCTTTGGCCGTGGTTGGAGAAACTGGGTCTGCACAGTCTATTGTTCTCTCAAGAACTCTGCAGCCCTTCAGAATTCCAATGGTATGTTTTCCTATTAGACTAAAATGAATGAATAGAGGTAATTTGGAATAAACATAATAGATATACTTCTGGATTAAATTCATGGTTCTGTAAAGATTAAGTACTTTTTTATCTGGTTCTATCTTCATCTTCAGCTGAGACAGTTATATTTCTCAATTTTTTAATTACTAATGGATATGTCTATTTTCCTTACATTTACAAGTGTGAGACTAGTATAGAATGATAAGTAGTATCGATAATAACAGAATATAGTGTCAACTATGTCTATTATGTGTCATCTGTACACAGTTGTGTACATTGTACTGCAGTTTACATAATTAATACTGTCTGTGTGAAAAGCAGTGTTATATCCCAAAAGTCCTGCTGTTGGTTATTATTCACATTGTAGCTATAATATAATACCACAGTTTTCCAAATCGTTGAAGAGAATTATTTCCATAAATGGATCATACTTCAACCACCACTGATCTGTATTTTAGTGTATTCACTAGAATTTGACCAGAAGATTAGGTGTTTTGGCTTTTGATATAATTTGACAGAAAAAGTTAAATTCACTGGAAACTTTTGAAGCATATGCTTTCACATGATAAGCCTGTATTGATTAATTTTATTAAAATAATTCAAATGTATAAATAGTAAGCCAATTTAAGTGACAGATTAATTTGTCAGACATACTTATTCAGAATAACATTTATTTGGAACTACAAAATCAGTGAGTGACATAAATTTATTGTTCAGATAGTGCCAAACAATGATCTTGCATCATAGTAACATACTTATAGTGCCTAACAATTATTTATAAAACACAACTTGGATCGTTGTGTTTATGTACTTCACGTTAAAAAAGGATATGGATTTTCTGTTTTTCAGATTAGTTATGCTTCATCTTGTTCCTGTCTCAGCAACAAGAAAGAATTCCCAACATTTTTCAGAGTTGTTCCAAATGACAACTACCAGGTGAAAGCCATTTCTCTCCTCTTGCAGAAATTTGGTTGGACATGGGTTGGTGTCATCCTTGAGGACCATGACTATGGAAAATTTGCTCTACAGGGATTGATGAGGGAAATAAAAAACACTGGTGTGTGTTTAGCGTACCATGAAATGATCCCCAAAGTGTACAATCAGGAGAGAGTACAGGAAATCCTTAATATTATGAAACGCTCCTCTGCGAGGGTTGTTGTGGTGTTTGTTGTTTACGGGGAGTTCTCCCTCTTTTTGCAAGACTACATGGATCAGAACATCACAGGGATCCAGTTAATTGGCAGTGAAGCTTGGGTAACAGCCTCACTATTCTCAGGCAGTGAGTTCTACCCTTTTCTAGGAGGTACCATTGGGTTTGCCGTCCGGCAGGGGCAGGTACCAGGTCTTAGAGACTATCTGATGAGTGTGAACCCATTGGGGTACCCCAGTAACCCGCTGGTGCATGAGATGTGGGGTGCTTGGTTCGGTTGCTCTGTCTACCCCTCCAGCAGCAGCACCCAGGCCTCCTCCCAGCTGCCCCCCTGTACAGGGTTGGAGCCCCTGCAGGAGCAGTACTCTGCCTACCTGAACACCTCCAGCCTTCGTTTTTCCTACAGTGTGTACAAAGCCGTGTACGCCATCGCTCACTCCCTGCACAACCTCATCAGCTGTAAACCTGGGAAAGGGCCCTTCCACAACTCCTCATGTGCTGATGCCTCAAACATTCAACCATGGCAGGTGATCACATGTAAAGCTTAAATAAATAAACAATAAAAAGTTAGTAATGTATGCAAGAATAACAGAAGCATTTTGCGGTTTGCCTCCAATATCTCAGTTTATGTTATGTAACATAAATTCAAATTGCTTGAGAAAGATTAAATTCTCATTTTGCATAATAAGTGACAGAGCGATTCATAAAAGCTATGGGTAACATCTGTTTAGCTAAAGCAGCAGTTAAAAATGATCAGTTTTATTACTGACACATAAAAGCTATAACTGAATGAGTGCAGCAACAGTATCAACTTTGTAATTGCCTCCAATTATTTTCCTAATAGTACATAAATCTACAGGTAATTACAACCAGTGAAACCAAATGAGTAAATTTGATTGCTTCATTACAACAGCACGGGATTAGAAAGATTTGACAGTTCCTACATTAAAGACAATTTGGTGAGATATGACACATTAGCCATGACAGAATTCACTGGCTGGTACAATGCATTGGCAATCATGAGTTTCAGAGAAAGGCAAAATACTCCAGTGTCCAAAAAAAAAACCTCTATATGTATGCATACAAATGTAATTGCAAATTACAGTTTGAATTTTCAATGTCACAACTTTCTGTGCCAAAATATTCAGCAAATATTCCGAAGCATTGTGATTCAGAATTTGAAAAGCACACTAATTTATCAATAACTTAATGAATGCAATCCACTTGCACAGAACTACTCTATTTCACATTGATTTATGAAATGATGTAAACATACCATTACAGTGTCAGCCCATAATGCTGTGGAATCATTTAAAAATTATTGCATAATATACAATATTTTAATTTCTTAGGGATTCTGGACTTTTTTTCTTTAATGTGTAGTATGCATATACAGAGAAATGTTAACTATCATTAGCATTTCCCTCTTTATCCTCTCCAATAGCCATATATATTCTTTACATTTAATCAGTAACACTAAAACTAAAATCAAAGATCATACCTACATTTACATCATTTGATAATTACACTATGATCTTGTATTCAGAATATTTTATTAAATATTTTATATTTTATATTTATCGATGAAAGTAAGGAATTGTAAAACAATTACGTTGTACATTTTCTCTTTCTTATTTTCATTTCAAAGCTCCAGCACTATATTCAGGAGGTCTCCTTTACTATTTCTGGAGAAGAGGTGAATTTTGATGCAAACGGGGATGTAGCTCCATCATATGATTTGATCAACTGGCAAAGAGGCGCAGCTGGAAATATTGAGTTTGTCAATGTGGGAAGGTTTGATGGTGCAAAGGAGTCTGGGAAGGAGCTATTCGTCCAGGAGGAGACGATCATGTGGACAGGCCACCAGAGAGAGGCAAGCTGCACACAGTGTGTATTTCAGTACATGCGATGCCCTCTGTTGAAGTTCTGTAGGGTAAAGTGGGGGTAAGTGCAAATCTGAAGTGAAAGCATCAAATCAACATTGATCAGCAGGTAGTCAACAAGGACCAAATCTTTCAAAGCTGGAACTCAAACCTGCAGTCTGTCACTGAAATGTGTTCAATTACCACATTGAAATAAAAAGTTATTATGCACTGCCATAGATTGTATTGTATATTTTAGCATGTTCTTTGCGTGTTCATTTTATATACACGGATTAAGTACTCACGGACAGGCAAATGTCTTTGCAGTGACACCTGGCCACTTGGACCATGGGCAGCTAGAAGTGTGGTTCATTGAGAGTCTCATTGAGAGATACAGAGTTCTGTGTCTCATTTACATGTAAATGTGCAGCTACACCTGGCTGTGTTCTCTCTCATACAGGTGTTGGTGTCTGTGTGCAGTGAGAGCTGTGCTGCAGGAAGCAGGAAGGCTGTCCGTCGTGGGGAGCCTCTGTGCTGCTTTGATTGTGTACCATGTGACGGCGGGAAGGTTAGTAATGAGACAGGTGAGTGCTCTTCACATCAAATGAACACACAGACTGCTAGTGGGTACAGTAGGCGTATCTCATAAGCTCATTACAAGTTGGCTTTTTTATACTAGCAGACATACTGTAAGCATTTTGTTGAAAGTACCCAAGTTTGCTCACTGAAAATATTTTACCTACTACAGTGTGGTATATCCTTTTAAACATTGAACTGATTGTATTTTAGTGTGTCATTACAACAAGAATGTTTGTAGTCTGACCAAAACCTTTTAAAAGATCATTAATGTATACACCAAGATGAATCCATCAAAAAATACACTTTATTGAATCCCTTAACAACAACTAACAGGATTCAGTATTCCAAGAATGCTATTCCTGTTGTACAGATACAAGGTATCTCACTACGTTGTTAATACAGTAACGGTATTTGTGATTATTTCTATGGCATAATGCCACAGTGAAAAAATATTTTCCTAAGTATCTTGTTATAACAGGAAATGTTTAGAATCACATATTTTGTGAACGCATATTTTGATTACAATTATGATTTTTATTGGTAAGCCATACTTTAAGCAGGATAATGATCTCGGGGCTGGGCATTACGCAGTTTGAATGCCATTCACACTACGTACCCAGCCCATCTGTCATTATCCCTTAAAGGGATAGTTTGGAATTTTGGACATAATGTCTCAATTACGACTTACCCATGATGTAGTTGATTGATGGAAACCGTTTTCAGCTAATTCCATGCTGTCCCTTCTTTTGGCCATACACACGTTGCTAATGCTAGCGCAACTCTAAGGTAACCGGTAGCATCCACTACCAAACGCACTTAAACACTCCACAATGCACCCAAAGCAAATAAAATACGACGACAGTCTATCTGGGGAGCGATACTTTACGTTACCTATGAATGTATTGCCGGCATTGGTCGACTACAACAACAAAGAAGAGCAACAAGTTGCAATGGCCACGTTCGCTCCGCCGCCGTACTTCCACAGAGAATATAGGTCAGAACAAAGTAATGGATTCAACGATAGTTTGACTTAAAAAATTATGGTATAAACACTCAAAATAACCCCGATAGACTGTCGTCCTATTTTATTTGCTTTGGGTGCACTGTGGAGTGTTTAATTGAATTTGGTAGTGGATGCTACCGGTTACCTTAGAGTTGCGCTAGCATTAGCAACGTGTGTATGTCCAAAAGAAGGGACCGCATGGAATTAGCTGAAAATGGTTTCCATCAATCAACTACATCATGGGTAAGTCGTAATTGAGACATTATGTCCAAAATTTCAAACTATCCCTTTAAAAAAGGATCTTGATATAGATGAGGAGTTCTTGCACTCTTATCTCACTCTTATATGAGACGGTTTTCCTTTTTAACGTACGGATGCTTTGATTTCTTAAAATGCATGTTGAGGTACAGACATTGTTTTAGGTAGAAAGAAATCCCTCTGCCACCCCAAAATTAGGTACAACAGATCCGTTTGTTGTTACGACAAGAAAAGGGTCTCGTTATAACGAGATACAGAGTGGATAATATTTCTTCACTTTGACAAACAAATAAAGCTGAGATTTAATATACCCCAAAATATATCTCTGCAGCATTCTTTTTTTTATTACAACTATTATACTGTCTTTCCTCAGATTCAACAGATTGTACAGCTTGTCCTGAAGATTACTGGTCCAATGCAGCCAGAACTGAATGCATACCAAAAGTGATTGAGTATCTCTCCCATGATGCAATGGGACTGACCCTGACTGTGGTAGCTGTAGTGGGAGCCTGCCTCACCATCGCTGTTCTGGCAGTATTCCTCTACCACAGGAACACTCCGATTGTCAAAGTCAACAACTCAGAGCTGAGCTTCTTCATCCTGCTCTCTCTGACTCTGTGCTTCCTGTGTGCGCTGGTGTTCATCGGAGAGCCTACATCATGGTCCTGCATGCTGCGCCATACTGCCTTCAGCATCATTTTCTCACTCTGCATCTCCTGTATCCTGGGGAAGACTCTGGTGGTGCTGGCTGCCTTTACAGCCGCTAGGCCTGGAAACAACATCATGAAATGGCTGGGACCCAAACAGCAGAGATGTATCATCTCTGCATGCACCTTTATACAAGTGATAATCTGTGCAGTGTGGCTGATCACTGCTCCTCCATTCCCAAATAAAAACACCCAGTACAACCGGTCCAGAATAATCCTGGAGTGTAGTGTGGGTTCTGAACAGGCCTTCTGGTGTGTTCTGGGATACATTGGGCTCCTGGCTGCTCTGTGTTTTATTCTGGCTTTTCTGGCCAGGAAGCTGCCAGGCAATTTTAACGAGGCCAAATACATCACCTTCAGCATGTTGATCTTCTGTGCAGTGTGGCTGGCCTTTATACCAGCTTATGTCAGCTCACCTGGAAAGTTCACTGTAGCTGTGGAGATCTTTGCAATTCTAGCATCTAGTTTTGGGCTATTGCTGTGCTTATTTACTCCAAAATGTTACATCATTTTACTGAAACCACAGAAAAATACCAAACAACATCTGATGGGAAAGGATAGATAGTTACCAGTATAAAATAACTTGTTTCATAATAAAATTTTTATTGTCATTAAAAACGCATTTATACAATGTGCTCTCTCATGATAAAATTATTTAAAGTGTAATATACAAGACTTATAGAAAAAATTTAACATTTTTGTTTATGTATGTATGATGTTCAGACAACAATAAAAACACAAACACAAATCTCTTGTTCCTTCCAATTAATTTGAGATGTTTTATTGTATACTAACCAACAACAAAGACTGATAAAATTCCACCATTAGTTCCCCTGCTTAATTGTAACTAAATTGAATTAAAAAACCTTATTCAGTTGCAGAAACTGAAAACCCTTAAAACTGCCACTCTTAAACTGTTGAGTTACTAAAGGTTAGACCAAAAAATGATCTCTTGTACAACACATGTATGAGTTTTTAAGTGTTTAGCTACAGGATTGGCTACGGAAGTCACGCTGGGGTCCATTTTGAACACGTGAATTGTGTTACCTGTGGAATGAATGGAAACGTACTCTGTTGTCCCTACACCTGCATTTTATGTTTTATTTTGCCTTAATAAAATAAAAATAAAAACCACTGATAAAAGACCCGCTGTATCTACAGTGCTAAAAAAAAAAAACTGCTCGTGCAATTGTTTAAACAGTAGAGGATTGGTTGTGGTTTTGATCCAGTTTTTTTTAATTAAATACATGTACAGACACGCTTCCGGGGAACACAAGGGCGTTGAAAGAAAAACTGTTTTTGAACAGAGTACAATAATGAAGGGACTCTGATATTGTGCTACCCTGATTATTCCACATGGTAAAGGCTGGGCACATAGACTGGTAGATGGCGGCTGGTTCCAGACAGATGCCGTGGAGAGCAAAGCCTGCCTGCAGAGTGCTGTTGCTGGAGGGCAGGCAGAGTCAGGCTCACTCCTTTGGGAGCTGCAGAGGGGAGATGGCGGTATGGCTCAAGTTCACTTCAGCTGCCAGCCTTAGGATATACATCATCACTGCTGGGGGTGCTTGTTTTTCAGGGCTGGGAGGGCATCGCTGTTTTCAGCTCATTCTTTTGGGAGCGGAGACTTGTTTTTGTCTGGTGATCTTTTGATTGAAAAGCCCAGTGTGAATATGACTTTACAAAGGCACTCCCACAAATATCCAGCAGATGCCTCTCTGGGGTGCAAAGAAACACATCATGATCAGATGTTGTTTACTGTTTATCCACCAGCTATTTTCCATCTAACAGGGTTCATTTTGATCTCTGAGCATAAAATTAACACCTGAGGAAATCACCAAACTTTCGACTGTCACATCCTTCACAGCCAGTAGTGTCCATGAGACTCATTGAGCTATGCAGTTCACACAGAAATCTCACCACATCTGACACACTTAAATCTTTATTTTGGAAACTAAGATTTAAGCTAAATGTTTTTTTTATTTATTTCAATTTAACATTTATGCTAAATGAAAACAGCATAAATGTTACATTTCTGAAACAGAGATATGAGATATAAGCTATAACTTTATTTATTTTTAGTCTTTTGTTTTTTTCATGCGCTGTGTGTCTGTTGTGGGACAGGGAAGCGGGCTGGAGATTGTTCAGGGCACTCATGCTGCTTGTTTTGATAATATTAACAAATTGTATATTCGGGATAATTTTGTTTCTGGTCGTCACCATGGAGACGCATTCACAACATATGCTCAGGAATGTCCGTTGGATCTGCAGCTACAAAGTTTACCATCGTTCTTCACCGGAGTTGAAGATGTCGGGACTCAGGACTGATCTAGGACTGCAGGCAATCTTTAAAAGGCCACCAGAGAAAAGAAAGGAGAAGATAATGCGGGGGAGGAGTGAGGCGACGACTGGGAAGGCTGACGCAGTTCGGTGCCGGGTTTTCGACAGTGTACAGAGACCACAACACTACGTGTATGGAGTCGTGGAGGTGGAGTTTGTGTTGGACTGCTTGATAACACTGGACATCTCGGGACAGCGGGGCTATTTTTAATCATGACCTTTGGCTGTAGGCTATTACACTTTAATTCACTTAATTAGTTTGATTAATGCAATGATGATATTGAATGTCTTTGTTTGATATGTTTGTGTGTTGTGGGTCTGCCCCCCACTGTCTATGTCTTTTTTGTTGTTGCTTGGGCTACAACTGAAGTTCCCTTGCGGGAAAATAAAAGTTATTCTATACTATTCTAGGCGTGTGTGCTCCTTTCTATTGCGCGCTTCGGCTATGCAGAAGGGTGTGGCCGACAGGCGTCGTCGTCCTGCTCCCTCCTACCGGGTGGGGCAACGAGTGTGGCTTTCCACACAGGACCTTCCCTTGCGAGTTGAGTCTCATAAACTCACGCCTCGGTTCGTGGGTCCTTTTAAAATTATTTGAAAACTCAACCCGGTTACTGTTCGTCTCCAGTTACCTTCCTCCATGCGCATCCATCCCACCTTCCACGTCTCCCGCCTGAAAACTGTGCTCATTAGTGCCCTCGCTCCGGCTGATAAGCCGCCACCTCCCCCCCGGTTCACTGAACGAGAATTTGAGTCCCCTGGGGATAGACGCATTAGCGCACGACTGGCCAGACGGCCTGCTATACGCGTACCAAGGAGTTGCTGATCAATGCAACTCTGCACAGGCTCAGCACGAGCCTCCACGAGCTCCTGCTGGTAGCCCCGAGATGGCCAATGAAACCCTGGTTTCCCACGGTCCTCAGCCTTGTTTACGATCCAGTTTGGGAGGATCTGTTATCACAACAGAGCAGCACTGTTTGGCACCCTCGACCAAACATGATGAGTCTCTGGCTATGGCCACTGAGGAGCCCGACTCTTCAATAACGGAGTGCGGCTCCCCCCGTGCAGCGGACGCTACTCAACTCCAGAACCCCCTCGACGAGGAGGGCCTATGGGTATATGTGGCAGCTATTCAGCACATGGTGCTTAAGAGAAGGCTCGGACCCTGTACAGTTTCCAATCCTTGTACTATTGGACTTCTTACAGTCCTTACTCGATCACAGGAAAGCAGCCAGCACACTGAAAACCTATGCGGCTACCATATCCAGCAGGCATGTCTGGGTACATAACAAGGCTGCAGGGAGCCATTACCTTGTCAGCCGATTCCTGAAGGGTGCCCGGAGGCTGAGACATGCGAGGTCACTGGTAGCTCCCTCCTGGGATCTCCCCTTGGTACTGAGAGTGCTCACAGTTCAGCCCTTTGAGCCTCTCGAGACGATCAGCCTTCAGTGGCTTTCCTTTAAAACGGCGTTTCTGCTGGCGATGGCATCAGCTAGACACGTTGGTGAACTCTGCGCTCTCTCCATCAGAGCAGAGTGCCTAAGGTGGAGACTGGCCGACTCAGGAGTCACGTTGTGGCCTAATCCATGGTTCCTGCCCAAAATCGTTTTGGCATTTCACAACAACCCCCCCCCCACCAGGCGAGGACCTGCGGGACACACACCTGATATGTCCAGTCCGTGTGCTGCGACGCTACATCGAAGCTACCGCTTCCTTCAGACGTGCAGGGCAACTCTTTTTCTGCTACGGCAAGACTAAAGGGACAGCGCTCTTGGTTCAAAGCCTCTCCTGGTGGATAGTGAACGCAATAGCCACAGCCTAAGAGGCTAGCACTGAACCCTCGCCTATTGATATCCAGGGCCGGTCCACCAGAAGTATGGCTACCTCATGGGCAGCCCTGGAAGGCGTACCTCTTAAAGAGATTTGTGAAGTGGCAACATGGACGTCCCCATGCACATTTACGAGGTCTTATCACGTCAATGTGGCGCCAAGCTCAACAGTCGGTGCATCCGTCTTACCTGCAGCCTTGGCATCTGCGTAAGCATGATGGTCCCTCCTGACACTTTGGGTATTAGTCATCCATATTGATGACCCTAATGGTCTAAGGAATTAAATAGAATGAACAGTTACGACTGTAACCAGGTTCTATGAGTTCCGGATGACCATTAGGGATCATAGTCACTCAGGACCTTTTAACGGCGAGAAAATTGTTCAGAGGACTTCCGCAGTGACGCTCCCCTCTTTACGGGAGGAAATTCTGGTATAAGAGTCTCGATGCATCTGGCCCCAGAAGGCCATCCATATTGACGACCCTAATGGTCATCTGGAACTCATCGAACATGGTTACAGTCGTAACCGTTCGTTGTGTTTTATTTGACATGTGGCACCCCACTTAAATTTGTTCAGATATAAAAATAAAATTAAAGAAAGACAACATATTTATTTTGACCAGCTATTGTAATTCTAGGAGATTGGGGGAAATTTGGGGGGAAATATTGTCAAAAAAAATTGCCCCTTCAAATTTACAAATGGAAAACTAAGGTTATCTTACTGTTGTTTTGAAATATAGCAAGCATAACATTCAAATGATGGAAAACTCACTTTCATGCTGTATTATGTGTGCTCTGTGCCTTAGCCTTGTCGCCCGATCAACCACTAGCGGGGCTCGCTAGAAAGCGACGAATCCGGACTCCTTTTGAGCCCTCCCATACCCTGGGTGATGCAGTCTTTAATTTCGCATCACGTCCTATGGACCCATCAGCCACAGTTGGCAACGGCACATCTGATGTCACATGCTCTTCTGATGACACTGATGGGATAATGAACATAATGGTGCAGTAAGAGGAGGAAGATCCTGTTTGATAGTGTCCTGTTTTCTTAAGAAATGGAGGGTCCAACTATGGCCGAGAGCAAGAGGGCCCAAAGATTTGCACATGAAAGTCCGTCAAATGACAGAGCAAAATTCTGTTTTAAAAGAGACATCGAAACTTCAGCCTCATTTCCTTGCAGTCACAGTATACAGATCTCCTAAATTATCTGTCCCCTCTTTTATTAACAGAATTCTCAGACCTACTATCTGTCATTCATACGAGCTATGATACCTGTATTTTAATTGGTGATTTTAACATACATGTTGATAATCGGGCCGATACCAGGGCCAAAAACGTTTTAGAATTATTGGAATGTATGGCTTTTAAACAGCATGTTGTACCGACTCACAAACATGGACACACCTTGGATTTAATTATATCCTATGGTCCTAACATCAATATATTTTCTGTCACTGATCTGGCTCTGTCTGACCACCACTGTGTGTTTTTAACAGTTTTAATCATTCTCTGCCAAACACCACATTACGTATTGTCAAAAAATGCTACATTAGCCCTGAAGTAACCAAACTCTCACAATTGCCCCATGGAGAAATAATCAAACCATGGAACTAAAAAGAGACTGCAGAATTGCTGAGCGCAGATGGCGAAAAACAAAATTAGTAATTCATCACAATATACTCACCAAAAAACGTACAACAAGGCAATTCGAACATTGCGGCAAGCATATTTCTCAAACCTGATAAACACCAACATTCACAATCCCAGACAGTTTTTTAGTACAATAGATTCTCTGGTAAAAACCACAACTAAATATAATATCGAGCTTCTAGGTTCTAAATGTGAAGAGTTTGCTGGCTACTTCAGGGGGGAAATAATCAACATTAGATCTGCTATCTGCCAGCAGAACAACCACACTGTACTTTTACATTACAGTACATCCTATGTACAGAGTGATGACAAGTTGGAACGTTTTGACCTGGTTGATGCTGAAACTCTCAGGAAAATAGTAACAGAACTGAAGCCCTCCACGTGTTCCCTTGACCCAATTCCAACCACCGTTTTTAAAACTATTTTTAATTAATTATCCAAAGACATCCTTGCCATAGTGAATCACTCCTTACAGCTTAGTGTTTTCCCCACTGATTTTAAAACTGCTTTTTAGTAAAACCTCTTAAAACCTCTCTTAAAGAAAGCGAACCTGGAACACCCGGCAATTTTAGACCAATTTCAAATCTTCTATTTTTAAGCAAAATCTTTGAGAAACTAGTTTTTAATCAGCTAAGCACATTTAAAAACTCAAACACTAAATTAGAAATGTTCCAATCAGGTTTTAGGACACATCACAGCACAGAGACAGCCCTGTTAATAGTAGTGAATGATATCTGAACAAATCTGGACAGCAACAAGCCTTCAGTTCTGGTGCTACTTGACCTGAGTGCTGCCTTTGATACTGTGATTCTTTTAGATAGATTAAGATTAAGTGAGCATGTTGGCCTGTCTGGAATTCTTTTTAACTGGTTTACCTCATATATTTGTGGAAGAAAATTTTTTGTATCTATAAATGACCACTCCTCCAAACAATATGAGGTTACATGTGGGGTACCACAAGGATCAATCTTAGGACCATTACTTTTTAATTTGTACATGCTACCACTGAGTTTTTTACAGCTCAACCAAGATAAAACTGAAGTATTCATCATTGGTTCAAAGGCTCAGAGAGACTGACCCCGAAACTAAATACACTAGGACTTAACCCAAGCCAAGAAGCAAGAAATCTAGGAGTGATTTTAATTTCAAGGCTCATGTGTGGGGTGTCACAAAAACAGCATTTTATCACTTGAAGAACATCTCCAAAGTAAGGCCATTTCTCTCTCTGAGCAACACAGAGAGACTGATGCATGATTTTATAACTAGCAGGCTAGACGACTGTAACTCTCTCCTTTCTGGTCTATGGAAGAATACAATAAATCAGCTACAATTAATTAAAAATGCATGAGTGCTGACTAAGACCTAAAGGATAGCACACATTATGCCTATTTTGAAGTCTTTACACTGGTTGCGTGTTAGTTTTCGTATTGACTTTATCGTATTGAAATTATTTCATTAGTTTATAAGGCACTACATGGCCTTGCACCAGACTACCTCTCAGAAATGCTTTTGGTTTATGAACCAAGAAGGCCCCTCAGATCCTCCGGTTCTTCTATTTTTAGTTTTCTCGCAAAGTAGAACAAAAACATTTGGTGATGCTGCCTTCAGCCATTACGCTCCAAGCCGCTGGAACAGCCTTCCAGTGGATGTGAACGTAAACTGAAAACCCATCTATTCAGTCTGGCTTTTATGTAGTGTTTTATAATTTTATGGTCTTCGTATTTACACTTATTTTATTTATTATCATCATTATTTATTTTTATTTTATCAACATTTTACTGTTGATTATGTTTATTTATTTTATTGCATTTTATTTTATTTTATTAACAGTGTGCTAATAATCATAGACTGGGGTCACACTAATAACAAACAGGATCCTGGGTTTCCAGCTGGTGATGGTGAATTTACTGGAGTTTCTGTTTATCATTTAAGTTAAGAACTGTTAAGTTTTACAATTGGAGATAGTAGGTGTTGTATGTGACTTATAACCAACTAATGTGTAAAGAAGAATTAAGTAAATAACTAGCGCGGTGCCTCCACTGAAGAAATACTGTACCACTTTCCCTGGCATAAAATGTAATTCCTCAGAAACTAAGTATAATAAGATTAGTTATAAGTCTTAAACCTCTAGTAATTACAATGCAACACATCAGATGAAATGTAACAATTTGGTGACATTTATTCTTACTTAATGTATGCATAAACAAAAGAAATATGTGGAAATAAATGTTATTGAATATGAAATGAAATCAAAAGAAATAACACTTGTCACCTTGACTCAGTATCAGGACGGTATAGCTAATATCACAATGAGTACCCTCTCAAACAAACATATTCAGCAAACACAGTCCCAGAATAAGTTCAGTTCCAAAAAAAATAATAATAAGCTTGCAATGAAATCGTTGGGGCCCGTTACGTTGGTGCACATGAAAAATCAAAAGATGCCAGGTGACATCCAACCGAAACAAATGTACCGTTCACTCACGCGGTTACCCTCCCCGGTAGATGACGATGCAGCAGGTCGGAAAGGACAGGCAGTTGAGAGAGCAGGAGATCCACGCAGGCTTCTCACGAGCGGTGATGCAGGCGACAAGACGATGACGGTGAAAGCTAACTGTTAACAGCAGGTAGCAGCAGGCAATCCAAAGTCTTTGACGAGCAAGCAAGCAGTTCTTCAAGACGTGGCTTTGGTAGCTTGGTCAGAGTTCTTGTTAACTCAGTCTAGTATGTTATTGCAATAAAGAAAGTTCAAACCTGACACCTTCCTGCAGTTATGGTATACTATAGTAGGCTACTTGAAGCGAACTATACCGGGAGGGAAAACGCGAAAAGTAGGCTAACTTGCTAGCACACTTTTAAACATCAGACAAAGTAAATTCTCTCTGGAAACTATCCCCGCATTAGTAACATTCGGGCCAACAGCTTAAATTAGCTGTGTTCAGTCTCCGATATGTACAATAACTCTTAAATGAACTCGGTTGCCTCAGCTCACTTTTCTGTGTCCTTTCACTTCGTAGGCCAAACGTATTCTGCGATCTCCACCTTCACATTCTGTATCAGCAGATTCTTGATTCAAGCATTCTAAATTCTAATTGGCCAGATACTCGTCTCTGTTCTCTCAACTCACACAGGATTGGTTAAAACAAAAATTGCTTTCAGACATGTCAGTAGCCTCTTTCACACATTCAATACGGAACATTACCGGAAAAGTTGATCCAGCAATATTCCGGAATGTTCCGTATTAACCCCTTTCACACATGCAGCCTTATCCGTAAATTTTCCGGAACATTGCCAGATAGGGGTCATGTGTGAATAAGAGCCGGCAAAAGACCTAGTGAGGTTTCCGTAATTGGTAGCGTTCATACAACCAACGCTCTACCCTATGTTGCTAGGATGCGTTTGTTTACTTACTACTGAAAAATGGCGGGTGATGAAGTGACAGTGTGCAGTTGTACTACAGTTACCTACTCTTGTTTATTTATACATTTTCGAGGCAAACGCTGGCAATAATACATCTGTTCCAATCACGAAACACCATTCGTAAACAAAAACTTAACGAAAAAATCAGGATAAGTCGGGAACAACTCCGCTTTAGCTTGGCTCAAAGCCGGAGACGTCGCCTGTGGCGGCTGGAGGCTGTACGAGTCTTTCATGTGGCTCGGGGCTCGGCGAGACGAATGTGGGTACGGGAGAGACCCCATGGCAAAAGTCTTCTGGTCTAGTGTCATGAATAATTTTGACGACGGGCAGTGGGTTTGTGATGGGTTCACTCACGTCGCCGTGTTTACGTCAGAATGTTGTGCGTGATTGATCCGGTAATGTTCTGGCTTTGTTCACACATCACATCGATACCGAACTTTTACGGAAATCTCACTAGGTCTTTTGCCGGCAAATTGCCGGCGCGGATATTCCGGAATTTCGACTTCGGCTCTTATTCACACATGACCCCTATCTGGCAATGTTCCGGAAAATTTACGGATAAGGCTGCATGTGTGAAAGGGGTTACTGAGAAAGAAAGAAAGAAAAATACATCATGTCCAAATAAAGAAACCAATGCATTATGGTGATTGCAGTCAATTTGGATAAACAAACAGAATATATTAATTCACCATATATTATTAATAAAAGGTTACTAAAAGGCCTTATTTAAATCATTGCTATTTAAAGGGCCTTACAAACATTTTACTGTTTTTCCATAAAAATGTATTTTGTGTAATATTTCATAATTTTATTTTTTGTTATTTTTATTGCTTGTATTATCTTTTATTATTTATCTTTTATTTTCTTCACTTATTGTTGTCTTATTCAATTAGGTGTGCATTAGTCTCTAAATCCATTTTAGTCCATATAATTATCCTATAACAAGATTAATGTGTTTACACCTGGCTGTGTTCTCTCTCATATAGGTGTTGGTGTCTGTGTGCAGTGAGAGCTGTGCTCCAGGAAGCAGGAAGGCTGTCCATCGTGGGGAGCCTCTGTGCTGCTGTGACTGTGTACCATGTGTCAGCGGGAAGATTAGTAATAAGACAGGTAAGAACTCCACTATTCACACTAAATCTGTGCTACCTTAAAAATGCACCCTTTCTTTCTGCCTTGTCCCTTTGTTTCTTTGTTACCTGGGCTGTGTCTGAATTAGAGCCATATCTTACTGCATACTGTTTAGTGACATGCAGTATGCGAAAAATATCCTCCATACTATTATCAGTGAAAAACCGGAAATAAGTATATCATCTGGGTTGTCAAGAACACTCAATTTTCAGAATTGTCGCATACTTAACAGCTTTTAAAAAAAGGCTCACTTGGAAAGTTCACTGTAGCTGTGGAGATCTTTCCAATTCTAGCATCTAGTTTTGGGCTACTGCTGTGCTTATTTGCTCCAAAATGTTAGATCATTTTACTGAAACATGAGAAAAACACTAAACAACATTTGATGGGAAGGTTAACTAACAAATAAAATATTGAAGTTTCATATTTTTGTCATGAGTCTTATATATGCAGAGGAAGCATGCAACTAGATAAGTGAATGCATTAGTTTATCCACCTTTGCATGTGAGGGCACTCTGTTACGCCCGCCTCTCCCTTCCAGTCCACTTTCCTATTGTTCTCCCTGTGTTTCCCATTCCTCTCGTTTCTTGTCATGTTTTTAATATTACCCTGTTTGTCCTTCATGTTGTGCAGACTGGGCGTGGTTTCCTTCTCTGAATCTCCCAGCCTATCATTCGCCTTCCCTGCTCGCATTCCACACTCACTCTCATTAGCTCATTCATTCTCGCATACATTCCGCACGCTTTACTCATCAAGTCTCCCTATTTAGGTTCCCTACTCTGTTTGTTTGTTGCCAGTCTGTTACATCAAGTCATGTTTCTTGTTCTTTTACTTGCCCATTGTCTGTTGTGTTTTGCAAACGTGTCAAGTCTGCCTTTTTCCAGTTTACCCGCCAGCCTGCATTCCCTGCTCTGCCATTGCCCTCGCCAACCCCGTATCCAGACCCTCACCTTGCTCTCCCTCTTCATTGTTGTTTGCTTGCCTTAAATAAAGTGCTCCGCTGGAGCTTATTGTGAGTCTGTCTCCGAGTCCTGCGTTTGGGTCCATACCAGTTGGGACATACACACTCATCATTAAGGCAATGTTTTTGGGACTGATTATGTAGCCTGCAATTAATTTTAAATCCTGTTTCTAACAGGTAATTTATTTCCCTATATTTTATTTATTAATTTTAATATTTCCACATGTATTTATGTAAATCTTTTTCAGTTTTCAACCGCCAACACAATTATACCAAGATCGTGAAAATCCATTCAGTATTACATTACATTATAGGCATTTAGCAGACGCTCTTATCCAGAGCGACTTACACAACTTTTTAGCATTTAAAATTTTTTTTTTTTTTTTAATATTATCCATTTATACAGCTGGATATATACTGAAGCGATTCAGGTTAAGTACCTTGCTCAAGGGTACAACGGCAGTGTCCTACCTGGGAATCGAACCTGCAACCTTTCGGTTACAAGGCCAGTTCCTTAACCATTACACTATTACACTACTAACAGCTGTAAAAAAATAAATAAATAAAATAGCATCTTCATCAGACTTTTTTTCTGTCAAGGATAACTAAATTTAATCTCAAACAGAGGAGAATGTGTGACCAGTGATAAGGACCAGTGCCTTTCTATAAGTCTGTTGCTGTGTCCGAATCAGCACACTTGCCTACTATTGAGTATGCCAGTTGAGTACCGGTATACTTTTATAAACAAAAGCTGTTCAGTACATGCCAATTATGAAAATTGAGAGTTCTTAATATCCCCGGCTGATATACTTATTTCCTTGTTTTTCCTGCCAATAGTATGGAGGATATGTTTTGCATACTGCATGTCACTAAGCTGTATAGCCTACAGTAAGCAGTATAAAGTATGCTAGTACACAGTAGCCGACACAAGATGCAGTAGATAGGGCTCTGATTCAGATACAGCCTGTTTCTTGGCATTTTGTAGATTATTTTGAAATGGAAAAATGTGAAAATCATACCTCTTTGAAATGAATGGGTGATTTTTTTAGCAAAGGCTGACATTTTTGCCGAAATTATTCCCCATTAACCCTTTGGGCCACAGTGGTTACTGGGATAAACCACCTATTCTTTTCTCACTCCTTAATTTGTATTATTGTTTCTAGAGGGAACCAATGCATTTCATAATAATTTCCCCCTAACTTTAGGGGAGGGTAAAAGAAGTAGCACCTAGGAAGTGATGAAATACTTGTAGTTCCTGTCTGAAGTTGGGTCCACATGCTTGCAGAGGGAGCTCTTCAAAAACTGTTTCCCATGTGATCCAAATTACCGATATTACATATCCTGTATGAATGGGCCTGACAGATCACTTAAAATCTACATTATCGCACAATAGGGCTATCAAATGATATAAGTTTGAATATTGTTCAAACCTTATTTCCACATTTGAACATTTTTTTGAATTTCAATCTTTGTTTTAGGTCCAGCAATTTGTATTCAACATATATAATATATATATATATATATAAATATATATATATATATATTTATCGTATATATTCATTGTGATACCATTGATCAGAGGAAAAATATCCTCCTTATCATTGGTCCTTGCTTGTGGACTCTCCTCTTCAGCTCACTCCACAGGTTTGTAATGGGGTTCAGGTCAGGGGACTGGGATAGCCATTGCAAAACCTTGATTCTGTGGTCAGTGAACCATTTTTGTTTACATTATGTGGTATGCTTTGGATCATTGTCCTGCGGGAAGATCTAACTATGACCCACTTTTATCCTTCTGGCAGAGGCCGACAGATTTTGGTCTAAAATCTCCTGGTATTTGATGGAATCCTGTATCCTAACAAGGTTCCCAGGGCCTTTGGAGGCCTTTTTGCGTATGGCAATATTCATATTTTTAGTAATGATGTTCAAATATATTCAAATTCATACCAATTTTATGAGGCTAAATTCAAACTCTATTTCATAAATTCGAACTTTATTTCATGCCAATGTTTACAGCCCTACCACACAACCCCTGATAAAACAAATCCAGTTCTAAAACTGCTTTAAATTGTTAACTGTAGCATTGTTTCCTAAAAACATTTTTATATCATTTCGTAGCGACGTCTTTTCTTCTTAAGGCATTTCAACTTGAGATAAAGTGAAATTGTTTTCTTTTAGAGGTAGAATCTTCCAATTAATTTGAAAAAAAAAAGATAAAAGTGCAACTTTTAGTATTTAGCACAATGTAAACTGTTTATAAACTAACAAGAACTTAACTCTGTCATACTTGTAGAACAGAAGAAACTAGAAAAGTATGCAATCAGTAGAGTGCAGACCTCTGCCAAAGCACAGCAATCTCCCCTCACATTATTGTGCACAGCAAATATCTTGGCAATCTGGTTATTACTTTTCAAGATATGTTTGGAATGATAGTGATGCTAGAGCAAAGGTCATGGGATCACCAAAATAAATAGGCTTCTTCCTCTTGGTCACATGAATGTGCAACGCAAATTACATGGAAATCCATCCATTAGTTTTTGAGATATCATGATCACAAATTGAAAGTTTGGCCTGATGGTGGCGCTAGAGGAAACGTCATGAGAGCACCAAAATTAATACATATCTTCCGCTTGGGAACATGAATGTATGCAGCACATTTCATGGTAATCCAGCCATTACGTTTCCAGATATGTCTGTCAAAGATGGACGGACAGATGGACTGTGCAGCACAGCCACTATATAACTTGGGGGCAGAGCAGAGACAGTACAGCCAAGCACTCATATATGCTTCACATGAAGAGTACTCCTCCAATGCAATGTGCTCTACTGGTTGAGTGAACTGAACATAAGCTGTGCCTAGGAACCAGACCAAATGGATGGAGGAGGAGGTCGTAGTTATGAGGTTGTAGTTATGAGACCAGCTTACAAATGCATATGGGGTTTCCAAATTGGGAGACAAAGGGAAAAAATCGGGATAAACAATAGTTCTAAAAATATGACTCTGAGCTATTCCAAGTATATAATTAGAACACAGCAAAACATAGGGCTCAGGGAGGGATCCACAGTGGCGCAGCAGTAAAATCGCCGACTTTGAGTTGGTGCAGTTGCACACGAGGATCAGAGGTTTAAGCCCTGCTCCTACCAGATCGAAGTATGGCCGGTGCCTTGACAGAGCGACAATTGGGCGGCCACTCCCGGGATGGGGGGAGGGACTTGGCAGGGGATTGTTGCGCACAAAGTGGCCCCGGGCGAGTTGGGATCAAGGTCAGGAGTTCAAGGAGTCGCGCCCTGAAGAGCACGTGCTGCCTGCCTTCCTACCACCGGCTGACAGGGTTGTGTAGCAGCAAATTATTAAGCGGTTGCTACACAGGGAATTGAATAGCTATCGGGGTACAATTGGACACCAAGTTGGGAGAAAACGGGTAACAATCAGCAACAAATTAAAGAAAAAAAAAACATAGGGCTCATCTCAGTCAGTGAGTTTGTTCCCCCTCCCTTCACTTTTTGCCTCCATAACTGGTTGACTCGGTGAAGTCAGACAAAGAGCCTGTACAGGAGGTGGATTTCAGTGTACCCCCCAGATTCCACTGCTTCTGAGAAAGTATGGCTATGATTAACTTAACTTAATATGATTAACTGACCATGACAGAAGATTACAAGAACACACAATTATACATTTCCACAATGCAATTGCTAAGCAGATACAGCAAGCCTCAATGTTACTAAAACCTACCTCTGCCTCTATGTAAAAAGCTATTGTTTTTCTAAATTTGAAGCACATTGTTGAAGAAAAATCATGGAAAAGTTACCAAATGAAAATTCACTAGTGTGTATAATTTCCCAAGAGCTCTGTGCCTCAACTTTGTCTTTGGGGAATGCAGAGTTGTGATGTCACATGCTTTCCTGCTAATGGTGGAGTCCAGTGAGATACAGAAAATAATGAGATGCAGAGGTTGGTTGGTGAATAAAATACTGATTCTGACTCATCACGCAGTGTGCAGGATCAGCCCCGGTGAAGATGACTCCTCTGTTGGTGGCGATGTGGTCTTTCTTTTATCACTTCTCTGCTGTCACTCCTGTCAGCCCGATTCCTGCCCCAGTCTGTTCCCTGCTGGGCGCTTTTTATCCAGATTTCCAGGCTGATGGAGACTTCATCATCGGAGGGATTTTCCCCATGCATTACAGGGTTGAGCCACCAGACCAGGACTTCACTTACAAACCAGCTGCTCCACAATGTCGGGGGTGAGGTCTTGGTTACTCTGATGTGCATGGAAACTGTTTTCTTTTCCAACAAACATCACATTCTGCTGTTGGTCTCTGCACAGATTTGACATCAGATCTTTCCGCCGGGCCCAGACCATGAGGCTGGCTGTTGAGGAGATCAACCAGAGTCAGAATCTGCTGCCTAACTTCACTATGGGGTACAAGATCCACGACTCCTGCACAACCCCTGTAACAGCGCAGGCAGCAGTTCTGGCAGTTCTGAACGAACCAAGGACATCCTCCAGCACTATGTGTTCTGCCATATCTCATCCTTTGGCCGTGGTTGGAGAAACTGGGTCTGCACAGTCTATTGTTCTCTCCAGAACTCTGCAGCCCTTCAGAATTCCAATGGTATGTTTTCCTATTAGACTAAAATGAATGAATAGAGGTAATTTGGAATAAACATAATAGATATACTTCTGGATTAAGTTCATGGTTCTGTAAAGATTAAGTACTTTTGTATCTGGTTCTATCTTCATCTTCAGCTGAGACACAGTTATATTTCTCAATTTTTTAATTACTAATGGACATGTCTATTTTACTTACATTTACAAGTGTGAGACTAGTATAGAATGATAAGTAGTCTCGATAATAACAGAATATAGTGTCAACTATGTCTATTATGTGTCATCTGTACACAGTTGTGTACATTGTACTGCATCTTAAATAATTAATACTGTCTGTGTGAAAAGCAGTGTTATATCCCAAAAGTCCTGCTGTTGGTTATTATTCACATTGTAGCTATAATATAATACCACAGTTTTCCAAATCGTTGAAGAGAATTATTTCCATAAATGGATCATACTTCAACCACCACTGATCTGTATTTTAGTGTATTCACTAGAAGTTGACCAGAAGATTAGGTGTGTTGGCTTTTGACCACATTTGACAGAAAAAGTTAAATTCACTGGAAACTTTTGAAGCATATGCTTTCACATGATAAGCCTGTATTGATTCATTTTATTAAAATAATTCAAATGTATAAATTTAGTACATTTTAATGTAGTAAAATAAATAGTAAGCCAATTTAAGTGACAGATTAATTTGTCAGACATACTTATTCAGAATAACATTTATTTGGAACTACAAAATCAGTGAGTGACATTAATTTATTGTTCATATAGTGCCAAACAATGATCTTGCATCATAGTAACATACTTATAATGCCTAACAATTATTTATAAAACACAACTTGGATCGTTGTGTTTATGTACTTCATGTTAAAAAAGGATATGGATTTTCTGTTTTTCAGATTAGTTATGCTTCAACATGTTCCTGTCTCAGCAACAAGAATGAATTCCCAACATTTTTCAGAGTTGTTCCAAATGATGACTACCAGGTGAAAGCCATTGCTCTCCTCTTGCAGAAATTTGGTTGGACGTGGGTTGGTGTCATCCTTGTGGACCATGATTATGGCAAATTCGCTCTACAGGGATTGATGAGGGAAATAAAAAACACTGATGTGTGTTTAGCGTACCGTGAAATGATCCCCAAAGTGTACAATCAGGAGAGAGTACAGGAAATCCTTAACATTATGAAACGCTCCTCTGCGAGGGTTGTTGTGGTGTTTGTTGTTTACGGGGAGTTCTCCCTCTTTTTGCAAGATTACATGGATCAGAACATCACAGGGATCCAGTTAATTGGCAGTGAAGCTTGGGTAACAGCCTCACTATTCCAAGGCAGTGAGTTCTACCCATTTCTAGGAGGTACCATTGGGTTTGCCATCCGGCAGGGGCAGGTACCAGGTCTTAGAGACTATCTGATGAGTGTGAACCCACTGAGGTACCCCAGTAACCCCCTGGTGCATGAGCTGTGGGGTGCTTTGTACGGTTGCTCTCTCTACCCCTCCATCAGCAGCACCCAGGCCTCCTCCCAGCTGCCCCCCTGTACAGGGCTGGAGCCTCTGCAGGAGCAGTACTCTGCCTACCTGAACACCTCCAGCCTTCGTTTTTCCTACAGTGTGTACAAAGCCGTGTACGCCATCGCTCACTCCCTGCACAACCTCATCAGCTGTAAACCTGGGAAAGGGCCCTTCCACAACTCCTCATGTGCTGATGCCAGAAACATTCAACCATGGCAGGTGATCACATGAAAAGCTTAAATAAATAAACAATAAAAAGTTAGCAATGTATGCAAGAATAACAGAAGCATTTTGCGGTTTGCCTCCAATATCTCAGTTTATGTTATGTAACATAAATTCAAATTGCTTGAGAAAGGTTAAATTCTCATTTTGCATAATAAGTGACAGAGCGATTCATAAAAGCTATGGGTAACATCTGTTTAGCTAAAGCACCAGATAAAAATGATCAGTTTTATTACTGACACATAAACGCTATAACTGAATGAATGCAGCAACAGTATCAACTTTGTAATTGCCTCCAATGTTTTTCCTAATAGTACATAAATCTACAGGTAATTACAACCAGCGAAACCAAATGAGTAAATTTGATTGCTGTATTACAACAGCACGGGATTAGAAAGATTTGACAGTTCCTACATTAAAAACTATTTGGTGAGATATGACACATTAGTCCTGACAAAATTCACTGGCTGGTACAATGTATTGGCAATCATGAGTTTCAAAGAAAGGCAAAATACTCCAGTGTCCAAAAAAAAACTCTATATGTATGTATACAAACGTAATTGCAAATTACAGTTTGAATTTTCAATGTCACAACTTTCTATGTCAAAATATTGAGCAAATATTCCGAAGCATTGTGATTCAGAATTTGAAAAGCACACTAATTTATCAATAACTTAATTAATGCAATCCACCTGCACAGAACTACTCCATTTCACATTGACTTATGAAATGATGTAAACATACCATTACAGTGTCAGCCCATAATGCTGTGGAATCATTTAAAAATGATTTCACAGTATAAAATATTTTAATTTCTTAGGGATTCTGGACTTTTTTTCTTTAATATGTAGTATGCATATACAGAGAAATGTTAACTATCATTAGCATTTCCCTCTTTATCCTCTCCAATAGCCATTTTTATTCTTTACATTTAATCAGTAACACTAAAACTAAAATCAAAGATCATACCTACATTTACATTATTTGATAATTACACTATGATCTTGTATTCAGAATATTTTATAAAATATTTTATATTTTATATTTATCGATGAAAGTAAGGAATTGTAAAACAATTACGTTGTACATTTTCTCTTTCTTATTTTCATTTCAAAGCTCCAGCACTATATTCAGGAGGTCTCCTTTACTATTTCTGGAGAGGAGGTGAATTTTGATGCAAACGGGGATGTAGCTCCATCATATGATGTGATCAACTGGCAAAGAGGCGCAGCTGGAAATATTGAGTTTGTCAATGTGGGAAGGTTTGATGGTGCAAAGGAGTCTGGGAAGGAGCTAATCATCCAGGAGGAGGCGATCGTGTGGACAGGCCACCAGAGAGAGGCAAGCTGCACACAGTGTGTATTTCAGTACATGCGATGCCCTCTGTTGAAGTTCTGTAGGGTAAAGTGGGGGTAAGTGCAAATCTGAAGTGAAAGCATCAAATCAACATTGATCAGCAGGTAGTCAACAAGGACCAAATCTTTCAAAGCTGGAACTCAAACCTGCAGTCTGTCACTGAAATGTGTTCAGTTACTACATTGAAATAAAACGTTATTATGCACTGCCATAGATTGTATTGTATATTTTAGCATGTTCTTTGTGTGTTCATTTTATATACACGGATTAAGTACTCACGGACAGGCAAATGTCTTTGCAGTGACACCTGGCCACTTGGACCATGGGCAGCTAGAAGTGTGGTTCATTGAGAATCTCATTGAGAGATACAGAGTTCTGTGTCTCATTTACATGTAAATGTGCAGTTACACCTGGCTGTGTTCTCTCTCATACAGGTGTTGGTGTCTGTGTGCAGTGAGAGCTGTGCTGCAGGAAGCAGGAAGGCTGTCCGTCGTGGGGAGCCTCTGTGCTGCTTTGATTGTGTACCATGTGACGGCGGGAAGGTTAGTAATGAGACAGGTGAGTGCTCTTCACATCAAATGAACACACAGACTGCTAGTGGGTACAGTAGTCGTATCTCATAAGCTCATTACAAGTTGGCTTTTTTATACTAGCAGACATACTGTAAGCATTTTGTTGAAAGTACCCAAGCTTGCTCACTGGAAATATTTTACCTACTACACTGTGGTATATCCTTTTAAACATTGAACTGATTGTATTTTAGTGTGTCATTACAACAAGAATGTTTGTAGTCTGACCAAAACCTTTTAAAAGATCATTAATGTGTACACCAAGATGAATCCATTAAAAAATATTCCTGTTGTACAGATACAAGGTATCTCACTACGTTGTTAATACAGTAACGGTATTTGTGATTATTTCTATGGCATAATGCCACAGTGAAAAAATATTTTCCTAAGTATCTTGTTATAACAGGAAATGTTTAGAATCACATATTTTGTGAACGCATATTTTGATTACAATTATGATTTTTATTGGTAAGCCATACTTTAAGCAGGATAATGATCTCGGAGCTGGGCATTACGCAGTTTGAATGCCATTCAAACTACGTACCCAGCCCATCTGTCATTATCCCTTAAAGGGATAGTTTGGAATTTTGGACATAATGTCTCAATTACGACTTACCCATGATGTAGTTGATTGATGGAAACCATTTTCAGCTAATTCCATGCTGTCCCTTCTTTTGGCCATACACACGTTGCTAATGCTAGCGCAACTTTAAGGTAACCGGTAGCATCCACTACCAAACGCACTTAAACACTCCACAATGCACCCAAAGCAAATAAAATATGACGACAGTCTATCTGGGGAGCGATACTTTACGTTACATATGAATGTATTGCCGGCATTGGTCGACTACAACAACAAAGAAGAGCGACAAGTTGCAATGGCCACGTTCGCTCTGCCGCCGTACTTCCACAGAGAATATAGGTCAGCACAAAGTAATGGATTCAACAATAGTTTGACTTCAAAAATGATGGTATAAACACTCAAAATACCCCCGATAGACTGTCGTCCTAATTTATTTGCTTTGGGTGCACTGTGGAGTGTTTAAGTGAATTTGGTAGTGGATGCTACCAGTTACCTTAGAGTTGCGCTAGCTTTAGCAACGTGTGTATGTCCAAAAGAAGGGACAGCATGGAATTAGCTGAAAATGGTTTCCATCAATCAACTACATCATGGGTAAGTCGTAATTGAGACATTATGTCCAAAATTCCAAACTATCCCTTTAAAAAAGGATCTTGATATAGATGAGGAGTTCTTGCACTCTTATCCCACTCTTATCTGAGACGGCTTTCCTTTTTAACGTACGGGAGTTTTGATTTCTTAAAATGCATGGTGAGTTACAGACATTGTTTTAGGTAGAAAGAAATCCCTCTGCCACCCCAAAATTAGGTACAACAGATCCGTTTGTTGTTACGACAAGAAAAGGGTCTCGTTATAACGAGATACAGAGTGGATAATATTTCTTCACTTTGACAAAGAAATAAAGCTGAGATTTAATATACCCCAAAATATATCTCTGCAGCATTCTTTTTTTATTACAACTATTATACTGTCTTTCCTCAGATTCAACAGATTGTACAGCTTGTCCTGAAGATTACTGGTCCAATGCAGCCAGAACTGAATGCGTACCCAAAGTGATTGAGTATCTCTCCCATGATGCAATGGGACTGACCCTGACTGTGGTAGCTGTAGTGGGAGCCTGCCTCACCGTCACTGTTCTGGCAGTATTCTTCTACCACAGGAACACTCCGATTGTCAAAGTCAACAACTCAGAGCTGAGCTTCTTCATCCTGCTCTCTCTGACTCTGTGCTTCCTGTGTGCGCTGATGTTCATCGGAGAGCCTACATCATGGTCCTGCATGCTGCGCCATACTGCCTTCAGCATCACTTTCTCACTCTGCATCTCCTGTATCCTGGGGAAGACTCTGGTGGTGCTGGCTGCCTTTACAGCCACTAGGCCTGGAAACAACATCATGAAATGGCTGGGACCCAAACAGCAGAGATGTATCATCTCTGCATGCACCTTTATACAAGTGATAATCTGTGCAGTGTGGCTGATCACTGCTCCTCCATTCCCAAATAAAAACACCCAGTACGACCGCTCCAGAATAATCCTGGAGTGTAGTGTGGGTTCTGAACAGGCCTTCTGGTGTGTTCTGGGATACATTGGGCTCCTGGCTGCTCTGTGTTTTATTCTGGCTTTTCTGGCCAGGAAGCTGCCAGGCAATTTTAACGAGGCCAAATACATCACCTTCAGCATGTTGATCTTCTGTGCAGTGTGGCTGGCCTTTATACCAGCTTATGTCAGCTCACCTGGAAAGTTCACTGTAGCTGTGGAGATCTTTGCAATTCTAGCATCTAGTTTTGGGCTATTGCTGTGCTTATTTACTCCAAAATGTTACATCATTTTACTGAAACCACAGAAAAATACCAAACAACATCTGATGGGAAAGGATTGATAGTTACCAGTATAAAATAACTTGTGTCATAATTTAATTTTTATTGTCTTTAAAAACGTATTTATACAATGTGCTATCTCATGATAAAATTATTTAAAGTGGAATATACAAGACTTATACAAAACATTTAACATTTTTGTTTATGTATGTATGATGTTCAGACAACAATAAAAACACAAACACAAATCTCTTGTTCCTTCCAATTAATTTTAGATGTTTTATTGTATACTAACCAGCAACAAAGACTGATAAAATTCCACCATTAGTTCCCCTGCTTAATTGTAACTAAATTGAATAAAAAACCTTATTCAGTTGCAGAAACTGAAAACCCTTAAAACTGGCACTCTTAACCTGTTGAGTTACTAAAGGTTAGACCAAAAAATTATCTCTTGTACAACACATGTATGAGTTTTTAAGTGTTTAGCCTGCATTTTATGTTTTATTTTGCCTTAATAAAATTAAAATAAAAACCACTGATAAAAGACCCGCTGTATCTACAGTGCTAAAAAAAAAAAAACTGCTTGTGCAATTGTTTACACAGTAGAGGATTGGTTGTGGTTTTGATCCAGTTTTTTAAAATTAAATACATGTATAGACACGCTTCCGGGGAACACAAGGGCGATGAAAGAAAAACTGTTTTTGAGTACAATAATGAAGGGACTCTGATATTGTGCTACCCTGATTATTCCACATGGTAAAGGCTGGGCACACAGACTGGTAGATGGCGGCTGGTTCCAGACAGATGCCATGGAGAGCAAAGCCTGCCTGCAGAGTGCTGTTGCTGGAGGGCAGGTAGAGTCAGGCTCACTCCTTTGGGAGCTGCAGAGGGGAGAAGGTGATATCGCTCAAGTTCACTTCAGCTGCCAGACTAACAATATATGTCATCACTGCTGGGGGTGCTTGTTTTTCAGGACTGGGAGGGCATAGCTGTTTTCAGCTCATTCTATTGGGAGGGGAGACTTGTTTTTGTCTGGTGATCTTTTGATTGAAAAGCCCAGTGTGAATATGACTTTACAAAGGAACTCCCACAAATATCCAGCAGATGTCTCTCTGGGGTGCAAAGAAACACATCATGATCAGATGCTGTTTACTGTTTATCCACCAGCCATTTTCCATCTAACAAGAGGGGTGAACTGGGTTCATTTTGATCTCTGAGCATAAAATTAACACCTGAGGAAATCACCAAATTTTCGACTGTCACATCCTTCACAGCCAGTAGTGTCCATGAGACTGACTCATTGCTCATGCTAAATGAAAACAGCATAAATGTTAAATTTCTGAAACAGAGATATAAGATATAAGCTATATCTTTATTTATTTTTAGTCTTTTGTTTTTTTCATGCGCTGTGTGTCTGTTGTGGGACGGGGAAGCGGGATGGAGATTGTTCAGGGCACTCATGCTGCTTGTTTTGATAATATTAAAGAATTGTATATTCTGGGTAATTTTGTTTCTGGTCGTCACCATGGAGACGCATTCACAACATATGCTCAGGAATGTCCGTTGGATCTGCAGCTACAAAGTTTACCATCGTTCTTCACCGGAGTTGAAGATGTCGGGACTCAGGACTGATCTAGGACTGCAGGCAATCTTCAAAAGGCCACCAGAGAAAAGAAAGGAGAAGATAATGCGGGGGAGGAGTGAGGCGACGACTGGGAAGGCTGACGCAGTTCGGTGCCGGGTTTTCGACAGTGTACAGAGACCACAACACTGCGTGTATGGAGTCGTGGAGGCGGAGTTTGTGTTGGACTGCTTGATAACACTGGACATCTCGGGACAGCGGGGGCTATTTTTAATCATGACCTTTGGCTGTAGGCTATTACACTTTAATTCACTTAATTAGTTTGATTAATGCAATGATGATATTGAATGTCTTTGTTTGATATGTTTGTGTGTTGTGGGTCTGCCCCCCAGTGTCAATGTCTTTTTTGTTGTTGCTTGGGCTACTCTAGGCGTGTGCGCTCCTTTCTATTGCGCGCTTCGGCTAAGCAGAAGGCGGTGGCCGACAGGCGTCGTCGTCCTGCTCCCTCCTACCGGGTGGGGCAACGAGTGTGGCTTTCCACACGGGACCTTCCCTTGCGAGTTGAGTCTCATAAACTCACGCCTCGGTTCGTGGGTCCTTTTAAAATTATTTGAAAACTCAACCCGGTTACTGTTCGTCTCCAGTTACCTTCCTCCATGCGCATCCATGTCTCCCGCCTGAAAACTGTGCTCGTTAGCGCCCTCGCTCCGGCTGATAAGCCGCCACCTCCCCCCCGGTTCACTGAACGAGAATTTCAGTCCCCTGGGGATTGACGCATTAGCGCACGACTGGCCAGACGGCCTGCTATACTCGTTCCAAGGAGTTGCTGATCAATGCAACTCTGCACAGGCTCAGCACGAGCGTCCACGAGCTCCTGCTGGTAGCCCCGAGATGACCCAATGAAACCCTGGTTTCCCACGGTCCTCAGCCTTGTTTACGATCCACCCTGGAAAACTCCAGTTTGGGAGGATCCTTTATCACAACAGAGCGGCACTGTTTGGCACCCTCGACCAAACATGATGAGTCTCTGGATATAGCCACTGAGGAGCCCGACCCTTAAATAACGGAATGCGGTTCCCCCGTCCAGCGGACGCTACTGAACTCCAGAGCCTCCTGGGATCTCCCCTTGCTTCTGAGAGTGCTCACGGTTCAGCCCTTTGAGCCTCTCGAGACGATCAGCCTTCAGTGGCTTTCCTTTAAAACGGCGTTTCTGCTAGCGATGGCATCAGCTAGACGCGTTGGTGAACTCTGCGCTCTCTCCATCAGAGCAGAGTGCCTAAGGTGGAGACTGGCCGACTCAGGAGTCACGTTGTGGCCTAATCCATCGTTCCTGCCCAAAATCGTTTTGGCATTTCACAACAACCAGCTGATCGAGCTCGCGGTGCTTCCCCCCCCAACAGGCGAGGATCTGCGGGACACACACCTGATATGTACAGTCCGTGTGCTACGACGCTACATCGAAGCTACCGCTTCCTTCCGACAGGCAACTCTTTTTCTGCTACGGCAAGACTAAAGGGACAGCGGTCTTGGCTCAAAGCCTCTCCTGGTGGATAGTGAACGCAATAGCCACAGCCTAAGAGGCTAGCACTGAACCCTCGCCTATTGATATCCAGGGCCGGTCCACCAGAAGTATGGCTACCTCATGGGCAGCCCTGGAAGGTGTACCTCTTAAAGAAATTTGTGAAGTGGCAACATGGACGTCCCCATGCACATTTACGAGGTTTTATCACGTCAATGTGGCGCCAGGCTCAACGGTCGGTGCAACCGTCTTACCTGCAGCCTTGGCATCCGCGTAAGCATGATGGTCCCTCCTGACACTTTCAGTATTAGTCTTCCATATTGATTGGTCTAAGGAATTAAATAGAATGAACAGTTACGACTGTAACCAGGTTCTATGAGTTCAGGATGACCATTAGGGATCATAGTCACTCAGGACCTTTTAACGGCGAGAAAATTGTTCAGAGGACTTCCGCAGTGACGCTCCCCTCTTTATGGAAGGAAATTCTGGTATAAGAGTCTCGATGCATCTGGCCCCAGAAGGCCATCCATATTGACGACCCTAATGGTCATCTGGAACTCATCGAACATGGTTACAGTCGTAACCGTTTGTTGTGTTTTATTTGACATGTGGCACCCCACTTAAATTTGTTCAGATATAAAAATAAAATTAAAGAAAGACAACATATTTATTTTGACCAGCTATTGTAATTCTAGGAGATTGGGGTAAATCTGGGGGTATATCATGTCAAAACAAATTGCCCCTTCAACTTTACAAATGGAAAACCAAAGTTATCTTACTGTTGTTTTGAAATAAAGCAAGCATAACATTCAAATGATGGAAAACTCACTTTCATGCTGTATTATGTGTGCTCTGTGCCTTAGTCTTGTCGCCTGATCCACCACTAGCAGGGCTCGCTAGAAAGCGATGAATCACAGACTCCTTTTGAGCCCTCTCATACCCTGGGTGATGCAGTCTTTAATTTCGCATCACGTCCTATGGACCCATCAGCCACAGTTGGCAACGGCACATCTGATGTCACATGCTCTTCTGATGAGGCTGATGGGATAATGAACATAATGGTGCAGTAAGAGGAGGAAGATCCTGTTTGATAGTGTCCTGTTTTCTTAAGAAATGGAGGGTCCAACTATGGCCGAGAGCAAGAGGGTCCAAAAATGCGAACTCTGTGAGATGTTTTTAATCATCAGCGTGGAGGACGTTACGGAAAATTTTATCTGCACCAAATGCGATACAATAAAAGAACTACAGGAGAAGCTGATTGATTTGCACATGAAAGTCCGTCAAATGACAGAGCAAAACGCTGTTTTAAAAGAGACATCTAAACTTCATGACACTTTTAACTCCATGGTTTTAAATGGATCAGCTGGCATGGGAGCAGAAAGTGGAAACGGGTGGGTGACAGAGGCAAGCGGGGAAGACAGAGGAAATTCCTCCACCCCCTATCATCTCAGGAGGTTGGAAAACCGCTTTACGGTGCTGAGCCCGGACTCATCCCCCGACCGCCATCCCTCCACTGTACCCACCCCTCCATCATCGCTTGCTTCCACTGTGGTGATTGGCGATTCAGGGGCTCTCGCTCCCCTCCCGCGGAACTATTGCAGCGGCCCACTGTTTCCCTGGAGCCCGTGTATTGGACCTCAACAGATAGCTTCCAGTCGTGCTTGAAAAACACGTTAACGTGAGTACTGTGGTGGCACATATTGGCAGCAATGACACTTCTCACTGTGAGTCTGAAATTTTAAAGGAACATTTTAAAACTTTTCTCACCACTCTTAAAGAATCTGGAAAAAACATTACAATGTCAGGTCCCCTACCGACTTACAAAAGGGGAATAGAAAAATTCTGTCGTCTGCTCTCCTGAAATTCATAGGTAAAAACTGCATGTGACACATTTAAGGTCACTTTTGTTGACAACTTTGATCTGTTCTGGGGCCGCCCTGCGTTCTTTAAGCGCGATGGACTGCACCCCAACCACAGGGGTTCTCAGATGCTCACCCACAATAAAATGCATTGTATCTCACCATGACTAGCTACCCCACCTATTATCCCTGTTGATTTTAGAAGACCCATCATCTCAACTCGACACAGCACTGCAAACAGAGCTATAAAGGGGCCAAACATAAATAACTTGGTTATAGTTCCCATAAACAGGAATTCATTTTCGGCGGCAAAACAGACAGAAATCAACATGGCTCTTTTTAATATAAGGGTGTTAACAAACAAATCCTTTTGTATCAATGACCTCATAAATGATCATAATGTGGACTGTCTTTTTCTTACTGAGACCTGGCTGGGCACAGATGCACCTGCCACACTGACTGAGAACTGTCTACCCAGATAAACCTTTTCCTGTTCATCCAGAGATGGAAAGAAGAGTGGGGGACAGCTGCAATGCACAAAGAGACACTGAAGGGCAAGGATGTGGACTGAGGCACATTTCATACCTTTGAATACAACGCTACTTTTGAAAATTCTCAGCCTCATTTCCTTGCAGTGACAGTATACAGATCTCCTAAATGATCTGTCCCCTCTTTTTTTAACGGAATTCTCTATCTGTCATTCTATCTACCTACTATCTGTCATTCATACGAGCTATGATACCTGTATTTTAATTGGTGATTTTAACATACATGTTGATAATCGGGCCAATACCAGAGCCAAAAACTTTTTAGAATTATTGGAATGTATGGCTTTTAAACAGCATGTTGTACCGACTCACAAACATGGACACACCTTGGATTTAATTATATCCTATGGTCCTAACATCAATATATTTTCTGTCACTGATCTGGCTCTGTCTGACCACCACTGTGTGTTTTTAACAGTTTTAATCATTCTCTGCCAAACACCACAGAACGTATTGTCAAAAAATGCTACATTACCCCTGAAGTAACCAAAACTCTCAGAATCACATATCACAGCCTACAAAAATAACGTCTTACCGTCATCCTGTGAAGACTTAGTTAATGATTAAGGTTGCCCCATGGAGAAATAATCAAACCATGGAACTAAAAAGAGACTGCAGAATTGCTGAGCGCAGATGGCAAAAAACGAAATTAGTAATTCATCACAATATACTCACCAAAAAACGTACAAGGCAATTCGAACATCGCGGCAAGCATATTTCTCAAACCTGATAAACACCAACATTCACAATCCCAGACAGTTTTTTAGTACAATAGATTCTCTGGTAAAAACCACAACTAAATATAGTATCAAGCTTCTAGGTTCTAAATGTGAAGAGTTTGCTGGCTACTTCAGGGGGGAAATAATCAACATTAGGGGCCCTATCTTACACCCGGCGCAAAGCGGCGCTAACGCAAACGCAAGTGTCTTTGCTATCTTACACCCGGCGCTAGGTCCATAATAACGCCTAACGCTTACGCCGTCAAACTAGCATGTTTGACGGCGTAACTCTTGCGCCATCATTAGTGAACTGGGCGTGTTGGTCTTAAGATGAGGAGTGGCCAGGATTCTTTTTGGCGTATTGCTATCTTAAGCCAGCAGAAAGCGCTTGCGCTAGAACCACCACAAACCTGGTCTAAAGTCATGTCGCAGTTGTTTACATGCTATTTTAACGGCGCATATAAGTGCGTCTACATAGGCGTGTGCACAACGCGCATACCCTCCTGTCTGTTACACACAGGGGCGTGCACAGGCATGACTAAAATATCTAGATCACAATGTGAAATATTATTATTGTGTAGGCTATATCAAAAATGCATAATAATAAAAGGTTCCATAGGTCCACATACCTTTCCCTCAGCGAAGGGAAACAATGCCACATTACATTGCTCTCAGCCCACTCCATCAACATCCAGGCGATGTGCGATGGTACGGGACAATGGCTATCCATTAAAAAGGAGCTGATAACACCTATAGCTATCAAGCCTAATGCGCGAATTGTCTTTGCACCTAATGCGTGAATTGTCATTGAATGGAAAACTCGCGCACGGCAATAGACGGACATTTAAGTTCTGAAAATGCGCTTCAGATGTCATTACAATACAGCTCTGTTTATCTATGAATACAGCCTGTAAGTAAATACAATGGTTTGTGACTGAAAAAAGTTCAAAACCTTGTCCAGTGAATATTGCATTTATTGTTTTTCAAATAGCCTAGGCTACAGCGAATTCGCTGTGCATAAGGTTTTTTTCGATAGCTTATGGTTAAAAAACGGAGATGTCACCATGTTAACTAAATTGTAACCTTAGCTATTCTTCGTCCTTCATATTTTTTTAAATTACAGTGACCAGGTTTCCATACTCTCACCGTTTAAAACCCAGCTGATTTCACCCGTTATTCCTTAACTGAACAAAACGATTTTAAAGAGAACTAAACGTCTAATTAGAAACTAAAACAAATTTGCAGCACGTTACACAATTAATTCACAATTAATTTTAATGCCATTCTCTGCACGTGAGCTGCATGTTCTGTTTCCCCTGCTGTAAGTCGCACGTTTAACGGTCTTCCTGGGAAAGTGGATTGTTTTAAAGGATTACGCTACGAGTAAAACAGGTTGGTCACATTTCCATAAACAGGACATTATTAAACAAGGGGAAATATGCGTGAACTTATGGGGTGTGAACCTGACAGCTTTATTGTATGGCTATTTAGTGTCATCATTAAGGCAAAATAACGGTATGTATGTTATTAATCAATATTAGCCTACTATGCAGGTAGCCTAATGAACTTTGGATGAAGCTTGAACTTCGAGAACTCCATGAGAACAGCCTCTTGGAATTGATGTTTGACACTTTCATTGCATAATCAAACGAAATTCGCTGAACAAGCAGGCTAATTTGGCGTTTTCTAAGGTGAGACTGAAGCCATTGATAGCTTATTCTCAGCTGTTGCAGGTCCTTTTAACGAAATTTAACCGCACATATTTTGTAAAATAACAGCCCTGTCTGGAATTACCGGGAACTCATAGGCTAATGGTTAGTCCGAATAATATTGATCATACTCCATTTAGCCTATTCCTTGATCACACTAAACACGCACGAGCATGTCTGTTTCACCATCATAAGCAATCCGCCAAGGTGGAAAAGCAGGCTTTTAAAGGGAATGGGATATGACATTTTGATTGGTTTATTGCATGTCACGCCCAAGACACACCTATAATTAATGAAGCGACTAGGTTCAGCCCAGTTGCGCCATGCGCCGTGCTTAGCGCCAAAAAAACACGCCGTTAAAATAGCAAAAGTGGACTTGGACACGCCCTAAATGGACTTAGCGCCATGCGCTTAGACTAAGCGCCAAGATCGCCAAGATAGGGCCCCGGATCTGCTATCTGCCAGCAGAACAACCACACTGTACTTTTACATTACAGTACATCCTATGTACAGAGTGATGACAACATGGAACGTTTTGACCTAGTTGATGCTGAAACTCTCAGGAAAATAGTAACAGAACTGAAGCCCTCCACGTGTTCCCTTGACCCAATTCCAACCACCCTTCTTTTTAAAATTATTTTTAATTCTGTATCTGAAGACATCCTTGTGATAGTGAATCACTCCTTACGGCTTGGTGTTTTCTCCACTGTTTTTAAAACTGCTTTTTAGTAAAACCTCTTAAAACCTCTCTGAAAGAAAGCGAACACCCGGCAATTTTATACCTATTTCAAATCTCCCATTTTTAAGCAATATTTTTGAGAAACTAGTTTTTAATCAGCTAAGCACATTTATAAACTCAAACACTAAATTAGAAATGTTCCAATCAGGTTTTAGGACACATCACAGCACAGAGACAACCCTGTTAAAAGTAGTGAATGATATCAGAATAAATCTTGACAGCAACAAGCCTTCAGTTCTGGTGCTACTTGACCTGGGTGCTCCCTTTGATACTGTGGACCACCAGATTCTTTTAGATAGATTAATTGAGCATGTTGGCCTGTCTGGAATTGTTTGTAACTGGTTTACCTCATATCTTTGTGGAAGAAAAAATTTTTGTATCTATAAATGACCACTCCTCCAAACAATATGAGGTTACATGTGGGGTACCACAAGGATCAATCTTAGGACCATTACATTTTAATTTGTATATGCTACCACTGAGTTTTTTACAGCTCAACCAAGATAAAACTGAAGTATTCATCATTGGTTCAAAGGCTCAGAGAGACTGACCCCGAAACTAAATACACTAGGACTTAACCCAAGCCAAGAAGCAAGAAATCTAGGAGTGATTTTTGACTCTGATTTTAATTTCAAGGCTCATGTGTGGGGTGTCACAAAAACAGCATTTTATCACTTGAAGAACATCTCCAAAGTAAGGCCATTTCTCTCTCTGAGCAACACAGAGAGACTGATGCATGCTTTTATAACTAGCAGGCTAGACTACTGTAACGCTCTCCTTTCTGGTCTATGGAAGAATACAATAAATCAGCTACAATTAATTAAAAATTCTGCTGCATGAGTGCTGACTAAAACCAAAAGGATGCCTATTTTGAAGTCTTTACTCTGGTTACCCGTTAGTTTTCGTATTGATTTTAAAATTATTTTATTAGTTTAGAAGGCACTACATGGCTTTGCACCAGACTACCTCTCAGAAATGCTTTTGGTTTATGAACCAAGAAGGCCCCTCAGATCCTCCAGTTCTTCTCTTTTTGTTGTTCCGCAAAGTAGAACAAAAACATTTGGTGATGTTGCCTTCAGCCATTATCCTCCAACCTGCTGGAACAGCCTTCCAGTGGATGTGAACGTAAACTAAAAACCCATCTATTCAGTCTGGCGTGTTTTATAATTTTATGGTCTTAGTATTTACACTTATTTTATTTATTATCATCATTAGTATTTATTTTAATTTTATTTTGTCAACATTTTACTGTTGATTATGTTTATTTATTTTATTGCATTTTAATTTATTAACATTTTACAGTTTTTTCATGAAATTTATTTTGTGTAATATTTCATAATTTAATTTCTTGTTATTTTTATTGCTTGTATTATCTTTTATTATTTATCTTTCATTTTCTTAACTACCCACCTTTTATTGTTGTCTTATTCAATTAGGTGTGCATTAGTCTCTAAATCCATTTTAATCCATATAATTATCCTATAACAAGATTAATGTGTCTACACCTGGCTGTGTTCTCTCTCATACAGGTGTTGGTGTCTGTGTGCAGTGAGAGCTGTGCTCCAGGAAGCAGGAAGGCTGTCCATCGTGGGGAGCCTCTGTGTTGCTTTGATTGTGTACAATGTGACGGCGGGAAGATTAGTAATGAGACAGGTGAGTGCTCTTCACATCAGATGAACACACAGACTGCTAGTGGGTACAGTAGTCGTATCTAATTAGCTCATTACAAGTTGGCTTTTTCATACTAGCAGACATAAGAATTTTGCTTAACAACAACTAACAGGATTCAATATTCCAAAAATGCTAATTCTGTTGTACAGATACAAGGTATCTCACTACATTGTTAATACTGTAACGGTATTTGTGATTATTTCTATGGCATAATGCCATAGTGAAAAAATATTTTCCTAAGTATCTTGTTATAACAAGAAATGTTTACAATCACATATTTTGTGAACGCATATTTTGATTACAATTATGATTTTTATTGGTAAGCCATACTTTAAGCAGGATAATGATAAGGGGCTGGGCATTATGAATGCCATTCAAACTACGTACCCAGCCTCTCTGTCATTATCCCTTAAAAAGGGATCTTGATATAGATGAGGAGTTCTTGCACTCTTATCTCACTCTTATATGAGACGGCTTTCCTTTTTAACGTACGGATGCTTTGATTTCTTAAAATGCATGTTGAGTTACAGACATTGTATATTTTATTTATTAATTTTATTATTTCCACATGTATTTATGTAAATCTTTTTCAGTTTTCAACCACCAACACAATTATACCAAAATCGTGAAAATCCATTCAGTATATCTGAAGAATAACAGTTGTAAAAAAATAATAAAATAGCATCTTCATCAGACTTTTTTTCTGTCAAGGATAACTAAATTTAATCTCAAACACAGGAGAATGTGTGACCAGTGATAAGGACCAGTGCCTTTCGATAAGTCTGTTGCTGTGTCTGAATCAGCACACTTTCCTACTATTGAGTATGCCAGTTGAGTACCGGTATACTTTTATAAACAAGCTTTTCAGCCAATTATGAAAATTGAGAGTTCTTAATATCCCCGGGTGATATACTTATTTGCTTGTTTTTCCTGCCAATAGTATGGAGGATATTTTTTGCATACTGCATGTCACTAAACTGTATAGCCTACAGTAAGCAGTATAAAGTATGCGAGTACACAGTAGCCGACACAAGATGCAGTAGATAGGGCTCTGATTCAGATACAGCCTGTTTCTCTGCATTTTGTAGATTATTTTAAAATGGAAAAATGTGAAAATCATGCCTCTTTGAAATGAATGGGTGATTTTTTTAGCAAAGGCTGACATTTTCGCCGTAATCATTCCCCATTAACCCTTTGGGCCACAGTGGTTACTGGGATAAACCACCTATTCTTTTCTCACTCCTTAATTTGTATTATTGTTTCTAGAGGGAACCAATGCATTTCATAATAATTTTCCCCTAACTTTAGGGGAGGGTAAAAGAAGTAACACCTAGGAAGTGATGAAATACTTGTAGTTCCTGTCTGAAGTTGGGTCCACATGCTTGCAGAGGGAGCTCTTCAAAAACTGTTTCCCATGTAATCCAAATTACAGATATTACATATCCTGTATGAATGGGCCTGACAGATCACTTAAAATCTACATTATTGCACAATAGGGCTGTCAAATGATATGCGTTCGAATATTGTTCTTTTTTCTACATTTGAAAATGTTTTTGAATTTCAATCTTTGTTTTAGGTCCAGCAATTTGTATTCAACATATATAATATACACTGCCTGGCCAAAAAAAAAGTCGCCATTGCACCCGTCATGCATAGTGCCCACTGTACAAGCCTCTGGAGGCAGTGTTATGATCTGGGGTTGCTTCAGTTGGTCAGGTCTAGGCTCAGCAACATTATGCAGCAATAAAATGAAGTCAGCGAAGTACCTGAATGTACTGAATGACCAGGTTATCCCATCAATGGGCATATGCCAGGATGACAATGCCAAGATTCATCGGGCTCAAATTGTGAAAGAGTGGTTCAGGGAGCATGAGGAATCATTTTCACACATGAATTAGCCACCAGATTCCTGACCTTAACCCCATTGAAAGTCTTTGGGATGTGCTGGAGAACACTTTACGGAGTGGTTCGACTCTCCCGTCGTCAATACAAGATCTCAGCCAAAAACTTATGCTACTCTGGATGGAAATAAATGTTGTGACATTGCATAAGGTTGTCGAAACAATGCCACAACAAATGCGCGCCGTAATCAAAGCTAAAGGCGGTCCAACGAAATATTAGAGTGTGCGACTTTTTTTTTGACCGGGCAGTGTATATATATATATATATATATATATATATATATATATATATATATTTATCGTATATATTCATTGTGATACCATTGATCAGAGGAAAAATATCCTCCTTGTCATTGGTCCTTGCTTGTGGACTCTCCTCTTCAGCTCAGTAATGATGTTCAAATATATTCAAATTCATACCAATTTTATGAGGCTAAATTCAAACTCTATTTCATAAATTTGAACTTTATTTCATGCCAATGTTTACAGCCCTACCACACAACCCCTGATAAAACAAATCCAGTTCTAAAACTGCTTTAAATTGTTAACTAGCATTGTTTCCTAAAAGATTTTTTATATCATTTCGTAGCGACGCCTTTTCTTCTTAAAGCATTTCAACTTGAGATAAAGTGAAATTGTTTTCTTTTAGAGGTAGAATCTTCCAATTAATTTGAAAAAAAAAACATAAAAGTGCAACTTTTAGTATTTAGCACAATGTAAACTGTTTATAAACTAACAAGAACTTAACTCTGTCATACTTGTAGAACAGAAGAAACTAGAAAAGAATGCAATCAGTAGAGTGCAGACCTCTGCCAAAGCACAGCAATCTCCCCTCACATTATTGTGCACAGCAAATATCTTGGCAATCTGGTTATTACTTTTCAAGATATGTTTGGAATGATAGTGATGCTAGAGCAAAGGTCATGGGATCACCAAAATTAATAGGCTTCTTCCTCTTGGTCACATGAATGTGCAGAGCAAATTACATGGAAACCCATCCATTAGTTTTTGAGATATCATGATCACAAATTGAACGTTTGGCCTGATGGTGGCGCTAGAGGAAAGGTCATGAGAGCACCAAAATTAATACATATCTTCCGCTTGGGAACATGAATGTATGCAGCACATTTCATGGTAATCCAGCCATGACTTTTCCAGATATGTCTGTCAAAGTTGGACGGACAGATGGACTGTGCAGCACAGCTACTATATAACTTGGGGGCAGAGCAGAGACAGTACAGCCAAGCACTCATATATGCTTCACATGAAGAGTATTCCTCCAATGCAATGTGCTCTACTGGTTGAGTGAACTGAACATAAGCTGTGCCTGGGAACCAGACCAAATGGATGGAGGAGGAGGTCGTAGTTATGAGGTTATAGTTATGAGACCAGCTTACAAATGCATATGGGGTTTCCAAATTGGGAGACAAAGGGAAAAAATCGGGATAAACAATAGTTCTAAAAATATGACTCTGAGCTATTCCAAGTATATAATTAGAACACAGCAAAACATAGGGCTCAGGGAGGGATCCACAGTGGCGCAGCAGTAAAATCGCCGACTTTGAGTTGGTGCAGTTGCACACGAGGATCAGAGGTTTAAGCCCTGCTCCTACCAGATCGAAGTATGGCCGGTGCCTTGACAGAGCGACAATTGGGCGGCCACTCCCGGGATGGGGGGAGGGACTTGGCAGGGGATTGTTGCGCACAAAGTGGCCCCGGGCGAGTTGGGATCAAGGTCAGGAGTTCAAGCAGTCGCGCCCTGAAGAGCACGTGCTGCCTGCCTTCCTACCACCGGCTGACAGGGTTGTGTAGCAGCAAATTCTTAAGCGGTTGCTACACAGGGAATTGAATAGATATCGGGGTACAATTGGACACCAAGTTGGGAGAAAACGGGTAACAATCAGCAACAAATTAAAGAAAAAAAAAACATAGGGCTCATCTCAGTCAGTGAGTTTGTTCCCCCTCCCTTCTCTGTTTGACCCCATAACTGGTTGACTCTGTGAAGTCCGACAGAGAGCCTGTACAGGAGGTGGAGTGCAGTGTACCCCCCAGATTCCACTGCTTCTGAGAAAGTATGGCTATGATTAACTTAACTTAATATGATTAACTGACCATGACAGAAGATTACAAACACACACAATTATACATTTCCACAATGCTATTGCCAAGCAGATACAGCAAGCCTCAATGTCACTAAAACCTATCGCTGCCTCTCTGTGAAAAGCTATTGTATTTCTAAATTTGAAGCACATTGTTGAAGAAAAATCATGGAGAATTTACCAAATGAAAATTCACTAGTGTGTATAATTTCCCAAGAGCTCTGTGCCTCAACTTTGTCTTTGGGGAATGCAGAGTTGTGATGTCACATGCTTTCCTGCTAATGGTGGAGTCCAATGAGATGCAGAAAATAATGAGATGCACAGAGGTTGGTTGGTGAATAAAATACTGCTTCTGACTCATCACCGCAGTGTGCGGGATCAGCCCGGGTGAAGATGACTCCTCTGTTTGTGGCGATGTGGTCTTATCACTTCTCTGCTGTCACTCCTGTCAGCCCAATCCCTGCCCCAGTCTGTTCCCTGCTGGGCACTTTTGATCCAGATTTCCAGGCTGATGGAGACTTCATCATCGGAGGGATTTTTCCCATGCATTACAGGGTTGAGCCACCAGACCAGAACTTCACTTACAAACCAGCTGCTCCACAATGTTGGGGGTGAGGTCTTGGTTACTCTGATGTGCATGGAAAACTGTTTTCTTTTCCAACAAACATCACATTCTGCTGTTGGTCTCTGCACAGATTTGACCTCAGATCTTTCCGCTGGGCGCAGACCATGAGGCTTGCTGTTGAGGAGATCAACCAGAGTCAGAATCTGCTGCCTAACTTCACTCTGGGGTACAAGATCCACGACTCCTGCACAACTCCTGTAACAGCGCAGGCAGCAGTTCTGGCAGTTCTGAACGGACCAAGGACATCCTCCAGCACTATGTGTTCTGCCATATCTCATCCTTTGGCCGTGGTTGGAGAAACTGGGTCTGCACAGTCTATTGTTCTCTCCAGAACTCTGCAGCCCTTCAGAATTCCAATGGTATGTTTTCCTATTAGATTAAAATGAATGAATAGAGGTAATTTGGAATAAACATAATTGATATACTTCTGGATTAAATCCATGGTTCTGTAAAGATGAAGTACTTTTTATCTGGTTCTATCTTCATCTTCAGCTGAGTCACAGTTACATTTCTCCATTTTTTTATTACTAATGGATATGTCTATTTTCCTTACATTTACAAGTGTGAGACTAGTATACAATAATAAGTAGTCAACATAATAACAGAATATAGCGTCAACTCTGTCTATTATGTGTCATCTGTACACAGTTGTGTACATTGTACTGCAGTTTAAATAATTAATACTGTGTGTTGTGAAAAGCAGTGTTATATCCCAAAAGTCCTGCTGTTGGTTATTATTCACATTGTAGCTATAATATAATACCAAATTTTTCCCAATCGTTGAAGAGAATTATTTCCATAAATGGATAATACTTCAACCACCACTGCTCTGTATTTTAGTGTATTCACTAGAATTTGACCAGAAGATTAGGTGTGTTGGGTTTTGACCACATTTGACAGAAAAAGTTAAATTCACTGGAAATATATCGTTGATAGCATTTTTGGAAGCATATGCTGTCACATGATAAGCCTGTATTGATTCATTTTATTAAAATAATTCAAATGTATAAATTTTAATGTAGTAAAATAAATAGTAAGCCAATTTAAGTGACAGATTAATTTGTCAGACATACTTATTCAGAATAACATTTATTTGGAACTACAAAATCAGTGACTGACATTAATTTATTGTTCAGATGGTGCCAAACAATGACCTTGCATCATAGTAACATACTTATAGTGTCTAACAATTATTTATAAAGACCAACTTGGATTGTTGTTTATGTACTTCCCGTTAAAAAATAATATGGATTTTCTGTTTTTCAGATTAGTTATGCTTCAACATGTTCCTGTCTTAGCAACAAGAATGAATTCCCAACATTTTTCAGAGTTGTTCCAAATGACGACTACCAGGTGAAAGCCATTGCTCGCCTCTTGCAGAAATTTGGTTGGACGTGGGTTGGTGTCGTCCTTGAGGACCATGACTATGGCAAATTCGCTCTACAGGGATTGATGAGGGAAATAAAAAACACTGGTGTGTGTTTAGCGTACCGTGAAATGATCCCTAAAGTGTACAATCAGGAGAGAGTACAGGAAATCCTTGACATTATGAAACGCTCCTCTGCGAGGGTTGTTGTGGTGTTTGCTGTTGAGGGGGAGCTCTACCCCTTATTGAAAGAGTACAGGGATCAGAACATGACAGGGATCCAGTGGATTGCCAGTGAAGCCTGGGTAACAGCCTCACTATTCACAGGCAGTGAGTTCTACCCTTTTCTAGGAGGCACCATTGGGTTTGCCATCCGGCAGGGGCAGGTACCAGGTCTTAGAGACTATATGATGAGTGTAAACCCACTGGGGTACCCCAGTAACCCCCTGGTGCATGAGCTGTGGGGTGCTTTGTACGGTTGCTCTCTCTACCCCTCCAGCAGCAGCACCCAGGCCTCCTCCCAGCTGCCCCCCTGTACAGGGCTGGAGCCCCTGCAGGAGCAGCACTCTGCCTACCTGAATAGCTCCAGCCCTCGTGTTTCCTACAACGTGTATAAAGCCGTGTATGCCATCGCTCACTCCCTGCACAACCTCACCAGCTGTAAACCTGGGAAAGGGCCCTTCCACAACTCCTCATGTGCTGATGCCACAAACATTCAACCATGGCAGGTGATCACATGAAAAGCTTTAATAAATAAACAATAAAAAGTTAGTAATGTATGCAAGATTAACAGAAGCATTTTGCAGTTTGCCTTCAATATCTCAGTTTATGTTATGTAACATAAATTCTGATTGCTTGAGAAAGGTTAAATTCTCATTTTGCATAAGTGACAGAGCGATTCATAAAAGCTATGGGTAACATCTGTTTAGCTAAAGCAGCAGTTAAAAATGATCAGTTTTATTACTGACACATAAAGGCTATAACTGAATGAGTGCAGCAACAGTATCAACTTTGTAATTGCCTCCAATGTTTTTCCTAATAGTACATAAATCTACAGGTAATTACAACCAGCGAAACCAAAAGAGTAAATTTGATTGCTGCATTACAACAGCACGGGATTAGAAAGATTTGACAGTTCCTACATTAAAAACAATTTGGTGAGATATGACACATTAGCCATGACAGAATTCACTGGCTGGTACAATGCATTGGCAATCATGAGTTTCAGAGAAAGGCAAAATACTCCAGTGTCCAAAAAAAAACCCCTCTATGTTTATGCATACAAATGTAATTGCAAATTACAGTTTGAATTTTCAATGTCACAACTTTCTGTGTCAAAATATTCAGCAAATATTCTGAAGCATTGTGATTCAGAATTTGAAAAGCACACTAATTTATCAATAACTTAATTAATGCAATCCACCTGCACAGAACTACTCTATTTCACATTGACTTATGAAATGATGTAAACATACCATTACATTGTCAGCCCATAATGCTGTGGAATCATTTAAAAATTATTTCATAATATACAATATTTTAATTTCTTAGGGATTCTGGACTTTTTTTCTTTAATATGTAGTATGCATATACAGAGAAATGTTAACTATCATTAGCATTTCCCTCTTTATCCTCTCCAATAGCCATTTTTATTCTTTACATTTAATCAGTAACACTAAAACTAAAATCAAAGATCATACCTACATTTACATTATTTGATAATTACTCTATGATCTTGTATTCAGAATATTTTATAAAATATTTTATATTTTAGATTTATCGATGAAAGTAAGGAATTGTAAAACAATTACGTTGTACATTTTCTCTTTCTTATTTTCATTTCAAAGCTCCAGCACTATATTCAGGAGGTCTCCTTTATTATTTCTGGAGAGGAGGTGAATTTTGATGCAAACGGGGATGTAGCTCCATCATATGATGTGATCAACTGGCAAAGAGGCGCAGCTGGAAATATTGAGTTTGTCAATGTGGGAAGGTTTGATGGTGCAAAGGAGTCTGGGAAGGAGCTAATCATCCAGGAGGAGGCGATCGTGTGGACAGGCCATCAGAGAGAGGCAAGCTGCACACAGTGTGTATTTCAGTACATGCGATGCCCTCTGTTGAAGTTCTGTAGGGTAAAGTGGGGGTAAGTGCAAATCTGAAGTGAAAGCATCAAATCAACATTGATCAGCAGGTAGTCAACAAGGACCAAATCTTTCAAAGCTGGAACTCAAACCTGCAGTCTGTCACTGAAATGTGTTCAATTACCACATTGAAATAAAGTTATTATGCACTGCCATAGATTGTATTGTATATTTTAGCATGTTCTTTGCATGTTCATTTTATATACACGGATTAAGTACTCACGGACAGGCAAATGTCTTTGCAGTGACACCTGGCCACTTGGACCATGGGCAGCTAGAAGTGTGGTTCATTGAGAGTCTCATTGAGAGATACAGAGTTCTGTGTCTCATTTACATGTAAATGTGCAGCTACACCTGGCTGTGTTCTCTCTCATACAGGTGTTGGTGTCTGTGTGCAGTGAGAGCTGTGCTGCAGGAAGCAGGAAGGCTGTCCGTCGTGGGGAGCCTCTGTGCTGCTTTGATTGTGTACCATGTGACGGCGGGAAGGTTAGTAATGAGACAGGTGAGTGCTCTTCACATCAAATGAACACACAGACTGCTAGTGGGTACAGTAGTCGTATCTCATAAGCTCATTACAAGTTGGCTTTTTTATACTAGCAGACATACTGTTAGCATTTTGTTGAAAGTACCCAAGTTTGCTCACTGGAAATATTTTACCTACTACACTGTGGTATATCCTTTTAAACATTGAACTGATTGTATTTTAGTGTGTGATTACAACAAGAATGTTTGTAGTCTGACCAAAATCTTTTGAAAGATGATTAATGTATACACCAAGATGAATCCATCAAAAAATACACTTTTTTGAATCCCTTAACAACAACTAACAGGATTCAATATTCCAAGAATGCTATTCCTGTTGTACAGATACAAGGTATCTCACTACATTATACGTTAATACAGTAACCGTATTTCTGATTATTTCTATGGCATAATGCCACAGTGAAAAAATATTTTCCTAAGTATCTTGTTATAACAAGAAATGTTTAGAATCATATATTTTGTGAACGCATATTTTGATTACAATTATGATTTTTATTGGTAAGCCATACTTTAAGCAGGATAATGATTTCGGGGCTGGGCATTACGCAGTTTGAATGCCATTCAAAGTACGTACCCAGCTCATCAGTCGTTATCCCTTAAAGGGATAGTTCGGAATTTTGGACATAATGTCTCAATTACGACTTACCCATGATGTAGTGGATTAATGGAAACCATTTTCAGCTGATTCCATGCTGTCCCTTCTTTTGGACTTTTTGTCCTAATTTCTTTGCTTTGGGTGCACTGTGGAGTGTTTAAGTGAATTTGGTAGTGGATGCTACCGGTTACCTTAGAGTTGCGCTAGCATTAGCAACGTGTGTATGTCCAAAAGAAGGGACAGCATGGAATTAGCTGAAAATGGTTTCCATCAATCAACTACATCATGGATAAGTTGTAATTGAGACATTACGTCCAAAATTCCGAATTATACCTTTAAAAAAGGATCTTGATATAGATGAGGAGTTCTGCACTCTTATCTCACTCTTATATGAGACGGCTTTCCTTTTTAACGTACGGATGCTTTGATTTCTTAAAATGTATGTTGAGGTACAGACATTGTTTTAGGTAGAAAGAAATCCCTCTGCCACCCCAAAATTAGGTACAACAGATCCGTTTGTTGTTACGACAAGAAAAGGGTCTCGTTATAACGAGATACAGAGTGGATAATATTTCTTCACTTTGACAAACAAATAAAGCTGAGATTTAATATACCCCAAAATATATCTCTGCAGCATTCTTTTTTTTTAACTACAACTATTATACTGTCTTTCCTCAGATTCAATAGATTGTACAGCTTGTCCTGAAGATTACTGGTCCAATGCAGCCAGAACTGAATGCATACCAAAAGTGATTGAGTATCTCTCCCATGATGCAATGGGACTGACCCTGACTGTGATAGCTGTAGTGGGAGCCTGCCTCACCATCGCTGTTCTGGCAGTATTCCTCTACCACAGGAACACTCCGATTGTCAAAGTCAACAACTCAGAGCTGAGCTTCTTCATCCTGCTCTCTCTGACTCTGTGCTTCCTGTGTGCGCTGGTGTTCATCGGAGAGCCTACATCATGGTCCTGCATGCTGCGCCATACTGCCTTCAGCATCATTTTCTCACTCTGCATCTCCTGTATCCTGGGGAAGACTCTGGTGGTGCTGGCTGCCTTCACAGCCGCTAGGCCTGGAAACAACATCATGAAATGGCTGGGACCCAAACAGCAGAGATGTATCATCTCTTTCTGTACCTTTATACAAGTGATAATCTGTGCAGTGTGGCTGATCACTGCTCCTCCATTCCCAAATAAAAACACCCAGTACAACCGGTCCAGAATAATCCTGGAGTGTAGTGTGGGTTCTGAACAGGCCTTCTGGTGTGTTCTGGGATACATTGGGCTCCTGGCTGCTCTGTGTTTTATTCTGGCTTTTCTGGCCAGGAAGCTGCCAGGCAATTTTAATGAGGCCAAATACATCACCTTCAGCATGTTGATCTTTTGTGCAGTGTGGCTGGCCTTTATACCAGCTTATGTCAGCTCACCTGGAAAGTTCACTGTAGCTGTTGAGATCTTTGCAATTCTAGCATCTAGTTTTGGGCTACTGCTGTGCTTATTTGCTCCAAAATGTTACATCATTTTACTGAAACATGAGAAAAACACTAAACAACATTTGATGGGAAGGTTAACTAACAAATAAAATATTGAAGTTTCATATTTTTGTCATGAGTCTTATATATGCAGAGGAAGCATGCAACTAGATAAGTGAATGCATTAGTTTATCCACCTTTGCATGTGAGGGCACTCTGTTACGTCCGCCTCTCCCTTCCAGTCCACTTTCCTATTGTTCTCCCTGTGTTTCCCATTCCTCTCGTTTCATGTCATGTTTTTAATTTTACCCTGTCCGTCCTTCATGTTGTGCAGGTTGGGCATGGTTTCCCTCCTCGTTTCCTCATTCCCCTCTCTTAATCTCCCAGCCTATCACTCGCCTTCCCTGTTCGCATTCCACACTCACTCTCGTTAGCTCATTAATCCTTGCATACTTTACTCATCAAGTGTCCCTATTTAGGTTCCCTTCTCTGTTCGTTTGTTGCCAGTCTGTTACATCAAGTCATGTTTGTTGTTCTTGCTACTTGCCCATTGTCTGTTGTGTTTTGCAAACGTGTCAAGTCTGCCTTTTTCCAGTTTACCCGCCAGCCTTCATTCCCTGCTCTGCCATTGCCCTCGCCAACCCTGCTTCCAGTCTGTCACTGGTTGTCTGCCGTTCGCCCAGCTCTTCCCCTGCATTCCCTGCTCTGCCATTGCCCTCGCCAACCCCGTATCCAGACCCTCACCTTGCTCTCCCTCTTCATTGTTGTTTGCTTGCCTTAAATAAAGTGCTCCGCTGGAGCTTATTGTGAGTCTGTCTCCGAGTCCTGCGTTTGGGTCCATACTAGTTGGGACATACACACTCATCATTAAGGCAATGTTTTTCGGGACTGATTATGTACCCTGCAATTAATTTTAAGTCCTGTTAAGTCCTAACAGGTAATTTATTTCCCTATATTTTATTTATTAATTTAAATATTTCCACATGTATTTATGTAAATCTTTTTCAGTTTTCAACCGCCAACACAATTATACCAAGATCATGAAAATCCGTTCAGTATATCTGAAGAATAACAGTTGTAAAAAAAATAAATAAATAGCATCTTCATCCGACTTTTTTTCTGTCAAGAATGACTAAATTTCTAGCTAACCATTTAATCTCAAACACAGGAGAATGTGTGACCAGTGATAAGGACCAGTGCCTTTCTATAAGTCTGTTGCCATGTCCGAATCAGCACACTTGCCTGCTATTGAGTATGCCAGTTGAGTATACTTTTATAAACAAAAGCTGTTCAGTACATGCCAATTATGAAAATTGAGAGTTCTTAATATCCCCGGGTGATATACTTATTTCCTTGTTTTTCCTGCCAATAGTATGGAGGATATTTTTTGCATACTGCATGTCACTAAACTGTATAGCCTATAGTAAGTAGTATAAATTATGCTAGTACACAGTAGCTGACACAAGATGCAGTAGATAGGGCTCTGATTCAGACACAACCTGTTTCCCGGCATTTTGTAGATTATTTTAAAATGGAAAAATGTGAAAATCATGCCCCTTTGAAATGAATGGGTGATTTTTTTAGCAAAGGCTGACATTTTTGCCGTAATCATTCCCCATTAACCCTTTGGGCCACGGTGGTTACTGGGACAAACCACCTATTCTTTTCTCACTCCTTAATTTGTATTATTGTTTCTAGAGGGAACCAATGCATTTCATAATAATTTTCCCCTAACTTTAGGGGAGGGTAAAAGAAGTAGCACCTAGGAAGTGATGAAATACTTGTAGTTCCTGTCTGAAGTTGGGTCCACATGCTTGCAGAGGGAGCTCTTCAAAAACTGTTTCCCATGTAATCCAAATTACAGATATTACATATCCTGTATCAATGGGCCTGCCAGATCACTTAAAATCTACATTATCGCACAATAGGGCTGTCAAATGATATACTTTCGAATATTGTTCAAACCTTTTTTCCACATTTAAAAATTTTTTTGAATTTCAATCTTTGTTTTAGGTCCAGCAATTTGTATTCAACATATATATATATATATATATATATATATATATATATATATATATATATATATATATATATTTATCGTATATATTCATTGTGATACCATTGATCAGAGGAAAAATATCCTCCTTATCATTGGTCCTTGCTTGTGGACTCTCCTCTTCAGCTCACTCCACAGGTTTTTAATGGGGTTCAGGTCAGGGGACTGGGAAAGCCATTGCAAAACCTTGATTCTGTGGTCAGTGAACCATTTTTGTTTACATTACGTGGTATGCTTTGGATCATTGTCCTGCAGGAAGATCTAACTACGACCCACTTTTATCCTTCTGGCAGAGGCCGCCAGATTTTGGTCTAAAGTCTCCTGGTATTTGATGGAATCCTGTATCCTAACAAGGTTCCCAGGGCCTTTGGAGGCCTTTTTGCGTATGGCAATATTCATATTTTGGTAATGATGTTCAAATATATTCAAATTCATACCAATTTTATGAGGCTAAATTCAAACTCTATTTCATGAATTCGAACTTTATTTCATGCCAATGTTTACAGCCCTACCACACAACCCCTGATAAAACAAATCCAGTTCTAAAACTACTTTAAATTGTTAACTGTAGCATTGTTTCCTAAAATAATTTTTATATAATTTTGTAGCGACGCCTTTTGTTCTTAAGGCATTTCAACTTGAGATAAACTAAAATTGTTTTCTTTTAGAGGTAGAATCTTCCAATTAATAAAAAAAAACATAAAAGTGTTATGTATTAAACACAATGTAAATTGTTTATAAACTAACAAGAACTTAACTCTGTCATATTTGTAGAACAGAAGAAACTAGAAAAGAATGCAATCAGCATTCTCCCCTCACATTATTGTGCACAGCAAATATCTTGGCAATCTGGTTATTACTTTTCAAGATATGTTTGGAATGAGAGTGATGCTAGAGCAAAGGTCATGGGATCACCAAAATAAATAGGCTTCTTCCTCTTGGTCACATGAATGTATGCAGCACATTTCATGGTAATCCAGCCATTACTTTTCCAGATATGTCTGTCAAAGATGGACGGACAGATGGACTGTGCAGCACAGCCACTATATAGCTTGGGGGCAGAGCAGAGACAGTACAGCCAAGCACTCATATATGCTTCACATGAAGAGTACTCCTCCAATGCAATGTGCTCTAATAGTGGAGTTAACTGAACATAAGCTGTGCCTGGGAACCAGACTAAATGGATGGAGGAGGTCATAGTTATGAGGTTGTAGTTATGAGACCAGCTTACAAATGCATATGGGGTTTCCAAATTGGGAGACAAAGGGAAAAAATCGGGATAAACAATAGTTCTAAAAATATGACTCTGGGCTATTCCAAGTATATAATTAGAACACAGCCAAACATAGGGCTCAGGGAGGGATCCACGGTGGCGCAGCAGTAAAATCGCCGACTTTGAGTTGGTGCAGTTGCACACGAGAATCAGAGGTTTAAGCCCTGCTCCTACCAGATCGACGTATGGCCGGTGCCTTGACAGAGCGACAATTGGGCGGCCACTCCCGGGATGGGGGGAGGGACTTGGCAGGGGATTGTTGTGCACAAAGTGGCCCCGGTCGAGTTGGTATCAAGGTCAGGAGTTCAAGGAGTCCTGAAGAGCATGTGCTGCCTGCCTTCCTACCACCGGCTCACAGGGTTGTGTAGCAGCAAATTCTCAAGCAGTTGCTACACAGGGAATTTAATAGCTATCGCGGTACAATTGGATTCCAAGTTGGGAGAAAATGGGTAACAATCAGCAACAAATTAAAGAAAAAAAAAACATAGGGATCATCTCAGTCAGTGAGTTTGTTCCCCCTCCCTTCACTGTTTTCCTCAATAACTGGTTGACTCAGTGAAGTCAGACAAAGAGCCTGTACTGTTAGGATCCTGTAATTTGTCTGTCTGTTTATTCTGTATTATTATTTTTCCTGATTTCTTTGACCCATTTTCCCGCATTTCCCTCGCGATTGTCAGTCCGCGTTCCATGTTTCTTGAGATTCCATTCCCTGTCTTTGTCATTGCACTATTCGGGTGATTTTGGGAACATTCCGGTTTCCTCTGTATTTCGTATCTCGTTTTCTTCCTTCTGGCTTTATTAATATTTGTATTTAATACTAATGTACTAATCATACTAACTGTTAGATTAATAACCTGTCCTGAGCTGCAGAACCAGCTACCTGCCTGTCCTGAGCTGCAGAGCCAGCCACCCGCCTGTCCTGAGCTGCAGAGCCAGCCACCCGCCTGTCGTGAGGTGCAGAGCCAGCCACCCGCCTGTCCTGAGCTGCAGAGCCAGCCACCCGCCTGTCCTGAGCTGCAGAGCCAGCCACCCGCCTGTCCTGAGCTGCAGAGCAGCAGAGACAGCCGTTGCCTGTCTCCCCGGTTTTTGACTCTGCCTGTTTGTACCACGGATCGCTGCCTTGCCCTGCATTAAACGTCGTTTTTTTTAAAAATTCCTGCCTGCGTTTGGGTCCTTCCCCCACCAGCCCCTAACATGTACAGGAGGTCGAGTGCAGTGTACCCCCCAGATTCCACTGCTTCTGAGAAAGTATGGCTATGATTAACTTAATTTAATATGATTAACTGACCATGACAGAAGATTACAAGAACACACAATTATACATTTCTACAATGCAATTGCCAAGCAGATACAGCAAGCCTCAATGTTACTAAAACCTACCTCTGCCTCTCTGTAAAAAGCTATTGTTTTTCTAAATTTGAAGCACATTGTTGAAGAAAAATCATGCAGAAGTTACCAAATGAAAATTCACTAGTGTGTATAATTTCCCAAGAGCTCTGTGCCTCAACTTTGTCTTTGGGGAATGCAGAGTTGTGATGTCACATGCTTTCCTGCTATTGGTGGAGTCCAATGAGATGCAGAAAATAATGAGATGCACAGAGGTTGGTTGGTGAATAAAATACTGCTTCTGACTCATCACCGCAGTGTGCGGGATCAGCCCGGGTGAAGATGACTCCTCTGTTGGTGGTGATGTGGTCTTTCTTTTATCACTTCTCTGCTGTCACTCCTGTCAGCCCCATCCCTGCCCCAGTCTGTTCCCTGCTCGGTGCTTTTGATCCAGATTTCCAGGCTGATGGAGACTTCATCATTGCAGGGGTTTTCCCCATGCATTACGGGGTTGAGCCACCAGACCAGAACTTCACTTACAAACCAGCTGCTCCACAATGTTGGGGGTGAGGTCTTGGTTACTCTGATGTGCATGGAAAACTGTTTTCTTTTCCAACAAACATCACATTCTGCTGTTGGTCTCTGCACAGACTTGACCTCGGATCTTTCCGCTGGGCCCAGTCCATGAGGCTGGCTATTGAGGAGATCAACCAGAGTCAGAATCTGCTGCCTAACTTCACTATGGGATACAAGATCCACGACTCCTGCACAACCCCTGTGACAGCGCAGGCAGCAGCTCTGGCAGTTCTGAACGGACCAAGGACATCCTCCAGCACTGTGTGTTCTGCCATATCTCATCCTTTGGCGGTGGTTGGAGACTATGGGTCTGCACAGACTATTGTTATCTCCAAAACTCTGCAGCCCTTCGGAATTCCAATGGTATGTATTTCCTATCAGAATAAAATGAATTAATGGAGGTAATTTGGAATTAACATAATAGATATACTTCTGGGGTAAATCCATGGTTCTGTAAAGATTAAGTACTTTTTATCTGGTTCTGCCTTTATCTTCAGCTGAGACACTTCATGAAGTTATTTTATCTCCATTTTTTAATTATTAATGGATATGTCTATTTTCCTTACATTTACAAGTGTGAGACTAGTATACAATGATAAGTAGTCCGTATAATAACAGAATATAGTGTCAACTATATCTATTATGTGTCATCTGTACACAGTTGTGTACATTGTGCTGCAGTTTAAATAATTAATACTGTGTGTTGTGAAAAGTAGTGTTATATCCCAAAAGTCCTACTGTTGGTTATTATTCACATTGTAACTATAATATAATACCACATTTTCCCAAATTGTTGAAGAATTGTTCCCAATTGTTGAATTATGTCCATAAATGGATCATTACCACCAATGGTCTGTATTATAGTGTAATCACTAGAATTTGACCAGAAGATTAGGTTTGTTGGGTTTTGACCGCATTTGACAGAAAAAGTTAAAATCACTGGAAATATATCATTGATAGCATTTTTGGACGCATATGCTTTTACACGATAAGCCTGTATTGATTAATTTTATTAAAATAATTAAAATGTGTAAATGTATTACATTTTACTGTAGTAAAATATATAATAAGCAAATTTAAGTGACAGATTAATTTGTCAGATATACTTATTCAGAATAACATTTATTGGAACTACAAAATCAGTGAGTGACATTAATTTATTGTTCAGACGGTGCCAAACAATGATCTTGCATCATTGTAACATACTTAATGTGCCTAAGAATTATTTATAAAAAATAACTTGGATTGTTGTGTTTATGTACTTCACGTTAAAAAAGAATGTGGATTTTCTGTTTTTCAGTTGAGTTTTTCAACATGTTCCTGTCTCAGCAACAAGAATAATTTCCCAACATATCTCGGAATTCTTCCAAATGACAACTACCAGGTGAAAGCCATCGTACGCCTCCTGCAGAAATATGGTTGGACGTGGGTTGGTGTCGTCCTTGAGGACCATGACTTTGGCAAATTTGCTCTACAGGGATTGATGAGGGAAATAAAAAACACTGGTGTGTGTTTAGCATACCATGAAATAATCCCCAAAGTGTACAATCAGGAGAGAATACAGGAAATCCTTAACATTATGAAACGCTCCTCTGCGAGGGTTGTTGTGGTGTTTGTTGTTTACGGGGAGCTCTCCCTCTTAGTGAAAGACTACATGGATCAGAACATCACAGGGATCCAGTGGATTGGCGGTGAAGCCTGGGTAACAGCCCCAATATTCACAGGCAGTGAGTTCTACCCATTTCTAGGAGGTAGCATTGGGTTTGCTGTCCGGCAGGGAGAGGTTGCAGGTCTTAGAGACTATCTGATGAGTGTAAACCCACTGAGGTACCCCAGTAACCCCCTGGTGCATGAGATGTGGGGTGCTTTGTACGGTTGCTCTCTCTACCCCTCCAGCAGCAGCACCCAGGCCTCCTCCCAGCTGCCCCCCTGTACAGGGCTGGAGCCCCTGCAGGAGCAGCACTCTGCCTACCTGAACGCCTCCAGCCCTCGTGTTTCCTACAACGTGTACAAATCTGTGTACGCCATCGCTCACTCCCTGCACAACCTCATCAGCTGTAAACCTGGGAAAGGGCCCTTCCACAACTCCTCATGTGCTGATGCCAGAAACATTCAACCATGGCAGGTGATCACATGAAAAGCTTAAATAAATAAACAATGAAATGTTAGTAATGTATGCAAGATTAACAGAAGCATTTTGCAGTTTGCCTTCAATATCTCAGTTTATGTTATGTAACATAAATTCTAATTGCTTGAGAAAGGTTAAATTCTCATTTTGCATAATAAGTGACAGAGTGATTTATAAAAGCTATGGGTAACATCTGTTTAGCTAAAGCAGCAGTTAAAAATTATCAGTTTTATTACTGACACATAAAGGCTATAACTGAATGATTGCAGCAACAGTATCAACTTTGTAATTGCCTCCGATGTTTTTCCTAATAGTACATAAATCTACAGGTAATTACAACCAGAGAAACCAAATGAGTAAATTTGATTGCTGCATTACAACAGCACGGGATTAGAAAGATTTGACAGTTCCTACATTAAAGACAATTTGGTGAGATATGACACATTAGCCATGACAGAATTCACTGGCTGGTACAATGCATTGGCAATAATGAGTTTCAAAGAAAGGCAAAATACTCCAGTGTCCAAAAAAAACCTCTGTGTACAAATGTAATTGCAAATTGCAGTTTGAATTTTCAATGTCACAACTTTCTGTGTCAAAATATTCAGCAAATATTCCGAAGCATTGTGATTCAGAATTTGAAAAGCACACTAATTTATCAATAACTTAATTAATGCAATCCACCTGCACAGAACTATTCTATTTCACATTGATTTATGAAATGATGTAAACATACCATGACAGTGTCAGCCCATAATGCTGTGGAATCATTTAAAAATTATTTCATAATATACAATATTTTAATTTCTTAGGGATTCTGGACTTTTTTTCTTTAATATGTAGTATGCATATACAGAGAAATGTTATCTATCATTAGCATTTCCCTTTTTATCCTCTCCAATAGCCATTTTTATTCTTTACATTTAGTCAGTAACACTAAAACTAAAATCAAAGATCATACCTACATTTACATTATATGATAATTACACTATGATCTTGTATTCAGAAAAATATAAAATATAAAGATTTTTATAAAATAATCGATGAAAGTAAGGAATTGTAAAACAATTACGCTGTACATTTTCTCTTTCTTATTTTCATTTCAAAGCTCCATCACTATCTTCAGGAGGTCTCCTTTACTATTTCGGGAGAGGAGGTGAATTTTGATGCATACGGGCATGTAGCTCCATCATATGATGTGGTCAACTGGCAAAGAGGTGCAGCTGGAAATATTGAGTTTGTCACTGTGGGAAGGTTTGATGGTTCAAAGGAGTATGGGAAGGAGCTAATCATCCAGGAGGAGGCGATCGTGTGGACGGGCCACCAGAGAGAGGCAAGCTGCACACAGTGTGTATTTCAATACATGCGATGCCCTCTGTTGAAGTTCTGTAGGGTAAAGTGGGGGTAAGTGCAAATCTGAAGTGAAAGCATCAAATCAACATTGATCAGCAGGTAGTCAACAAGGACCAAATCTTTCAAAGCTGGAATTCAAACCTGCAGTCTGTCACTGAAATGTGTTCAATTACCACATTGAAATAAAGTTATTATGCACTGCCATAGATTGTATTGTATATTTTAGCATGTTCTTTGCATGTTCATTTTATATACAAGGATTAAGTACTCACGGACAGGCAAATGTCTTTGCAGTGACACCTGGCCACTTGGACCATGGGCAGCTAGAAGTGTGGTTCATTGAGAGTCTCATTGAGAGATACAGAGTTCTGTGTCTCATTTACATGTAAATGTGCAGCTACACCTGGCTGTGTTCTCTCTCATACAGGTGTTGGTGTCTGTGTGCAGTGAGAGCTGTGCTGCAGGAAGCAGGAAGGCTGTCCGTCGTGGGGAGCCTCTGTGCTGCTTTGATTGTGTACCATGTGACGGCGGGAAGGTTAGTAATGAGACAGGTGAGTGCTCTTCACATCAAATGAACACACAGACTGCTAGTGGGTACAGTAGGCGTATCTCATAAGCTCATTACAAGTTGGCTTTTTCATACTAGCAGACATACTGTAAGCATTTTGTTGAAAGTACCCAAGTTTGCTCACTGAAAATATTTTACCTACTACAGTGTGGTATATCCTTTTAAACATTGAACTGATTGTATTTTAGTGTGTCATTACAACAAGAATGTTTGTAGTCTGACCAAAACCTTTTAAAAGATCATTAATGTATACACCAAGATGAATCCATCAAAAAATACACTTTATTGAATCCCTTAACAACAACTAACAGGATTCAGTATTCCAAGAATGCTATTCCTGTTGTACAGATACAAGGTATCTCACTACATTGTTAATACAGTAACGGTATTTCTGATTATTTCTATGGCATAATGCCACAGTGAAAAAATATTTTCCTAAGTATCTTGTTATAACAGGAAATGTTTAGAATCACATATTTTTTGAACGCATATTTTGATTACAATTATGATTTTTATTGGTAAGCCATACTTTAAGCAGGATAATGATCTCGGGGCTGGGCATTACGCAGTTTGAATGCCATTCACACTACGTACCCAGCCCATCTGTCATTATCCCTTAAAGGGATAGTTTGGAATTTTGGACATAATGTCTCAATTACGACTTACCCATGATGTAGTTGATTGATGGAAACCGTTTTCAGCTAATTCCATGCTGTCCCTTCTTTTGGCCATACACACGTTGCTAATGCTAGCGCAACTCTAAGGTAACCGGTAGCATCCACTACCAAACGCACTTAAACACTCCACAATGCACCCAAAGCAAATAAAATACGACGACAGTCTATCTGGGGAGCGATACTTTACGTTACCTATGAATGTATTGCCGGCATTGGTCGACTACAACAACAAAGAAGAGCAACAAGTTGCAATGGCCACGTTCGCTCCGCCGCCGTACTTCCACAGAGAATATAGGTCAGAACAAAGTAATGGATTCAACGATAGTTTGACTTAAAAAATTATGGTATAAACACTCAAAATAACCCCGATAGACCGTCGTCCTATTTTATTTGCTTTGGGTGCACTGTGGAGTGTTTAATTGAATTTGGTAGTGGATGCTACCGGTTACCTTAGAGTTGCGCTAGCATTAGCAACGTGTGTATGTCCAAAAGAAGGGACCGCATGGAATTAGCTGAAAATGGTTTCCATCAATCAACTACATCATGGGTAAGTCGTAATTGAGACATTATGTCCAAAATTTCAAACTGTCCCTTTAAAAAAGGATCTTGATATAGATGAGGAGTTCTTGCACTCTTATCTCACTCTTATATGAGACGGTTTTCCTTTTTAACGTACGGATGCTTTGATTTCTTAAAATGCATGTTGAGGTACAGACATTGTTTTAGGTAGAAAGAAATCCCTCTGCCACCCCAAAATTAGGTACAACAGATCCGTTTGTTGTTACGACAAGAAAAGGGTCTCGTTATAATGAGATACAGAGTGGATAATATTTCTTCACTTTGACAAACAAATAAAGCTGAGATTTAATATACCCCAAAATATATCTCTGCAGCATTCTTTTTTTTATTACAACTATTATACTGTCTTTCCTCAGATTCAACAGATTGTACAGCTTGTCCTGAAGATTACTGGTCCAATGCAGCCAGAACTGAATGCATACCAAAAGTGATTGAGTATCTCTCCCATGATGCAATGGGACTGACCCTGACTGTGGTAGCTGTAGTGGGAGCCTGCCTCACCATCGCTGTTCTGGCAGTATTCCTCTACCACAGGAACACTCCGATTGTCAAAGTCAACAACTCAGAGCTGAGCTTCTTCATCCTGCTCTCTCTGACTCTGTGCTTCCTGTGTGCGCTGGTGTTCATCGGAGAGCCTACATCATGGTCCTGCATGCTGCGCCATACTGCCTTCAGCATCATTTTCTCACTCTGCATCTCCTGTATCCTGGGGAAGACTCTGGTGGTGCTGGCTGCCTTTACAGCCGCTAGGCCTGGAAACAACATCATGAAATGGCTGGGACCCAAACAGCAGAGATGTATCATCTCTGCATGCACCTTTATACAAGTGATAATCTGTGCAGTGTGGCTGATCACTGCTCCTCCATTCCCAAATAAAAACACCCAGTACAACCGGTCCAGAATAATCCTGGAGTGTAGTGTGGGTTCTGAACAGGCCTTCTGGTGTGTTCTGGGATACATTGGGCTCCTGGCTGCTCTGTGTTTTATTCTGGCTTTTCTGGCCAGGAAGCTGCCAGGCAATTTTAACGAGGCCAAATACATCACCTTCAGCATGTTGATCTTCTGTGCAGTGTGGCTGGCCTTTATACCAGCTTATGTCAGCTCACCTGGAAAGTTCACTGTAGCTGTGGAGATCTTTGCAATTCTAGCATCTAGTTTTGGGCTATTGCTGTGCTTATTTACTCCAAAATGTTACATCATTTTACTGAAACCACAGAAAAATACCAAACAACATCTGATGGGAAAGGATAGATAGTTACCAGTATAAAATAACTTGTTTCATAATAAAATTTTTATTGTCATTAAAAACGCATTTATACAATGTGCTCTCTCATGATAAAATTATTTAAAGTGTAATATACAAGACTTATAGAAAAAATTTAACATTTTTGTTTATGTATGTATGATGTTCAGACAACAATAAAAACACAAACACAAATCTCTTGTTCCTTCCAATTAATTTGAGATGTTTTATTGTATACTAACCAGCAACAAAGACTGATAAAATTCCACCATTAGTTCCCCTGCTTAATTGTAACTAAATTGAATTAAAAAACCTTATTCAGTTGCAGAAACTGAAAACCCTTAAAACTGCCACTCTTAACCTGTTGAGTTACTAAAGGTTAGACCAAAAAATGATCTCTTGTACAACACATGTATGAGTTTTTAAGTGTTTAGCTACAGGATTGGCTACGGAAGTCACGCTGGGGTCCATTTTGAACACGTGAATTGTGTTACCTGTGGAATGAATGGAAACGTACTCTGTTGTCCCTACACCTGCATTTTATGTTTTATTTTGCCTTAATAAAATAAAAATAAAAACCACTGATAAAAGACCCGCTGTATCTACAGTGCTAAAAAAAAAAAACTGCTCGTGCAATTGTTTACACAGTAGAGGATTGGTTGTGGTTTTGATCCAGTTTTTTTTAATTAAATACATGTACAGACACGCTTCCGGGGAACACAAGGGCGTTGAAAGAAAAACTGTTTTTGAACAGAGTACAATAATGAAGGGACTCTGATATTGTGCTACCCTGATTATTCCACATGGTAAAGGCTGGGCACATAGACTGGTAGATGGCGGCTGGTTCCAGACAGATGCCGTGGAGAGCAAAGCCTGCCTGCAGAGTGCTGTTGCTGGAGGGCAGGCAGAGTTAGGCTCACTCCTTTGGGAGCTGCAGAGGGGAGATGGCGGTATGGCTCAAGTTCACTTCAGCTGCCAGCCTTAGGATATACATCATCACTGCTGGGGGTGCTTGTTTTTCAGGGCTGGGAGGGCATCGCTGTTTTCAGCTCATTCTTTTGGGAGCGGAGACTTGTTTTTGTCTGGTGATCTTTTGATTGAAAAGCCCAGTGTGAATATGACTTTACAAAGGGACTCCCACAAATATCCAGCAGATGTCTCTCTGGGGTGCAAAGAAACACATCATGATCAGATGCTGTTTACTATTTATCCACCAGCCATTTTCCATCTAACAGGGTTCATTTTGATCTCTGAGCATAAAATTAACACCTGAGGAAATCACCAAACTTTCGACTGTCACATCCTTCACAGCCAGTAGTGTCCATGAGACTCATTGAGCTATGCAGTTCACACAGAAAACTCACCACATCTGACACACTTAGCATGAAACTACATAAAAATTAAGTCTTAAATCTTGATTTTGGAAACTAAGATTTAAGCTAAATGTTTTTTTTATTTATTTCAATTTAACATTTATGCTAAATGAAAACAGCATAAATGTTAAATTTCTGAAACAGAGATATAAGATATAAGCTATATCTTTATTTATTTTTAGTCTTTTGTTTTTTTCATGCGCTGTGTGTCTGTTGTGGGACGGGGAAGCGGGCTGGAGATTGTTCAGGGCACTCATGCTGCTTGTTTTGATAATAGTAGCGAATTGTATATTCGGGATAATTTTGTTTCTGGTCGTCACCATGGAGACGCATTCACAACATATGCTCAGGAATGTCTGTTGGCTCTGCAGCTACAAAGTTTACCATCGTTCTTCACCGGAGTTGAAGATGTCGGGACTCGGGACTGATCTAGGACTGCAGGCAATCTTCAAAAGGCCACCAGAGAAAAGAAAGGAGAAGATAATGCGGGGGAGTGAGGCGACGACTGGGAAGGCTGACGCAGTTCGGTGCCGGGTTTTCGACAGTGTACAGAGACCACAACACTGCGTGTATGGAGTCGTGGAGGCGGAGTTTGTGTTGGACTGCTTGATAACACTGGACATCTCGGGACAGCGGGGGCTATTTTTAATCATGACCTTTGGCTGTAGGCTATTACACTTTAATTCACTTAATGAGTTTGATTAATGCAATGATGATATTGAATGTCTTTGTTTGATATGTTTGTGTGTTGTGGGTCTGCCCCCCACTGTCTATGTCTTTTTTGTTGTTGCTTGGGCTACAACTGAAGTTCCCTTGCGGGAAAATAAAAGTTATTCTATACTATTCTAGGCGTGTGTGCTCCTTTCTATAGCGCGCTTCGGCTATGCAGAAGGGTGTGGCCGACAGGCGTCGTCGTCCTGCTCCCTCCTACCGGGTGGGGCAACGAGTGTGGCTTTCCACACGGGACCTTCCCTTGCGAGTTGAGTCTCATAAACTCACGCCTCAGTTCGTGGGTCCTTTTAAAATTATTTGAAAACTCAACCCGGTTACTGTTCGTCTCCAGTTACCTTCCTCCATGCGCATCCATCCCACCTTCCACGTCTCCCGCCTGAAAACTGTGCTCGTTAGCGCCCTCGCTCCGGCTGATAAGCCGCCACCTCCCCCCCGGTTCACTGAACGAGAATTTGAGTCCCCTGGGGATAGACGCATTAGCGCACGACTGGCCAGACGGCCTGCTATATGCGTTCCAAGGAGTTGCTGATCAATGCAACTCTGCACAGGCTCAGCACGAGCCTCCACGAGCTCCTGCTGGTAGCCCCGAGATGGCCAATACATCGAAGCTACCGCTTCCTTCAGACGTGCAGGGCAACTCTTTTTCTGCTACGGCAAGACTAAAGGGACAGCGCTCTTGGCTCAAAGCCTCTCCTGGTGGATAGTGAACGCAATAGCCACAGCCTAAGAGGCTAGCACTGAACCCATTGATATCCAGGGCCGGTCCACCAGAAGTATGGCTACCTCATGGGCAGCCCTGGAAGGCGTACCTCTTAAAGAAATTTGTGAAGTGGCAACATGGACGTCCCCATGCACATTTACAAGGTTTTATCACGTCAATGTGGCGCCAGGCTCAACGGTCGGTGCAACCGTCTTACCTGCAGCCTTGGCATCCGCGTAAGCATGATGGTCCCTCCTGACACTTTGGGTATTAGTTATCCATATTGATGACCCTAATGGTCTAAGGAATTAAATAGAATGAACAGTTACGACTGTAACCAGGTTCTATGAGTTCCGGATGACCATTAGGGATCATAATCACTCAGGACATTTTAACGGCGAGAAAATTGTTCAGAGGACTTCCGCAGTGACGCTCCCCTCTTTATGGGAGGAAATTCTGGTATAAGAGTCTCGATGCATCTGGCCCCAGAAGGCCATCCATATTGACGACCCTAATGGTCATCTGGAACTCATCGAACATGGTTACAGTCGTAACCGTTCGTTGTGTTTTATTTGACATGTGGCACCCCACTTAAATTTGTTCAGATATAAAAATAAAATTAAAGAAAGACAACATATTTATTTTGACCAGCTATTGTAATTCTAGGAGATTGGGGGAAATCTAGGGGGAAATCTTGTCAAAACAAATTGCCCCTTCAACTTTACAAATGGAAAACCAAAGTTATCTTACTGTTGTTTTGAAATAAAGCAAGGATAACATTCAAATGATGGAAAACTCACTTTCATGCTGTATTATGTGTGCTCTGTGCCTTAGCCTTGTCGCCTGATCCACCACTAGCAGGGCTCGCTAGAAAGCGACGAATCCGGACTCCTTTTGAGCCCTCTCATACCCTGGGTGATGCAGTCTTTAATTTCGCATCACGTCCTATAGACCCATCAGCCACAGTTGGCAACGGCACATCTGATGTCACATGCTCTTCTGATGAGGCTGATGGGATAATGAACATAATGGTGCAGTAAGAGGAGGAAGATCCTGTTTGATAGTGTCCTGTTTTCTTAAGAAATGGAGGGTCCAACTATGGCCGAGAGCAAGAGGGCCCAAAAATGCGAACTCTGTGAGATGTTTTTAATCATCAGCGTGGAGGACGTTACGGAAAATGTTATCTGCACCAAATGCGATACAATAAAATAACTACAGTAGAAGCTGATTGATTTGCACATGAAAGTCCGTCAAATGACAGAGCAAAACGCTGTTTTAAAAGAGACATTGAAACTTCATGACACTTTTAACTCCACGGTTTTAAATGGATCAGCTGGCATGGGAGCAGAAAACTCGGCGCTCCTTGCATCAACTCTACCGGTTCAAGAGCCACATATGGAAACACTGGCTCCAGCTGTGGGACGCTCAACGGGCTCCTGCTCCACACCAGGCCTGAGGGAACATCAGTGGAAATGGGTGGGTGACAGAGGCAGGCGGGGAAGACAGAGTAAATTCCTCCACCCCCTACCATCTCAGGAGCTGAGGTTGGAAAACCGCTTTACGGTGCTGAGCCCGGACTCGTCCCCCGACCGCCATCCCTCCACTGTACCCACCCCTCCATCATCGCTTGCTTCCACCGTGGTGATTGGCGATTCGGGGGCTCTCGCTCCCCTCCCACGGAACTATTGCAGCGGTCCACTGTTTCCCTGGAGCCCATGTATTGGACCTCAACAGATAGCTTCCAGTCGTGCTTGAAAAACACGTTAACGTGAGTACTGTGGTGGCACATATTGGCAGCAACAACACTTCTCACTGTGAGTCTGAAATTTTAAAGGAACATTTTAAAACGTTTCTCACCACTCTTAAAGAAACTGGAGAAAACATTACAATGTCAGGTCCCCTACCGACTTGCAAAAGGGGAATAGAAAAATTCTGTCATCTGCTCTCCTTAAATTCATAGGTAAAAACTGCATGTGACAAATTTAAGGTCACTTTTGTTGACAACTTTGATCTTTTCTGGGGCCGCTGTGCGTTCTTTAAGCGTGATGGACTGCATCTCAACCACAGGGGTTCTCAGATGCTCGCCCACAATATAATGCAATGTATCTCACCATGACTAGCTACCCCACCTATTATCCCTGTTGATTTTAGAAGACCCATCATCTCAACTCGACACAGCACTGCAAACAGAGCTATAAAGGGGCCAAACATAAATAACTTGGTTATAGATCCCATAAACAGGAATTCATTTTCGGAGGCAAAACAGACAGAAATCAACATGGCTCTTTTTAATATAAGGGTGTTAACAAACAAATCATTTTGTATCAATGACCTCATAAATGATCATAATGTGGACTGTCTTTTTCTTACTGAGACCTGGCTGGGCACAGATGCACCTGCCACACTGACTGAGAACTGTCTACCCAGTTACACCTTTTCCTGTTCATCCAGAGATGGAAAGAAGGGTGGGGGACAGCTGCAATGTACAAAGAGACAGTGAAGGGCAGGTATGTGGACTGAGGCACATTTCATACCTTTGAATACAACGCTACTTTTGAAAATTCTCAGCCTCATTTCCTTGCAGTGACAGTATACAGATCTTCTAAATTATCTGTCCCCTCTTTTTTTGACGGAATTCTCAGACCTACTATCTGTCATTCATACGAGCTATGATACCTGTATTTTAATTGGTGATTTTAACATACATGTTGATAATCGGGCCGATACCAGAGCTAAAAACATTTTAGAATTATTGGAATGTATGGCTTTTAAACAGCATGTTGTACCGACTCACAAACATGGACACACCTTGCATTTAATTATATCCTATGGTCCTAACATCATTATATTTTCTGTCACTGATCTGGCTCTGTCTGACCACCACTGTGTGTTTTTAACAGTTTTAATCATTCTCTGCCAAACACCACAGAACGTATTGTCAAAAAATGCTACATTACCCCTGAAGTAACCAAAACTCTCACAATCACATATCGCAGCCTACAAAAATAACGTCTTACCGTCATCCTGTGAAGACTTAGTTAATGATTAAGGTTGCCCCATGGAGAAATAATCAAACCATGGAACTAAAAAGAGACTGCAGAATTGCTGAGCGCAGATAGCGAAAAACAAAATTAGTAATTCATCACAATATACTCACCAAAAAACGTACAACAAGGCAATTTGAACATCGTGGCAAGCATATTTCTCAAACCTGATAAACACCAACATTCACAATCCCAGACAGTTTTTTAGTACAATAGATTCTCTGGTAAAAACCACAACTAAATATAGTATCAAGTTTCTAGGTTCTAAATGTGAAGAGTTTGCTGGCTACCTGGTTGATGCTGAAACTCTCAGGAAAATAGTAACAGAACTGAAGCCCTCCACGTGTTCCCTTGACCCAATTCCAACCACCCTTTTTAAAACTATTTTTAATTCTGTATCTGAAGACATCCTTGCCATAGTGAATCACTCCTTACAGCTTGGTGTTTTCCCCACTGTTTTTAATGCTTTTTAGTAAAAACCTTTTAAAACCTCTCTGAAAGAAAGCGAACACCTGGCAATTTTAGACCAATTTCAAATCTTCCATTTTTAAGCAAACTTTTTGAGAAACTAGTTTTTAATCAGCTAAGCACATTTATAAACTCAAACACGAAATGTTCCAATCAGGTTTTAGGACACATCACAGCACAGAGACAGCCCTGTTAAAAGTAATGAATGATATCAGAACAAATCTTGACAGCAACAAGCCTTCAGTTCTGGTGCTACTTGACCTGGGTGCTCCCTTTGATACTGTGGACCACCAGATTCTTTTAGATAGATTAATTGAGCATGTTGGCCTGTCTGGAATTGTTTGTAACTGGTTTACCTCATATCTTTGCAGAAGACATTTTTTTGTATCTATAAATGACCACTCCTCCAAAAAATATGAGGTTACATGTGGGGTACCACAAGGATCAATCTTAGGACCATTACTTTTTAATTTGTACATGCTACCCCTGGGCAGTGTCATCAGGAGGTATGGCATCTCTTTCCACAGCTATGCTGATGACACAGCTCTATGTGGCCGTGTCTCCTGGCAACACTTGTTAACTGTATTTTAGATGTAAAGGCCTGGATGTCACAGAGTTTTTTACAGCTCAACCAAGATAAAACTGAAGTATTGATCATTGGTTCAAAGGCTCAGAGAAACTGACCCTGAAACTAAATACACTAGGACCAAACCAAGAAGCAAGAAATCTAGGAGTGATTTTTGACTCTGTCAATGTGCGGGGTGTCACAAAAACAGCATTTTATCACTTGAAGAACATCTCCAAAGTAAGGCAATTTCTCTCTCTGAGCAACACAGAGAGACTGATGCATGCTTTTATAACTAGCAGGCTAGACTACTGTAACGCTCTCCTTTCTGGTCTATGGAAGAATACAATAAATCAGCTACAATTAATTAAAAATTCTGCTGCATGAGTGCTGACTAAAACCAAAAGGATGCCTATTTTGAAGTCTTTACACTGGTTACCTGTTAGTTTTCGTATTGATTTTAAAATTATTTTATTAGTTTAGAAGGCACTACATGGCCTTGCAGCAGACTACCTCTCAGAAATGCTTTTGGTTTATGAACCAAGAAGGCCCCTCAGATCCTCCGGTTCTTCTCTTTTTGTTGTTCCGCAAAGTAGAACAAAAACATTTGGTGATGTTGCCTTCAGCCATTATCCTCCAACCTGCTGGAACAGCCTTCCAGTGGATGTGAACGTAAACTAAAAACCCATCTATTCAGTCTGGCGTGTTTTATAATTTTATAGTCTTAGTATTTACACTTATTTTATTTACTATCATTATTATTATTTATTTTGTCAACATTTTACTGTTGATTATGTTTATTTATTTTATTGCATGTTATTTTATTAACATTTTACTGTTTTTCCATCAAATTTATTTTGTGTAATATTTCATAATTTAGGGCGGCACGGTGGTGCAGTGGTTAGCACTGTCGCCTCACAGCAAGAAGGTACTGAGTTTGAATCCCGGCCGAGGACCTTTCTGTGTGGAGTTTGCATGTTCTCCCCGTGGGTTTCCTCCGGGTACTCCGGTTTCCTCCCACAGTCCAAAGACATGCAGGTTAGGCTAATTGGAGACTCTAAATTGCCCATAGGTATGAGTGTGTGAGTGAATGGTGTGTGTGCCCTGCGATGGATTGGCCGCCTGTCCAGGGTGTATTCCTGCCTCTCGCCCAATGCATGCTGGGATAGGCTCCAGCACCCCTCGTGACCCTGTCCAGGAATAAGCGGGTTTGATAATAGATGGATGGATGGATTTCATCATTTAATTTCTTGTTATTTTTATTGCTTGTGTTATCTTTTATTATTTATATTTAATTTTCTTAACTACCCACCTTTTATTGTTGTCTTATTCAATTAGGTGTGCATTAGTCTCTAAATCCATTTTAATCCATATAATTATCCTATAACAAGATTAATGTGTCTACACCTGGCTGTGTTCTCTCTCATACAGGTGTTGATGTCTGTGTGCAGTGAGAGCTGTGCTCCAGGAAGCAGGAAGGCTGTCCATCGTGGGGAACCTCTGTGCTGCTTTGACTGTGTACCATATGTCAGCGGGAAGATTAGTAATAAGACAGGTAAGAACTCCACTATTCACACTAAATCTGTGCTACCTTAAAAATGCACCCTTTCTTTCTGCCTTGTCCCCTTGTTTCTTTGTTACCTGGGCTGTGTCTGAATTAGAGCCATATCTTACTGCATACTGTTTAGTGACATGCAGTATGCGAAAAATATCCTCCATACTATTATCAGTGAAAAGCCGGAAATAAGTATATCATCTGGGTTGTCAAGAACACTCAATTTTCAGAATTGTCGCATACTTAACAGCTTTTTTAAAAAGTTTCACCTGGAAAGTTCACTGTAGCTGTGGAGATCTTTCCAATTCTAGCATCTAGTTTTGGGCTACTGCTGTGCTTATTTGCTCCAAAATGTTACATCATTTTACTGAAACATGAGAAAAACACTAAACAACATTTGATGGGAAGGTTAACTAACAAATAAAATATTGAAGTTTCATATTTTTGTCATGAGTCTTATATATGCAGAGGAAGCATGCAACTAGATAAGTGAATGCATTAGTTTATCCACCTTTGCATGTGAGGGCACTCTGTTACGTCCGCCTCTCCCTTCCAGTCCACTTTCCTATTGTTTTCCCTGTGTTTCCCATTCCTCTCGTTTCTTGTCATGTTTTTAATTTTACCCTGTCCGTCCTTCATGTTGTGCAGACTGGGCGTGGTTTCCCTCTCTGAATCTCCCAGCCTATCATTCGCCTTCCCTGCTCGCATTCCACACTCACTCTCGTTAGCTCATTCATTCGCGCATACATTCCGCACGCTTTACTCATCAAGTCTCCCTATTTAGGTTCCCTACTCTGTTTGTTTGTTGCCAGTCTGTTACATCAAGTCATGTTTGTTGTTCTTGTTACTTGCCCATTGTCTGTTGTGTTTTGCAAACGTGTCAAGTCTGCCTTTTTCCAGTTTACCCGCCAACCTGCATTCCCTGCTCTGCCATTGCCCTCGCCAACCCCGTATCCAGACCCTCACCTTGCTCTCCCTCTTCATTGTTGTTTGCTTGCCTTAAATAAAGTGCTCCGCTGGAGCTTATTGTGAGTCTGTCTCCGAGTCCTGCGTTTGGGTCCATACCAGTTGGGACATACACACTCATCATTAAGGCAATGTTTTTGGGACTGATTATGTAGCCTGCAATTAATTTTAAATCCTGTTTCTAACAGGTAATTTATTTCCCTATATTTTATTTATTAATTTTAATATTTCCACATGTATTTATGTAAATCTTTTTCAGTTTTCAACCGCCAACACAATTAGACCAAGATTGTGAAAATCCATTCAGTATTATATTACATTATAGGCCTTTAGCAGACGCTCTTATCCAGAGCGATTTACACAACTTTTCTTTTTTTTTTTTACATATTATCCATTTATACAGCTGGATATATACTGAAGCGATTCAGGTTAGGTACCTTGCTCAAGGGTACAACGGCAGTGTCCTACCTGGGAATCGAACCTGCAACCTTTTGGTTACAAGGCCAGTTCCTTAACCATTACACTACTACACTACTAACAGCTGTAAAAAATAAAAATAAAAATAGCATCTTCATCAGACTTTTTTTATGTCAAGGATAACTAAATTTAATCTCAAACACAGGAGAATGTGTGACCAGTGATAAGGACCAGTGCCTTTCTATAAGTCTGTTGCTGTGTCCGAATCAGCACACTTGCCTACTATTGAGTATGCCAGTTGAGTACCGGTATACTTTTATAAACAAAAGCTGTTCAGTACATGCCAATTATGAAAATTGAGAGTTCTTAATATCCCCGGGTGATATACTTATTTGCTTGTTTTTCCTGCCAATAGTATGGAGGATATTTTTTGCATACTGCATGTCACTAAACTGTATAGCCTACAGTAAGCAGTATAAAGTATGCTAGTACACAGTAGCCGACAAAAGATGCAGTAGATAGGGCTCTGATTCAGATACAGCCTGTTTCTTGGCATTTTGTAGATTATTTTGAAATGGAAAAATGTGAAAATCACGCCTCTTTGAAATGAATGGGTGATTTTTTTAGCAAAGGCTGACATTTTTGCCGAAATCATTCCCCATTAACCCTTTCGGCCACAGTGGTTACTGGGATAAACCACCTATTCTTTTCTCACTCCTTAATTTGTATTATTGTTTCTAGAGGGAACCAATGCATTTTATAATAATTTTCCCCTAACTTTAGGGGAGGGTAAAAGAAGTAGCACCTAGGAAGTGATGAAATACTTGTAGTTCCTGTCTGAAGTTGGGTCCACATGCTTGCAGAGGGAGCTCTTCAAAAACTGTTTCCCATGTGATCCAAATTACCGATATTACATATCCTGTATGAATGGGCCTGACAGATCACTTAAAATCTACATTATCGCACAATAGGGCTGTCAAATGATATGACGTTCGAATATTGTTCAAACCTTTTTTCCACATTTGAAATTTTTTTTGAATTTCAATCTTTGTTTTAGGTCCAGCAATTTGTATTCAACATATATATATATATATATATATATATATATATATATATATATATATATATATATTTATCGTATACATTCATTGTGATACCATTGATCAGAGGAAAAATATCCTCCTTGTCATTGGTCCTTGCTTGTGTACTCTCCTCTTCAGCTCACTCCACAGGTTTTTAATGGGGTTCAGGTCAGGGGACTGGGATAGCCATTGCAAAACCTTGATTCTGTGGTCAGTGAACCATTTTTGTGTACATTATGTGGTATGCTTTGGATCATTGTCCTGCAGGAAGATCTAACTACGACCCAATTTTAGCCTTCAGACAGAGGCCGCCAGATTTTGGTCTAAAATCTCCTGGTAATTGATGGAATCCTGTATCCTAACAAGGTTCCCAGGGCCTTTGGAGGCCTTTTTGCGTATGGCAATATTCATATTTTTGGTAATGATGTTCAAATATATTCAAATTCACACCAATTTTATGAGGCTAAATTCAAACTCTATTTCATAAATTCGAACTTTATTTCATGCCAATGTTTACAGCCCTACCTCACAACCCCTGATAAAACAAATCCAGTTCTAAAACTGCTTTAAATTGTTAACTGTAGCATTGTTTCCTAAAAAAAATTTTATATCATTTCGTAGCGACGCCTTTTCTTCTTAAGGCATTTCAACTTCAGATAAAGTGAAATTGTTTTCTTTTAGAGGTAGAATCTTCCAATTAATTTGAAAAAAAAAACATAAAAGTGCAACTTTTAGTATTTAGCACAATGTAAACTGTTTATAAACTAACAAGAACTTAACTCTGTCATACTTGTAGAACAGAAGAAACTAGAAAAGAATGCAATCAGTAGAGTGCAGACCTCTGCCAAAGCACAGCAATCTCCCCTCACATTATTGTGCACAGCAAATATCTTGGCAATCTGGTTATTACTTTTCAAGATATGTTTGGAATGATAGTGATGCTAGAGCAAAGGTCATGGGATCACCAAAATAAATAGGCTTCTTCCTATTGGTCACATGAATGTGCATAGCAAATTACATGGAAACCCATCCATTAGTTTTTGAGATATCATGATCACAAATTGAACGTTTGGCCTGATGGTGGCGCTAGAGGAAAGGTCATGAGAGCACCAAAATTAATACATATCTTCCGCTTGGGAACATGAATGTATGCAGCACATTTCATGGTAATCCAGCCATTACTTTTCCAGATATGTCTGTCAAAGATGGACGGACAGATGGACTGTGCAGCACAGCCACTATATAACTTGGGGGCAGAGCAGAGACAGTGCAGCCAAACACTCATATATGCTTCACATGAAGAGTACTCCTCCAATGCAATGTGCTCTACTGGTGGAGTGAACTCACCATAAGCTGTGCCTGGGAACCAGACCAATTGGATGGAGGAGGAGGTCGTAGTTATGAGGTTGTAGTTATGAGACCAGTTTACAAATGCATATGGGGTTTCCAAATTGGGAGACAAAGGGAAAAAATCGGGATAAACAATAGTTCTAAAAATATGACTCTGAGCTATTCCAAGTATATAATTAGAACACAGCAAAACATAGGGCTCAGGGAGGGATCCACGGTGGCGCAGCAGTAAAATCGCCGACTTTGAGTCGGTGCAGTTGCACACGAGGATCAGAGGTTTAAGCCCTGCTCCTACCAGATCGAAGTATAGCCGGTGCCTTGACAGAGCGACAATTGGGCGGCCACTCCAGGGATGGGGGGAGGGACTTGGCAGGGGATTGTTGTGCACAAAGTGGCCCCGGGCGAGTTGGGATCAAGGTCAGGAGTTCAAGGAGTCGCGCCCTGAAGAGCACATGCTGCCTGCCTTCCTACCACCGGCTGACAGGGTTGTGTAGAAGCAAATTCTCAAGCGGTTGCTACACAGGGAATTGAATAGCTATCGGGGTACAATTTGATACCAAGTTGGGAGAAAATGGGGAACAATCAGAAACAAATTAAAGAAAAAAAAAACATAGGGCTCATCTCAGTCAGTGAGTTTGTTCCCCCTCCCTTCTCTGTTTGCCTCCATAACTGGTTGACTCGGTGAAGTCAGACAAAGAGCCTGTACAGGAGGTGGATTTCAGTGTACCCCCGAGATTCCACTGCTTCTGAGAATGTATGGCTATGATTAACTTAACTTAATATGATTAACTGACCATGACAGAAGATTACAAGCACACACAATTATACAATTCCACAATGCTATTGCCAAGCAGATACAGCAAGCCTCAATGTTACTAAAACCTACCTCTGCCTCTCTGTAAAAAGCTATTGTTTTTCTAAATTTGAAGCACATTGTTGAAGAAAAATCATGGAGAAGTTACCAAATGAAAATTCACTAGTGTGTATAATTTCCCAAGAGCTCTGTGCCTCAACTTTGTCTTTGGGGAATGCAGAGTTGTGATGTCACATGCTTTCCTGCTAATGGTGGAGTCCAATGAGATACAGAAAATAATGAGATGCAGAGGTTGGTTGGTGAATAAAATACTGCTTCTGATTCATCACCGCAGTGTGCGGGATCAGCCCGGGTGAAGATGACTCCTCTGGTGGTGGCGATGTGGTCTTTCTTTTATCACTTCTCTGCTGTCACTCCTGTCAGTCTGATCCCTGCCCCAGTCTGTTCCCTGCTGGGTGCTTTTTATCCAGATTTCCAGGCTGACGGAGACTTCATCATCGGAGGGGTTTTCCCCATGCATTATGGGATTGAGACCCCAGAACTGAACTTCACTTACAAACCAGCTGCTCCACAATGTTGGGGGTGAGGTCTTGGTTACTCTGATGTGCATGGAAAACTGTTTTCTTTTCCAACAAACATCACATTCTGCTGTTGGTCTCTGCACAGATTTGACCTCAGATGTTTCCGCTGGGTCCAGACCATGAGGCTGGCTGTTGAGGAGATCAACCAGAGTCAGAACCTGCTGCCTAACTTCACTCTGGGGTACAAGATCCACGACTCCTGCACAACCCCTGCGACAGCGCAGGCAGCAGTTCTGGCAGTTCTGAACGGACCAAGGCCATCCTCCAGCACTGTGTGTTCTGCCATATCTCATCCTTTGGCTGTGGTTGGAGAATCTGGGTCTGCCCAGTCTATTGTTCTCTCCCGAACTCTGCAGCCCTTCAGAATTCCAATGGTATGCTTTCCTATTAGACTAAAATGAATGAATAGAGGTAATTTGGAATAAACATAATAAATATACTTCTGGATTAAATTCATGGTTCTGTAAAGATTAAGTACTTTTTTATCTGGTTCTATCTTCTTCTTCAGCTGAGACAATTTTTTTTCTCAATTTTTTAATTACTAATGGATATGTCTATGTTCCTTACATTTACAAGTGTGAGATTAGTATATAATGATAAGTAGTCTTGATAAAAACAGAATATAGTGTCAACTATGTCTAATATGTGTCATCTGTACACAGTTGTGTACATTGTACTGCAGTTTACATAATTAATACTGTCTGTGTGAAAAGTGTTATATCCCAAAAGTCCTGCTGTTGGTTATTATTCACATTGTAGCTATAATATAATACCACATTTTTCCAAATCGTTGAAGAGAATTATTTCCATAAATGGATCATACTTCAACCACCACTGATCTGTATTTTAGTGTATTCACTATAATTTAACCAGAAGATAAGGTGTGTTGGCTTTTGACCACATTTGACAGAAAAAGTTAAATTCACTGGAAACATTTGAAGCATATGCTTTCACATGATAAGCCTGTATTGATTAATTTTATTAAAATAATTCAAATGTATAAATTTTGTACATTTTAATGTAGTAAAATAAATAGAAAGCCAATTTAAGTGACAGATTAATTTGTCAGACATACTTATTCAGAATAACATTTATTTGGAACTACAAAATCAGTGAGTGACATTAATTTATATTTCAGATGGTGTCAAACAATGATCTTGCATCATAGTAACATACTTATAGTGCCTAACAATTATTTATAAAGACCAGCTTGGATCGTTGTGTTTATGTACTTCACGTTAAAAAAGGATATGGATTTTCTGTTTTTCAGATTAGTTATGCTTCATCATGTTCCTGTCTCAGCAACAAGAAAGAATTCCCAACATTTTTCAGAGTTGTTCCAAATGACGACTATCAGGTGAAAGCCATTGCTCGCCTCTTGCAGAAATTTGGTTGGACGTGGGTTGGTGTCGTCCTTGAGGACCATGACTATGGCAAATTCGCTCTACAGGGATTGATGAGGGAAATAAAAAACACTGGTGTGTGTTTAGCATACCAAGAAATGATCCCCAAAGTATACAATCAGGAGAGAGCACTGGAAATCCTTGACATTATGAAACGCTCCTCTGCGAGGGTTGTTGTGGTGTTTGTTGTTGATGGGGAGCTCGCCCCCTTATTGAAAGAGTACAGGGATCAGAATATCACAGGGATCCAGTGGATTGCCAGTGATGCCTGGGTAACAGCCTCACTATTCACAGGCAGTGAGTTCTACCCTTTTCTAGGAGGTACCATTGGGTTTGCCTTTCGGCAGGGAGAGGTTGCAGGTCTTAGCGACTATCTGATGAGTGTAAACCCACTGAGGTACCCCAGTAACCCCCTGGTGCATGAGCTGTGGGGTGCTTTGTACGGTTGCTCTCTCTACCCCTCCAGCAGCAGCATCCAGGCCTCCTCCCAGCTGCCCCCCTGTGCAGGGCTGGAGCCCCTGCAGGAGCAGCACTCTGCCTACCTGAACACCTCCAGCACTCGTTTTTCCTACAACGTGTACAAAGCCGTGTACGCCATCGCTCACTCCCTGCACAACCTCATCAGCTGTAAACCTGGGAAAGGGCCCTTCCACAACTCCTCATGTGCTGATGCCAGAAACATTCAACCATGGCAGGTGATCACATGAAAAGCTTAAATAAATAAACAATAAAAAGTTAGCAATGTATGCAAGAATAACAGAAGCATTTTGCGGGTTGCCTCCAATATCTCAGTTGATGTTATGTAACATAAATTCAAATTGCTTGAGAAAGGTTAAATTCTCATTTTGCATAATAAGTGACAGAGCGATTCATAAAAGCTATGGGTAACATCTGTTTAGCTAAAGCACCAGTTAAAAATGATTAGTTTTATTACTGACACATAAAGGCTATAACTGAATGAGTGCAGCAACAGTATCAACTTTGTAATTGCCTCCAATGTTTTTCCTAATAGTACATAAATCTACAGGTAATTACAACCAGCGAAACCAAATGAGTAAATTTGATTGCTGTATTACAACAGCACGATTAGAAAGATTTGACAGTTCCTACATTAAAAACAATTTTGTGAGATATGAGACATTAGCCCTGACAGAATTCACTGGCTGGTACAATGCATTGGCAATCATGAGTTTCAAAGAAAGGCAAAATACTCCAGTGTCCAAAAAAAAAACTCTATATGTATGTATACAAATGTAATTGCAAAATACAGTTTGAATTTTCAATGTCACAACTTTCTGTGTCAAAATATTGAGCAAATATTCCGAAGCATTGTGATTCAGAATTTGAAAAGCACACTAATTTATCAATAACTTAATTAATGCAATCCACCTGCACAGAACTACTCTATTTCACATTGATTTATGAAATGATGTAAACATACCATTACAGTGTCAGCCCATAATGCTGTGGAATCATTTAAAAATTATTTCATAGTATAAAATATTTTAATTTCTTAGGGATTCTGGACTTTTTTTCTTTAATATGTAGTATGCATATACAGAGAAATGTTAACTATCATTAGCATTTCCCTCTTTATCCTCTCCAATAGCCATTTTTATTCTTTACATTTAATCAGTAACACTAAAACTAAAATCAAAGATCATACCTACATTTACATTATTTGATAATTACACTATGATCTTGTATTCAGAATATTTTATAAAATATTTTATATTTTATATTTATCGATGAAAGTAAGGAATTGTAAAACAATTACGTTGTACATTTTCTCTTTCTTATTTTCATTTCAAAGCTCCAGCACTATATTCAGGAGGTCTCCTTTACTATTTCTGGAGAGGAGGTGAATTTTGATGCAAACGGGGATGTAGCTCCATCATATGATGTGATCAACTGGCAAAGAGGCGCAGCTGGAAATATTGAGTTTGTCAATGTGGGAAGGTTTGATGGTGCAAAGGAGTCTGGGAAGGAGCTAATCATCCAGGAGGAGGCGATCGTGTGGACAGGCCACCAGAGAGAGGCAAGCTGCACACAGTGTGTATTTCAGTACATGCGATGCCCTCTGTTGAAGTTCTGTAGGGTAAAGTGGGGGTAAGTGCAAATCTGAAGTGAAAGCATCAAATCAACATTGATCAGCAGGTAGTCAACAAGGACCAAATCTTTCAAAGCTGGAACTCAAACCTGCAGTCTGTCACTGAAATGTGTTCAGTTACTACATTGAAATAAAACGTTATTATGCACTGCCATAGATTGTATTGTATATTTTAGCATGTTCTTTGCGTGTTCATTTTATATACACGGATTAAGTACTCACGGACAGGCAAATTTCTTTGCAGTGACACCTGGCCACTTGGACCATGGGCAGCTAGAAGTGTGGTTCATTGAGAGTCTCATTGAGAGATACAGAGTTCTGTGTCTCATTTACATGTAAATGTGCAGCTACACCTGGCTGTGTTCTCTCTCATACAGGTGTTGGTGTCTGTGTGCAGTGAGAGCTGTGCTGCAGGAAGCAGGAAGGCTGTCCGTCGTGGGGAGCCTCTGTGCTGCTTTGATTGTGTACCATGTGACGGCGGGAAGGTTAGTAATGAGACAGGTGAGTGCTCTTCACATCAAATGAACACACAGACTGCTAGTGGGTACAGTAGTCGTATCTCATGAGCTCATTACAAGTTGGCTTTTTCATACTAGCAGACATACTGTAAGCATTTTGTTGAAAGTACTCAAGCTTGCTCACTGGAAATATTTTACCTACTACACTGTGGTATATCCTTTTAAACATTGAACTGATTGTATTTTAGTGTGTCATTACAACAAGAATGTTTGTAGTCTGACCAAAACCTTTTAAAAGATTATTAATGTATACACCAAGATGAATCCATTAAAAAAAACACTTTGTTTTGTTGATCCGTTTGTTGTTACGACAAGAAAAGGATCTCGTTATAACGAGATACAGAGTGGATAATATTTCTTTACTTTGACAAACAAATAAAGGTGAGATTTAATATACCCCAAAATATATCTCTGCAGCATTCTTTTTTTCATAACAACTATTATACTGTCTTTCCTCAGATTCAGTAGATTGTACAGCTTGTCCTGAAGATTACTGGTCCAATGCAGCCAGAACTGAATGCATACCCAAAGTGATTGAGTACCTTTCCCATGATGCAATGGGACTGACCCTGACTGTGATAGCTGTAGTGGGAGCCTGCCTCACCATCGCTGTTCTGGCAGTATTCCTCTACCACAGGAACACTCCGATTGTCAAAGTCAACAACTCAGAGCTGAGCTTCTTCATCCTGATCTCTCTGACTCTGTGCTTCCTGTGTGCGCTGGTGTTCATCGGAGAGCCTACATCATGGTCCTGCATGCTGCGCCATACTGCCTTCAGCATCACTTTCTCACTCTGTATCTCCTGTATTCTGGGGAAGACTCTGGTGGTGCTGGCTGCCTTTACAGCCACTAGGCCAGGAAACAACATCATGAAATGGCTGGGACCCAAACAGCAGAGATTTATCATCTCTTTCTGTACCTTTATACAAGTGATAATCTGTGCAGTGTGGCTGATCAGTGCTCCTCCATTCCCAAATAAAAACACCCAGTACAACCGGTCCAGAATAATCCTGGAGTGTAGTGTGGGTTCTGAACAGGCCTTCTGGTGTGTTCTGGGATACATTGGGTTCCTGGCTGCTCTGTGTTTTATTCTAGCTTTTTTGGCCAGGAAGCTGCCAGGCAATTTTAACGAGGCCAAATACATCACCTTCAGCATGTTGATCTTCTGTGCAGTGTGGCTGGCCTTTATACCAGCTTATGTCAGCTCACCTGGAAAGTTCACTGTTGCTGTGGAGATCTTTGCTATTCTAGCATCTAGTTTTGGGCTATTGCTGTGCTTATTTACTCCAAAATGTTACATCATTTTACTGAAACCACAGATAAATACCAAACAACATCTGATTGGAAAGGATAGATAGTTAACAGTATAAAATAACTTGTTTCATAATTTAATTTTTATTGTCATTAAAAACCATTTATACAATGTGCTCTCTCATGATAAAATTATTTAAAGTGGAATAAAATGTAACATTTTTGTTTATGTATGTATGATGTTCAGACAACAATAAAAACACAAACACAAATCTCTTGTTCCTTCCAATTAATTTGAGATGTTTCATTGTATACTAACCAGGAGCAAAGACTTAAAAAAATTCCACCATTAGTTCCCCTGCTTAATTGTAACTAAATTGAATAAAAAAACCTCATTCAGTTGCTTTAACTGAAAACCCTTAAAACTGCCACTCTTAAACTGTTGAGTTACTAAGGGTTAGACCAAAAAATGATCTCTTGTACAACACATGTATGAGTTTTTAAGTGTTTAGCCTGTGTAGGGAACATGCCTCTACATTCCTACATGTGGAGTGTTACTCATGCAAGGTGTTTACATATACATTTAGCAGTAATGGTGATAGACAATTAAAACATGTTCGTCTTACCAGTATTCATCTGGGCACCATAAATGTAGAGAATATCCTCGACGGAGCGCCATAAATGTAAGGAATATGCCTCTATGTATATACACTGCCTGGCCAAAAAAAAAGTCGCACACTCTAATATTTCGTTGGACCGCTTTCAGCTTTGATTACGGCGTGCATTCGTCGTGGCATTGTTTCGACAACCTTATGCAACGTCACAACATTTATTTCCATCCAGAGTTGCATTAATTTTTGGCCGAGATCTTGTATTGACAACGGGAGAGTCGAACCACTCCATAAAGTCTTCTCCAGCACATCACAAAGACTTTCAATGGGGTTACGGTCAGGACTCTGGTGGCTAATTCATGTGTGAAAATGATTCCTCATGATCCCTGAACCACTCTTTCACAATTTGAGCCTGATGAATCTTGGCATTGTCGTCCTGGAATATGCCCATTGATGGGATAACCTGGTCATTCAGTACATTCAGGTACTCAGCTGACTTGATTTTATTGCTGCATAACGTTGCTGAGCCTAGACCTGACTAATTGAAGCAAACCCAGATCATAACACTGCCTCCAGAGGTTTGTATAGTGAGCACTATGCATAACGGGTGCAACGGCGATTTTTTTTTGGCCAGGCAGTGTATAAACTCTTACATGGGATGCCAGAAATATAGGCAATAACTATGGAATAATGAGGTTTACCCTTATTATTCTTAAGCTAGGTTAAAATTAAATCAGTCTCATTTGATTATTATGGATTATAATTACTACTACTTCAATTTACCATCAAAGCACTAATAACTAATAATTCATAAGGGTTGAAGGTATTACGTTCTAACGATTAGGTTTGACTCAGCTCTTGTGTTCATACGACATCAAAACAGACACCAGGTTTAACAAAAATAGATTTATTAAACAAGACAAACATGAATATTATGTTCTACTAAATGGACATATTGTGTGGTGTGCGTATTGTAGTATTTGTGTGTGTATGCACATATGTGTGTGTATGTGTCGGTGTGTAGGCCTATGCCACGTGTGCTTTCAGGGAACAAAGGAATCACGTGGAGCAAGCTTATTGTGTCGCAGCAGGATGGTGGTTATTGATCTCAAATCTGACGTTTACTATAAATAAGTTCACGCACTTCTTTCACAAAATAACGTATTTATCTAGTAAGTTAAAATGAGATCATATCACGCGAATGTTAATACGTGTTAGGAAAGAGGGACAAACCAGTGAGGCCTGCTCGGGTTAGTTAGTTGTACCACATTAGCAATAAAAGGTAGGCCAGCCGGCTAGCTTACTAACCAGCGCAACACGTTTATACAGCTATTATCGTACAAAATCGAGATGCAATCAAATTACCGATAAACAGTTCAGACTAAAATCGTAAGCTATGCCTGGGATGTTTGATCAGTCTTACTGAAGTCCGCGGTGAGTCGATTTCAGCTGGCTTGTACGTGAGGGATGGTCAGGGCGTCTTTCTCCTGGCTTGCGTCTTTGTCTGACGTCGTCTTTGTCCGTGGCTGGAACACACCTCGGTCGGAGTTGCGTTTATTCAGTTCTATGGTTAGATGCCGTAGGCAAGCTAACCCGTTTGCGTCTCTCTCCGCGGCCTTTGATGCTGCTGCCGCGGTGTTGCTGGTGAAATGGAGATCCCCCTTTGTAGCTATGTAGCTAGCAAAAGGGGGAATACAAAAAATGGAGTGCTGCCTCTTGTGCAGCACTATCGAGGAAGAGCTGGAACAGAAGGGAATAGGAGAATTGGGGGAGAGAGACTGGAATTCTTCAGTCTTCTCTGCTTTATGGTTTTATGACCCTTACTCGTATTTCCGAGCTACAGGATTGGCTACGGAAGTCACGCTGGGGTCCATTTTGAACATGTGACTTGTGTTACCTGTGGAATGAATGGAAACGTACTCTGTTGTCCCTACACCTGCATTTTATGTTTTATTTTGCCTTAATAAAATAAAAATAAAAACCACTGATAAAAGACCCGCTGTATCTACAGTGCCAAAAAAAAAAAACTGCTCGTGCAATTGTTTACACAGTAGAGGATTGGTTGTGGTTTTGATCCAGTTTTTATTTTATTAAATACATGTACAGACACGCTTCCGGGGAACACAAGGGCGATGAAAGAAAAACAGTTTTTGAACAGTGTACAATAATGACGGGACTCTGATATTGTGCTACCCTGATTATTCCACATGGTAAAGGCTGGGCACATAGACTGGTAGATGGCGGCTGGTTCCAGACAGATGCCGTGGAGAGCAAAGCCTGCCTGCAGAGTGCTGTTGCTGGAGGGCAGGCAGAGTCAGGCTCACTCCTTTGGGAGCTGCAGAGGGGAGATGGCGGTATGGCTCAAGTTCACTTCAGCTGCCAGACTAACAAAATACATCATCACTGCTGGGGTGCTTGTTTTTCAGGACTGGGAGGGCATCGCTGTTTTCAGCTCATTCTTTTGGGAGGGGAGACTTGTTTTTGTCTGGTGATCTTTTGATTGAAAAGCCCAGTGTGAATATGACTTTACAAAGGGACTCCCACAAATATCCAGCAGATGTCTCTCTGGGGTGCAAAGAAACACATCATGATCAGATGCTGTTTACTATTTATCCACCAGCCATTTTCCATCTAACAGGGTTCATTTTGATCTCTGAGCATAAAATTAACACCTGAGGAAATCACCAAATTTTCGACTGTCACATCCTTCACAGCCAGTAGTGTCCATGAGACTCATTGAGCTATGCAGTTCACACAGACATCTCACCACATCTGACACACTTAGCATGAAACTATATAAAAATTAAGTCTTAAATCTTGATTTTGGAAACTAAGATTTAAACTAAATGTTTTTTTATTTTATTTCAATTTAACATTTATGCTAAATGAAAACAGCATAAATGTTAAATTTCTGAAACAGAGATATAAGATATAAGCTATATCTTTATTTATTTTTAGTCTTTTGTTTTTTTCATGCGCTGTGTCTGTTGTGGGACGGGGAAGCGGGCTGGAGATTGTTCAGGGCACTCATGCTGCTTGTTTTGATAATATTAACAAATTGTATATTCTGGATAATTTTGTTTCTGGTCGTCACCATGGAGACGCATTCACAACATATGCTCAGGAATGTCCGTTGAATCTGCAGCTACAAAGTTTACCATCGTTCTTCACCGGAGTTGAAGATGTCGGGACTCAGGACTGATCTAGGACTGCAGGCAATCTTCAAAAGGCCACCAGAGAAAAGAAAGGAGAAGATAATGCGGGGGAGGAGTGAGGCGACGACTGGGAAGGCTGACGCAGTTCGGTGCCGGGTTTTCGACAGTGTACAGAGACCACAACACTGCGTGTATGGAGTCGTGGAGGCGGAGTTTGTGTTGGACTGCTTGATAACACTGGACATCTTGGGACAGCGGGGGCTATTTTTAATCATGACCTTTGGCTGTAGGCTATTACACTTTAATTCACTTAATTAGTTTGATTAAAGCAATGATGATATTGAATGTCTTTGTTTGATATGTTTGTGTGTTGTAGGTCTGCCCCCCATTGTCTATGTCTTTTTTGTTGTTGATTGGGCTACAACTGAAGTTCCCCCTTGCGGGAAAATAAAAGTTATTCTATACTATTCTAGGCGTGTGTGCTCCTTTCTATTGCGCTCTTCGGCTAAGCAGAAGGCGGTGGCCGACAGGCGTCGTCGTCCTGCTCCCTCCTACCGGGTGGGGCAACGAGTGTGGCTTTCCACACGGGACCTTCCCTTGCGAGTTGAGTCTCATAAACTCACGCCTCGGTTCGTGGGTCCTTTTAAAATAATTTGAAAACTCAACCCGGTTACTGTTCGTCTCCAGTTACCTTCCTCCATGCACATCCATCCCACCTTCCACGTCTCCCGCCTGAAAACTGTGCTCGTTAGCGCCCTCGCTCCAGCTGATAAGCCACCACCTCCCCCCCGGTTCACTGAACGAGAATTTGAGTCCCCTGGGGATAGACGCATTAGCGCACGACTGGCCAGACGGCCTGCTATACTCGTTCCAAGGAGTTGCTGATCAATGCAACTCTACACAGGCTCAGCACGAGCCTCCACAAGCTCCTGCTGGTAGCCCCGAGATGGCCAATGAAACCCTGGTTTCCCACGGTCCTCAGCCTTGTTTACGATCCACCCTGGAAAATTCCAGTTTGGGAGGATCTGTTATCACAACAGAGCGGCACTGTTTGGCACCCTCGACCAAACATGATGAGTCTCTGGCTATGGCCACTGAGGAGCCCGACCCTTCAATAACGGAGTGTGGCTCCCCCGTCCAGCGGACGCTACTCAACTCCAGAGTCCCCTCTCTCCATCAGAGCAGAGTGCCTAAGGTGGAGACCGGCCGAATCAAGAGTCACATTGTGGCCTAATCCATCGTTCCTGCCCAAAATTGTTTCGGCATTTCACAACAACCAGCTGATTGAGCTCGCGGTTCAGAGGACTTCCGCAGTGACGCTCCCCTCTTTATGGGAGGAAATTCTGGTATAAGAGTCTCGATGCATCTGGCCCCAGAAGGCCATCCATATTGACGACCCTAATGGTCATCTGGAACTTATCGAACATGGTTACAGTCGTAACCGTTCGTTGTGTTTTATTTGACATGTGGCACCCCACTTAAATTTGTTCAGATATAAAAATAAAATTAAAGAAAGACAACATATTTATTTTGACCAGCTATTGTAATTCTAGGAGATTGGGGGAAATCTTGTCAAAAAAAATTGCCCCTTCAACTTTACAAATGGAAAACAAAGGTTATCTTACTGTTGTTTTGAAATATAGCAAGCATAACATTCAAATGATGGAAAACTCACTTTCATGCTGTATTATGTGTGCTCTGTGCCTCAGCCTTGTCGCCCGATCCACCACTAGCGGGGTTCACTAGAAAGCGACGAATCCGGACTCCTTTTGAGCCCTCTCATACCCTGGGTGATGCAGTCTTTAATTTCGCATCACATCCTATGGACCCATCAGCCACAGTTGGCAACGGCACATCTGATGTCACATGCTCTTCTGATGACGCTGATGGGATAATGAACATAATGGTGCAGTAAGAGGAGGAAGATCCTGTTTGATAGTGTCCTGTTTTCTTAAGAAATGGAGGGTCCAACTATGGCAGAGAGCAAGAGGGCCCAAAGATTTGCACATGAAAGTCCGTCAAATGACAGAGCAAAATGCTGTTTTAAAAGAGACATCGAAACTTCAGCCTCATTTCCTTGCAGTGACAGTATACAGATCTCCTAAATTATCTGTCCCCTCTTTTTTTAACAGAATTCTCAGACCTACTATCTGTCATTCATACGAGCTATGATACCTGTATTTTAATTGGTGATTTTAACATACATGTTGATAATCTGGCCGATACCAGAGCCAAAAACGTTTTAGAATTATTGGAATGTATGGCTTTTAAACAGCATGTTGTACCGACTCACAAACATGGACACACCTTGGATTTAATTATATCCTATGGTCCTAACATCAATATATTTTCTGTCACTGATCTGGCTCTGTCTGACCACCACTGTGTGTTTTTCACAGTTTTAATCATTCTCTGCCAAACACCACAGAACGTATTGTCAAAAAATGCTACATTAGCCCTGAAGTAACCAAAACTCTCACAATCACATATCGCAGCCTACAAAAATAACGTCTTACCGTCATCCTGTGAAGACTTAGTTAATGATTAAGGTTGCCCCATGGAGAAATAATCAAACCAACTAAAAAGAGACTGCAGAATTTCTGAGCGCAGATGGCAAAAAACAAAATTTGTAATTCATCACAATATACTCACCAAAAAACATACAACAAGGCAATTCGAACATCGCGGCAAGCATATTTCTCAAACCTAATAAACATTCACAATCCCAGACAGTTTTTTAGTACAATAGATTCTCTGGTAAAAACCACAACTAAATATAGTATCAAGCTTCTAGGTTCTAAATGTGAAGAGTTTGCTGGCTACTTCAGGGGGGAAATAATCAACATTAGATCTGCTATCTGCCAGCAGAACAACCACACTGTACTTTTACGTACAGTACATCCTATGTACAGAGTGATGACAAGTTGGAACGTTTTGACCTGGTTGATGCTGAAACTCTCAGGAATATAGTAACAGAACTGAAGCCCTCCACGTGTTCCCTTGACCCAATTCCAACCACCCTTTTTAAAATTATTTTTAATTCTGTATCTGAAGACATCCTTGCCATAGTGAATCACTCCTTACGGCTTGGTGTTTTCCCCACTGTTTTTAATGCTTTTTAGTAAAACCTCTTAAAACCTCTCTGAAAGAAAGCGAACAAAGAATTTTAGACCAATTTCAAATCTCCCATTTTTAAGCAAAATTTTTGAGAAACTAGTTTTTAATCAGCTAAGCACATTTATAAACTCAAACACTAAATTAGAAATGTTCCAATCAGGTTTTAGGACACATCACAGCACAGAGACAGCCCTGTTAAAAGTAGTGAATGATATTTCAGGCCTTGAATACTTGTTGTAATCAAAACTTATGAAAAACTACTACCGTACTAAATTATGAATAGATAAACAAGCTTTTGCGACAATTAGAAATAAATGTATCGTCGAGTTACAGAAAGCAAAAACTAATTATTATCAGAAACTCATAAATGAAGCCTCTTTGCACCCCAAAAAGCTGTGGGATGCACTGAACACCATAACTGGAGGAAGGACAAAAAATAACCAAGGCAAGATAAGCGTTTTCTCACATGGATTATTGCTAACAGAGCCTCAAAAACTTGCTTGCGCGTTTAATCACCCATCATCTCATAAACGTATGTATTACAAAGTCTGTTTTTCCTTCCGCATGGAAAACATCTAAAATCATTCCCGTTTACAAAGCAGGTGATCCAACAGTCATATCAAATTATAGACCGATATCTATTCTTCCTATAATGTCAAAGGTCCTGGAAAAGGTGCTAGCCACTCAGCTCACCGACTACTTAGAATCGCACGGTCTTTTAAATGAATTTCAGTTTGGTTTTCGAACAAACAGATCAACCACGTCCGCAGTATTATATCTCACGGAATCAATTCGACAATCATTAAATGTAGGGAATATAACCGGTGCAATATTTATAGATTTTTCAAAAGCATTTGATACCGTTAATCATTCAATACTTCTCAATAAGTTAATGAAGTTCAATTTATCATCAACTGCAATAAACATTCTTTCATCATATCTATTAGAAAGAACACAACTGGTCCAAATAGATCAACTTAAATCCACTTCTACTACAAGCAATATCGGTGTACCACAAGGATCTATTCTAGGACCGCTTGTTGTTCATATTATATATTAATGATCTGCCCTCAGTATGCTCATCAACTCAAGTGCTTCTATTCGCGGACGACACCGTTATCTTTACCTCTGCGCATGAAATAGATGACATTTATTACAAACTTTCATTGGACCTACAAGCTCTCCACCACTGGCTTCACAGAAATCATTTAACATTAAATATAAAAAAAACACAATGTATGTATTTTCGATCCTCTCAAAAAACATTCTCGACTCCGCCCCCTATACAACTAAAAAATGAAGCCTTGTCTGTAATGGGTACCTATAAATATCTCGGCGTCACGCTTGATGATCATATGACATTTAAACCACATATTGAATACCTTACAAAACAGCTAAATAAAACACTTTTCGTCTACAATAAAATTCGGACATATCTTACACGAACCGTTTCAAATACATATTTAAATGCCATAATTCTATCCACATTATTATATTGTTTACCAATTTGGTCATCTGCTACAAAATGCTCATTAGACCCAATCATTCATCTTTATAATAGATCGTACAAAATTCACGCAAATTTACCATCTCGCACACATCATTGCACTGCCTTGCAACAAGTAAGCACTCACTTTTGAAAATTACCAAATATTACTGAACTTAAAACTTTACCATAAAATACAAAACAATACTCTTCCTCAGATCATTAACAACCTATTGCCACGTCATTCCAATAACCGACAACAAAGACAAACCCGTTCCATGACAAACGCATTAAATGCACTTCAATTGATACAAAAACAATTTTGGTCAAAAATCGTTTTTCAGTAGAAGCACAAAATCATGGAATAATTTACCAGTAAATATAAGGACAAATATACATTTTAACAACTTTAAAAAACAGCTCAAATCTCATCTTATAAATAACCAAATCTGTCAACACTAGACTATAATTAATTTCAGATCACGCTGTGTCTGCTCCATAAACACTCACTTTATTATTTTATTTTTTTCATTGTTTCTACATATTTCTTTCTGAAATTTCTCACATTTTAATTACTGTACATCTATAGATTTTTTATTCTTTTCTTTTTGAATTGTTCTCTTTTTTCCCCCCCCTATGCTGTAGGACAGGGAACCCTCTGTAAACCAGTAATGTACTGAGTAGGGCCCAAAGATTTTAGGACTTTTATGTACTTTTTTTCCCTGTATTAATAAAATGAAATGAAATGAATATCAGAACAAATATTGACAGCAACAAGCCTTCAGTTCTGGTGCTACTTGACCTGGGTGCTCCCTTTGATACTGTGGACCACCAGATTCTTTTAGATAGATTAAGTGAGCATGTTGGCCTGTCTGGAATTGTTTGTAACTGGTTTACCTAATATCTTTGCAGAAAAACAAATTTTGTATCTATAAATGACCACTCCTCCAAACAATATGAGGTTACATGTGGGGTACCACAAGGATCAATCTTAGGACCATTACTTTTAAATTTGTACATGCTACCCCTGGGCAGTGTCATCAGGAGGCATGGCATCTCTTTCCACAGCTATGCTGATGACACTCTATGTGGCCGTGTCTCCTGGCAACACTTGTTAACTGTATTTTAGATATAAAGGCCTGGATGTCACAGTTTTTTACAGCTCAACCAAGATAAAACTGAAGTATTGATCATTATTATTTATTTATTTATTTATTTATTTCGGCATGTGTATGATCACATTGCATCACATTTCTGAAATATTCATTTAACACATACATTTCCAGCCGAAAAGGGATACGGGAAAAAAGCAGCCTGCTTATCAATGTCCCGCCCCACTTCCCTCACGATTTTAAATGTTCATATTATACATTTGATTAAAACTGATATTTTTAGAATCACAACAGCATAGCTAAGTTTTCTTTATAGCAAAATTGATCAAGAAGGAAAGAAAAAAAAATAAAATAAAATACTCTAAAGTAAAACAAACCGGATTTTTAAAGTCAGATTATTAAAGTCCAATTTAGTAGGTTTAAATGTGCATAGCATACATTGGTCAAACACTTTGTTTCAATGTTCATCTTATACATTTGTTTAAAACAGATCTTTTTAGTATCATAACATCATAGCTGAGTTTTCTTTATAGCAACTGATCAGGAAGGAAAGAAAAATAAAATAAAATAAACTACTCTAATGTAAAACAAACCAGATTGTTAAAAGTTTTTTTTAAAGTAAAGTACATCATGACATTGTTTTCATTTCATGATAACCCCCTATTTTTCAGACATGATAGTTTTCTACCATCTTGCATTTTATCTTACCCTTGAAAGTCTTTAAATGTGCAGACATTTTAATCTCATCATTTAAACTGTTCCAAAGTTTCACCCCTACAATGGATAATGAATGGCCTCTGAATGTTGACTTTATAGATTTTTGTTTATAAATCATATTTCCTCTTAGGTTATGCATGTCATCTCTCATTAGAAACAGTTTCTGTATATTTATGGGTAAGAGGTTTTTGGAGGCTAAGAATAATATTTGTACAGAGAGACTGACCCTGAAACTAAATACACTAGGACCAAGCCAAGAAGCAAGAAATCTAGGAATGATTTTTGACTCTGATTTTAATTTCAAGGCTCATGTGCGGGGTGTCACAAAAACAGCATTTTATCACTTGAAGAACATCTCCAAAGTAAGGCAATTTCTCTCTCTGAGCAACACAGAGAGACTGATGCATGCTTTTATAACTAGCAGGCTAGACTACTGTAACGCTCTCCTTTCTGGTCTATGGAAGAATACAATAAATCAGCTACAATTAATTAAAAATTCTGCTGCATGAGTGCTGACTAAAACCAAAAGGATGCCTATTTTGAAGTCTTTACACTGGTTACCTGTTAGTTTTCGTATTGATTTTAAAATTATTTTATTAGTTTAGAAGGCATTACATGGCCTTGCACCAGACTACCGCTCAGAAATGCTTTTGGTTTATGAACCAATAAGGCCCCTCAGATCCTCCGGTTCTTCTCTTTTTGTTGTTCCGCAAAGTAGAACAAAAACATTTGGTGATGTTGCCTTCAGCCATTATCCTCCAACCTGCTGGAACAGCCTTCCAGTGGATGTGAACGTAAACCAAAAACCCATCTATTCAGTCTGGCGTGTTTTATAATTTTATGGTCTTAGTATTTACACTTATTTTATTTATTATCATCATTATTTATTTTGTCAACATTTTACTGTTGATTATGTTTATTTATTTTTTTGCATGTTATTTTATTAACATTTTACTGTTTTTCCATCAAATTTATTTTGTGTAATATTTCATCATTTAATTTCTTGTTATTTTTATTGCTTGTATTATCTTTTATTATTTATCTTTCATTTTATTAACTACCCACCTTTTATTGTTGTCTTATACAATTAGGTGTGCATTAGTCTCTAAATCCATTTTAATCCATATAATTATCCTATAACAAGATTAATGTGTCTACACCTGGCTGTGTTCTCTCTCATACAGGTGTGTTGGTGTCTGTGTGCAGTGAGAGCTGTGCTCCAGGAAGCAGGAAGGCTGTCCATCGTGGGGAGCCTCTGTGCTGCTGTGACTGTGTACCATGTGTCAACGGGAAGATTAGTAATAAAACAGGTAAGAACTCCACTATTCACACTAAATCTGTGCTACCTTAAAAATGCACCCTTTCTTTCTGCCTTGTCCCCTTGTTTCTTTGTTACCTGGGCTGTGTCTGAATTAGAGCCATATCTTACTGCATACTGTTTTGTGACATGCAGTATGCGAAAAATATCCTCCATACTATTATCAGTGAAAAACCGGAAATAAGTATATCATCTGGGTTGTCAAGAACACTCAATTTTCAGAAGTGTCGCATACTTAACAGCTTTTTTAAAAAGGCTCACCTGGAAAGTTCACTGTAGCTGTGGAGATCTTTCCAATTCTAGCATCTAGTTTTGGGCTACTGCTGTGCTTATTTGCTCCAAAATGTTACATCATTTTACTGAAACATGAGAAAAACACTAAACAACATTTGATGGGGAGGTTAACTAACAAATAAAATATTGAAGTTTCATATTTTTGTCATGAGTCTTATATATGCAGAGGAAGCATGCAACTAGATAAGTGAATGCATTAGTTTATCCACCTTTGCATGTGAGGGCACTCTGTTACGTCCGCCTCTCCCTTCCAGTCCACTTTCCTATTGTTCTCCCTGTGTTTCCCATTCCTCTCGTTTCATGTCATGTTTTTAATTTTACCCTGTCTGTCCTTCATGTTGTGCAGACTGGGCGTGGTTTCCCTCTCTGAATCTCCCAGCCTATCATTCGCCTTCCCTGCTCGCATTCCACACTCACTCTCGTTAGCTCATTCATTCTCGCATACATTCCTCACGCTTTACTCATCAAGTCTCCCTATTTAGGTTCCCTACTCTGTTTCTTTGTTGCCAGTCTGTTACATCAAGTCATGTTTGTTGTTCTTGTTACTTGCCCATTGTCTGTTGTGTTTTGCAAACGTGTCAAGTCTGCCTTTTTCCAGTTTACCCGCCAGCCTGCATTCCCTGCTCTGCCATTGCCCTCGCCAACCCCGTATCCAGACCCTCACCTTGCTCTCCCTCTTCATTGTTGTTTGCTTGCCTTAAATAAAGTGCTCTGCTGGAGCTTATTGTGAGTCTGTCTCCGAGTCCTGCGTTTGAGTCCATACCATACACACTCATCATTAAGGCAATGTTTTTGGGACTGATTAGCCTGCAATTAATTTTAAATCCTGTTTCTAACAGGTAATTTATTTCCCTATATTTTATTTATTCATTTTAATATTTCCACATGTATTTATGTAAATCTTTTTCAGTTTTCAACCGCCAACACAATTATACCAAGATCGTGAAAATCCATTCAGTATTACATTACATTATAGGCATTTATACCATGGCATGGGTGAATACTCGATTCTGATTGGATGGAGGGTGGGCATTTATTTCGTTAAACCGCTTGGCAATGAAGTAGCGCTGGCAACATTTTAATCACCGTTCTAAATTAATACGCCGTCTACGTTATCTGCTGCCAGAGCCATTAGAGTCGACACTTTTATGAATGGTATCCATAGCAACACCAACAGCTGATTAATAAAGCCGGCAAATAACGCTAAATCCGCTGATTTGAAAAGTTGTCTTCGCCAAATATCTTAGTTACAACAACTTTAATCTAGCAAAGAAGTTTTGTGGTTAGAGGTGCAGTATTTATTCAGTTTGGAAATATTAACGTTATATAGTAGGGCTTTACCTAATGTAATGTAACGCTGACGTGAGCAACGCTGGTTGCGAATGCGAACAAGTTACTTCACAAAGCACATTAATCTGTATATTTAAAAAAAACATTTTATCCAGCGAAATGTCTTAGATATGACAAGTTACATCTAACAGTAACAAACTCTGTATCTATACAGTAGGCTATTTTTTTTTCAGATGTTCCCATCTCATGATGCAGATCATGAAATGCAATTTCCTTAGCCATGGGCTGTTTAAAATAGGCTGCGTGACCAAAGCATTTTTAAAAAGCAAGACGGAGAGAGGGAGGTAAATTGAGTTGCGGTTTCATGCAATTTTCTTAAATAATGTAACTAATGACAAAAATAACCAAAATTGGTGCTAATTTTATGGTATAAAGTTGAGAAGGAACTATTTGCTTCCATATAGAATCAATTGTTTTCAGAACTACCAACGAGAGGTTTTTGCATAACTACGGACAAAATAGAACTAGTAATGAGAAATAGAATTAGCAACGAGATGTTTTCTGTCCAAATAGAACTATCAACGAGCAGTTTTGCATAATACATGCCAAAATGGCCTCGGAAGGATATTTAAATTTCAGCTGATAAAGTCGATAAAAATCAATAAATATAAATGTGACTATATATAATAATTGTTGGTAACCATGGTATACGCGCAATAATGACCTCGGAGCCGGGAATTACACAGTTTAAATGCCCTTCGCGGAGGGAAATTTACTACCTCCGCGTCGGGCATTTAAACTGTGTAATGCCCGGCTCCTCGGTCATTATTGCTTACTTAATCAGCTGAAATTTAAATATACTTCCGCAGCTCTTTGGGCTTGTTGTTTTTGCGTTGTCATGCAAAACAGCTGGTTGGTAGTCCTAATTGAACAGAAAACACCTCGTTGCTAATTCTATTTCTCGTTACTAGTTCTATTTAAGTGCGTTGCTATGCAAACCCTCTCGTCGTTAGTTCTGAAAATAATTGATTCTATCGGGGGAAAAAATAGTTCCTTCTCGGTTATAACATACAATTGTCATGGTTTTAAACCCTGTTTCCCTATGCGGTCGTTTTCCTCGGTGGCTACGTGAGGGCGTTGCCCTTTTGGTAGATGCTTGCTCCGCCCTGCTGAGTTGGCGGAGCTTCTGTTAAGCGTTTACACCTGTGCGTAGTCACGAGAGATATATAAGCCTACCGTTTCCTTCGTTCGGGGCTTCGACATTAATTGTTTATTGTTTTGTACTGTGGTGTATTGTTGGCTGTGAGTCCTCGTACCATTTTGGCTACTCGCCTATTTTTAACGTCTCTTTTGTGGAGGCAGGGCTTATTTCTTGCTGGCTTGGTAGTTCCTTATCTCGTAGAAGTTTGGGACCGTAAATCTCTGCTCTATTTCGCCTTTTGGTGCTTTTTCTCCGTATATGGAGTTTTGGGCGATTCTGTTCGGAACAGTAGTTCTGTTCGCCCTTCGGCACATGTCTTCCCATAGGGAGATCAGGCGTTTCCCTTCTACTTAGTTTCTTAGCTCGTAGAAGTATAGAGTAGCAGTTTCTCTGGTCCATTTTCGCCTTTTGATTGGTTTTCTTACTGAGAGACCGGGGGCCCTATCTTACACCCGGCGCAAAGCGGCGCTAACGCAAACGCAAGTGTCTTTGCTATCTTACACCCGGCGCTAGGTCCATAATAACGCCTAACGCTTACGCCGTCAAACTAGCATGTTTGACGGCGTAACTCTTGCGCCATCATTAGTGAACTGGGCGTGTTGGTCTTAAGATGAGGAGTGGCCAGGATTCTTTTTGGCGTATTGCTATCTTGAGCCAGCAGAAAGCGCTTGCGCTAGAACCACCACAAACCTGGTCTAAAGTCATGTCGCAGTTGTTTACATGCTATTTTAACGGCGCATATAAGTGCGTCTACATAGGCGTGTGCACAACGCGCATACCCTCCTGTCTGTTACACACAGGGGCGTGCACAGGCATGACTAAAATATCTAGATCACAATGTGAAATATTATTATTGTGTAGGCTATATCAAAAATGCATAATAATAAAAGGTTCCATAGGTCCACATACCTTTCCCTCAGCGAAGGGAAACAATGCCACATTACATTGCTCTCAGCCCACTCCATCAACATCCAGGCGATGTGCGATGGTACGGGACAATGGCTATCCATTAAAAAGGAGCTGATAACACCTATAGCTATCAAGCCTAATGCGCGAATTGTCTTTGCACCTAATGCGTGAATTGTCATTCAATGGAAAACTCGCGCACGGCAATAGACGGACATTTAAGTTCTGAAAATGCGCTTCAGATGTCATTACAATACAGCTCTGTTTATCTATGAATACAGCCTGTAAGTAAATAGAATGGTTTGTGACTGAAAAAAGTTCAAAACCTTGTCCAGTGAATATTGCATTTATTGTTTTTCAAATAGCCTAGGCTACAGCGAATTCGCTGTGCATAAGGTTTTTTTCGATAGCCAATGGTTAAAAAACGGAGATGTCACCATGTTAACTAAATTGTAAGCTTAGCTATTCTTCGTCCTTCATATTTTTTTAAATTACAGTGACCAGGTTTCCATACTCTCACCATTTAAAACCCAGCTGATTTCACCCGTTATTCCTTAACTGAACAAAACGATTTTAAAGAGAACTAAGCGTCTAATTAGAAACTAAAACAAATTTGCAGCACGTTACACAATTAATTTTAATGCCATTCTCTGCACGTGAGCTGCATGTTCTGTTTCCCCTGCTGTAAGTCGCACGTTTAACGGTCTTCCTGGGAAAGTGGATTGTTTTAAAGGATTACGCTACGAGTAAAACAGGTTGGTCATAACAGGACATTATTAAACAAGGGGAAATATGCGTGAACTTATGGGTTGCGAACCTGACAGCTTTATTGTATGGCTATTTAGTGTCATCATTAAGGCAAAATAACGGTATGTAGCCTATGTTATTAATCAATATTAGCCTACTATGCGGGTAGCCTAATGAACTTTGGATGAAGCTTGAACTTCGAGAACTCCATGAGAACAGCCTCTTGGAATTGATGTTTGACACTTTCATTGCATAATCAAACGAAATCAAACGAACAAGCAGGCTAATTTGGCGTTTTCTAAGGTGAGACTGAAGCCATTGATAGCTTATTCTCAGCTGTTGCAGGTCCTTTTAACAAAATTTAACCGCACATATTTTGTAAAATAACAGCTCTGTCTGGAATTATCGGGAACTCATAGGCTAATGGTTAGTCCGAATAATATTGATCATACTCCATTTAGCCTATTCCTTGATCACACTAAACACGCACGAGCATGTCTGTTTCGCCATCATAAGCAATCCGCCAAGGTGGAAAAGCAGGCTTTTAAAGGGAATGGGATATGACATTTTGATTGGTTTATTGAATGTCACGCCCAAGAAACACCTATAATTAATGAAGCGACTAGGTTCAGCCCAGTTGCGCCATGCGCCGTGCTTAGCGCCAAAAAAACACGCCGTTAAAATAGCAAAAGTGGACTTGGACACGCCCTAAATGGACTTAGCGCCATGCGCTTAGACTAAGCGCCAAGATCGCCAAGATAGGGCCCCTGGTGTTTTAGCTTCTACTCATTTCCGGGTTACGGTGAGCCAGTTAGTAGCTTCGGTACGTTTGTTCCCTGTTTTTGTCTCCTTCTCGTGGGCTACGCTCCTTTTTGTTGTGAGTCAGGGTTTTTATTTATATTGAGAGGCTGTCGTGCTATTTTGCGTTGGTCTTTGTTGCAGCTGTCCTCCGTCCTTTTTACCTACGGGACGATTTTGTTTCGGAACTATTGTTCTGTTCGTTTTCCGGGTGTGTTTCTCCTTGTGTGGAGTTTGGGCGAGGTTGTGGACATGTTTGTGTGACTGCGCGTAGCATGGTAACTTTAGCTCTCTGTTCCTTCACTTCGTTACATTCTTTTACTGAGAGGCTAGGGCGGTTGTTCCAATTTAAGCTTGCATTAGTCTATGGATAGTAAAGTTATGGGACGACGGTGCTCCGTCGGCTCACCTGTAAAATGTTTCTCTCTCCTGGGAGATCGGGTGTTTACCCCTTTGTTTTCTGCATTGGACTGCGAGCCTATTAGTATCGCCATGGAACGTTAAATCTCTGTTCCTGTTCGCCTCATTATATTCCTCATCATAGAGAGGCAGGGTGTTTATTTTCAATAAATCTCGCTTTGGTCTAGCCGGTACTGCCTGTCCTGTTCGTTCCTTTCGGTGCCTTCTCCTTGAATGGAGGTTTTGACGATTTTGTTCGGAACTGCTGTTCTGTTTCGTCTTTTAGGTGCATGTCTTCCTATAGGGAAGATTGGGCGATGTTGTGGACACGTTTGTGTGTGACCGCGAGTTTGAGTAGCCTGGGAACGTTGGATCTGTTCCTTTCGCCTCCGCAATTACTATATCGTATTATTTTGCAGTGTTTGTTGACCGTTTTATGTTTGTCTTTTCGCTACTCGCCCGTTATTATGTGTCTGGTTACCGAGACAGGGCGCGTATTATGTCTGGCTGTTCAGATCCCTGTCCTTGCGCCCTACTTGGCGTTTGACAGTTAGCCGGTTAGTAGCGTCTGTAGTGGTGTTTGTTGTTCCTTGTCTTGTCTCCTTCCCTTATCTGCGGGGTTTCCCGCCTTAGTGGCCTACGGGCTTAATGAATCCCCTTGCTGCGTTTGGCTCCTCCCACGTCACACGTCACGCCACATTACAACAATTGGCACCAATTTTGGTTATTTTTGTCATGACATTATTTAAGAAAATTGTATGAAACCATAACTCAATCAGATTCAACATTACCTCCCTCTCTCTGTCTTGCTTTTTAAAAATGGTTTGGTCACGCAGTGTGTAGCAGATTCGCATCATGATGTCCTATGGGACCATCTAAAAAATACTACGGAGTTTGTTAGATGTAACTTATCGAAGAATTTTCGCTGGATAAAAAGTTTTCTACATATAGCCTATAGGCTACAGATTAACATGCTTTGTGAAGTAGCCTAGCTTGCATTCACAAGCAGTCAGCGTGTTGCCGACGTCAATTTACATGCAAATTCCTACTATGATAAATTTGTGTTTCCAACTGAATAAATAATGCACTTCTAACCACAAAAATGTTTTGCTATATTGAAGTAGTTGTAACTAAGATATCTGCCGAATACAAACTTTTTTTAATCTGTAGATTAATTTTGTTTACCGATTTTTATAAATCAGATGTATGCTGTTGCTACGGCAACGTTAACTTCTACCTTAGAGCCGGATTTATGGCTCGCAGTAAAAAAAAAGATTAGGCTACGCATTGCACATAAACACCATGCGCTTTGCTAACTCCGTGATAATGTAACTATGGCTAGCTATATAGTTACCTCGCCACGTATTGCATTTGCATTATCTGAAAAACAATGACAAAAGTTTATCGTAGCCAAAGTTAGCCTACTATTTGCAGCATACCTACGAGGCGAAGTAGCCGTCTGCCGTAGGCTACAGTAACGTTAGTCACTGGCGAAAATAAAGTAGGTAGGCTACATTCGTTTACTTCATTAATTCACTTTATTTATTCCACTTATTTTCTAGAACGTCTTGGATTCTGAATTGACCGGTCATGTTTGCCATTCCCAGGTTGCGTAGTACTAGCTGGCCAGGCAGGCAGCGCATTTATTTAGAACTGTGTTTTAAACTTGTGACCCGGATGACTGACCGGTTATACAGAATAACGATCAGTCATTGACCAATCAGAATCGAGTATTCACCCATACCATGGTATAAAACTGTGTAATGCCCGGCTCCTCGGTCATTATTGCTTACTTAGCAGACGCTCTTATCCAGAGCGACTTACACAACTTTTTAGCATTTTTTTAAATTATTTTTTTTACATATCCATTTATACAGCTGGATATATACTGAAGCGATTCAGGTTAAGTACCTTGCTCAATGGCAGTGTCCTACCTGGGAATCGAACCTGCAACCTTTCGGTTACAAGGCCAGTTCCTTAACCATTACACTACTACACTACTAAGAGCTGTAAAAAAAATTTAAAAAATTGCATCTTCATCAGACTTTTTTTCTGTCAAGGATAACTAAATTTAATCTCAAACACAGGAGAATGTGTGACCAGTGATAAGGACCAGTGCCTTTCTATAAGTCTGTTGCTGTGTCCGAATCAGCACACTTGCCTACTATTGAGTATGCCAGTTGAGTACCGGTATACTTTTATAAACAAAAGCTGTTCAGTACATGCCAATTATGAAAATTGAGAGTTCTTAATATTCCCGGGTGATATACTTATTTCCTTGTTTTTCCTGCCAATAGTATGGAGGATATTTTTTGCATACTGCATGTCACTAAACTGTATAGCCTACAGTAAGCAGTATAAAGTATGCTAGTACACAGTAGCCGACACAAGATGCAGTAGATAGGGCTCTGATTCAGATACAGCCTGTTTCTTGGCATTTTGTAGATTATTTTGAAATGGAAAAATGTGAAAATCATGCCTCTTTGAAATGAATGGGTGATTTTTTTAGCAAAGGCTGACATTTTTGCCGAAATCATTCCCCATTAACCCTTTGGACCACGGTGGTTACTGGGATAAACCACCTATTCTTTTCTCACTCCTTAATTTGTATTATTGTTTCTAGAGGGAACCAATGCATTTTATAATAATTTTCCCCTAACTTTAGGGGAGGGTAAAAGAAGTAGCACCTAGGAAGTGATGAAATAGTTCCTGTCCGAAGTTGGGTCCACATGCTTGCAGAGGGAGCTCTTCAAAAACTGTTTCCCATGTGATCCAAATTACCGATATTACATATCCTGTATGAATGGGCCTGACAGATCACTTAAAATCTACATTATCGCACAATAGGGCTGTCAAATGATATAAGTTTGAATATTGTTCAAACCTTTTTTCCACATTTGAAAATTTTTTTGAATTTCAATCTTTGTTTTAGGTCCAGCAATTTGTATTCAACATACACTACTCACAAAAAGTTAGGGATATTCGGCTTTCGGGTGAAATTTCAGGATGAACCTAAAATGCACTATAACCTTTACAGGTGAAATTAATTTGACCTTCTCTAAACTTTTGAATGCACATGTCCAACTATTCAATGTTTCAGTACTTTTTGCACAACTTGCTGTTCTCTAACAAGGAGCTGAACGGCAAAATTCACAACAGGTGTTTGATCCATGAATCGACCAATAAATTTCCTGGTTCAATTAGAATTGGTATTTAAACAGTCCTCTTCATCATGCTGTTCACATTTTGACATCATGAGACCAAGACGACACCTAACAATTGATCAACAGTACCTCGCCATTGCAAGGCTTCAAACAGGATGTTCTCAGAGGGAAGTGGCCACTGAGCTTAGAGTGTCACAGAGTGTCATCAGCAGGTTGCAACAGAGATACAGAGAGACTGGAAGAGTCACAGAAAGGCATAGAAGTGGACGTCCTTTGGCCACATCCCACACTGATGACCGCTTCATTGTGAACAGTGCCCTGTGGAACCGGATGATGAATGCCACTCAACTCCAGGCACTTTTAAGGGAGGTGAGAGGCACCCAAGTGTCACGTCAGACCATTCAAAACCGTTTACATCAGCGTGGTCTGCGTGCTAGACGACCTGCAAGGGTACCTGACCACACCACCAGGCACAGGCGTCATCGTCTTGCATGGGCCAGGGAGCATTTACGCTGGACGAGGGACCAGTGGGCCTCAGTGCTGTTCTCTGATGAAAGTCGATTCACGTTGAGCAGAAATGATGGCCGCCAACGATGTTGGAGACGTCAAGGAGAGCGCTATGCATCAGCCACTGTTGTCACCAGACGACCCTTTGGTGGTGGCGGTGTTACAGTGTGGGCAGGTGTGTCTAGTCAATACAGAACTGCCCTACACTTTGTGAATGGTACAGTGACAAGCCCATACTACCTGAATAACATCATTAATCCAGTCATTGTGCCCCTGCATGAACAACACAGGCCTAATTTCATCTTCATGGACGACAATGCTCCAGCTCATCGAGGTCGCATCATTAGGGAAAGGCTGCTGGAGACTGGGGTACCTCAAATGGAGTGGCCTGCACTTTCTCCAGACCTGAATCCCATAGAAAACCTATGGGATCAGCTGACTCACCGTGTAGAGGCTCGTAACTCTGTACCCCAGAACCTCAATGACCTGAGGGCCGCCCTTCAAGAAGAGTGGGATGCCATGCCTCAGCAGACAATACACTACTCACAAAAAGTTAGGGATATTTGGCTTTCGGGTGAAATTTATGGAAAATGTAAGTTTGTATTGTCTGCTGAGGCATGGCATCCCACTCTTCTTGAAGGGCGGCCCTCAGGTCATTGAGGTTCTGGGGTACAGAGTTACGAGCCTCTACACGGTGAGTCAGCTGATCCCATAGGTTTTCTATGGGATTCAGGTCTGGAGAAAGTGCAGGCCACTCCATTTGAGGTACCCCAGTCTCCAGCAGCCTTTCCCTAATGATGCGACCTCGATGAGCTGGAGCATTGTCGTCCATGAAGATGAAATTAGGCCTGTGTTGTTCATGCAGGGGCACAATGACTGGATTAATGATGTTATTCAGGTAGTATGGGCTTGTCACTGTACCATTCACAAAGTGTAGGGCAGTTCTGTATTGACTAGACACACCTGCCCACACTGTAACACCGCCACCACCAAAGGGTCGTCTGGTGACAACAGTGGCTGATGCATAGCGCTCTCCTTGACGTCTCCAACATCGTTGGCGGCCATCATTTCTGCTCAACGTGAATCGACTTTCATCAGAGAACAGCACTGAGGCCCACTGGTCCCTCGTCCAGCGTAAATGCTCCCTGGCCCATGCAAGACGATGACGCCTGTGCCTGGTGGTGTGGTCAGGTATCCTTGCAGGTCGTCTAGCACGCAGACCACGCTGATGTAAACGGTTTTGAATGGTCTGACGTGACACTTGGGTGCCTCTCACCTCCCTTAAATGTGCCTGGAGTTGAGTGGCATTCATCATCCGGTTCCGCAGGGCACTGTTCACAATGAAGCGGTCATCAGTGTGGGATGTGGCCAAAGGACGTCCACTTCTATGCCTTTCTATGACTCTTCCAGTCTCTCTGTATCTCTGTTGCAACCTGCTGATGACACTCTGTGACACTCTAAGCTCAGTGGCCACTTCCCTCTGAGAACATCCTGTTTGAAGCCTCGCAATGGCGAGGTACTGTTGATCAATTGTTAGGTGTCGTCTTGGTCTCATGATGTCAAAATGTGAACAGCATGATGAAGAGGACTGTTTAAATACCAATTCTAATTGAACCAGGAAATTTATTGGTCGATTCATGGATCAAACACCTGTTGTGAATTTTGCCGTTCAGCTCCTTGTTAGAGAACAGCAAGTTGTGCAAAAAGTACTGAAACATTGAATAGTTGGACATGTGCATTCAAAAGTTTAGAGAAGGTCAAATTAATTTCACCTGTAAAGGTTATAGTGCATTTTAGGTTCATCCTGAAATTTCACCCGAAAGCCGAATATCCCTAACTTTTTGTGAGTAGTGTATATTCAAATTCATACCAATTTTATGAGGCTAAATTCAAACTCTATTTCATAAATTCGAACTTTATTTCATGCCAATGTTTACAGCCCTACCACACAACCCCTGATAAAACAAATCCAGTTCTAAAACTGCTTTAAATTGTTAACTGTAGCATTGTTTCCTAAAAAAAATTTTATATCATTTCGTAGCGACGCCTTTTCTTCTTAAAGCATTTCAACTTGAGATAAAGTGAAATTGTTTTCTTTTTGAGGTAGAATCTTCCAATTAATTTTAAAAAAAACATAAAAGTGCAACTTTTAGTATTTAGCACAATGTAAATTGTTTATAAACTAACAAGAACTTAACTCTGTCATACTTGTAGAACAGAAGAAACTAGAAAATAATGCAATCAGTAGAGTGCAGACCTCTGCCAAAGCACAGCAATCTCCCCTCACATTATTGTGCACAGCAAATATCTTGGCAATCTGGTTATTACTTTTCAAGATATGTTTGGAATGATAGTGATGCTAGAGCAAAGGTCATGGGATCACCAAAATAAATAGGCTTCTTCCTATTGGTCACATGAATGTGCATAGCAAATTACATGGAAACCCATTCATTAGTTTTTGAGATATCATGATCACAAATTGAACGTTTGGCCTGATGGTGGCGCTAGAGGAAACGTCATGAGAGCACCATAATTAATACATATCTTCCGCTTGGGAACATGAATGTATGCAGCACATCTCATGGTAATCCAGCCATTACTTTTCCAGATATGTCTGTCAAAAATGGACGGACAGATGGACTGCGCAGCACAGCCACTATATAACTTGGGGGCAGAGCAGAGACAGTACAGCCAAGCACTCATATATGCTTCACATGAAGAGTACTCCTCCAATGCAATGTGCTCTACTGGTTGAGTGAACTGAACATAAGCTGTGCCTGGGAACCAGACTAAATGGATGGAGGAGGAGGTCATAGTTATGAGGTTGTAGTTATGAGACCAGCTTACAAATGCATATGGGGTTTCCAAATTGGGAGACAAAGGGAAAAAATCGGGATAAACAATAGTTCTAAAAATATGACTCTGAGCTGTTCCAAGTATATAATTAGAACACAGCAAAACATAGGGCTCAGGGAGGGATCCACGGTGGCGCAGCAGTAAAATCGCCGACTTTGAGTCAGTGCAGTTGCACACGAGGATCAGAGGTTTAAGCCCTGCTCCTACCAGATCGAAGTATGGCCGGTGCCTTGACAGAGCGACAATTGGGCGGCCACTCCCGGGATGGGGGGAGGGACTTGGCAGGGGATTGTTGTGCACAAAGTGGCCCCGGGCGAGTTGGGATCAAGGTCAGGAGTTCAAGGAGTCGCGCCCTGAAGAGCACGTGCTGCCTGCCTTCCTACCACCGGCTGACAGGGTTGTGTAGCAGCAAATTCTCAAACGGTTGCTACACAGGGAATTGAATAGCTATCGGGGTACAATTGGATACCAAGTTGGGAGAAAACGGGTAACAATCAGCAACAAATTTTTTTTTTTTTAAAACATAGGGCTCATCTCAGTCAGTGAGTTTGTTCCCCCTGCCTTCACTTTTTGCCTCCATAACTGGTTGACTCGGTGAAGTCAGACAAAGAGCCTGTACAGGAGGTGGATTTCAGTGTACCCCCCAGATTCCACTGCTTCTGAGAAAGTATGGCTATGATTAACTTAACTTAATATGATTAACTGACCATGACAGAAGATTACAAGCACACACAATTATACATTTCCACAATGCAATTGCCAAGCAGATACAGCAAGCCTCAATGTTACTAAAACCTACCTCTGCCTGTCTGTAAAAAGCTATTGTATTTCTAAATTTGAAGCACATTGTTGAAGAAAAATCATGGAGAAGTTACCAAATGAAAATTGACTAGTGTGTATAATTTCCCAAGAGCTCTGTGCCTCAACTTTGTCTTTGGGGAATGCAGAGTTGTGATGTCACATGCTTTCCTGCTAATGGTGGAGTCCAATGAGATGCAGAAAATAATGAGATGCACAGAGGTTGGTTGGTGAATAAAATACTGCTTCTGACTCATCACCGCAGTGTGCAGGATCAGCCCGGGTGAAGATGACTCCTCTGTTGGTGGCGATGTGGTCTTTCTTTTATCACTTCTCTGCTGTCACTCCTGTCGGCCCGATCCCTGCCCCAGTCTGTTCCCTGCTGGGCGCTTTTTATCCAGATTTCCAGGCTGATGGAGACTTCATCATCGGAGGGGTTTTCCCCATGCATTACGGGATTGAGACCCCAGAACTGAACTTCACTTACAAACCAGCTGCTCCACAATGTTGGGGGTGAGGTCTTGGTTACTCTGGTGTGCATGGAAAACTGTTTTCTTTTCCAACAAACATCACATTCTGCTGTTGGTCTCTGCACAGATTTGACCTCAGATGTTTCCACATGGCCCAGACCATGAGGCTGGCTGTTGAGGAGATCAACCAGAGTCAGAACCTGCTGCCTAACTTCACTCTGGGGTACAAGATCCAGGACTCCTGCACAACCCCTGTGACAGCGCAGGCAGCAGTTCTGGCAGTTCTGAACGGACCAAGGCCATCCTCCAGCACTGTGTGTTCTGCCATATCTCATCCTTTGGCTGTGGTTGGAGAATCTGGGTCTGCCCAGTCTATTGTTCTCTCCCGAACTCTGCAGCCCTTCAGAATTCCAATGGTATGTTTTCCTATTAGACTAAAATGAATGAATAGAGGTAATTTGGAATAAACATAATAGATATACGTCTGGATTAAATTTGTGGTTCTGTAAAGATTAAGTACTTTTTTATCTGGTTCTATCTTAATCTTCAGCTGAGACACAGTTATATTTCTCAATTTTTTAATTACTAATGGATATGTCTATTTTCCTTACATTTACAAGTGTGAGACTAGTATAGAATGATAAGTAGTCTCGATAATAACAGAATATAGTGTCAACTATGTCTATTATGTGTCATCTGTACACAGTTGTGTACATTGTACTGCAGTTTACATAATTAATACTGTCTGTGTGAAAAGCAGTGTTATATCCCAAAAGTCCTGCTGTTGGTTATTATTCACATTGTAGCTATAATATAATACCACATTTTTCCAAATCGTTGAAGAGAATTATTTCCAAAAATGGATCATACTTCAACCACCACTGATCTGTATTTTAGTGTATTCACTAGAATTTGACCAGAAGATTAGGTGTGTTGGCTTTTGACCACATTTGACAGAAAAAGTTAAATTCACTGGAAACTTTTGAAGCATATGCTTTCACATGATAAGCCTGTATTGATTAATTTTATTAAAATAATTCAAATGTATAAATTTAGTACATTTTAATGTAGTAAAATAAATAGTAAGCCAATTTAAGTGACAGATTAATTTATCAGACATACTTATTCAGAATATCATTTATTTGGAACTACAAAATCAGTGAGTGACATTAATTGCATCATAGTAACATACTTATAGTGCCTAACAATTATTTATAAAGACCAACTTGGATCGTTGTGTTTATGTACTTCACGTTAAAAAAGGATATGGATTTTCTGTTTTTCAGATTAGTTATGCTTCATCATGTTCCTGTCTCAGCAACAAGAAAGAATTCCCAACATTTTTCAGAGTTGTTCCAAATGACGACTACCAGGTGAAAGCCATTGCTCGCCTCTTGCAGAAATTTGGTTGGACGTGGATTGGTGTCGTCCTTGAGGACCATGACTATGGCAAATTCGCTCTACAGGGATTGATGAGGGAAATAAAAAACACTGGTGTGTGTTTAGCGTACCATGAAATGATCCCCAAAGTATACAATCAGGAGAGAGCACAGGAAATCCTTGACATTATGAAACGCTCCTCTGCGAGGGTTGTTGTGGTGTTTGTTGTTGATGGGGAGCTTGCCCCCTTATTGAAAGAGTACAGGGATCAGAATATCACAGGGATCCAGTGGATTGCCAGTGATGCCTGGGTAACAGCCTCACTATTCACAGGCAGTGAGTTCTACCCATTTCTAGGAGGTACCATTGGGTTTGCCTTTCGACAGGGGCAGGTACCAGGTCTTAGCGACTATCTGATGAGTGTAAACCCACTGAGGTACCCCAGTAACCCCCTGGTGCATGAGATGTGGGGTTCTTTGCACGGTTGCTCTCTCTACCCCTCCAGCAGCAGCACCCAGGCCTCCTCCCAGCTGCCCCCCTGTGCAGGGCTGGAGCCCCTGCAGGAGCAGCACTCTGCCTACCTGAACACCTCCAGCACTCGTGTTTCCTACAACGTGTACAAAGCCGTGTACGCCATCGCTCACTCCCTGCACAACCTCATCAGCTGTAAACCTGGGAAAGGGCCCTTCCACAACTCCTCATGTGCTGATGCCAGAAACATTCAACCATGGCAGGTGATCACATGAAAAGCTTAAATAAATAAACAATAAAAAGTTAGCAATGTATGCAAGATTAACAGAAGCATTTTGCGGTTTGCCTCCAATATCTCAGTTTATGTTATGTAACATAAATTCAAATTGCTTGAGAAAGGTTAAATTCTCATTTTGCATAATAAGTGACAGAGCGATTCATAAAAGCTATGGGTAACATCTGTTTAGCTAAAGCACCAGTTAAAAATGATCAGTTTTATTACTGACACATAAAGTCAAGCCGGAAAGTCTGCACACCCCGTTCACCTTCTCCACGTTTTATTACGTAACAGACTTATTTCCCAAGGTTATTTTGTGTAGAATTTTGAGACAAAAAATTAACTCAATCTATTGTAGAATATGTCTGTAACGTAATAAAACGCGGAGAAGGTGAAAGACTTTCCGGCTTGACTGTAAAGGCTATAACTGAATGAGTGCAGCAACAGTATCAACTTTGTAATTGCCTCCAATGTTTTTCCTAATAGTACATAAATCTACAGGTAATTACAACCAGCGAAACCAAATTAGTAAATTTGATTGCTGTATTACAACAGCACGGGATTAGAAAGATTTGAGAGTTCCTACATTAAAAACAATTTGGTGAGATATGACATATTAGCCCTGACAGAATTCACTGGCTGGTACAATGCATTGGCAATCATGAGTTTCAAAGAAAGGCAAAATACTCCAGTGTACCAAAAAAAATTCTATATGTATGTATAAAAATTTAATTGCAAATTACAGTTTGAATTTTCAATGTCACAACTTTCTGTGTCAAAATATTCAGCAAATATTCCGAAGCATTGTGATTCAGAATTTGAAAAGCACACTAATTTGTCAATTACTTAATTAATGCAATCCACCTGCACAAAACTATTCGATTTCACATTGATTTATGAAATGATGTAAACATACCATTACAGTGTCAGCCCATAATGCTGTGGAATCATTTAAAAATTATTTCATAGTATACAATATTTTAATTTCTTAGGGATTCTGGACTTTTTTTCTTTAATATGTAGTATGCATATACAGAGAAATGTTAACTATCATTAGCATTTCCCTCTTTATCCTCTCCAATAGCCATTTTTATTCTTTACATTTAATCAGTAACACTAAAACTAAAATCAAAGATCATACCTACATTTACATCATTTGATAATTACACTATTATCTTGTATTCAGAATATTTTATAAAATGTTTTATATTTTATATTTATCGATGAAAGTAAGGAATTGTAAAACAATTATGTTGTACATTTTCTCTTTCTTATTTTCATTTTCAAAGCTCCAGCACTATATTCAGGAGGTCTCCTTTACTATTTCTGGAGAGGAGGTGAATTTTGATGCAAACGGGGATGTAGCTCCATCATATGATGTGATCAACTGGCAAAGAGGCGCAGCTGGAAATATTGAGTTTGTCAATGTGGGAAGGTTTGATGGTGCAAAGGAGTCTGGGAAGGAGCTAATCATCCAGGAGGAGGCGATCGTGTGGACAGGCCACCAGAGAGAGGCAAGCTGCACACAGTGTGTATTTCAGTACATGCGATGCCCTCTGTTGAAGTTCTGTAGGGTAAAGTGGGGGTAAGTGCAAATCTGAAGTGAAAGCATCAAATCAACATTGATCAGCAGGTAGTCAACAAGGACCAAATCTTTCAAGGCTGGAACTCAAACCTGCAGCCTGTCACTGAAATGTGTTCAGTTACTACATTGAAATAAAAAGTTATTATGCACTGCCATAGATTGTATTGTATATTTTAGCATGTTCTTTGCGTGTTCATTTTATATACACGGATTAAGTACTCACGGACAGGCAAATGTCTTTGCAGTGACACCTGGCCACTTGGACCATGGGCAGCTAGAAGTGTGGTTCATTGAGAGTCTCATTGAGAGATACAGAGTTCTGTGTCTCATTTACATGTAAATGTGCAGCTACACCTGGCTGTGTTCTCTCTCATACAGGTGTTGGTGTCTGTGTGCAGTGAGAGCTGTGCTGCAGGAAGCAGGAAGGCTGTCCGTCGTGGGGAGCCTCTGTGCTGCTTTGATTGTGTATCATGTGACGGCGGGAAGGTTAGTAATGAGACAGGTGAGTGCTCTTCACATCAAATGAACACACAGACTGCTAGTGGGTACAGTAGTCGTATCTCATAAGCTCATTACAAGTTGGCTTTTTCATAGTAGCAGACATACTGTAAGCATTTTTTTGAAAGTACTCAGGTTTGCTCACTGGAAATATTTTACCTACTACACTGTGGTATATCCTTTTAAACATTGAACTGATTGTATTTTAGTGTGTCATTACAACAAGAATGTTTGTAGTCTGACCAAAACCTTTTAAAAGATTATTAATGTATACACCAAGATGAATCCATTAAAAAAACACTTTGTTTTGTTGATCCGTTTGTTGTTACGACAAGAAAAGGGTCTCGTTATAACGAGATACAGAGTGGATAATATTTCTTTACTTTGACAAACAAATAAAGGTGAGATTTAATATACCCCAAAATATATTTCTGCAGCATTCTTTTTTTCATAACAACTATTATACTGTCTTTCCTCAGATTCAGTAGATTGTACAGCTTGTCCTGAAGATTACTGGTCCAATGCAGCCAGAACTGAATGCATACCCAAAGTGATTGAGTACCTCTCCCATGATGCAATGGGACTGACCCTGACTGTGATAGCTGTAGTGGGAGCCTGCCTCACCATCGCTGTTCTGGCAGTATTCCTCTACCACAGGAACACTCCGATTGTCAAAGTCAACAACTCAGAGCTGAGCTTCTTCATCCTGCTCTCTCTGACTCTGTGCTTCCTGTGTGCGCTGGTGTTCATCGGAGAGCCTACATCATGGTCCTGCATGCTGCGCCATACTGACTTCAGCATCACTTTCTCACTCTGCATCTCCTGTATCCTGGGGAAGACTCTGGTGGTGCTGGCTGCCTTTACAGCCACTAGGCCAGGAAACAACATCATGAAATGGCTGGGACCCAAACAGCAGAGATTTATCATCTCTTTCTGTACCTTTATACAAGTGATAATCTGTGCAGTGTGGCTGATCAGTGCTCCTCCATTCCCAAATAAAAACACCCAGTACAACCGGTCCAGAATAATCCTGGAGTGTAGTGTGGGTTCTGAACAGGCCTTCTGGTGTGTTCTGGGATACATTGGGTTCCTGGCTGCTCTGTGTTTTATTCTAGCTTTTTTGGCCAGGAAGCTGCCAGGCAATTTTAACGAGGCCAAATACATCACCTTCAGCATGTTGATCTTCTGTGCAGTGTGGCTGGCCTTTATACCAGCTTATGTCAGCTCACCTGGAAAGTTCACTGTTGCTGTGGAGATCTTTGCTATTCTAGCATCTAGTTTTGGGCTATTGCTGTGCTTATTTACTCCGAAATGTTACATAATTTTACTGAAACCACAGATAAATACCAAACAACATCTGATTGGAAAGGATAGATAGTTAACAGTATAAAATAACTTGTTTCATAATTTAATTTTTATTGTCATTAAAAACCATTTATACAATGTGCTCTCTCATGATAAAATTATTTAAAGTGGAATAAAATGTAACAGTTTTGTTTATGTATGTATGATGTTCAGACAACAATAAAAACACAAACACAAATCTCTTGTTCCTTCCAATTAATTTGAGATGTTTTATTGTATACTAACCAGCAGCAAAGACTTTTAAAAAATCCACCATTAGTTCCCCTGCTTAATTGTAACTAAATTGAATAAAAAAACCTCATTCAGTTGCTTTAACTGAAAACCCTTAAAACTGCCACTCTTAAACTGTTGAGTTACTAAGGGTTAGACCAAAAAATGATCTCTTGTACAACACATGTATGAGTTTTTAAGTGTTTAGCCTGTGTAGGGAACATGCCTCTATATTCCTACATGTGGAGTATTACTCATGCAAGGTGTTTACATATACATTTAGCAGTAATGGTGATAGACAATTAAAACATGTTCGTCTTACCAGTATTCATCTGGGCACCATAAATGTAGAGAATATCCTCGACGGGGCGCCATAAATGTAAGGAATATGCCTCTATGTATATACACTGCCTGGCCAAAAAAAAAGTCGCACACTCTAATATTTCGTTGGACCGCTTTCAGCTTTGATTACGGCGTGCATTCGTCGTGGCATTGTTTCGACAACCTTATGCAACGTCACAACATTTATTTCCATCCAGAGTTGCATTAATTTTTGGCCGAGATCTTGTATTGACAACGGGAGAGTCGAACCACTCCATAAAGTCTTCTCCAGCACATCACAAAGACTTTCAATGGGGTTACGGTCAGGACTCTGGTGGCTAATTCATGTGTGAAAATGATTCCTCATGATCCCTGAACCACTCTTTCACAATTTGAGCCTGATGAATCTTGGCATTGTCGTCCTGGAATATGCCCATTGATGGGATAACCTGGTCATTCAGTACATTCAGGCACTCAGCTGACTTGATTTTATTGCTGCATAACGTTGCTGAGCCTAGACCTGACTAATTGAAGCAAACCCAGATCATAACACTGCCTCCAGAGGTTTGTATAGTGAGCACTATGCATGACGGGTGCAACGGCGACTTTTTTTTTGGCCAGGCAGTGTATAAACTCTTACATGGGATGCCAGAAATATAGGCAATAACTATGGAATAATGAGGTTTACCCTTATTATTCTTAAGTTAGGTTAAAATTAAATCAGTCTCATTTGATTATTATGGATTATAATTACTACTACTTCAATTTACCATCAAAGCACTAATAACTAATAATTCATAAGGGTTGAAGGTATTACGTTCTAACGATTAGGTTTGACTCAGCTCTTGTGTTCATACAACATCAAAACAGACACCAGGTTTAACAAAAATAGATTTATTAAACAAGACAAACATGAATATTATGTTCTACTAAATGGACATATTGTGTGGTGTGCGTATTGTAGTATTTGTGTGTGTATGCACATATGTGTGTGTATGTGTCGGTGTGTAGGCCTATGCCACGTGTGCTTTCAGGGAACAAAGGAATCACGTGGAGCAAGCTAATTGTGTCGCAGCAGGATGGTGGTTATTGATCTCAAATCTGACGTTTACTATAAATAAGTTCACGCACTTCTTTCACAAAATAACGTATTTATCTAGTAAGTTAAAATGAGATCATATCACGCGAATGTTAATACGTGTTAGGAAAGAGGGACAAACCAGTGAGGCCTGCTCGGGTTAGTTAGTTGTACCACATTAGCAATAAAAGGTAGGCCAGCCGGCTAGCTTACTAACCAGCGCAACACGTTTATACAGCTATTATCGTACAAAATCGAGATGCAATCAAATTACCGATAAACAGTTCAGACTAAAATCATAAGCTATGCCTGGGATGTTTGATCAGTCTTACTGAAGTCCGCGGTGAGTCGATTTCAGCTGGCTTGTACGTGAGGGATGGTCAGGGCGTCTTTCTCCTGGCTTGCGTCTTTGTCCGATGTCGTCTTTGTCCGTGGCTGGAACACACCTCGGTCGGAGTTGCGTTTATTCAGTTCTATGGTTAGATGCCGTAGGCAAGCTAACCCGTTTGCGTCTCTCTCCGCGGCCTTTGATGCTGCTGCCGCGGTGTTGCTGGTGAAATGGAGATCCACCTTTGTAGCTATGTAGCTAGCAAAAGGGGGAATTCAAAAAATGGAGTGCTGCCTCTTGTGCAGCACTATCGAGGAAGAGCTGGAAGAGAAGGGAATAGGAGAATTGGGGGAGAGAGACTGGAATTCTTCAGTCTTCTCTGCTTCATGGTTTTATGACCCTTACTCGTATTACCGAGCTACAGGATTGGCTACGGAAGTCACGCTGGGGTCCATTTTGAACATGTGACTTGTGTTACCTCAACTTACCTGTGGAATGAATGGAAACGTACTCTGTTGTCCCTACACCTGCATTTTATGTTTTATTTTGCCTTAATAAAATAAAAATAAAAACCACTGATAAAAGACCCGCTGTATCTACAGTGCTAAAAAAAGAAAACTACTCGTGCAATTGTTTACACGGTAGAGGATTGGTTGTGGTTTTGATCCAGTTTTTATTTTATTAAATACATGTACAGACATGCTTCCAGGGAACACAAGGGCGATGAAAGATAAACAGTTTTTGAACAGTGTACAATAATGACGGGACTCTGATATTGTGCTACCCTGATTATTCCACATGGTAAAGGCTGGGCACATAGACTGGTAGGTGGCGGCTGGTTCCAGACAGATGCCGTGGAGAGCAAAGCCTGCCTGCAGAGTGCTGTTGCTGGAGGGCAGGCAGAGTCAGGCTCACTCCTTTGGGAGCTGCAGAGGGGAGATGGCGGTATGGCTCAAGTTCACTTCAGCTGCCAGACTAACAAAATACATCATCACTGCTGGGGTGCTTGTTTTTCAGGACTGGGAGGGCATAGCTGTTTTCCGCTCCTTCTTTTGGGAGGGGAGACTTGTTTTTGTCTGGTGATCTTTTGATTGAAAAGCCCTGTGTGAATATGACTTTACAAAGGGACTCCCACAAATATCCAGCAGATGTCTCTCTGGGGTGCAAAGAAACACATCATGATCAGATGCTGTTTACTGTTTATCCACCAGCCATTTTCCATCTAACAAGAGGGGTGAACTGGGTTCATTTTGATCTCTGAGCATAAAATTAACACCTGAGGAAATCACCAAATTTTCGACTGTCACATCCTTCACAGCCAGTAGTGTCCATGAGACTCATTGAGCTATGCAGTTCACACAGAAATCTCACCACATCTGACACACTTAGCATGAAACTATATAAAAATTAAGTCTTAAATCTTGATTTTGGAAACTAAGATTTAAACTAAATGTTTTTTTTATTTATTTCAATTTAACATTTATGCTAAATGAAAACAGCATAAATGTTAAATGTCTGAAACAGAGATATAAGATATAAGCTATATCTTTATTTATTTTTAGTCTTTTGTTTTTTTCATGCGCTGTGTGTCTGTTGTGGGACGGGGAAGCGGGCTGGAGATTGTTCAGGGCACTCATGCTGCTTGTTTTGATAATATTAACGAATTGTATATTTGGGATAATTTTGTTTCCGGTCGTCACCATGGAGACGCATTCACAACATATGCTCAGGAATGTCGTTGGATCTGCAGCTACAAAGTTTACCATCATTTACCATCGTTCTTCACCGGACTTGAAGATGTCGGGACTCGGGACTGATCTAGGACTGCAGGCAATCTTCAAAAGGCCACCAGAGAAAAGAAAGGAGAAGATAATGCGGGGGAGGAGTGAGGCGACGACTGGGAAGGCTGACGCAGTTCGGTGCCGGGTTTTCGACAGTGTACAGAGACCACAACACTGCGTGTATGGAGTCGTGGAGGCGGAGTTTGTGTTGGACTGCTTGATAACACTGGACATCTCGGGACAGCGGGGGCTATTTTTAATCATGACCTTTGGCTGTAGGCTATTACACTTTAATTCACTTAATTAGTTTGATTAATGCAATGATGATATTGAATGTCTTTGTTTGATATGTTTGTGTGTTGTGGGTCTGCCCCCCATTGTCTATGTCTTTTTTGTTGTTGATTGGGCTACAACTGAAGTTCCCCCTTGCGGGAAAATAAAAGTTATTCTATACTATAGTATATAGTGACGCTCCCCTCTTTATGGGAGGAAATTCTGGTATGAGTCTCGATGCATCTGGCCCCAGAAGGCCATCCATATTGACGACCCTAATGGTCATCTGGAACTCATAGAACATGGTTACAGTCGTAACCGTTCGTTGTGTTTTATTTGACATGTGGCACCCCACTTAAATATGTTCAGACATAAAAATAAAATTAAAGAAAGACAACATATTTATTTTGACCAGCTATTGTAATTCTAGGAGATTGGGGGAAATCTGGGAGGAAATCTTGTCAAAAAAAATTGCCCCTTCAACTTTACAAATGGAAAACTAAGGTTATCTTACTGTTGTTTTGAAATATAGCAAGCATAACATTCAAATGATGGAAAACTCACTTTCATGCTGTATTATGTGTGCTCTGTGCCTTAGCCTTGTCGCCCGATCAACCACTAGCGGGGCTCGCTAGAAAGCGATGAATCCGGACTCCTTTTGAGCCCTCCCATACCCTGGGTGATGCAGTCTTTAATTTTGCATCACATCCTATGGACCCATCAGCCACAGTTGGCAACGGCACATCTGATGTCACATGCTCTTCTGATGATGCTGATGGGATAATGAACATAATGGTGCAGTAAGAGGAGGAAGATCCTGCTTGATAGTGTCCTGTTTTCTTAAGAAATGGACGGTCCAACTATGGCCGAGAGCAAGAGGGCCCAAAGATTTGCACATGAAAGTCCATCAAATGACAGAGCAAAATGCTGTTTTAAAAGAGACATCGAAACTTCAGCCTCATTTCCTTGCAGTGACAGTATACAGATCTCCTAAATTATCTGTCCCCTCTTTTTTTAACAGAATTCTCAGACCTACTATCTGTCATTCATACGAGCTATGGTACCTGTATTTTAATTGGTGATTTTAACATACATGTTGATAATCGGGCCGAGCCAAAAACGTTTTAGAATTATTGGAATGTATGGCTTTTAAACAGCATGTTGTACCGACTCACAAACATGGACACACCTTGGATTTAATTATATCCTATGGTCCTAACATCAATATATTTTCTGTCACTGATCTGGCTCTTTCTGACCACCACTGTGTGCTTTTAACAGTTTTAATCAATCTCTGCCAAACACCACAGAACGTATTGTCAAAAAATGCTACATTACCCCTGAAGTAACCAAAACTCTCACAATCACATATCGCAGCCTACAAAAATAACGTCTTACCGTCATCCTGTGAAGACTTAGTTAATGATTAAGGTTGCCCCATGGAGAAATAATCAAACCATGGAACTAAAAAGAGACTGCAGAATTGCTGAGCGCAGATGGCGAAAAACAAAATTAGTAATTCATCACAATATACTCACCAAAAAACATACAACAAGGCAATTCGAACATCGCGGCAAGCATGTTTCTCAAACCTGATAAAAACCAACATTCACAATCCCAGACAGTTTTTTAGTACAATAGATTCTCTGGTAAAAGCCACAACTAAATATAGTATCGAGCTTCTAGGTTCTAAATGTGAAGCGTTTGCTGGCTACTTCAGGGGGGAAATAATCAACATTAGATATGCTATCTGCCAGCAGAACAACCACACTGTACTTTTACATTACAGTACATCCTATGTACAGAGTGATGACAAGTTGGAACGTTTTGACCTGGTTGATGCTGAAATTCTCAGGAAAATAGTAACAGAACTGAAGCCCTCCACGTGTTCCCTTGACCCAATTCCAACCACCGTTTTTAAAACTATTTTTAATTCTGTATCCAAAGACATCCTTGCCATAGTGAATCACTCCTTACAGCGTAGTGTTTTCCCCACTGACTTTAAAACTGCTTTTTAGTAAAACCTCTTAAAACCTCTCTTAAAGAAAGCGAACCTGGAACACCCGGCAATTTTAGACCAATTTCAAATCTCCCATTTTAAGCAAAATCTTTGAGAAACTAGTTTTTAATCAGCTAAGCACATTTAAAAACTCAAACACTAAATTAGAAATGTTCCAATCAGGTTTTAGGACACATCACAGCACAGAGACAGCCCTGTTAAAAGTAGTGAATGATATCTGAACAAATCTGGACAGCAACAAGCCTTCAGTTCTGGTGCTACTTGACCTGAGTGCTGCCTTTGATACTGTGATTATTTTAGATAGATTAAGATTAAGTGAGCATGTTGGCCTGTCTGGAATTCTTTTTAACTGGTTTACCTCATATATTTGTGGAAGAAAATTTTTTGTATCTATAAATGACCACTCCTCCAAACAATATGAGGTTACATGTGGGGTACCACAAGGATCAATCTTAGGACCATTACTTTTTAATTTGTACATGCTACCACTGAGTTTTTTACAGCTCAACCAAGATAAACTGAAGTATTCATCATTGGTTCAAAGGCTCAGAGAGACTGACCCCGAAACTAAATACACTAGGACTTAACCCAAGCCAAGAAGCAAGAAATCTAGGAGTGATTTTAATTTCAAGGCTCATGTGTGGGGTGTCACAAAAACAGCATTTGAAGAACATCTCCAAAGTAAGGCCATTTCTCTCTCTGAGCAACACAGAGAGACTGATGCATGCTTTTATAACTAGCAGGCTGTAACTCTCTCCTTTCTGGTCTATGGAAGAATACAATAAATCAGCTACAATTAATTAAAAATGCATGAGTGCTGACTAAGACCTAAAGGATAGCACACATTATGCCTATTTTGAAGTCTTTACACTGGTTGCCTGTTAGTTTTCGTATTGACTTTATCGTATTGAAATGATTTTATTAGTTTATAAGGCACTACATGCCTTGCACCAGACTACCTCTCAGAAATGCTTTTGGTTTATGAACCAAGAAGGCCCCTCAGATCCTCCGGTTCTTCTATTTTTAGTTTTCTCGCAAAGTAGAACTAAAACATTTGGTGATGCTACCTTCAGCCATTACGCTCCAAGCCGCTGGAACAGCCAGTGGATGTGAACGTAAACTAAAAACCCATCTATTCAGTCTGGCTTTTATGTAGTGTTTTATAATTTTATGGTCTTCGTATTTACACTTATTTTATTTATTATCATCATTATTTATTTTTATTTTATCAACATTTTACTGTTGATTATGTTTATTTATTTTATTGCATTTTATTTTATTTTATTAACATTTTACTGTTTTTCCATAAAATTTATTTTGTGTAATATTTCATAATTTAATTTTTTGTTATTTTTATTGCTTGTATTATCTTTTATTATTTATCTTTTATTTTCTTCACTACCCACCTTTTATTGTTGTCTTATTCAATTAGGTGTGCATTAGTCTCTAAATCCATTTTAGTCCATATAATTATCCTATAAAAAGATTAATGTGTTTACACCTGGCTGTGTTCTCTCTCATACAGGTGTTGCTGTCTGTGTGCAGTGAGAGCTGTGCTCCAGGAAGCAGGAAGGCTGTCCATCGTGGGGAGCCTCTGTGCTGCTTTGACTGTGTACCATGTGACAGCGGGAAGATTAGTAATAAGACAGGTGAGAACTCCACTCTTCACACTAAATCTGTGCTACCTTAAAAATGCATCCTTTCTTTCTACCTTGTCCCCTTGTTTCTTTGTTACCTGGGCTGTGTCTGAATCATCTTACTGCATACTGTTTAGTGACATGCAGGGCTCTATTTTAATAAACCAAACGCAATGGTGAACGCAAGAGTAAGCGCTTGGCGGTATCGCTCTGAGGGCGTGTCGGCGAGAAATTTGGTAATTTCATGACGGCAATCTTGGCGCACCTTATGGCGGTATTGCTAAAAGGCTGGGTTTAAATGTCCAAGGTGTGTCTCTATGGTAGCCAATCAAATTGTTGTTCTCATGCTTTAAAAAAAAGCCAGTTGGAACACAATCGCTCCATGCAATTTCATAATGAGCAACCCAAACGCACTGGACCGTCAACTTGGATGTGTGTATGATTCTACGTGGGAACTTGCATTGAAATGTTCATTTTAAAAGCTGATCCGATACTTACCATTTATCTAGCCCTATTAAACCGCTCAGCCAGTTGATTTCTCTTTGCTCTGGCTGTGATGGGGACCGCGACCACTGGTGCAGGTGGGGCAAGCTAATTTTGTCGCATGTCACCTGGACATTGATGGAATGTGTTCCTTTGCGATTGACGAAAACTATTGCATGCTCGGGTGGTGCGCGGATTTGTATGTGCGTGCAGTCGATAGCACCAAGCACCCCGGGGAACCCACACTTGAGAAAAAATGTGAGTTTTGACTTTTTACTGCATTCATTGTCCGTATAGTTGAGGAAGGACACCCGCTGAAAGTATATCCTTTCTGTGTATTGTGTAGTGGTAGGCTTATGATTCAACTGTGCCAATGTGTAATTTATATATTATAGGCTATTGGCCTACATGATCGCAAGTTTCTTGTAAGCTGTCCTGTTTTATTCTAGTAGTTTAAATTAAAATTAATTAATAATAATAATAATAATTATAGGCTATTTGTTCATTAAATGGAAGTGTAATGTTGGCATCACCTATAGACACTACATAGAACTACATGACTAATAAGTTGCCAAATTGCCAGAGTCTATTGCGTTGCCGCTAAGAGGTGGTTCCAGCTGATCATAACGCAATGGGTTTTCGTTGGTTTAAATTGTCACTGCGCCAAAAGTATTTTAGAACACGCCCCAGAGAGCGCCACCCATCCCACTGCAGCGCAAGCGAAAGGATGTTATGTTGAGAATTTGTTGATCCTAGCGGTATTGCTGAGAAACGCCATAGCGCCAGTTTTAAGACGTTGATGCTGTCAACAAGCTTGCGTTTGACTATACCGTCCCCTTGCGCTGGTTTGCGCCGGTTTGAAAATATAGCCCGCAGTATGCAAATAATATCCTCCATACTATTATCAGTGAAAAACTGGAAATAAGTATATCAACCAGGTTGTTAAGAACACTCAATTTTCAGAATTGTCGCATACTTAACAGCTTTTTTTTAAAAGTATACTCAACTGGCATACTCAATAGTAGACAAGTGCCCTGATTCGGACACGGCCTTGGAAGGGGCCAACCTGCTGCCATGATAAGGAACAAATTGTTCAATAAAAGAAAATGTTTTTTTGTTCAGTGTTTGTTTGTTACCATGTATATGTATGTTACTAAGCCTTTTTGTTTTTAGATTCAATAGATTGCACATCTTGTCCTGAAGATTACTGGTCCAACACAGACAGAACTGAATGCATACCCAAAGTGATTGAGTATCTCTCCCATGATGCAATGGGACTGACCCTGACTGTGGTAGCTGTAGTGGGAGCCTGCCTCACCGTCGCTGTTCTGGCAGTATTCCTCTACCACAGGAACACTCCGATTGTCAAAGTAAACAACTCAGAGCTGAGCTTCTTCATCCTGCTCTCTCTGACTCTGTGCTTCCTGTGTGCGCTGGTGTTCATCGGAGAGCCTACATCATGGTCCTGCATGCTGCGCCATACTGCCTTCAGCATCACTTTCTCACTCTGCATCTCCTGTATCCTGGGGAAGACTCTGGTGGTGCTGGCTGCCTTTACAGCCACTAGGCCTGGAAACAACATCATGAAATGGCTGGGACCCAAACAGCAGAGATTTATCATCTCTTTCTATACCTTTATACAAGTGATAATCTGTGCAGTGTGGCTGATCACTGCTCCTCCATTCCCAAATAAAAACACCCAGTACAACCGGTCCAGAATAATCCTGGAGTGCAGAGTGGGTTCTGAACAGGCCTTCTGGTGTGTTCTGGGATACATTGGGCTCCTGGCTGCTCTGTGTTTTATTCTGGCCTTTCTAGCCAGAGAGCTGCCAGGCAATTTTAACGAGGCCAAATACATCACCTTCAGCATGTTGATCTTCTGTGCAGTGTGGCTGGCCTTTATACCAGCTTATGTCAGCTCACCTGGAAAATTCACTGTAGCTGTAGAGATCTTTGCAATTCTAGCATCTAGTTTTGGGCTACTGCTGTGCTTATTTGCTCCAAAATGTTACCATCATTTTACTGAAACATGAGAAAAACACTAAACAACATTTGATGGGAAGGTTAACTAACAAATAAAATATTGAAGTTTCATATTTTTGTCATGAGTTTTATATATGCAGAGGAAGCATGCAACTAGATAAGTGAATGCATTCGTTTATCCACCTTTGCATGTGAGGGCACTCTGTTACATCCGCCTCTCCCTTCCAGTCCACTTTCCTATTGTTCTCCCTGTGTTCCCCATTCCTCTCGTTTCATGTCATGTTTTTACCCATTTTACCCTGTCCGTCCTTCGTGTTGTGCAGGCTGGGCGGGGTTTCCCTCCTTGTTTCCTCATTCCCCTCTCTTAATCTCCCAGCCTATCACTCGCCTTCCATGTTCGCATTCCACACTCACTCTCGCATACATTCCGCACGCTTTACTCAAGTCTCCCTATTTAGGTTCCCTTCTCTGTTCGTTTGTTGCCAGTCTGTGACATCAAGTCATGTTTGTTGTTTTTGTTACTTACCCATTGTCTGTTGTGTTTTGCAAACGTGTCAAGTCTGCCTTTTTCCAGTTTACCCGCCAGCCTGCATTCCCTGCTCTGCCATTGCCCTCGCCAACCCTGCTTCCAGTCTGTCACCGGTTGTCTGCCGTTCGCCCAGCTCTTCCCCTGCATTCCCTGCTCTGCCATAGCCCTCGCCAACCCCGTATCCAGACCCTCACCTTGCTCTCCCTTGCTACCCCCCAGATTCCACTGCTTCTGAGAAAGTATGGCTATGATTAACTTAACTTAATATGATTAACTGACCATGACAGAAGATTACAAGAACACACAATTATACATTTCCACAATGCAAATGCAAAGCAGATACAGCAAGCCTCAATGTTACTAAAACCTACCTCTGCCTCTCTGTAAAAAGCTATTGTTTTTCTAAATTTGAAGCACATTGTTGAAGAAAAATCATGGAGAAGTTACCAAATGAAAATTGACTAATGTGTATAATTTCCCAAGAGCTCTGTGCCTCAACTTTGACTTTGGGGAATGCAGAGTTGTGATGTCACATGCTTTCCTGCTAATGGTGGAGTCCAATGAGATGCAGAAAATAATGAGATGCAGAGGTTGGTTGGTGAATAAAATACTGCTTCTGACTCATCACTGCAGTGTGCAGGATCAGCCCGGGTGAAGATGACTCCTCTGTTGGTGGTGATGTGGTCTTTCTTTTATCACTTCTCTGCTGTCACTCCTGTCAGCCCGATCCCTGCCCCAGTCTGTTCCCTGCTGGGCACTTTTTATCCAGATTTCCAGGCTGATGGAGACTTCATCATCGGAGGGATTTTTCCCATGCATTACAGGGTTGAGCCACCAGACCAGAACTTCACTTACAAACCAGCTGCTCCACAATGTCGGGGGTGAGGTCTTGGTTACTCTGATGTGCATGGAAACTGTTTTCTTTTCCAACAAACATCACATTCTGCTATTGGTCTCTGCACAGATTTGACCTCAGATCTTTCCGCCGGGTCCAGACCATGAGGCTGGCTGTTGAGCAGATCAACCAGAGTCAGAATCTGCTGCCTAATTTCACTATGGGGTACAAGATCCACGACTCCTGCACAACCCCTGTAACAGCGCAGGCAGCAGTTCTGGCAGTTCTGAACGGACCAAGGACATCCTCCAGCACTATGTGTTCTGCCATATCTCATCCTTTGGCCGTGGTTGGAGAAACTGGGTCTGCACAGTCTATTGTTCTCTCCAGAACTCTGCAGCCCTTCAGAATTCCAATGGTATGTTTTCCTATTAGACTAAAATGAATGAATAGAGGTAATTTGGAATAAAAATAATAGATATACTTCTGCATTAAATTCATGGTTCTGTAAAGATTCAGTACTTTTTTATCTGGTTCTATCTTTATCTTCAGCTGAGACACAGTTATATGTCTAAATTTTTTAATTACTAATGGATATGTCTATTTTCCTTACATTTACAAGTGTGAGACTAGTATAGAATGATAAGTAGTCTCGATAATAACAGAATATAGTGTAAGCTATGTCTATTATGTGTACTGCAGTTTACATAATTAATACTGTCTGTGTGAAAAGCAGTGTTATATTCCAAAAGTCCTGCTGTTGGTTATTATTCACATTGTAGCTATAATATAATACCAGTTTTCCAAATCGTTGAAGAGAATTATTTCCATAAATGGATCATACTTCAACCACCACTGATCTGTATTTTAGTGTATTCACTAGAATTTGACCAGAAGATTAGGTGTGTTGGCTTTTGACCACATTTGACAGAAAAAGTTAAATTCACTGGAAACTTTTGAAGCATATGCTTTCACATGATAAGCCTGTATTGATTAATTTTATTAAAATAATTCAAATGTATAAATTTAGTACATTTTAATGTAGTAAAATAAATAGTAAGACAATTTAAGTGACAGATTAATTTATCAGACATACTTATTCAGAATAACATTTATTTGGAACTACAAAATCAGTGAGTGACATTAATTTATTGTTCAGATGGTGCCAAACAATGATCTTGCATCATAGTAACATACTTATAGTGCCTAACAATTATTTATAAAGACCAACTTGGATCGTTGTGTTTATGTACTTCACGTTAAAATAGGATATGGATTTTCTGTTTTTCAGATTAGTTATGCTTCATCATGTTCCTGTCTCAGCAACAAGAAAGAATTCCCAACATTTTTCAGAGTTGTTCCAAATGACGACTACCAGGTGAAAGCCATTGCTCGCCTCTTGCAGAAATTTGGTTGGACGTGGGTTGGTGTCGTCCTTGAGGACCATGACTATGGCAAATTCGCTCTACAGGGATTGATGAGGGAAATAAAAAACACTGGTGTGTGTTTAGCGTACCATGAAATCATCCCCAAAGTATACAATCAGGAGAGAGCACTGGAAATCCTTGACATTATGAAACACTCCTCTGCGAGGGTTGTTGTGGTGTTTGTTGTTGATGGGGAGCTCTCCCCCTTATTGAAAGAGTACATGGATGAGAACATCACAGGGATCCAGTGGATTGCCAGTGAAGCCTGGGTAACAGCTCCAATATTCACAGGCAGTGAGTTCTACCCATTTCTAGGAGGTACCATTGGGTTTGCCATCCGGCAGGGGCAGGTACCAGGTCTTAGAGACTATCTGATGAGTGTGAACCCATTGGGGTACCCCAGTAACCCCCTGGTGCATGAGATGTGGGGTGCTTGGTACGGTTGCTCTCTCTACCCCTCCAGCAGCAGCACCCAGGCCTCCTCCCAGCTGCCCCCCTGTACAGGGCTGGAGCCCCTGCAGGAGCAGCACTCTGCCTACCTGAACACCTCCAGCCTTCGTTTTTCCTACAACGTGTATAAAGCCGTGTACGCCATCGCTCACTCCCTGCACAACCTCATCAGCTGTAAACCTGGGAAAGGGCCCTTCCACAACTCCTCATGTGCTGATGCCAGAAACATTCAACCATGGCAGGTGATCACATGAAAAGCTTAAATAAATAAACAATAAAAAGTTAGCAATGTATGCAAGAATAACAGAAGCATTTTGCGGTTTGCCTCCAATATCTCAGTTTATGTTATGTAACATAAATTCAAATTGCTTGAGAAAGGTTAAATTCTCATTTTGCATAATAAGTGACAGAGCGATTCATAAAAGCTATGGGTAACATCTGTTTATCTAAAGCACCAGTTAAAAATGATCAGTTTTATTACTGACACATAAAGGCTATAACTGAATGAGTGCAGCAACAGTATCAACTTTGTAATTGCCTCCAATGTTTTTCCTAATAGTACATAAATCTACAGGTAATTACAACCAGCGAAACCAAATGAGTAAATTTGATTGCTGTATTACAACAGCACGATTAGAAAGATTTGACAGTTCCTACATTAAAAACTATTTGGTGAGATATGACACATTAGCCCTGACAGAATTCACTGGCTGGTACAATGCATTGGCAATCATGAGTTTCAAAGAAAGGCAAAATACTCCAGTGTCCAAAAAAAACTCTATATGTATGTATACAAATATAATTGCAAATTACAGTTTGAATTTTCAATGTCACAACTTTCTGTGTCAAAATATTCAGCAAATATTCCGAAGCATTGTGATTCAGAATTTGAAAAGCACACTAATTTATCAGTAACTTAATTAATGCAATCCACCTGCACAGAACTACTCTATTTCACATTGATTTATGAAATGATGTAAACATACCATTACAGTGTCAGCCCATAATGCTGTGGAATCATTTAAAAATTATTTCATAGTATAAAATATTTTAATTTCTTAGGTATTCTGGACTTTTTTTCTTTAATATGTAGTATGCATATACAGAGGAATGTTAACTATCATTAGCATTTCCCTCTTTATCCTCTCCAATAGCCATTTTTATTCTTTACATTTAATCAGTAACACTAAAACTAAAATCAAAGATCATACCTACATTTACATTATTTGATAATTACACTATGATCTTGTATTCAGAATATTTTATAAAATATTTTATATTTTATATTTATCGATGAAAGTAAGGAATTGTAAAACAATTACGTTGTACATTTTCTCTTTCTTATTTTCATTTCAAAGCTTCAGCACTATATTCAGGAGGTCTCCTTTACTATTTCTGGAGAGGAGGTGAATTTTGATGCAAACGGGGATGTAGCTCCATCATATGATGTGATCAACTGGCAAAGAGGCGCAGCTGGAAATATTGAGTTTGTCAATGTGGGAAGGTTTGATGGTGCAAAGGAGTCTGGGAAGGAGCTAATCATCCAGGAGGAGGCGATCGTGTGGACAGGCCACCAGAGAGAGGCAAGCTGCACGCAGTGTGTATTTCAGTACATGCGATGCCCTCTGTTGAAGTTCTGTAGGGTAAAGTGGAGGTAAGTGCAAATCTGAATGTGAAAGCATCAAATCAACATTGATCAGCAGGTAGTCAACAAGGACCAAATCTTTCAAAGCTGGAACTCAAACCTGCAGTCTGTCACTGAAATGTGTTCAATTACCACATTGAAATAAAGTTATTATGCACTGCCATAGATTGTATTGTATATTTTAGCATGTTCTTTGCGTGTTAATTTTATATACACGGATTAAGTACTCACGGACAGGCAAATGTCTTTGCAGTGACACCTGGCCACTTGGACCATGGGCAGCTAGAAGTGTGGTTCATTGAGAGTCTCATAGAGAGATACAGAGTTCTGTGTCTCATTTACATGTAAATGTGCAGCTACACCTGGCTGTGTTCTCTCTCATACAGGTGTTGGTGTCTGTGTGCAGTGAGAGCTGTGCTCCAGGAAGCAGGAAGGCTGTCCGTCATGGGGAGCCTCTGTGCTGCTTTGATTGTGTACCATGTGACGGCGGGAAGGTTAGTAATGAGACAGGTGAGTGCTCTTCACATCAAATGAACACACAGACTGCTAGTGGGTACAGTAGTCATATCACATAAGCTCATTACAAGTTGGCTTTTTCATACTAGCAGACATACTGTAAGCATTTTGTTGAAAGTACCCAAGTTTGCTCACTGGAAATATTTTACCTACTACACTGTGGTATATCCTTTTAAACATTGAACTGATTGTATTTTAGTGTGTCATTACAACAAGAATGTTTGTAGTCTGGCGAAAACCTTTTAAAAGATGATTAATGTATACACCAAGATGAATCCATTAAAAAAAACACTTTTTTGAATCCCTTAACAACAACTAACAGGATTCAGTATTCCAAAAATGCTATTCCTGTTGTACAGATACAAGGTATCTCACTACATTGTTAATACTGTAACGGTATTTGTGATTATTTCTATGGCATAATGCCACAGTGAAAAAATATTTTCCTAAGTATCTTGTTATAACAGGAAATGTTTAGAAGCACATATTTTGTGAATGCATATTTTGATTACAATTATGATTTTTATTGGTAAGCCATACTTTAAGCAGGATAATGATCTCGGGGCTGGGCATTACGCAGTTTGAATGCCATTCAAACTACGTACCCAGCCCATCTGTCATTATCCCTTAAAAGGATAGTTTGGAATTTTGGACATAATGTCTCAATTACGACTTACCCATGATGTAGTTGATTGATGGAAACCATTTTCAGCTAATTCCATGTCCCTGTCCCTTCTTTTGGCCATACACACGTTGCTAATGCTAGCGCAACTCTAAGGTAACCGGTAGCATCCACTACCAAACGCACTTAAACACTCCACAATGCACCCAAAGCAAATAAAATACGACGACAGTCTATCTGGGGAGCGATACTTTACGTTACCTATGAATGTATTGCCGGCATTGGTCGACTACAACAACAAAGAAGAGCAACAAGTTGCAATGGCCACGTTCGCTCCGCCGCCGTACTTCCACAGAGAATATAGGTCAGAACAAAGTAATGGATTCAACGATAGTTTGACTTAAAAAATTATGGTATAAACACTCAAAATAACCCCGATAGACTGTCGTCCTATTTTATTTGCTTTGGGTGCACTGTGGAGTGTTTAATTGAATTTGGTAGTGGATGCTACCGGTTACCTTAGAGTTGCGCTAGCATTAGCAACGTGTGTATGTCCAAAAGAAGGGACCGCATGGAATTAGCTGAAAATGGTTTCCATCAATCAACTACATCATGGGTAAGTCGTAATTGAGACATTATGTCCAAAATGTCAAACTATCCCTTTAAAAAAGGATCTTGATATAGATGAGGAGTTCTTGCACTCTTATCTCACTCTTATATGAGACGGTTTTCCTTTTTAACGTACGGATGCTTTGATTTCTTAAAATGCATGTTGAGGTACAGACATTGTTTTAGGTAGAAAGAAATCCCTCTGCCACCCCAAAATTAGGTACAACAGATCCGTTTGTTGTTACGACAAGAAAAGGGTCTCGTTATAACGAGATACAGAGTGGATAATATTTCTTCACTTTGACAAACAAATAAAGCTGAGATTTAATATACCCCAAAATATATCTCTGCAGCATTCTTTTTTTTATTACAACTATTATACTGTCTTTCCTCAGATTCAACAGATTGTACAGCTTGTCCTGAAGATTACTGGTCCAATGCAGCCAGAACTGAATGCATACCAAAAGTGATTGAGTATCTCTCCCATGATGCAATGGGACTGACCCTGACTGTGGTAGCTGTAGTGGGAGCCTGCCTCACCATCGCTGTTCTGGCAGTATTCCTCTACCACAGGAACACTCCGATTGTCAAAGTCAACAACTCAGAGCTGAGCTTCTTCATCCTGCTCTCTCTGACTCTGTGCTTCCTGTGTGCGCTGGTGTTCATCGGAGAGCCTACATCATGGTCCTGCATGCTGCGCCATACTGCCTTCAGCATCATTTTCTCACTCTGCATCTCCTGTATCCTGGGGAAGACTCTGGTGGTGCTGGCTGCCTTTACAGCCGCTAGGCCTGGAAACAACATCATGAAATGGCTGGGACCCAAACAGCAGAGATGTATCATCTCTGCATGCACCTTTATACAAGTGATAATCTGTGCAGTGTGGCTGATCACTGCTCCTCCATTCCCAAATAAAAACACCCAGTACAACCGGTCCAGAATAATCCTGGAGTGTAGTGTGGGTTCTGAACAGGCCTTCTGGTGTGTTCTGGGATACATTGGGCTCCTGGCTGCTCTGTGTTTTATTCTGGCTTTTCTGGCCAGGAAGCTGCCAGGCAATTTTAACGAGGCCAAATACATCACCTTCAGCATGTTGATCTTCTGTGCAGTGTGGCTGGCCTTTATACCAGCTTATGTCAGCTCACCTGGAAAGTTCACTGTAGCTGTGGAGATCTTTGCAATTCTAGCATCTAGTTTTGGGCTATTGCTGTGCTTATTTACTCCAAAATGTTACATAATTTTACTGAAACCACAGAAAAATACCAAACAACATCTGATGGGAAAGGATAGATAGTTACCAGTATAAAATAACTTGTTTCATAATAAAATTTTTATTGTCATTAAAAACGCATTTATACAATGTGCTCTCTCATGATAAAATTATTTAAAGTGGAATATACAAGACTTATAGAAAAAATTTTACATTTTTGTTTATGTATGTATGATGTTCAGACAACAATAAAAACACAAACACAAATCTCTTGTTCCTTCCAATTAATTTGAGATGTTTTATTGTATACTAACCAACAACAAAGACTGATAAAATTCCACCATTAGTTCCCCTGCTTAATTGTAACTAAATTGAATTAAAAAACCTTATTCAGTTGCAGAAACTGAAAACCCTTAAAACTGCCACTCTTAACCTGTTGAGTTACTAAAGGTTAGACCAAAAAATGATCTCTTGTACAACACATGTATGAGTTTTTAAGTGTTTAGCTACAGGATTGGCTACGGAAGTCACGCTGGGGTCCATTTTGAACACGTGAATTGTGTTACCTGTGGAATGAATGGAAACGTACTCTGTTGTCCCTACACCTGCATTTTATGTTTTATTTTGCCTTAATAAAATAAAAATAAAAACCACTGATAAAAGACCCGCTGTATCTACAGTGCTAAAAAAAAAAAAAACTGCTCGTGCAATTGTTTACACAGTAGAGGATTGGTTGTGGTTTTGATCCAGTTTTTTTAAATTAAATACATGTACAGACACGCTTCCGGGGAACACAAGGGCGTTGAAAGAAAAACTGTTTTTGAACAGACTACAATAATGAAGGGACTCTGATATTGTGCTACCCTGATTATTCCACATGGTAAAGGCTGGGCACATAGACTGGTAGATGGCGGCTGGTTCCAGACAGATGCCGTGGAGAGCAAAGCCTGCCTGCAGAGTGCTGTTGCTGGAGGGCAGGCAGAGTCAGGCTCACTCCTTTGGGAGCTGCAGAGGGGAGATGGCGGTATGGCTCAAGTTCACTTCAGCTGCCAGCCTTAGGATATACATCATCACTGCTGGGGGTGCTTGTTTTTCAGGGCTGGGAGGGCATCGCTGTTTTCAGCTCATTCTTTTGGGAGCGGAGACTTGTTTTTGTCTGGTGATCTTTTGATTGAAAAGCCCAGTGTGAATATGACTTTACAAAGGCACTCCCACAAATATCCAGCAGATGCCTCTCTGGGGTGCAAAGAAACACATCATGATCAGATGTTGTTTACTGTTTATCCACCAGCCATTTTCCATCTAACAGGGTTCATTTTGATCTCTGAGCATAAAATTAACACCTGAGGAAATCACCAAACTTTCGACTGTCACATCCTTCACAGCCAGTAGTGTCCATAAGACTCATTGAGCTATGCAGTTCACACAGAAATCTCACCACATCTGACACACTTAGCATGAAACTACATAAAAATTAAGTCTTAAATCTTGATTTTGGAAATTAAGATTTAAGCTAAATGTTTTTTTATTTATTTCAATTTAACATTTATGCTAAATGAAAACAGCATAAATGTAAAATTTCTGAAACAGAGATATAAGATATACAGTGCATCCGGAAAATATTCACAGCGCTTCACTTTTTCCACATTTTGTTCTGTTACAGCCTTATTCCAAAATTGATTAAATTCATTTTTTCCCTCAAAATTCTACACACAACACCCCATAATGACAATGTGAAAAAAGTTTTTTTGAGATTTTATTAAAAATAAAAAAATAAAATTTCTCATTTACATAAGTATTCATACCCTTTGCTTTAACGTATTTTTAAAGTATCATATTTCATATTTGGTCGCATATCCTTTACATGCTGTTACTTCCTGAAGTCTGTGACCATCAACATCAAAAAACTGTCGATATCTTATTTTCAGGTACTGTTACAAGCGATACTATAACCTCTCTGCATTTGAATGGATCTCTATGGAAATTGGGGGGTGAGACTAGATTCAGCTGTAACTGGTACAGTACTTTAAGGGTTGTTTCTCCTGACTTTTTTCCCCATAGAGTTCTATAGGAAAATGAGTCCGGAGAAATAACCCTTGCAGTGATCCATCCACATCTACTCCATATCTGGCAACAGAGTGATGGTTTGGGGCTCGTTTGATAGCTCAGACCCTTGATAACTTACAGCCATTTAGCCAGCCATGTGTTCCATACTGTACCAGTGTAATTTACAGCTGAATCTAGTCTCACCCCCCAATTTCCATAGAGATCCATTCAAATGCAGAGAGGTTATAGTATCGCTTGTAACAGTACCTGAAAATAAGATATTGACAGTATTTTGATGTTGATGGTCACAGACTTCAGGAAGTAACAGCATGTAAAGGATATGCGACCAAATATGAAATATGATACTTTAAAAACATGTTAAAGCAAAGGGTATGAATACTTATGTAAATGAGAAATTTTAGTTTTTTATTTTTAATAAATTTGCAAAAATCTCAAAAAAACTTTTTTCACATTGTCATTATGGGGTGTTGTGTGTAGAATTTTGAGGGAAAAAATGAATTTAATCAATTTTGGAATAAGGCTGTAACAGAACAAAATGTGGAAAAAGTGAAGCGCTGTGAATACTTTCCGGATGCACTGTAAGCTATATCTTTATTTATTTTTAGTCTTTTGTTTTTTTCATGCGCTGTGTGTCTGTTTGTCTGTTGTGGGACGGGGAAGCGGGCTGGAGATTGTTCAGGGCACTCATGCTGCTTGTTTTGATAATATTAACGAATTGTATATTCGGGATAAACCTACCTCTGCCTCTCTGTAAAAAGCTATTGTTTGTCAAAATTTGAAGCACATTGTTGAAGAAAAATCATGGAGAAGTTGCCAAATTAAAATTCACTAGTGTGTATAATTTCCCAAGAGCTCAGTGCCTCAAATTTGTCTTTGGGGAATGTAGAGTTGTGATGTCACATGCTTTCCTGCTAATGGTGGAGTCCAATAAGATACAGAAAATAATGAGATGCAGAGGTTGGTTGGTGAATAAAATACTGCTTCTGACTCATCACCGCAGTGTGCAGGATCAGCCCGGGTGAAGATGACTCCTCTGTTGGTGGCGATGTGGTCTTTATTTTATCACTTCTCTGCTGTCACTCCTGTCAGCCCGATTCCTGCCCCAGTCTGTTCCCTGCTGGGCGCTTTTTATCCAGATTTCCAGGCTGATGGAGACTTCATCATCGGAGGGATTTTCCCCATCCATTACGGGGTTGAGCCACCAGACCAGAACTTCACTTACAAACCAGCTGCTCCACAATGTTGGGGGTGAGGTCTTGGTTACTCTGATGTGCATGGAAAACTGTTTTCTTTTCCAACAAACATCACATTCTGCTGTTGGTCTCTGCACAGATTTGACCTCAGAGGTTTCCGCTTGGTCCAGACCATGAGGCTGGCTGTTGAGGAGATCAACCAGAGTCAGAACCTGCTGCCTAACTTCACTCTGGGGTACAAGATCCACGACTCCTGCGCAACCCCTGTAACAGCGCAGGCAGCAGTTCTGGCAGTTCTGAATGGACCAAGGACATCCTCCAGCACTGTGTGTTCTGCCATATCTCATCCTTTGGCTGTGGTTGGAGAATCGGGGTCTGCACAGTCTATTGTTCTCTCCAGAACTCTGCAGCCCTTCAGAATTCCAATGGTATGTTTTCCTATTAGACTAAAATGAATGAATAGAGGTAATTTGGAATAAACATAATTGATATACTTCTGGATTAAATCCATGGTTCTGTAAAGATTAAGTACTTTTTATCTGGTTCTATCTTCATCTTCAGCTGAGACACAGTTACATTTCTCCATTTTTTTATTACTAATGGATATGTCTATTTTCCTTACATTTACAAATGTGAGACTAGTATAGAATGATAAGTAGTCTTGATAATAACAGAATATAGTGTCAACTATGTCTATTATGTGTCATCTGTACACAGTTGTGTACATTGTACTGCAGTTTACATAATTAATACTGTCTGTGTGAAAAGCAGTGTTATATTCCAAAAGCTGTTGGTTATTATTCACATTGTAGCTATAATATAATACCACAGTTTTCCAAATCGTTGAAGAGAATTATTTCCATAAATGGATCATACTTCAACCACCACTGATCTGTATTTTAGTGTATTCACTAGAATTTGACCAGAAGATTAGGGGCCCTATCTTACACCCGGCGCAAAGCGGCGCTAACGCAAACGCAAGTGTCTTTGCTATCTTACACCCGGCGCTAGGTCCATAATAACGCCTAACGCTTATGCCGTTTAACTAGCATGTACTCTTGCGCCATCATTAGTGAACTGGGCGTGTTGGTCTTAAGATGAGGAGTGGCCAGGATTCTTTTTTTTTTTTTTTTTTTCAAGATAGCGTATTGCTATCTTGAGCCAGCAGAAATCGCTTGCGCTAGAACCACCACAAACCTGGTCTAAAGTCATGTCGCAGTTGTTTACATGCTATTTTAACGGCGCATATAAGTGCGTCTACATAGGCGTGTGCACAACGCGCATACCCTCCTGTCTGTTACACACAGGGGCGTGCACAGGCATGACTAAAATATCTAGATCACAATGTGAAATATTATTATTGTGTAGGCTATATCAAAAATGCATAATAATAAAAGGTTCCATAGGTCCACATACCTTTCCCTCAGCGAAGGGAAACAATGCCACATTACATTGCTCTCAGCCCACTCCATCAACATCCAGGCGATGTGCGATGGTACGGGACAATGGCTATCCATTAAAAAGGAGCTGATAACACCTATAGCTATCAAGCCTAATGCGCAAATTGTCTTTGCACCTAATGCGTGAATTGTCATTCAATGTAAAACTCGCGCACGGCAATAGACGGACAGCCTGTAAGTAAATAGAATGGTTTGTGACTGAAAAAAGTTCAAAACCCTGTCCAGTGAATATTGCATTTATTGTTTTTTAAAATAGCCTAGGCTACAGCGGATTCGCTGTGCATAAGGTTTTTTTCGATAGCCTATGGTTAAAAAACGGAGATGTCACCATGTTAACTAAATTGTAACCTTAGCTATTCTTCGTCCTTCATATTTTTTTTAATTACAGTGACCAGGTTTCCATACTCTCACCGTTTAAAACCCAGCTGATTTCACCCGTTATTCCTTAACTGAACAAAACGATTTTAAAGAGAACTAAGCGTCTAATTAGAAACTAAAACAAATTTGCAGCACGTTACACAATTAATTCACAATTAATTTTAATGCCATTCTCTGCACGTGAGCTGCATGTTCTCTGTTTCCCCTGCTGTAAGTCGCACGTTTCACGGTCTTCCTGGGAAAGTGGATTGTTTTAAAGGATTACGCTACGAGTAAAACAGGTTGGTCACATTTCCATAAACAGGACATTATTAAACAAGGGGAAATATGCGTGAACTTATGGGTTGCGAACCCGACAGCTTTATTGTAGGCTATTTAGTGTCATCATTAAGGCAAAATAACGGTATGTATGTTATTAATCAATATTAGCCTACTATGCAGGTAGTAGTGATGGGCAAAACAGTTCACTTCAGTGACACGAATCACTAGAATCAGTTCATTAAAAAGATTCGTTCAAAAGATTCGTTCACCGAATCGTTCAGTGCTTGGGCGGAGCTCCGACTGCGTACTGCGTAGTCCGACTCACTAAGTGAACTGACGGCCGAACAGTTCATGCGGAAGTGCTGTCGCTTTGACAAATGCGCCAAACTCCGTTTACAAATCTTGATATTTTAAAAGTTTCCTCGTTGAATATCAATATTGGAGGTGAACGCTGGTTTTCAATGACTTTTAAGTCTTAACTTGCTGGGCCTGATTCTGGCAGTTTGAGCCGCTGATTATCACTCAGGATCACGTCACGTTAACTCACTGTGTCTAGTAGCTTCAGTGAACGGATCACTGAACTTGCACCGTTACGTCACAGTTCGTTCACTCAGTGAACTGACGGCCGAACAGTTCATGCGGAAGTGCTGTCGCTTTGACAAATGCGCCAAACTCCGTTTACAAATCTTGATATTTTAAAAGTTTCCTCGTTGAATATCAATATTGGAGGTGAACGCTGGTTTTCAATGACTTTTAAGTCTTAAAGGGTAAGTTCGCTATTTTGGACCTTGGACCCTATTTGCGGTCCGTCTTCCATGAACCTGACCCATGAAGTCCATTTTTTCGCTGATCGGTCCAGTATTGAGTTCGGTACAGATTTCCTGTAGGCTCTCACTGGGCTACAATGGAAGTGAACGGGGCAATCAGAAATGTTATGGAAAAACAACGATAAATGTGCTTTTATAGCTCAGTGTGTATTCTTACGGTCTCAGTATGCTCTCCTGTGAAATGTAGGCTATCGCAAACGCAAACCGAACGTTGAAACAACAGTTCCATTTGAAACAGAACTATTTCTCCGACCGCACTACCTCGCACTGTAAACTTCCGCAGTCTAGCTACGTTGTAGAGGGGGGGGGGGGGCGCTTGAAAAGCAGTTGATCCCGTTGGAGTTTACTAGCTAGTAGCCTACAGCAGAAATATTTGTAACGCAGTTTTTGTAATCATCATTTGTAATAATTCATCACAGCAATGGTGCGCGAATGTGCAGTCCCCGGTTGTGGGAATAAAATGTCTGGACGCTCAAATACCAGTTTTCACAGGCTCCCGTTCTCTGACCCAGAAAGATTGAGACTTTGGCTGGTTGTCTTACGGATCGACATAAACACTCCAGTCAATCAACTCCGTTTGGCAGACTCGCGAGTTTGTGCAGCGCATTTCGACGCTACTGATTTCTGTAACCGCAAATCAGAAGCAAAACACTGGTTTCTAAAGAACACAGCTGTTCCTCGTGTCGGACCTGCAGCACTATCAAGCACCGGAGCGGAGGTAAGTTATATTTAGCTATAACGTTACTAACATTTTTATTTTTTTTGAGCGCGTCCTCTGACCCAGCACTCAATACCAACTAACAAAATCCGAGCTTGACATAAGTTGTTTTCTTGTAACAAAACTGTCGGAAACGTTCATCAACTATAACTTTTTACAATTCTATAATGTTTTATTTACAAATGCTTGACGCATGGTGTCCTGTCCAAAGTTCTCATCTATCACATATCTGTTGGCAGTCATAGTGTAATGGTAATCAATGGAGATGATCCAGTGTCATCCACGGATACATCCAGGTTTTCAATGGCATTCGGTAGCAACAGATCCCACTCCCTACAACACAAACTTTCCTCCTCTCTGGGCATCTGCTTGCACCTCTTGCAAGAACACCAAAAGTCCCCCGAAATTCTTGGTCTAGCCTCGGCAGCGACTTCGGATAACATTACCTGCGCAACTTCAGCCTCTCTCTCTTCTCTTGCTCTCTTATCATCCATCTCTTGTAGTTCCGTGTCTGTGTATTCTGGCTCAAATCTGTAGCCAGTAATGTCAAAGTCAAAATCGAATTCTTCGTCTTCGTAATCATTATAGTCATCCATCATCCAAGTTTTTTTGTGGAAATTGTAGCCTACGTTGCTGCAGGTAAACAAACGCAGACTGCTCAGCTAGATAGTTTCGTAAACGGCCGGCACACCTTCCCGCTCCCCTACCCCCGACACATAGTACTCCGCGAGTGCAGCGCAAACAAGCAACAGAGAAATGCTTACTTCCAAGCCATGCCAAGCACGTAAAAATGTTCGGATTGAGATACATTTCACAGGAGAGCATACTGAGACCGGTAACAATACACCCTGAGCTTCCCGTCTCATTTATTGTACATGAAAGCACATTTATCGAACATTTCTGATTGCCCCGTTCACTTCCATTGTAGCCCAGTGAGAGCCTACAGGAAATCTGTACTCAATACTGGACCGATCAGCGAAAAAATTGACTTCATGGGTCAGGTTCATGGAAGACGGACCGCAAATAGGGTCCAAGGTCCAAAATAGCGAACTTACCCTTTAACTTGCTGGGCCTGATTCTGGCAGTTTGAGCCGCTGATTATCACTCAGGATCACGTCACGTTAACTCACTGTGTCTAGTAGCTTCAGTGAACGGATCACTGAACTTGCACCGTTACGTCACAGTTCGTTCACTCAGTGAACTGACGGCCGAACAGTTCATGCGGAAGTGCTGTCGCTTTGACAAATGCGCCAAACTCCGTTTACAAATCTTGATATTTTAAAAGTTTCCTCGTTGAATATCAATATTGGAGGTGAACGCTGGTTTTCAATGACTTTTAAGTCTTAACTTGCTGGGCCTGATTCTGGCAGTTTGAGCCGCTGATTATCACTCAGGATCACGTCACGTCACGCAGTGAACGAATCAGTCCACTCTGCACACTCGCTGCCTCGCTCGGCGCCCGCCCGCCCGTGAATTTTTTTTATAATTTTTTTTTTAATATAAACTTTATTTCAAACAATTTAGGAAACAAATTAGAGAAAAAAAAGAAAAAAAAACTTTCTAGTATACAACACGCAAACACGGTACTCATTTCGGCTATACAATACTTAGAACAATACGTCCGAAATGGAATAGGAAGAAGCAAATGCGAATGATTCGTTCAGCACAGCAGAACTGGTTCGCAAGGGACGAATCACGTTCGCTTGGGGCAGTCCCTCCCCCTCCCTGCACGGTGCACGCTCGCTGCTGATCAGATCCGTTCGTGAACTGAACTGAACTGAGAAATGAACGGATCTTTTCAGTAAGTGATTCAGTTCAGTTCGTTCACCCAAAAGATTCGTTCTTTTGAACGAATCGTTCGCGAACGACACAACACTAGCAGGTAGCCTAATGAACTTTGGATGAAGCTTGAACTTCGAGAACTCCATGAGAACAGCCTCTTGGAATTGATGTTTGACACTTTCATTGCATAATCAAACGAAATTCGCTGAACAAGCAGGCTAATTTGGCGTTTTCTAAGGTGAGACTGAAGCCATTGATAGCTTATTCTCAGCTGTTGCAGGTCCTTTTAACGAAATTTAACCGCACATATTTTGTAAAATAACAGCCCTGTCTGGAATTACCGGGAACTCATAGGCTAATGGTTAGTCCGAATAATATTGATCATACTCCATTTAGCCTATTCCTTGATCATACTAAACACGCACGAGCATGTCTGTTTCGCCATCATAAGCAATCCGCCAAGGTGGAAAAGCAGGCTTTTAAAGGGAATGGGATATGACATTTTGATTGGTTTATTGAATGTCACGCCCAAGACACACCTATAATTAATGAAGCGACTAGGTTCAGCCCAGTTGCGCCATGCGCCGTGCTTAGCGCCAAAAAAACACGCCATTAAAATACCAAAAGTGGACTTATTAATTTTATTAAAATAATTCAAATGTATAAATTTAGTACATTTTAATGTAGTAAAATAAATAGTAAGCCAATTTAAGTGACAGATTAATTTGTCAGACATACTTATTCAGAATAACATTTATTTGGAACTACAAAATCAGTGAGTGACATTAATTTATTGTTCAGATGGTGCCAAACAATGATCTTCCATCATAGTAACATACTTATAGTGCCTAACAATTATTTATAAAGACCAACTTGGATCGTTGTGTTTATGTACTTCACGTTAAAAAAGGATATGGATTTTCTGTTTTTCAGATTAGTTATGCTTCATCATGTTCCTGTCTCAGCAACAAGAAAGAATTCCCAACATTTTTCAGAGTTGTTCCAAATGACGACTACCAGGTGAAAGCCATTGCTCGCCTCTTGCAGAAATTTGGTTGGACGTGGGTTGGTGTCGTCCTTGAGGACCATGACTATGGCAAATTCGCTCTACAGGGATTGATGAGGGAAATAAAAAACACTGGTGTGTGTTTAGCGTACCGTGAAATGATCCCCAAAGTATACAATCAGGAGAGAGCACTTGAAATCCTTGACATTATGAAACACTCCTCTGCGAGGGTTGTTGTGGTGTTTGCTGTTGATGGGGATCTCGCCCCCTTATTGAAAGAGTACATGGATGAGAACATCACAGGGATCCAGTGGATTGCCAGTGAAGCCTGGGTAACAGCCTCAGAATTCCAAGGCAGTGAGTTCTACCCTTTTCTAGGAGGTACCATTGGGTTTGCCATCCGGCAGGGGCAGGTACCAGGTCTTAGAGACTATCTGATGAGTGTGAACCCACTGAGGTACCCCAGTAACCCCCTGGTGCATAAGATGTGGGGTGCTTGGTACGGTTGCTCTCTCTACCCCTCCAGCAGCAGCACCCAGGCCTCCTCCCAGCTGCCCCCCTGTACAGGGCTGGAGCCCCTGCAGGAGCAGCACTCTGCCTACATGAACACCTCCAGCCTTCGTTTTACCTACAACGTGTATAAAGCCGTGTACGCCATCGCTCACTCCCTGCACAACCTCATCAGCTGTAAACCTGGGAAAGGGCCCTTCCACAACTCCTCATGTGCTGATGCCAGAAACATTCAACCGTGGCAGGTGATCACATGAAAAGCTTAAATAAATAAACAATAAAAAGTTAGCAATGTATACAAGAATAACAGAAGCATTTTGCGGTTTGCCTCCAATATCTCAGTTTATGTTATGTAACATAAATTCAAATTGCTTGAGAAAGGTTAAATTCTCATTTTGCATAATAAGTGACAGAGCGATTCATAAAAGCTATGGGTAACATCTGTTTAGCTAAAGCACCAGTTAAAAATGATCAGTTTTATTACTGACACATAAAGGCTATAACTGAATGAGTGCAGCAACAGTATCAACTTTGTAATTGCCTCCAATGTTTTTCCTAATAAATAAATAAATCTACAGGTAATTACAACCAGCGAAACCAAATGAGTAAATTTGATTGCTGTATTACAACAGCACGGGATTAGAAAGATTTGACAGTTCCTACATTAAAAACAATTTGGTAAGATATGACACATTAGCCCTGACAGAATTCACTGGCTGGTACAATGCATTGGCAATCATGAGTTTCAAAGAAAGGCAAAACACTCCAGTGTCCAAAAAAAAACTCTGTATGTATGTATACAAATGTAATTGCAAATTACAGTTTGAATTTTCAATGTCACAACTTTCTGTGTCAAAATATTGAGCAAATATTCCAAAGCATTGTGATTCAGAATTTGAAAAGCAATAACTTAATTAATGCAATCCACCTGCACAGAACTACTCTATTTCACATTGATTTATGAAATGATGTAAACATACCATTACAGTGTCAGCCCATAATGCTGTGGAATCATTTAAAAATTATTTCATAGTATAAAATATTTTAATTTCTTAGGGATTCTGGACTTTTTTTCTTTAATATGTAGTGTCCATATACAGAGAAATGTTAACTATCATTAGCATTTCCCTCTTTATCCTCTCCAATAGCCATTTTTATTCTTTACATTTAGTCAGTAACACTAAAACTAAAATAAGATCATACCTACATTTACATTATTTGATAATTACACTATGATCTTGTATTCAGAATATTTTATAAAATATTTTATATTTTATATTTATCGATGAAAGTAAGGAATTGTAAAATAATTACGTTGTACATTTTCTCTTTCTTATTTTCATTTCAAAGCTCCAGCACTATATTCAGGAGGTCTCCTTTACTATTTCTGGAGAGGAGGTGAATTTTGATGCAAACGGGGATGTAGTTCCATCATATGATGTGATCAACTGGCAAAGAGGCGCAGCTGGAAATATTGAGTTTGTCAATGTGGGGAGGTTTGATGGTGCAAAGGAGTATGGGAAGGAGCTAATCATCCAGGAGGAGGCGATCGTGTGGACAGGCCACCAGAGAGAGGCAAGCTGCACACAGTGTGTATTTCAGTACATGCGATGCCCTCTGTTGAAGTTCTGTAGGGTAAAGTGGGGGTAAGTGCAAATCTGAAGTGAAAGCATCAAATCAACATTGATCAGCAGGTAGTCAACAAGGACCAAATCTTTCAAAGCTGGAACTCAAACCTGCAGCCTGTCACTGAAATGTGTTCAGTTACTACATTGAAATAAAAAGTTATTATGCACTGCCATAGATTATATTGTATATTTTAGCATGTTCTTTGCGTGTTCATTTTATATACACGGATTAAGTACTCACGGACAGGCAAATGTCTTTGCAGTGACACCTGGCCACTTGGACCATGGGCAGCTAGAAGTGTGGTTCATTGAGAGTCTCATTGAGAGATACAGAGTTCTGTGTCTCATTTACATGTAAATGTGCAGCTACACCTGGCTGTGTTCTCTCTCATACAGGTGGTGGTGTCTGTGTGCAGTGAGAGCTGTGCTGCAGGAAACAGGAAGGCTGTCCGTCATGGGGAGCCTCTGTGCTGCTTTGATTGTGTACCATGTGACGGCGGGAAGGTTAGTAATGAGACAGGTGAGTGCTCTTCACATCAAATGAACACACAGACTGCTAGTGGGTACAGTAGTCGTATCTCATAAGCTCATTACAAGTTGGCTTTTTCATACTAGCAGACATACTGTAAGCATTTTGTTGAAAGTACTCAGGTTTGCTCACTGGAAATATTTTACCTACTACACTGTGGTATATCCTTTTAAACATTGAACTGATTGTATTTTAGTGTGTCATTACAACAAGAATGTTTGTAGTCTGACCAAAACCTTTTAAAAGATTATTAATGTATACACCAAGATGAATCCATTAAAAAAACACTTTGTTTTGTTGATCCGTTTGTTGTTACGACAAGAAAAGGATCTTGTTATAACGAGATACAGAGTGGATAATATTTCTTTACTTTGATAAACAAATAAAGGTCTGATTTAATATACCCCAAAATATATCTCTGTAACAACTATTATACTGTCTTTCCTCAGATTCAGTAGATTGTACAGCTTGTCATGAAGATTACTGGTCCAATGCAGCCAGAACTGAATGCATACCCAAAGTGATTGAGTACCTCTCCCATGATGCAATGGGACTGACCCTGACTGTGATAGCTGTAGTGGGAGCCTGCCTCACCATCGCTGTTCTGGCAGTATTCCTCTACCACAGGAACACTCCGATTGTCAAAGTCAACAACTCAGAGCTGAGCTTCTTCATCCTGCTCTCTCTGACTCTGTGCTTCCTGTGTGCGCTGGTGTTCATCGGAGAGCCTACATCATGGTCCTGCATGCTGCGCCATACTGCCTTCAGCATCACTTTCTCACTCTGCATCTCCTGTATCCTGGGGAAGACTCTGGTGGTGCTGGCTGCCTTTACAGCCACTAGGCCTGGAAACAACATCATGAAATGGCTGGGACCCAAACAGCAGAGATTTATCATCTCTTTCTGTACCTTTATACAAGTGATAATCTGTGCAGTGTGGCTGATCAGTGCTCCTCCATTCCCAAATAAAAACACCCAGTACAACCGGTCCAGAATAATTCTGGAGTGTAGTGTGGGTTCTGAACAGGCCTTCTGGTGTGTTCTGGGATACATTGGGCTCCTGGCTGCTCTGTGTTTTATTCTGGCTTTTCTGGCCAGGAAGCTGCCAAGCAATTTTAACGAGGCCAAATACATCACCTTCAGCATGTTGATCTTCTGTGCAGTGTGGCTGGCCTTTATACCAGCTTATGTCAGCTCACCTGGAAAGTTCACTGTAGCTGTGGAGATCTTTGCTATTCTAGCATCTAGTTTTGGGCTATTGCTGTGCTTATTTACTCCAAAATGTTACATCATTTTACTCAAACCACAGATAAATACCAAACAACATCTGATTGGAAAGGATAGATAGTTAACAGTATAAAATAACTTGTTTCATAATTAAATTTTTATTGTCATTAAAAACCATTTATACAATGTGCTCTCTCATGATAAAATTATTTAAAGTGGAATATACAAGACTTATACAAAAAATGTAACATTTTTGTTTATGTATGTATGATGTTTAGACAACAATAAAAACACAAACACAAATCTCTTGTTCCTTCCAATTAATTTGAGATGTTTTATTGTATACTAACCAGCAACAAAGACTTTTAAAAAATCCACCATTAGTTCCCCTGCTTAATTGTAACTAAATTGGATAAAAAAACCTCATTCAGTTGCTTTAACTGAAAACCCTTAAAACTGCCACTCTTAAACTGTTGAGTTACTAAGGGTTAGACCAAAAAATGATCTCTTGTACAACACATGTATGAGTTTTTAAGTGTTTAGCCTGTGTAGGGAACATGCCTCTATATTCCTACATGTGGAGTATTAATCATGCAAGGTGTTTACATATACATTTAGCAGTAATGGTGATAGACAATTAAAACATGTTCGTCTTACCAGTATTCACCCGGGCACCATAAATGTAGAGAATATCCTCGACGGGGCGCCATAAATGTAAGGAATATGCCTCTATGTATATACACTGCCTGGCCAAAAAAAAAGTCGCACACTCTGATATTTCGTTGGACCGCTTTCAGCTTTGATTACAGCGTGCATTCGTTGTGGCATTGTTTCGACAACCTTATGCAACGTCACAACATTTATTTCCATCCAGAGTTGCATTCATTTTTGGCCGAGATCTTGTATTGACAACGGGAGAGTCGAACCACTCCATAAAGTCTTCTCCAGCACATCACAAAGACTTTCAATGGGGTTACGGTCAGGACTCTGGTGGCTAATTCATGTGTGAAAATGATTCCTCATGATCCCTGAACCACTCTTTCACAATTTGAGCCTGATGAATCTTGGCATTGTCGTCCTGGAATATGCCCATTGATGGGATAACCTGGTCATTCAGTACATTCAGGTACTCAGCTGACTTGATTTTATTGCTGCATAACGTTGCTGAGCCTAGACCTGACTAATTGAAGCAAACCCAGATCATAACACTGCCTCCAGAGGTTTGTATAGTGAGCACTATGCATGACGGGTGCAACGGCGACTTTTTTTTTGCCCAGGCAGTGTATAAACTCTTACATGGGATGCCAGAAATATAGGCAATAACTATGGAATAATGAGGTTTACCCTTATTATTCTTAAGTTAGGTTAAAATTAAATCAGTCTCATTTGATTATTATGGATTATAATTACTACTACTTCAATTTACCATCAAAGCACTAATAACTAATAATTCATAAGGGTTGAAGGTATTACGTTCTAATGATTAGGTTTGACTCAGCTCTTGTGTTCATACGACATCAAAACAGACACCAGGTTTAACAAAAATAGATTTATTAAACAAGACAAACATGAATATTACGTTCTACTAAATGGACATATTGTGTGGTGTGCGTATTGTAGCCTTTGTGTGTGTATGCACATATGTGTGTGTATGTGTCGGTGTGTAGGCCTATGCCACGTGTGCTTTCAGGGAACAAAGGAATCACGTAGAGCAAGCTAACTGTGTCGCAGCAGGATGGTGGTTATTGATCTCAAATCTGACGTTACTATAAATAAGTTCACGCACTTCATTCACAAAATAACGTATTTATCTAGTAAGTTAAAATGAGATCATATCACACGAATGTTAATACGTGTTAGGAAAGAGGGACAAACCAATGAGGCCTGCTCGGGTTAGTTAGTTGTACCACATTAGCAATAAAAGGTTGGCCAGCCGGCTAGCTTGCTAACCAGCGCAACACGTTTATACAGCTATTATCGTACAAAATCGAGATGCAATCAAATTACCGATAAACAGTTCAGACTAAAATCCTAAGGTATGCCTGGGATGTTTGATCAGTCTTACTGAAGTCCGCGGTGAGTCGATTTCAGCTGGCTTGTACGTGAGGGATGGTCAGGGCATCTTTCTCCTGGCTTGCGTCTTTGTCCGACGTCGTCTTTGTCCGTGGCTGGAACACACCTCGGTCGGAGTTGCGTTTATTCAGTTCTATGGTTAGATGCCGTAGGCAAGCTAACCCGTTTGGGTCTCTCTCCGCGGCCTTTGATGCTGCTGCCACGGTGTTGCTGGTGAAATGGAGATCCACCTTTGTAGCTATGTAGCTAGCAAAAGGGGGAATACAAAAAATGGAGTGCTGCCTCTTGTGCAGCACTATCGAGGAAGAGCTGGAAGAGAAGGGAATAGGAGAATTGGGGGAGAGAGACTGGAATTCTTCAGTCTTCTCTGCTTTATGGTTTTATGACCCTTACTCGTATTTCCGAGCTATAAGATTGGCTACGGAAGTCACGCTGGTGTCCATTTTGAACACGTGACTTGTGTTACCTGTGGAATGAATGGAAACGTACTCTGTTGTCCCTACACCTGCATTTTATGTTTTATTTTGCCTTAATAAAATAAAAATAAAAACCACTGATAAAAGACCCGCTGTATCTACAGTGCTAAAAAAAAAAAACTGCTCGTGCAATTGTTTACACAGTAGAGGATTGGTTGTGGTTTTGATCCAGTTTTCTTTTATTAAATATTAAAAATTAAATGTACAGACACGCTTCCGGGGAACACAAGGGCGTTGAAAGAAAAACTGTTTTTGAACAGACTACAATAATGAAGGGACTCTGATATTGTGCTACCCTGATTATTCCACATGGTAAAGGCTGGGCACATAGACTGGTAGATGGCGGCTGGTTCCAGACAGATGCCGTGGAGAGCAAAGCCTGCCTGCAGAGTGCTGTTGCTGGAGGGCAGGCAGAGTCCGTCTCACTCCTTTGGGAGCTGCAGAGGGGAGATGGCGGTATGGCTCAAGTTCACTTCAGCTGCCAGACTAACAATATACATCATCACTGCTGGGGGTGCTTGTTTTTCAGGACTGGGAGGGCATCGCTGTTTTCCGCTCATTCTTTTGGGAGGGGAGACTTGTTTTTGTCTGGTGATCTTTTGATTGAAAAGCCCTGTGTGAATATGACTTTAGAAAGGGACTCCCACAAATATCCAGCAGATGTCTCTCTGGGGTGCAAAGAAACACATCATGATCAGATGCTGTTTACTGTTTATCCACCAGCCATTTTCCATCTAACAGGGTTCATTTTGATCTCTGAGCATAAAATTAACACCTGAGGAAATCACCAAATTTTCGACTGTCACATCCTTCACAGCCAGTAGTGTCCATGAGACTCATTGAGCTATGCAGTTCACACAGAAATCTCACCACATCTGACACACTTAGCATGAAACTATATAAAAATTGTCTTAAATCTTGATTTTGGAAACTAAGATTTAAGCTAAATGTTTTTTTTATTTATTTCAATTTAACATTTATGCTAAATGAAAACAGCATAAATGTTAAATTTCTGAAACAGAGATATAAGATATAAGCTATATCTTTATTTATTTTTAGTCTTTTGTTTTTTTCATGCGCTGTGTGTCTGTTGTGGGACAGGGAAGCGGGCTGGAGATTGTTCAGGGCACTCATGCTGCTTGTTTTGATAATATTAACGAATTGTATATTCGGGATAATTTTGTTTCTGGTCATCACCATGGAGACGCATTCACAACATATGCTCAGGAATGTCCGTTGGATCTGCAGCTACAAAGTTTACCATCGTTCTTCACCGGAGTTGAAGATGTCGGGACTCAGGACTGATCTAGGACTGCAGGCAATCTTTAAAAGGCCACCAGAGAAAAGAAAGGAGAAGATAATGCGGGGGAGGAGTGAGGCGACAACTGGGAAGGCTGACGCAGTTCGGTGCCGGGTTTTCGACAGTGTACAGAGACCACAACACTACGTGTATGGAGTCGTGGAGGTGGAGTTTGTGTTGGACTGCTTGATAACACTGGACATCTCGGGACAGCGGGGGCTATTTTTAATCATGACCTTTGGCTGTAGGCTATTACACTTTAATTCACTTAATTAGTTTGATTAATGCAATGATGATATTGAATGTCTTTGTTTGATATGTTTGTGTGTTGTGGGTCTGCCCCCCACTGTCTATGTCTTTTTTGTTGTTGCTTGGGCTACAACTGAAGTTCCCTTGCGGGAAAATAAAAGTTATTCTATACTATTCTAGGCGTGTGTGCTCCTTTCTATTGCGCGCTTCGGCTATGCAGAAGGGTGTGGCCGACAGGCGTCGTCGTCCTGCTCCCTCCTACCGGGTGGGGCAACGAGTGTGGCTTTCCACACGGGACCTTCCCGTGCGAGTTGAGTCTCATAAACTCACGCCTCGGTTCGTGGGTCCTTTTAAAATTATTTGAAAACTCAACCCGGTTACTGTTCGTCTCCAGTTACCTTCCTCCATGCGCATCCATCCCACCTTCCACGTCTCCCGCCTGAAAACTGTGCTCGTTAGCGCCCTCGCTCCGGCTGATAAGCCGCCACCTCTCCTCCCGGTTCACTGAACGAGAATTTGAGTCCCCTGGGGATAGACGCATTCGCGCACGACTGGCCAGACGGCCTGCTATACTCGTTCCAAGGAGTTGCTGATCAATGCAACTCAGCACAGGCTCAGCACGAGCCTCCACGAGCTGCTGCTGGTAGCCCCGAGATGGCCAATGAAACCCTGGTTTCCCACGGTCCTCAGCCTTGTTTACGATCCACCCTGGAAAATTCCAGTTTGGGAGGATCTGTTATCACAACAGAGCAGCACTGTTTGGCACCCTCGACCAAACATGATGAGTCTCTGGATATGGCCACTGAGGAGCCCGACACTTCAATAACGGAGTGCGGCTCCCCCGTCCAGCGGACGCTACTCAACTCCAGAACCCCCTCGACGAGGAGGGCCTATGGGTATATGTGGCAGCTATTCAGCACATGGTGCTTAAGAGAAGGCTCAGACCCTGTACAGTTTCCAATCCTTGTACTATTGGACTTCTTACAGTCCTTACTCGATCACAGGAAAGCAGCCAGCACACTGAAAACCTATGCGGCTACCATATCCATCAGGCATGTCTGGGTACATAACAAGCCTGCAGGGAGCCATTACCTTGTCAGCTGATTCCTGAAGGGTGCCCGGAGGCTGAGACATGCGAGGTCACTGGTAGCTCCCTCCTGGGATCTCCCCTTGCTACTGAGAGTGCTCACGGTTCAGCCCTTTGAGCCTCTCGAGACGATCAGCCTTCAGTGGCTTTCCTTTAAAACAACGTTTCTGCTAGCGATGGCATCAGCTAGACGCGTTGGTGAACTCTGTGCTCTCTCCATCAGAGCAGAGTGCCTAAGGTGGAGACTGGCCGACTCAGGAGTCACGTTGTGGCCTAATCCATCGTTCCTGCCCAAAATCGTTTTGGCGTTTTGGCATCTCACAACAACCAGCTGATTGAGTTTGCGGCGCTTCCCCCCCCCCCCCCCCCACACCTGATATGTCCAGTCCATGTGCTGCGACGCTACATCGAAGCTACCGCTTCCTTCAGACGTGCAGGGCAACTCTTTTTCTGCTACGGCAAGACTAAAGGGACAGCGCTCTTGGCTCAAAGCCTCTCCTGGTGGATAGTGAACGCAATAGCCACAGCCTAAGAGGCTAGCACTGAACCCTCGCCTATTGATATCCAGGGCCGGTCCACCAGAAATATGGCTACCTCATGGGCAGCCCTGGAAGGCGTACCTCTTAAAGAAATTTGTGAAGTGGCAACATGGATGCCCCCATGCACATTTACGAGGTTTTATCACGTCAATGTGGCACCAGGCTCAACGGTCGGTGCAACCGTCTTACCTGCAGCCTTGGCATCTGCGTAAGCATGATGGTCCCTCCTGACACTTTGGGTATTAGTCATCCATATTGATGACCCTAATGGTCTAAGAAATTAAATAGAATGAACAGTTACGACTGTAACCAGGTTCTATGAGTTCCGGATGACCATTAGGGATCACAGTCACTCAGGACCTTTTAACGGCGAGAAAATTGTTCAGAGGACTTCCGCAGTGACGCTCCCCTCTTTATGGGGGGAAATTCTGGTATAAGAGTCTCGATGCATCTGGCCCCAGAAGGCCATCCATATTGACGACCCTAATGGTCATCTGGAACTTATCGAACATGGTTACAGTCGTAACCGTTCGTTGTGTTTTATTTGACATGTGGCACCCCACTTAAATTTGTTCAGATATAAAAATAAAATTAAAGACAACATATTTATTTTGACCAGCTATTGTAATTCTAGGAGATTGGGGGAAATCTGGGGGGAAATCTTGTCAAAGCAAATTGCCCCTTCAACTTTACAAATGGAAAACCAAGGTTATCTTACTGTTGTTTTGAAATAAAGCAAGCATAACATTCAAATGATGGCAAACTCACTTTCATGCTGCATTATGTGTGCTCTGTGCCTCAGCCTTGTTGTCTGATTGACCAGCGGGGCTCGCTAGAAAGCGACGAATCGCAGACTCCTTCTGAGCCCTCCCATACCCTGGGTGACGCAATCTTTAATTTCGCATCACACCCTATAGACCTACCAGCCACAGTTGGCAATGGCAAAATGTGCACATCTGATGTCACATGCTCTTCTGATGATGCTGATAAATAAATAAATAGAAATACGTAAATAAAAAGCCATTCCTCATTCTGTACTCCAGTGTATGGGGCCAGCCTGGCTGAAGATGACTCCTCTGTTGATACTGGGCCTCTTTCTCTGTCATTCTGTTGTCATTCCTGCCAGCCTTGCCCCTGCTCCAGTCTGTTCCCTGCTGGGCTACTATGAGTCAGGATTCCAGGCTGACGGAGATCTCATCATTGGAGGGATTTTCCCCCTGCAATACAACATGGAGATGCCAGATCGGAACTTGACTTACAAACCTGCTGCAGTACCATGTAATGGGTAAGTTTATAATTTGTCCCTAATCTTTCATTTCCCCTCACTTTTCTGGATATATACCAGTATGCATGTCCTCTGACCAGATTGAACCCCAGATCTTTCCGCTGGGCACAGACCATGAGGCTGGCTGTTGAGGAGATCAACCGGAGTCAGAACCTGTTGCCCAACTTTACTCTGGGATACAAGATCCATGACTCCTGTGCACGCCCCTTAGCAGCACAAAGGGCAGCTCTAGCACTTCTGAATGGACCAGGTGAAATTCACGCGGCTATTTGTTCCAGTGGATCTCCACTTTTGGCCGTGGTTGGAGCATCTGGTTCTTCACAGTCTATTGTTGTCTCCAGAACTCTGCAGCCGTTCCAAATTCCAATGGTATGTGTCATCTGAGACACTTTTTTCTTGTGTTTTTGCAATATCAATTAAATTTACTTATTCATATTTCTCTAAACTTTGAATTAAGATGTATATTTATTGGTATATGGAGGGTTTATAGTTGTCCTTTGATAAATAGCTTTGACTAAAACATAAACAAGATTTTTCACAATATACATTTAGTATTTCATATTAAACTGAAGCTTGATGTTTGGAGTCCTAGTTGTAGCAAATTTAGTCACAATAGTACCCCTCATTACACTTTAATAATTACACATGACAATCTTATTTATTGGGCTGTGTTACATTTTAACAGAAAATACTTTTTAAAGTAAAAAAGCTGCAGTATACAAGCAAGTAGATACAGCTGCCTTGCTACTACTTTGTCTCTTCATCATGTGTTGCCGGTTGTCTGGAATGTCATCAAAAATGAACAAATATATCATGGAATAAATTAACCATTTTTGTTTGTTCAATTTTTCTTCAAACAAAGTTTTTGTTTCTCAGATCAGCTATTCTTCATCCTGTGCCTGTCTCAGCAATAGGAGAGAGTACCCAACTTTCTTCCGAGTGATCCCTAGTGACGACTACCAAGTGAAAGCCATTGCTCAACTTCTGCAGAGTTTTGGGTGGACATGGATCGGCGTGGTCAACGGTGACCATGAATATGGTCGATCTGCTCAGCAGGGTCTCCTGAGGGAGCTCAAAAACACAACTGCATGCTTAGCCTACCACCAAATTATTCCCTTAATCTATAATAGGAAGAAAGGACTTGAAATCATCAATGTAATGAAGCATTCCACTGCAAGGGTAGTTAAAACCTGGTGGGTAAGGGTGGGTAAACCATTGGGTTTGCCATCCGGCAGTCTCGGAGACTATCTGATGAGTGTAAACACATTGGGGTACCCCAGTAACCCCCTGGTGCATGAGCTGTGGGGTGCTTTGTACGGTTGCTCTTTCTACTCCTCCAGCAGCAGCACCCAGGCCTCTTCCCAGCTGCCCCCCTGTACAGGGCTGGAGCCCCTGCAGGAGCAGCACTCTGCCTACCTGAACACCTCCAGCCCTCGTGTTTCCTACAATGTGTATAAAGCCGTGTACGCCATCGCTCACTCCCTGCACAACCTCATCAGCTGTAAGCCTGGGAAAGGGCCCTTCCACAACTCCTCATGTGCTGATGCCAGAAACATTCAACCATGGCAGGTAAGCATCTCTGTGTATTCTACTGTGTGTTTATTGGATGAATATAACCATTTGTAAAAATGTTTTCAGAAATCTGCAGATTCACCAATACATTTTCAAATATATTAAGACATGAAAAATAAATTATATGAGCTATTTGCAGCATACCCAAGAAATTTGATTTATTATGTCATTATACATAATGTTATAAAAAGTGATATTACGGGGTTACACTTATGAATATATTTTTGAAATAATCTCAAAATGCAACAAAAACTGATCTCAAAACAAGTAATTATGACAAAATTAAATGGGTAATGTTTATGCAATGGTAAACTTTTATTTTATGTTTCATTTTTTTATTTTTTGGTGCCCAACATGGGACAGACCATATTCAATTGCCCCCCTAATTTGTGATGTCCAGTTATCTGCAACTGCAGGTGGTTTCATGCACGAACCCCACTGCCGATTTGGGTGAGTGTTGACAACCATGGTTCTCCTCCGATACAATCTTCAATTTCGCATCACGGCCTATGGGCCTACCAGCCACAGTCGGCGCTGCCGCAGTCTGGATTCCATCTCACCGTGGGGCTCATCCTTGCACCACAGTTTGGTGCCTTAACCGAATGAGCCACCCAGCAACTCCTATGGCTTTTATTAGTGTACCAATGCACTTTTATTTATTATTATTATTTATTTCATACAATTTTTATAATTAGTTTTCTATTTCTCAATTCAAAGCTCCAGCACTATCTTCAGGAGGTCTCCTTTACTATTTCTGGAGAGGAGGTGAATTTTGATGCAAATGGGTATGCAATTCCATCTTATGATGTGATGAACTGGCAAAGAGGTGCAGCTGGAAATATTGAGTTTGTCAATGTGGGAAGGTTTGATGGTGCAAGGGAGGCTGGGAAGGATCTGTTCATCCAGGAGGAGGCGATCGTGTGGACGGGCCACCAGAGAGAGGCAAGCTGCACACAGTGTGTATTTCAGTACATGCAATGCCCTCTGTTGAGGTTCTTTAGGGTAAAGTGGGGGTAAGTGCAAATCTGAAGTGAAAGCATCAACTCTAGATTGAGTAGCAGGACAAAATCTTTGAAAGCTACAATCTTCCTGGCTAAATTATTTATTATATATTTAAAATTGAAGTGATGTCCAAGATAAATATGATTAGAGGTAAATGATTATGTAATTTCGTTGTCTGGCAGTTTCCTTTAAACCATGAACAACTGATTTTTAATATTATAATTATCCTATAACTAAATATATGTGTCTGTATATATAAAATACTAAACAGCATCTAATGGGAAGAGTGGTAACCAAATAAAACAATGCAAGGTTTCATTTCTTGTATGAATTTTGAATTGTGTGTTTATTAATTCTGGTAGAAGCACAACTGAGAAGGCTGTGGGATTGGCACAAAGTGGGAGCAGGCAGACTAGTTCTATCTTGACGATCTTGGCGCATACCAAATACCAAACAACATCTGATGGGAAAGGATAGATAGTATAAAATAACTTGTTTCATAGTTTCGTTTTTATTGTCATTAAAAACCATTACAATGTGCTCTCTCGTGATAAAATTATTTAATGTGGAATATACAAGACTGTATCATTTTACTGAAACCTGAGAAAAATACCAAACAACATCTAATGGGAAGAGGTAACCACATAAATAAAATGTAGGTTTTGATTCCTGAATTTTCAATTGTGAATGTTTTATGTGGTAGAGTTATCTGGTAGAAACACAACTGAGAAGGCTCAATCAATCAATCAATCAATCAAACTTTATTTATATAGCACCTTTCATACAAGTAAATGCAGTTCAAAGTGCTTTCCATGGAAATGATTGACAGGCAAATATCCAACAAGAATAAAAAAATAAAAAAAATAAAAAAAAACATTTAATAAAAGAATAATAAACAATAAAAGAATAAAAGAATAATAGACAATAAGAAAAATATATTTTTAAAATTATATAAATAAAAATAAATAAAAGAATAAAACCATAAAACAAAGAGTAAAACAATCAAACATGGGAGTGCACAGCAAAATTGGGCAAAAGCTGTGGGAAGAGCACTTTTGAAAACTTTCAATTTTCCTTTTCCATTTTCATGAACATTACAAGGCATCTGAGCTTCAAAAAGTCTATTAATAGCTAGCTAGATTCATGATGGTCATCTATATTTAATACAAAATGAGATATTTTTATGTATTTGAACAGACCGGCTGGGCTACTATGTGTATCATTAATGTACTGCCATATAACTAACGTTAGTCTAGTTTTGACGTTACATCAAAACTAACTATGCAGCGAAGCTAGCTATCGATGCTTTCTTTGATGTTTACAGTTGAAACTAGCTAACGGTAACTAAATAACATTAGAACTGGATGCAAGCTAGCTAATTTACTACTCAGCACTTCAACGTTAAGTGTCGGCGTTCATAGCCATAACTATATCATGATCTATCGATATTGAGTTGATTGATTTAACGTAAGTGAGAACTGCATATTTTGGAAATGGGCTGTTGGCAACCATTCATCCTGTTTGACAACTGCAATCCAGGCTTCCCTCTGTATTTTGTTTCATTTTGGTTAATTTATTTTGGATCCAATTTAAGAAAGGGGAGGGAGTAATTGGGTGCGTCCCAATATTCTTCACTCCCCATCTCCCTTCCTCCACTCCCCCACTACCACTCCTCTCCTACCCAGAAGTATGCAAAAATGTCTGAACGTTTTGAGTACAATTATTTACATGTACAGTATACAATGTACTTGACATTGCGTTTTGTGTCGAGACATTAATTAATATGTAACCATTAATATGTAATTAAGATGTAATCAACAACATTAGATTAAAACACAAAGATCCGTTTCCGGGGCACGGAGTAGAGGAGGTGGTAGTGGAGAAGGAGAGGGTGCATTTTTCAACTATTGGGACGCACCCATTATATTCCCTCGCTCCCTCGTTTATCCTCCCTTCCACCAAGGGTATAAAATGCAAGCTTCCAGCAAGAAGGGAATCCCACAATGCAATGCTCCACATGGAAAAAGTGGGCGGTCACCACAGAACTATGTGGCGGTCACATTTCTCTATGGTGTTGCACTTCCGAAATGTTGCGAGGGCGGTTCGGTTCCATTTTTGCTTGTTTCTCGTCAATCCTCCCTTGCAGAGCACCTTTTAAGTTTGCTTGCTGCACGTAGCAAATTGTGTCACAAGATAGCTCCCTCGAGGGAGGACAGCAAGGGAAGGGAGCGTGTTAAATTGGATTCGAATGCAGCCAACGACTCCGTTTATAGCCGTGTCCAAATACGACCCCTACACCCTTTTGAGGGCGCATATTTGAATCCACTTTGTCAAAAAGCTTTTGAGTGGGCGACTTTTTCTCACAAATGGAGGCACTTAAAATACCAGGATGAGCCCCTTATTTCCGGGATATTGTTGAGGGAATTCAGAAGCACACACTGCAGAATGGTGCACTCATCTGACAATTTCAGTAAGTAACCCGGAAGTAAAAACGTAAAAGACATAGAGCATCTATGCATATCTATGGAACAAGATTATATTAGAAACTACTCTTTTTTTATTTTTGTTAATTCAATCTTCATTCATAATCTCCACTTTGTAACAATCGTCATATGTTCACTGATTGATATTCTCAATAAAAATAAAAATAAATATTACGAACTACTTCCTCACTAGTTTGGCGTTTTGCGGGATTTCTTTCGCACACTGCTTGCAAAGTGAGGGGACAGGGCACATAGTAGACAGGGGTCTGAGTGGACAGGGGACAGTGGACAGGGAACAAGGGTCGTATTCATACTCTTTACCCAAGAATAACTTGTCGCTGTACACACACGTCATGCATCCACTCGGGTGCATGGGAAATACAGGCAACCATAAACATTGGCAAGATCGCCGTGAATTAGAACACTGGAACTTGCTAATTGTCCTGTGGGTGCATGGCCACCACACTGCTCAGATTCTTCATCATCCCGTTCATTAAAACCAAGAAGTGCCTTGAGAGCATTTTGGAGTCTTGAGTCAAGTTTCCCATTCTCCTATGCTATGGGTCCCCCTAGTGTTTGTTAAGTGCTACTTCGCCCAACCTGTGAGTGACCCACCCTGCTTGCTTTGATTGATAGGAGGGCCGCACGACCCTCATTAACATACAGCCAGCTTGAAAATGGAAACGAAAATAATCCTCCATAGTGACAAATAGAAGTGGAAATAGAAAAGAAAATTGGGCAAAAAACAAGGCCTGAACCTCCAAAAAGCAAGCAATTGACATAAAAAATCTCCCAAGTGGGACTTCAACTGTGGTGGGGAAAAAATCCCCAATGAGAAGAAATCTCAGGATGAACCTGGCTAAAGAGGTGGAGCCTATCCTCTGCTGGCTGGCCCAGTGTTGTAGTTCAAATAGAATGAATGGTAACAGAACTGTAATGAGGCATCTAAAAGACCAAATGATGAAATAGGTTGGGCAGGTTGTAGTCAGGTAGGTAAATTAGCTGGTAAAATAGGCAGTCCAAGTAAAGATGTGTAGTAATATGCAATTCAGAGGGGCATAGAGAGGCATTTAGGCCTCCAGGTTGTGTCATGGCATGAAGTAGGCTGGAGCAGTCTGAAAACTCAGGGCGTGGGAGAGGGCAGAAGCCCATGGGAAGAAAATCGAGAAGAGAAAAAGGATTAGGCACTCTATAATTATGAGATTAACTGCTGCATATGTTGAGGCCTGAATGTAATATGGAAAAGCCCCAGTGTGTTATGCTACGGCAGCATTTATAAAAGATGAGAAGAAAGGGGGTATACACAACCATGAGAGTGATTCTGAACAGACAGTACCCCAACAATGCACAGAACAGCAAACCTGAGGATTCACATGCAGTACCCCAACAATGCACAGAACAGCAAACCAGATCAATCACATGCATTACCCCAACAGTGCACAGAACAGCAAACCAGAGCATTCCTTTAACATTATAAAGGGAAAATGAGAAAAGCATTCATTTTTATTTGAGAAATAGTGTCTGTGACTACATTAAAGTTGGTTTGAGGCATCTTGGTCACATGTCACACAAGCAAATAAAATCTTAGTGCTTTTATATTGAAGAAAAATAGCATTACATTTTTGCAAGGGTAAAAAAAAATATTTATTTGAAAAATAATTGAGCAATACTGTCTCCAATGAGGTTAAAGTTGGTCTGACAATCTGTAATTCACATTTAATTTAAATAAGTACTTTATAAATCTCCTCAGACACAAAGATTTTATGAAAAGCAACATATTTATTTTGACCAGATATGTAAGCGATTTGGGTAAATCTGGGGGAAAATCTTGTCAAAAGAACTTTACAAATGGAACCCGAAGGTTATCTTACTGTTGTTTTGAAATAAAGCAAGCATAACATTCAAATGATGTAAAACTCACTTTCATGCTGTGTTATGTGTGCTCTGTGCCTCAGCCTTGTCAACTGGGAGTGCAGTCTGATGTCACATGCTCTTCTGATGACGCTGATGGGATATAGAACATAAATAAATACGTAAATAAAAAGCTATTCCTCATTCTGTACTCCAGTGTATGGGGCCAGCCTGGCTGAAGATGACTCCTCTGTTGATCCTGGGCCTCTTTCGCTGTTTTTCTGCTGTCATCCCTGCCAGCCTTGCCCCTGCTCCAGTCTGTTCCCTGCTGGGCTACTATGAGCCAGGATTCCAGGCTGACGGAGATCTCATCATTGGAGGGATTTTCCCCCTGCAATACAACATGGAGATGCCAGATCGGAACTTGACTTACAAACCTGCTGCAGTACAATGTAATGGGTAAGTTTAGAATTTGTCCCTAATCTTGGATTTCCCCTCACTTTTCTCTGTAGAGAGACTCTGCTTTTCCACCATTATGTCCAATTGTTCTTTAAAATAAAAGTTCAGAATAATGTCTATATATACGTGTATTCTAAATTATTTGAAATAACTTTTTAATAACTATACATATATATATGCGCTCAATAGGTATTTCAAATAAAAAAATATATAGACTTTATACTGAACTTTTATTTTAAAGAACTATTGAGCATAACAGTGGAAATGCAGGGTCTTTCTACACCACATCCTCTCATACTGTACACACCCATACACCTATTCCATATTACACTGTTATTCTCTGCCCAGATTTGATCCCAGAGCTTTCCGCTGGGCACAAACCATGAGACTGGCTGTTGAGGAGATCAACCAGAGTCAGAACCTGCTACCCAACCTTACTCTGGGATACAAAATCTACGACTCCTGTGCGTACCCTTTAACGGGACAAAGGGCAGCACTAGCAGTTCTGAATGGACCAGGTCAAATTCACGCTGCTCTTTGTTCCAGTGCATCTCCACTTTTGGCCGTGGTTGGAGAATCTGGTTCTGCACAGTCTATTGTTCTCTCCAGAACTCTGCAGCCCTTCAGAATTCCAATGGTATTTGTATATCTGAGAGCCTTTGTTTTTTGTTTTACTTTTGCATTATTAACTTCAGAATTTAATTATTCACATTTCTGTAATCTGTAAATTAAGATACGTGTGGATTGGTTTATAGTGGTTATATAGTTGTTAACTGATAAACCGATTTGACTAAACATAATCAAGGTTTTTTTTTTCAATATATAGTACTTATTATTTCATATTAAACTGAAGCTTGATGTTTGCAGTTGTAGTAAAAATGTGGTAGTTGAGATGACAAGAGAAAACACATTTTTAAAGTAAAGAAAAACATCAGCTGCCAATGTTTCTCTTCATCATGTATGTACCTGTTGTCTATAATGCCATGGAAAATAAAAAGGTTTTGTTTTTCAGATCAGCTATTTTTCATCCTGTGCCTGTCTCAGCAATAGGAGAGAGTACCCAACTTTCTTCCGAGTGATCCCTAGTGATGACTACCAAGTGAAAGCCATTGCTCAATTTCTGCAGCGTTTTGGGTGGACATGGATCGGCGTCGTCAACGGTGACCACGAATATGGTAGATTTGCCCTGCAGGGTCTCCTGAGGGAGATCAAAAACACCAGTGTATGCTTAGCCTACCACCAAATGATCCCCTTACTTTATAATAGGAAAGAAGGACTAGACATCATCAATGTAATGAAGCATTCCACTGCAAGGGTAGTTGTTGTTTTTTCTGCTGAGGGAGAAATGACCCCCTTCTTGAAAGACTACATGGAACAGAACATCACAGGGATCCAGTGGATTGCCAGTGAAGCCTGGGTAACAGCCTCACTATTCACAGGCAGTGAGTTCTACCCTTTTCTAGGAGGCACTGTTGGGTTTGCCATCCGGCAGGGGCAGATACCAGCTCTTGGAGACTATCTGATGAGTGTAAACCCACTGAGGTACCCCAGTAACCCCCTGGTGCATGAGCTGTGGGGTGCTTTGTACGGTTGCTCTCTCTACCCCTCCAGCAGCAGCACCCAGGCCTCCTCCCAGCTGCCCCCCTGTACAGGGCTGGAGCCCCTGCAGGAGCAGCACTCTGCTTACCTGAACACCTCCAGCCCTCGTGTTTCCTACAACGTGTACAAAGCCGTGTACGCCATCGCTCACTCCCTGCACAACCTCATCAGCTGTAAACCTGGGAAAGGGCCCTTCCACAACTCCTCATGTGCCGATGCCAGAAACATTCAACCGTGGCAGGTAAGCGAATCACAAACATTTTATTTGACTGTTTAAGGTAATGTCTCTGTGTATTCTACTGTGTGTTTATTGGATAAATATAGCCATGTGTAAAATAGAGAATGAAAACAGCAGGATCACCAATAGATTTTTGAAATATATTGTGAAAAATAAATTATTAAATTAACTATTAGCAAAATAACAGAGAACTTAGATTTCATGCATGAACCCCACTGCCGATTTGGGAGAATGTAGACAACCACGGTTCCCCTCCAATACATGTGGTGTCGCCAGCAGTGTCTTTTCACCCCGCAAACAATAGCTAAACTTGTATAGAGTGGAGTCGGAGGATGACCTTTCTTATGTGGCTTTGACATGCAGTCCATGGGCAGCCGATTGACCAGCCGTGGTCCTTGGAAAGCGTTGAATTGCCATCCCCTAATTGACTGAACCCTCCCATGCATACGCTGGGCAACGCAATCGCTCATTGCACATCACCCTATGTAGCTACCAGCCACATTCAGCACTGGCAGTCTGGATTTGATCTGACAGCACGGGGCTCATCCTTACACCACAAAGTTTTTGTTTGAGTAGCAAGGAATTTTTATACACTTTTATAATTAGTTCTCTGATTCTCATTTCAAAGCTCCAGCACTATCTTCAGGAGGTCTCCTTTACTATTTCTGGAGAGGAGGTGAATTTTGATGCGAATGGGGATGCAATTCCATCTTATGATGTGATCAACTGGCAAAGAGGCGCAGCTGGAAATATTGAGTTTATCAATGTGGGAAGGTTTGATGGTGCAAAGGAGTCTGGGAAGGAGCTATTCATCCAGGAGGAGGTGATCGTGTGGACGGGCCACCAGAGAGAGGCAAGCTGCACACAGTGTGTATTTCAGTACATGCGATGCCCTCTGTTGAAGTTCTGTAGGGTAAAGTGGAGGTAAGTTCAAATCTGAAGTGAAAGCATCAAATCAACATTGATAAGCAGGTATCAAGGAAGAAATCTTTGAAAGCTACGATGTTCCTGATTACATAATGTATGTTAATTATTATACATAAAAAAAGTAAAAAAGTAGGGTCTGCATCATGTACATCAGAAATATCTTGGGGTATCTTGAAGTACAAGAGTATATTATAATGATCCTATAACAGAATATATGTATCTGCAGTGACAACTGGCTGTGTTCTCTCTCACACAGGTGTTGGTGTCTGTGTGCAGTCAGAGCTGTTCTCCAGGAAGCAGGAAGGCTGTCCGTCGTGGGGAGCCTCTGTGCTGCTTTGATTGTGTACCATGTGACAGCGGGAAGATTAGTAATAAGACAGGTGAGAACTCCACTTTTCAAACTAAATCTTTCTCTTTTTTGAATAATACATGTTGCAATGCCATTTTCTTTTAGATTCAATAGATTGCACATCTTGTCCTGAAGATTACTGGTCCAACGCAGCCAGAACTGAATGCATACCCAAAACAATTGAGTACCTCTCCCATGATGCAATGGGACTGACCCTGACTGTGATAGCTGTAGTGGGAGCCTGCCTCACCATCGCTGTTCTGGCAGTATTCCTCTACCACAGGAACACTCCGATTGTCAAAGTAAACAACTCAGAGCTGAGCTTCTTCATCCTGCTCTCTCTGACTCTGTGCTTCCTGTGTGCGCTGGTGTTCATCGGAGAGCCTACATCATGGTCCTGCATGCTGCGCCACACTGCCTTCAGCATCACTTTCTCACTCTGCATCTCCTGTATCCTGGGGAAGACTCTGGTGGTGCTGGCTGCCTTTACAGCCGCTAGGCCTGGAAACAACATCATGAAATGGCTGGGACCCAAACAGCAGAGATTTATCATCTCTTTCTGTACCTTTATACAAGTGATAATCTGTGCAGTGTGGCTGATCACTGCTCCTCCATTCCCAAATAAAAACACCCAGTACAACCGGTCCAGAATAATCCTGGAGTGTAGTGTGGGTTCTGAACAGGCCTTCTGGTGTGTTCTGGGATACATTGGGCTCCTGGCTGCTCTGTGTTTTATTCTGGCTTTTCTGGCCAGGAAGCTGCCAGGCAATTTTAACGAGGCCAAATACATCACCTTCAGCATGTTGATCTTCTGTGCAGTGTGGCTGGCCTTTATACCAGCTTATGTCAGCTCACCTGGAAAGTTCACTGTAGCTGTGGAGATCTTTGCAATTCTAGCATCTAGTTTTGGGCTATTGCTGTGCTTATTTACTCCAAAATGTTACATCATTTTACTGAAACCACAGAAAAATACCAAACAACATCTGATGGGAAAGGATAGATAGTTACCAGTATAAAATAACTTGTTTCATAATTTAGTTTTTATTGTCATTAAAAACCATTTATACAATGTGCTCTCTCATGATAAAATTATTTAAAGTGAAATATACAAGACTTATACAAAAAATGTAACATTTTTGTTTCACTATTGTATGATGTTCAGACAACAATAAAAACACAAAAACAAATTTCTTCTTCCTTCCAAATCATTTGAGATGTTTTATTGTATACTAACCAGCAACAAAGACTGATAAAATTCCACCATTTGTTCCCCTGCTTAATTGTAACTAAATTGGATTAAATTTTTAAAAAAAATTTTAAAACCTTATCCAGTTGCAGAAACTGAAAACCCTTAAAACTGCCACCCTTAAACCAACTGTTGAGTTACTAAGGGTTAGACCAAAAAATGATCCCTTGTATAACACATGTATGAGTTTTTAAGTGTTTAGCCTGCATTTTATGTTTTATTTTGCCTTAATAAAATATAAATAAAAACCACTGATAAAAGACCCGTTGTATCTACAGTGCTAAAAAAAAAACTGCTCATGCAATTGTTTACACAGTAGAGGATTGGTTGTGGTTTTGATCCATTAATTATAATTATTAAATACATGTACAGACATGCTTCCGGAGAACACAAGGGCGATGAAAGAAAAACTGTTTTTGAACAGTGTACAATAATGAAGGGACTCTGATTATTCCACATGGTAAAGGCTGGGCACATAGACTGGTAGATGGCGGCTGGTTCCAGACAGATGCCGTGGAGAGCAAAGCCTGCCTGCAGAGTGCTGTTGCTGGAGGGCAGGCAGAGTCAGGCTCACTCCTTTGGGAGCTGCAGAGGGGAGATGGCGGTATGGCTCAAGTTGACTTCAGCCTAAGAAGATACATCATTACTGTTGGGTTGTTTGTTTTTCAGGTCTGGGAGGGCATAGCTGTTTAGACCTCATTCTTTTGGGAGGGGAGGCTTGTTTTTGTCTGGTGATCTTTTGATTGAAAAGCCCTGAGTGAATATGACTTTAGAAAGGGACTCCCACAAATATCCAGCAGATGTCACCCTGGGATACAAAGAAACACAGCATGATCTACTTGTTTATCCACCAGCCATTCTCCATCTAAGGGGTGTATAGGGCATACCTTGATTTCTGAGCATAAAATTAAGTCCTGTGTTTACAGTAGAAAATCATCCAGTTTTCTACTGTCACCTCCTTCACAGCCAGAAGAGGTTCTCCGAGGTTCAAGAGACTAATCGCTCCCCTTCTGACACTTGAAAGGGTTGTTAGGGACAAGATTTCTGCTTTTGTTTTGGGTTGTGTTATATATTCAAAAAACATGACAAAGCTGAGAGGTACTGCCAAAATAAAATAAACACCAACCATAGTATCCCACTGTAAACATGCTCTTCTTAATGAAATTGCTTGCTTGTGACTTAATTGATAATTGTGACCCACCGTGGTAAAATGTCCACAATGTGTTTTAGAGTTATTTACACTTTATCAAAGTTCAAATTCAGATCTTTAAAATTATATCATGCACTACACTCAAGAAAATAATAAGGAAGTTATGGCTTGTTGAATGTTACTACTCCTACGTAAGTTCTGAGAAAAAGGCTGTTGAAGTTTTGGAACGTTTTCCTCCACATTTTAAATGAAAACCAGCAATAGGCCATGCATTTAGAAAAGCAGAAGCTAAGTAAAATGGCCGCACATTAATAGTGCTACACTGTAGGAGTCAGTCAGTGCTGAACTGGTTGATATACACTGCCTCGCCAAAAAGAAAGTCACGCACTCTAATATTTAGTTGGACCGCCTTTAGCTTTGATTACGGCACGCATTCGCCGTGGCATTGTTTCGACAACCTTATGCAACGTCACATTTATTTTCGTCCAGAGTTGCATTCATTTTTGGCCGAGATCTTGTATTGACAAGGGGAGAGTTGAACCACTCCGTAAAGTCTTCTCCAGCACATCCCAAAGACTTTCAATGGGGTTAAGGTCAGGACTCTGGTGGACAATTAATGTGTGAAAATGATTCCTCATGCTCCCTGAACCACTCTTTCACAATTTGAGCCCGATGAATCTTGGCATTGTCGTCCTGGAATATGCCCATTGATGGGATAACCTGGTCATTCAGTGCATTCAGGCACTCAGCTGACTTAATTTTATTGCTGCATAACGTTGCTGAGCCTAGACCTGACCAATTGAAGCAACCCCAGATCATAACACTGCCTCCAGAGGCTTGTACAGTGGGCACTATGCATGACGGGTGCAACGGCGACCTTTTTTTTGGCCAGGCAGTGTATAAACATGGATATTAATATTTAATAAAATATTAATTAAATAAAACAATAATTAAAAAAGAAACTTTCAGACTGTAAAACATTTCCTAAGGACAGACATGCAATAACAAAAGTGAAATATGCAAGTAAGACACAAGATAACATTATTTAGATAAATGAAATCATGGTTTTATTGGGTTCGCTACAATGAAAGCAACAATTGATTCTCAATATTTTTGCTGTGTTTGTACCTAATGATGATGGTTGTTCACATAGGTATGCAAAACTAGATTTTGATAACAATAACTGCACCATGAACACCTACACTATATCCACACCTAATGATGATGGCTGTTCAAATAGGTATGCAAAAAAAGCCTGGAGAACCCTTTCAACTTCATCTGTCATAACACCAGGATGTTTATTCGTTATACAACGTGATTATTTTCTGTACAGTGGTATGATCATGCGGAGTTTATGTTTAGGGATGTAACTGCCAAATATAGCGGGGTCAGAGTGGGGTTAATCAATAGGGGATGAAAACGTAGGCTGCCCGTCACCAGATGTTTCGCTCATCTGGGCTCTGAGCCATGGTACAGTTAAGTTTTTACAATGAACACTTTTTCAACAAGTGTGATAATTAAACATCGTAGCGTTTTGTCAGCAGGGGACCAGGGACTGACATTCCCCCTGAAGCTCGAAAAGTCCAGTGCGCATTAATGCGCTGGGTGAGCAGCTCCCATTGGAATCCATTAGTTACGTAGGAGTAGGCCGTCTCCAGTTCTTGTATCTCAATGTTTGTCACTCAACACCAACTTAAATTTTTTTAAGGATATCTCAGATATCTCAAGGATATCTTGATGTCATTCATGGATTATTACAACACTAGTTTGTCTGCTATCACGCAAATCTAAATTAACAGGCTCTCCGAAGAATCTTGCAAAGCATTTTTACCATGTTTAGAGATTGCGATTGAGTTCAACACTTCAGTGAATTGTTGTTTATATCTCAAATTTTGTGATTACGGTAAAAGACGGATTTATATACACGCTAGTCAGTATGCCAGAATGACCATTTGTGCAAGCCGTGGACATGAGCTGAAGCATGGTGGACACACAGATGAGTAAAATGTAATGAAGAATTAATTCATGCCAAATATAGATTATCAAATTCAAACATCTTTGACTAGTCAATTGCAATAGAGATTACGTTTTAATTGGTTATTTTTGGTTGAGAAATGACCACCTTTATGCAAGCTAGCTATGATTTGATTTCTATGAAAGGAAGACTAACAACTAACAAGCTTGTAAATCACTACTGCTTCCTCATTTAGCTAGCTTGTTTGTATTGTTTTGTAGCTAAAAAAAAGATCCAGAACATGGATGTCAAATTCTGGTAGGTGCATTTTTTAAGCTGCCAAAATCTGACTCCACTTCTTTTTAAAAATGCAAAGTCTGACAATAACCAAATTCACCATGCATAATCAACATTTCATATGCTGTTAGTTGACACTGACAGTAATTATTACTGCATCAGGGTATCAGGGAGCATATTGGCATATGTGTCTATGAGTTTACATCACACTCCTCAGCACAGTTTTACTATTGTGTGTGGTTTGCTCTGCCTGTGTATTCTTATTCTTATCAGGAACGGAGACAAAAATAAAAAAAATGTAATCATGACAGTTGGTCATTTTGTAAATAATACATAGCCACTCCTCTGCATGTGCTTCCCTAAGAAGAGATGGCTCTTCCTCTCCATGAGCTCAGGGGGCTGGGCTCCTGGAGGGTATTTAAACATGTGAGAGAACCACATCCTGTCCTGAAAGCATGGAGGTGATGTGGACCACACTGGCACTGGTGGCTGGTGCTCTCACCCTGGCAAAGGGAAGGTCAGAGTCGAGGTGCGCACTGCAAGGGACACCCAGGCCTGCTTCGTTCTCCCAGCCTGGGGACTTTGTGATCGGAGGCATTTTTACCATCCACAACTATGTGATCACCACTGAGCACAACTACAGCAGCCGACCAGAAGCACCGTACTGTACGGGGAGGTCAGTGAAGGGAGGAAGAGTGTTGTGCAGTGTGGAGGCCAATGTGTGGACAGCCATGTTTCTGATTTTGGAGATGCATAAATAAATATCAATAACATATGTTGTGTATATGTTAGATCAATATGTTATATATTAGATCAATTGCATAATATAGGGTAAATATATGTAATGTGTATATAATATGTAAACATTTATTATATTATGATCTCCACAGGTTTGCACTTCATTTAAAAGACAAGCCTGTTAAGGTTTTGGTTTAATGCATGTTGTCATTGCTGTTTTACCATGTTACACATTATTTAAAATCTATACATTTTGCATAATATATGTTTCCATCAGTCTGGCTCTCAAATTAAACCATTATATGTCCTTATAGCAGTCATGTATTCACATACACCTGTAGGTTCAAAGACAAAATTTAGCAACTTTAGAAATATATATATTCTGTAATACTAGAAGTGAAATAAATATAAAATATATAGATGAGCTTGGACAATTTCTTATAACCCAAATACCAAAATGGTGTGCCCAGGTAATGGTCCACTCTTATTTTTATCTAAATATAATATATGTCTGATTAAATAAGAATAAAATATTTCACATTATTGTCTTTGGACACCTTGTTGCATGTTCTGTCATTGTGTGTGACTCTTCATATTGTTGTTCCCGACAGTTTGGATTTCCGGGAAGTGCGCTTTGCTAGAACCATGGTTTTTGCCATCAAGGAAATCAACAACAGCTCAGAGCTCCTGCCAGGTGTAACTTTGGGCTACCAGATCCATGACTCCTGCTCATCTGTCCCAGTGGCCGTGAAGGTGGCTTTCCAGCTGGCTAATGGCATCGAGCCAATTTTCTTTCCCAACCAGTCCTGCTCAAAGTCTGCCACTGTGCACGCTGTTGTGGGCGCGTCTAGCTCTACGCCCTCCATCGCCATATCCCGAATTCTAGGACCCTTCAGCATCCCCCTGGTGAGCTTCTCCTGCCCATTCCTCGAGCGCATGTTCTGATAAATTACGTGCAATTATTATTATATAATAATCCTTGCATTCAAAAGTGTATTTGAAATGAATATAGAGATGAGCCATTGATATAGAGTATATTGTGTTCATATTGTGTCTTTATATACCTATAGACAAATGGACAGTGTTGCGGAGCAGTTTAACTACAAGTAGTGAATCTAGTAGTTTAATTACATTTTTCAGCAGCTTGCTGGGAGTTCAACTCCATTCAAAATTTGTGCAGTGGTTGTCCTAGTTGATTGCTTTTCTGTCATTTTGAGGTGTAGTTAATGACAGGAACTATGATCTACTTTTGGCCCTAAAATGTTTTTTTCCAAACCCCATTGACTAAACAATGCCTCCTCGCTCTCTTTTTCCGCTAATCTTCATTGGTGTGAACCAGCGGCCATCTGCCAATTGCCACACATTATTGGTTCTTCCATTGTTTGTACCATTGTAATGCCCTTGTTTGTAAAACATGCAAGATAAGAGAATTCCTACAAAAGTAGTAAAAAGAGAATGCTGCCTTGGCTGCAAATAGTGTCAAAATTATAGCTCATTGGGGTTCATATATAAGTAAATTTAAATTTGTAGGCTAACAGCACTACAAAACTCCAAGGCACTCAATCTCCAGTGAAAAAAACTAAAAAACTGGACATTGAGTGCTTTTGGAGTTTTGTAGTGCTGTTAGACTACAAATTAAAATTTTCCTTTATAAAATCATTTTTGTCAGCAAAAATGACCCACAATGTATTTGGTATTTTTATAAAACTACTGAGAATATTTTCATTACAGTTTTATCAAAATGTAATATAATAAAAACAATACTCTAGTACCTTTCTGAGTAAGTTTTGTATTGTTTTTATTATATTATATTTTGAAATTTCTGATAAATGTTTTGCAATTTTGAACAAAATTCTTGTAATTGTAATTGTGCAAGCTATATTTATCTTAAGGATAGCTTGGCTGTAGTTCAACTACTTTCAGTGTGAAGTAGTTGGAAGTTTATACAACTTTACTTTCAGTAGTTTCCCCAACACTGCAAATGGAAAATATTTTTGAATAAGTGTGCTGTGTTCATGGTAATTTGGTCTTACAACTGTCTGTAAATAGACATCTTTACCATCGATTCCCAATTTAGCCACAATATTTCTTGCAGTCAAGATTGCGCCTACAGGGGACTTCTGAATTTGGCAACAGGTATTTGTGCACAGCAGCTAGTGCATTAGTGCTGAATAAACACATAAGTAGGCAGACAAATATATAGATTCACGAATATTCATAGTTAGACCAAAGTTACATTCACTGTTTAAAACGTGCATCTTTCCTTTTGTGGAGCAACAGGTGAGCCATTTTGCCACCTGTGCCTGTCTTAGTGACAAACTACAGTACCCCACGTTCTCCAGGACCATCCCCAGTGACTACTTCCAGGCAGCTGCCCTGGCTAGGCTAGTCAAGCATTTTGGCTGGACGTGGATCGGGGCGGTGCGGAGCGACTCTGACTACGGGAACAACGGGATGGCCGCCTTCCTGCAGGCAGCGAGAGCAGAGGGCATCTGTGTGGAGTACTCAGAGGCGTTCTACAGGACCAACCCTCGTGAAAAGGTGCGACGCGTGGCAGAGGTCATCCGCAGGTCCACAGCTCGCATCATCGTGGCCTTCATTGCCTCGGGCGACATGCTGGTCTTACTGTCAGAGCTGGAAGGCAAGGCGCTGGCCCCACTACAGTGGATTGGGAGTGAGGCCTGGGTCACTGACCACAAGTTGTTGCGGTTTCCTCTGTTTGGCGGTGCCATTGGCTTCGGCATCCGCCGTTCTGTCATTCCAGGGCTGCGGGACTTCCTGTTGGACCTGGGGCCAGAGCAGGTTTCCCGTTCACCCGTCCTCACCAAGTTGTGGGAAAGCGCATTTGGCTGCAGCCTGGGAGGAGGTCAGACCACAGCGGGCCGGAAACCATGCGATGGAAAACAGAATCTGCGAGACCTGCAGAATCCTTACACGGACACATCCCAGCTGCGCATCTCCAACATGGTATACAAGGCTGTGTATGCTATAGCCCACGCCATGCACAGTATCATCTGCACAGATGAACCTAACACTCCACCCCACTGCAACACAAGTATCCGAGTTGAGCCACAGCAGGTAAACAGTCCATTACAGTCTTTCACCTATAATGTCATATGAATGACACGATGATTATTATTATTAGGCTGATGCCCTATTCCCGGGTAACTTACAGAACATCAACTTGTTATCTGAATGGTGAATACACTCAGGTGGAATCTGAAACACCTGATAATTTTCATGCTGGTCATAAGAACCTGGGAAAGGCACATACCAATGTTGAGACTGCAAGGGTGTGGCTCTTGGGGAAAACTGAGTGGATAGTTAATATAGAGGTTGGGTGTAAGTTGTGATGGTTACGAGCAGGTGTACTATCAGCTCTTTGACTCCCTCCCATCAGGTCACAGAGCACCTGAGAAAAGTGAACTTCTCCAGGAACGGGTACAAAGTCTCCTTCGATGCCAATGGGGATCCTGTGGCCACTTATGAGTTGGTAAACTGGCAGGTGACAAGGGATGGGCACATGGAGTTTGTGACCGTGGGCCACTATGTTGCATCCGCTCCGGATGGACAGGAGTTCATCATGAAGAAGAACATTACCTGGGCAGGCGGCCAGCCACAGGTAAATTCACCTTGAACTGTGATTTCATAAGACAGATAATGTTGGAATGTTGGTGTTGGCATAACATCATGATCTTTGTCTGAAGGTGCCTGTTTCAGTGTGCAGTGAGAGCTGTCCCCCAGGCACTCGGAAGGCTGTGCAGAGAGGAAGGCCTGTCTGCTGCTATGACTGTGTGCTCTGTGCTGAGGGAGAAATCAGTAATACTACAGGTACAGAGAAGCAGGAATAATTTGCTCCATTCAGCACATGAAATATATTGCATTTAGCACAAGTAAATTCTGAATATGTATATTTCTGTCAGGACAACTCATGTATTCAAATTACATGTTTTAATGAATGTGCTGTATAATTATTTAAATTTTACACTGAAGCACAGGCATCTCCCTCTGCTAAACAGGAGATGACCAGAAACCACCTGTACTAAAGCAGATCCAAACAATAGGTTGAAGCTGGGGTGGTGGAGGGTGAAGGTGAATTTTTTTTTTTAACACAAAAGCCACAAAGCACACGAAGGGTTGCGCAGCAGTGAGCAGCACAGGGAGGACTGATTCTTGGTTTAAAAAAGGCGCTCCATTTGTGTGCATGTGATTGGTTGAGTATGTGACGCGTGGTTGCTAGCCGACCAATGACCAATGAGTTTCCTGGCAGAAATTGCTATGCACTGTTCGTGATGTGCATTTTCATCAATGTACTTTGCAGGTTCTTACATGTTGGAGGACACACATGTAACTTAATGTGTTTATGCAAGACAATGTTGATGAGTTTAATTTTGGTGTCAGGATCTGAAGCAGAAAACTAGCATCACATCCATGTTTCAATCCCACAGCCCTCTTTTTCATGCCCTGACCTCTTCTGCACACTCCTGAACAATGAGGTTTTCTCTCTTTTGTGCAGATTCCCTGGACTGCATCATCTGTCCAGCAGACTACTGGTCAAATGCTGAGAAGGATGAATGTGTACTAAAGCCTGTTGAGTTCTTGTCCTTCCACGAGGTTCTGGGTATCATCCTGGCAGCATGTTCGGTGACTGGGGCCTGCATGGCCATCACGGTGGCTGCCGTGTTTTACAGACACAGGGACACACCCATTGTGAAAGCTAATAACTCAGAGCTGAGCTTCCTGCTGGTCTTTTCATTGAAACTGTGTTTCCTTTGCTCTCTTACCTTCATCGGCCGGCCCTCTGAGTGGTCCTGTATGCTGCGCCACACTGCGTTTGGGATCACCTTTGTCCTCTGCATCTCTTGTGTTCTGGGGAAAACAATAGTGGTGTTAATGGCCTTCAGGGCTACACTTCCAGGCAGTAATGTCATGAAGTGGTTTGGGCCTCTGCAGCAGAGACTGAGTGTTCTTGCTTTCACTCTCATACAGGTCCTTATTTGTGTGCTTTGGTTAGCAATATCCCCTCCTTTCCCCAACAAGAACATGAAGCACTACAAAGAAAAGATCATTCTGGAATGTGATGTAGGATCAGCAGTGGGGTTCTGGGCTGTACTGGGTTATATTGGACTCCTCTCTATATTGTGCTTTGTTTTAGCTTTTCTGGCTCGTAAGCTGCCTGACAATTTTAACGAAGCAAAATTCATCACATTCAGCATGCTCATATTCTGTGCAGTCTGGATCACCTTTATACCAGCTTATGTCAGCTCACCTGGGAAGTTCACTGTAGCTGTGGAGATCTTTGCAATTTTGGCTTCCAGCTTTGGTTTAATCATTTGCATTTTTGTCCCCAAATGTTTTATAATATTGTTTAGGCCTGAGCAAAATACCAAAAAGCACATGATGGGGAAAATGGCATCAAAATCTCTCTGAAACACAAGAAAAAAATGTCAGTAATGTTGATGGATGATTGTATTTAAAATGTTTATGTTATGTTACATTTTATTCTGGTACTGCTACTGTATATTTATTTGAGTGAAAAAAAAATACATATCTGTAAATATCTCTGGAGGACCATATTTTTATGTCTAATATTAACTTAACTGGAGAAACTGACACTCAGGGATTTCATACCACCAATAAAAGATTGATGAATCACGCCATTTGTGTTTTCTGGCATTTGTGTACGTTGTGTAATTGTTCAGTCCTCACTCAAAATGCACCAAGCAAAAGAACAAGATCATAACATGACTTACAAGTTCCTTGGAGAGCAAAGCCTGCCTGCAGAGTGCTGTTGCTGGAGGGCAGGCAGAGTCAGGCTCACTCCTTTGGGAGCTGCAGAGGGGAGATGGTGGTATGGCTCAATTGGACTTCAGCTGCCAGCCTAACAATATACGTCATCACTGCTGGGGGTGTTTGTTTTTCAGGACTGGGAGGGAATAGCTGTTTTCAGCTCTTCTATTCTTTTGGGAGAGGAGACTTGTTTTTGTCTGGTGATCTTTTGATTGAAAAGCCCAGTGTGAATGTGACTTTAGAAAGGGACTCCCACAAATATCCAGCAGACGTCTCCCTGGGATGCAAAGAAACACAACATCATCAGATGCTGTTTATTGTTTATCCACCAGCCATTTTCCATCTAACAGGAGGGGTGAACAGAATTTATTGATTTTCTGAGCATAAAACCTGAAGAAAATCACCCAATTTTCTACTGTCATCCCCTTCACAGCCAGTTCATACAGATAGATTTCTCTACTTCTGACACACTTATTAGAAACATAACATTTGCCAGTTATGTCAGCATGAAACTCTTCAGTACAACAGTCCAATTAAAGTCATACTGTGGAATCCAAGTGATAACAAGTAAAGGTTTGGGTACTTGAAAGGGTTGGTAGGTACAACAGCTTGATCAGATGCTGTTTATTGTTTATCCACCAGCCATTTTCCATCTAACAGGAGGGGTGAACCGGACTTATTTTGATTTCTGAGCATAAAATTAACACCTGAGCAAAATCACAGCTCGTAGTGTCCATGAGACTCATTGAGCTCTGCAGTTCACACAGATAAATCTATCCACTTCTGACACACTTATAAGAAACACAGCATTTGCCACTTATGTCAACATGAAACACTCTTCAGTGCAACAATCCAATTAAAGTGATAATGTGGAATCCAAGTGATAAGAAGTAGAGGGTTGGATACTTCAAAATTCTTTCAGAAATTTCTTTTTTTTGGGGTTGTGGTATGTATTCAGCAGCCAGAACAAAACTGAGAGGTACTGCCAAAGATACTGTCCTTAATGAAAATTGCCTGCTCATGACCTAGATCAGGGGTGGGCAACTCCAGGCCTCGCGGGCCGGTGTGTATGCAGGTTTTTGCTGCCACCAGTTAACAATTATTTAATTAGCCCAATCGTTTACATGATCTGATATTTTAATCTACATATCCGTGATATGAACAACAGCTGATGAATGTTCTTGTGCCGGTATGCGTGTATTGTAGCGTTTTATCGTTCTGTAATTTACGAGTGAATCGTGATTGTGTGTATGACTAATTAGCTGATTGAGCCGTGGTAACTGGTGGCAGCAAAAACCTGCATACACACCGGCCAAAATATCAGCCAACATGCCGTGCCCAGCATTTTTATATAAAACCATGATCCTGCTGGAACGTTAATTGTTTATTTAGCTCAGGAAGCACCTGCTTTGAATATGCACTAGAATCAACTTAATTGCATAACGGATTGTAAGGTAATTTGGGTATTTGCAAATAATTGCCAAAACCCAAACCATATCCCATTCATTCCATTTAAAAAGGAAGTTGAAATTAATTTGGCAGTTACTACATCAAATGCACAAATATTGTAAAAAAAAAAAGAAAAAAGAAATTATTATGGAAAATGCTAACTGCTTATAATTAGGATCACCAGTTAATCTCGACTTGTTTTCTCACATGAACTTCAGTCCTCTGCCAGCAAGAAGTCATTAGTACTTTTTGTCAAGCCACGTGTCAAACAATAAGCCTATTTCACAAGCCTACTTCTGGTGCTAAGGACACCTGTGGCTCCCCATTGGAAACCATGGATCTAGACAAGCTAGGCGGAGCGAACGTGGCCATTGCAACTTTTTGCTCTTCTTTGTTGTTGTAGTCGACCAGTGCCGGCACTACATTCGTAGGTAACGTAAAGTATCGCTCCGCCGCCGTACTTCCACAGAGAATATAGGGCAGCACAAAGTATAGGATTCAACTATAGTTTGACTTCAAAAATGATGGTATAAACACTCAAAATAACCCAGATAGACTGTCGTCGTATTTTATTTTCTTTGGGTGCACTGTGGAGTGTTTAAGTGCCTTTGGTAGTGGATGCTACCGGTTACCTTAGAGTTGCGCTAGCATTAGCAACGTGTGTATGTCCAAAAGAAGGGACAGAATGGAATTAGCTGAAAATGGTTTCCATCAATCAACTACATCATGGGTACATCGTAATTGAGACATTATGTCCAAAATTCCGAACTATCCCTTTAAGGATTTTAATAATTTTGATTTGGATTCTATTATATATTTGTGGTAGATATAGAGAATTAACCATGTGATTGCAGGATATACAGTCAAGCCGGAAAGTCTGCACACCCCTTTCACCTTCTCCATGTTTTATTACGTTAGACTTATACTACAATAGATTGAGTTCACTTTTTTGCATCAAACATCTACACACAATAGCCAATAATGACGAAGTGAAGACAGGTTTTTAGAAAATATGCTATTTTATTTTACTGACAAAAATAGGTTATTTAGGGGTTACATATCTGTACACACCCTTAGCCTAATACTTGGTTGCTGCAGCTTTGGCAGCGATTACAGCTTCAAGGCGCCTTGGGAAAGAAGCTACGAGCTTGGCACACTTGTTTCTGGACATTTTTGCCCATTCCTCTTGGCATATCCTTGCAAGCTCCATCAGGTTGGATGGGGAGCGTCGGTACACAGCCATTTTCAGCTCTTTCCACAGATGTTCAATTGGAGTCAGGTATGGGCTCTGGCTGGGCCACTCAAGGACATGCACAGACTTTCTCCGAAGCCACTCCTTTGTTCTTTTGGCTGTGTGCTTCGGGTCGTTGTCATGTTGGAAGGTAACCCTTCACCCCAGAGCGCTCTGGAGCAGGTTTTCTTTAAGGATCTCGGTGTACTTAGCTGCATTCATCTTTCCCTCTATCAGGACTAGTCGCCCCGTTCCCGCTGCTGAAAAACATACCCACATAATGATGCTGCCACCGCCATGCTTAACTGTAAGGATGGTATTAGCCAGGTGATGAGCGGTGCCTGGTTTCCTCCAGACGTGACGCTTGGTATTCAGGCCAAAAAGTTCAATTTTGGTTTCATCAGACCAGAGAATCTTGATTCTCATGGTTTGAAAGTCCTCTAGGTGCCTTTTGGCAAACTCCAAGCGGGCTGTGATGTGACTTTTACTAAGGAGGAGCTTCCGTCTGGCCACTCTACCATAAAGTCCTGATTAGTGGAGTGCTGCCTGGATGGTTGATCTTCTGAAAGGTTCTCCCATCTCCACAAGGATACACTGGAGCTCTGTCAGAGTGACCCTCGGGTTCCTGCTCACCTCCCTGGCCAAGGCCCGTCTTCCCCGATTGCTCAGTTTGGCCGGGCGGCCAGGTCTAGGAAGATTCTTGGTGGTTCCAAACTTCTTCCATTTACGAATGATGGTGGCCACTGTGCTCTTTGGGACCTATAAAGCTGCAGAGATTTTTCCATGCCCTTCTCCAGATCTATGCCTTGACACAATCCTGTTTCTGAGGTCTGCAGATAATTTCTTTGACCCCATGGCTTGGAGTTTGCTCTGACATGCACTGTCAACTGTGGGACCTTATATAGGCAGGTGTTGCCAATCCCCAATCATGTCCAATCAATTAAATTTATCACAGCTGGATTCCAATTAAGTTGTAGAAACATCTCAAGCAGTATCAGTGGAAACAAAATGCACCTCAGCCCACTTTTGGGTGTCATATCAAAGGGTGGGCACACTTGTGTACATATGATATTTTACATTTTTATTTTTAATAAATTAGCACAAATGTCTAAAACCTGTTTTCACTTTGTCATTATGGGCTATTTTGTGTAGAATTGTGAGACAAAAAATGAACTCAATCTATTGTAGAATATGTCTGTAACGTAATAAAATGTGGAGAAGGTGAAAGGGGTGTGCAGACTTTCCGGCATGACTGTATATACAGTACACACTTCTGGTGCAGAAACAGCACACGAGATCCCCCCTTGTACCAAAATACCACCCTAGTCATGTGTATCTATCCAGAGAATAAAAAACTAATTAAAAAACATGGCTGCTTTTAAGTATATTAATTTGCCGTATTTACGCAATTCTTTTTTACCATTACATTTTGAAATGCATTATTTTGACCACATGGGAATGAATTTTTTTCCCAGAATTTTCAGTTAATCTTGTGGAAACATTATTATGTAATATTTTTTACATTATATTTGGGGCCTAATTATGTAATATGGGCATTCTGAAGCAAGAGAGAGTTGACACTGACAGTAATTATTGCTGCACCGCTTTCACTGAGCTCATTGGTTAATGTGTCACACTCCTCTGTAGTTTTACTATTGTGTGTGCTTTACTGTGCCTCCTGTGAGAAGAAGACTCATGAGGATTGGAGACAAAATAAAAAAATTTAATCATGACAGTTGTTCATTTTGTAAATAATACATAGCCACACCTCTCCGTGTGTGGGCTGTGCTCGTGAAGAGTATTTAAACATGAGAGACAGCCACATCCTGTCCTGAAAGCATGGAGGTGATATGGACAACGATGGTTCTGGCACTGGTGGCTGGTGCTCTCACCCTGGCAAAGGGAAGGTCTGGGTCGGGTTGCAGACTGCAGGGGACCCCCAGGCCTGCTTCGTTCTCCCAGCCTGGGGACTTTGTGATCGGAGGCATTTTTACCATCCACAACTATATGACCACCACTGAGCACAACTACAGCAGCCGACCAGAAGCACCGTACTGTACGGGGAGGTCAGTGAAGGGAGGAAGAGTGTTGTGCAGTGTGGAGGCCAATGTGTGGACAGCCATGTTTCTGATTCTGGAAATGCATAAATAAATATCAATAACATGTTTTGAAATGTATTACTTAGATCAATTGCAGAGTGTAGGGTAAATATATTGTAATTTAAATGGCTAAACATTTATTACATTATGACCTAAACAGGTTTACTCTTCATCTTAAAAGACAAGCCTGTTAAGGTTTTGGTTTAATGAATATTTTCATTGTTGTTTTATCATGTTACACATTATTTACCTGATATACACTTCATTTCACTTTTGTTGTTTCAGTTCTAGCATAAGATATCTTTTCCATCATTTTGGCCTTCAATATATGTCCCTACAGCAATCAAGTATTCACATACACCTTTTGGTTAAAAGAGAAAATTTAGCAACTGTAGAAATATATATATTCTGTAATAACTATAGTCAAATAACTATAAAATATATAGATGAGCTGGGACAATTTAGTATAACCCCAATACCACGATGGTGTGCCCAGGTAATGCGCCACTCTTATTTTTGTCGAAATAAAAAATTATTATTATATATAATTATATTATTAACCCCTTGGCGCAGATGGCAAATTTCACCTATTTAGGGGGTGCTCTGTTTAAGACTTTCTACCTCCAGGTGTGAGCATCACATAAACTTGGCTTAAATGGCTTAAATGAAACAAGACAGGTGTACCATTTACAATACAAACTTAGATTTGTTTATTTTCATAATTTAAGTCAAAATAAAGTGCAAAGAAACTAAAAACTGTTTTTCTTTAGTTTGCTGAGAGCTACATAAGTGAAATCGGTAATATATATACATCTCCTGGATCATAAACTCCATGTCCACAAGTTTTGCAAAACCTGAGGATGATATGCAGAACTACTAAAGGTCTATGATGCAAAATATCATAGATATGGACTAATGGACAACAGTGTACACTGTTGTCCATTAGTGTCTCCAAATCTATCCAAATGGCTAAATTGTGCACTGCTCTAAATAAATAAAAAATTATGATATTTAACTACAAATCAACAGCTTTGGCTCATAAAACTCACCTTTGCAACATTTTCAAGTGGGAATTACAATATTTTCATCAGTATAGGGGGTAGATATCTATGGGTCCAAAACCCCTATGCAAAACATGTCATAAAATGAATAAAATTAGTTTTGTCCATTATAAAGCATATACATTTGCTCCTTCTGATGGCTTAAGATAAAAACATTGATATCACAGTGTTACATACACCTAAATATGTTGCCTAATCATTCACTCTTGTACCTCAATAAAACATCACTTGTCCCTGTACTCTACAGTATGTATGCTTTTGTCCTGGGATTGCATTTTTCTGTAGTTTTTTTACATTTTTTAAATTTTCCTATTCATAATGACTCCAAGGAAATGTTTACCTTAATCTACCACATATCAGCGCACAGTAAATTGGAATGAGCATTTGTCATGCCCTAAGAGACAAGTATATACGCCATAGCCTATATTATGTGCGATAACATGAACATAAAATAGTATTCCACCATCTACAAAATGCTGCCAAATGTTCTATCTTCAATGAACATCGGTAGCCTACATCAAAAATACATTTAACGAGTGCACTACAGTATGTGAAATGCACTCAAAATGCTAAAATAACAATAGGGCTATCAAACCTATTGGAAAGACAGTGCTCGAGTGGAAACACGAACGTACATATGTAGCCAGCGAGACCAACGGCATTTTAGACGCAAAAATACATACATATCGGAAAAGTGAAACTCTCCTCCCTAATGCGTTTTCTACAGAGCTTGCGTAATACGAGACCGTTAAAACGAAAACTGCCGTTACGCTGGGCTGCAGTAAATTGTTCAAAGCACCCCAAAAAAACGTGGCATATACCTTTGCTAAGGTTATAGTGTACTCTATTGGATAAAAAAGCTGACAATTAAACCAGAATGAACTGGAATGAATGAGACAGGCTTACAGGGAATGGGGGTATTACCAGGGGCGTGTCTAGAACATTTTGAATGGGGGGGCCAGGCTGGGGCACAGACCCAGAGGAGGGGGGCCAGCCATCAAGGCTTACCTTTTTTTTTTTTTTGCCGCGTACAGCAGACACACGTGTATTTATACGACCAAACCTTAGCCCTAGCCTTAACCCTAGCCTAACCTTTTTTTAATACCTGCCCCTGATTCTAGGTAATCATATACAGTGCCTTCAGAAAGTATGAACACCCTTTCAAATATTGCTGTTTGACAGCTCAAATTAAGATATGTTTAAATGGGCTATTTGGTACTCATCTACACAAAGTGCTCTATAATGTCAAAGTGGAGTAAAATGTTTAGATATTTCACTATTGGATACACCAGAGCTTATTTTTAAGCCTTACAGCAAAGGGTGTATTTTTTTCTCTACTTTGACATTATAGAGCACTTCATGTGAATGAGTAACAAAAAAAGTCAATTGAAATGTTAATTTGAGCTTTCAACATAGCACAATTTGAAAAAAATCCAATGGGTTTGGATACTTTCCAAAGGCACTGTACATATATTAAATGTTGCATTATACATTTCCAAACTGTATGGTTGAATATCCCCTCAAGATTGTAGCACTTGTTCAGATTTCCATTTTATTCTTCTGCTTCAATATTATTCTACTGTTCTATCATAACCAATATACTGAAAGATAATGCCTTTTATTTACCCTTTATTGTATAGTGTCCCCTTACTGTGTACAGTTTTGCAGGTAGTTAAATAGTCATGCAAATCTTCAATACCCATGTAGTATAGAGAAAAGTAAGATTATAAATAAATGTGTTTGTACCCAATAAAGTCAAAATAATTCTGTACACTATTATAGCTAACTGCCTGTAGCTACACTACATAAATGGCCATTAGGTGGCGACAACCAGTAGGGGTAAGTTAAGAGCACCCCTAAAACAAAATAAAATAGCATGAGAATAAATGGATACAGTCCAGGTCAGAATGAACGTTTTAACAGTTAAATTGTTTATTCAGAATATTAAAGATACAAACATAAATAAATAACTATTTTACATAGGCTATTAACAGTATGAAAATGGATAAAAGGCCATAAAAGCAAAGTAAATAGAAAAGTGCTACGTACAATATTCACAGTAGTTCGTACAGTACACAGTACAATGAGGTTTTGAATAGGGGTGCTCCGATCAGCATTTTTGGGGCCGATCACCGAAATGATGACCGGCCGATACCGATCAAGGAAAATTGGCCTCTCAATATTTTCAATCTTAATTGTCTCTAAATATTGTAACGTTATCCCTATTTTATGATGCATCCTTTTTACAACTTCTGTGTATGTGAAAGTGTGCTATACAAATAAAATTCATTATTATTATTTCTATTTATCATGTAACATTATTCTTAACAACATTGTATATTAAGTATTAAAATTAAGAGATGACGAAGTATAATGAATTGACAACTGTTCATTTATTGTCAGGCAACATTCCACACACTCTAGTCTAGAGACACTCTCTTAACACCTTTGCGCATTTTTTTGCTCAACTGAGACATTCGTTGCTACTGCAGCCGAACTATTATTGGAAATCACAAACTCTGTGTTTTACATTTATTGGTACACGGTTCGTGACGATTTCTGCCGAATACGTCGTTTCTAAGTGCCACTATTTCCCTGTGGCAAGTCCATTTATCAAGCAACCCCCCACCTAGTCTATACCTACCTATGCGTGGCATAGTGGACAATAGCGTCTATGTTTGAGTTCATAAATATTTTTATTCATCATATAAAATTAGAATAACGTCATAGCAACGAGATAAACCCAACAATAGCCTGATCGTATGCCAGAAAAGCCGTGAAAAGCCCTGCTCACTCAAATGCAAAATAAACTGTGAAACTCATTCTACCATGTATTCTACTAGCTAGCTATATATGCTACTAAATATGAAATAAATATAGGCTACAATCCTACCATTGGTTTTACACATCGAGATGTTCCTTTCAAAATCCAGTTGTCATTTATTGTCTGGTACAATCGGTTTGAGAAATATACAACACTTTATACCGCTATTACACTATCTGAAACGTTGCGGCGTAATACCCCCATGCCCTGTAAGGCTGTCTCATGCATTACAGTTCATTCTGGTTTAATTGTCGGCTTTTGTATCCAATAGAGTACATTATAACCTTCGCAACGGTATATGCCAGTCTTTTTGGGTGCTTTGAGCAATTTACTACAGCCCAGCGAAACGGCAGTTTTCGTTTTAACTGTCTAGTATTATGCAAGCGCTATACAATACGCATTATGCAGGGGAATTCCCCTTTTGCGATATGTAAGTATTTTTGCGTCTAAAATACCGTTGGTCTCGCTGGCTACATACCTACGTTCGTGTTTCCACTCGACCACTGTCTTTCCAATATGTTTGATAGCCCTGTTGTTATTTTCGCATTTTGAGTGCATTTCATACTGTAGGCTAGTGCAATCGTTAGCTAAATGTATTTTTGAAGTAGGCTACCGATGTTCATTGAAGATAGAACATTTGGCAGCATTTTACAAATGGTGGAAAACTTTTTTTTTTTTTTTTGTTCTTCAGCGACGACAGCGTCAAATGATCTTGCATCTTCTCAGCGGCAGACGTTAAAATGTTGTTTGCTGAATGCTGAAGTGAGGCGGCTAGCTCTGTCATTGGAAGATGCAACTTTGGTTCCGCCTCATTTTATGTCCATTCCCATTGGGCTACAGAGGCTTCTTTCATCGATACTGACAAGACAATGGCCTATCATATTCCGGTTCTGGTAGGGGGGGCACCAGGGGTGGCCAATCAGATTCTAGTGGGGGCCAGACCACTGGCCCCCCCCACTGGCACCGCCCCTGGGTATTACGCGTCAACGTTTCAGATAGTGTAATTTTTGTAAAGTGTTGTATATTTCTCAAACCGATTGTACCAGACAATAAATGACCACTGAATTTTGAAAGGAACATCTCCATGCGCAAAAGCAGTGGTAGGATTGTATATTTATTTCATATTTAGGAGCATATATTGCTAGTAGAATAGGCTACATGGTAGAATGAGACAGTACTTTCACAGTTTATTTTGCATTCGAGTGAGCAGGGCTTTTCACGGCTTTTCTGGCATACGATCAGGCTATTGTTGGGTTTATCTCGTTGCTATGACGTTATTCTAATTTGATATGATAAATAAATATATTTACGAACTCAAACATAGACGCTATTGTCCACTATGTCACGCATGGGTAGGTATAGATAGGTGGGGGGGGTGCTTGTTAAATGGACTTGCTACAGGGAAATCGTGACACTTAGAAACTCCGTATTCTGCAGAAATCGTCACGAACCGTCTACCAATAAATTTAAAACAAAGAGTTTGTGATTTCCACTAATAGTTCAGCTACAGTAGCAACGAATGTCTCAGTTGAGCAAAAAGGTTCCGCTTATACGCAAAGGGGTTAAATATAAATTATCGCCATTTCATACCTAGTTGCATGTTCTGTTTTGTTTCCGTCATTCTGTGTCACTCTTAATATTGTTGTTTCCGACAGTTTGGATTTCCGGGAAGTGCGCTTTGCTAGAACCATGGTTTTTGCCATCAAGGAAATCAACAACAGCTCAGAGCTCCTGCCAGGTGTAACTTTGGGCTACGAGATACATGACTCCTGCTCGTCTGTGCCAGTGGCCGTGAGGTTGGCTTTCCAGCTGGCCAATGGCATCGAGCCAATTTATTTTCCCAACCAGTCCTGCTCAAAGTCTGCCACTGTGCATGCTGTTGTGGGCGCGTCTAGCTCTACGCCCTCCATCGCTATGTCCCGACTTCTTGGACCTTTCGGCATCCCTCTGGTGAGCTTCTCTTGCCCAGTCCTCCAGTGCACATTCCAATAAATTACCTGAATTTATTACTATTCTATATTTATACTGCATTTGACATATAGAGAAAATATAGAGCCATTAACTAGGGATGCTCCAATACCGATCCTGGTATCGGTATCGGGTCCGATCGTGTGCTCATGTACTCGTGCTCCGATTATAAACGGTTATTCGTAGAACTTTGTGGTCAGACTTTGGAACTTAGAAAATTACAATAGTCCGTCGAGTTTGAGCACAGTCTATCATGTAAACCATGTTAATTTCACCTAGGATATATGTCTGCAATAAACAGACAAATGGACAGTGTTGGGGTGTAGTGTAACTAAATGTAGTGTGGTTTAATTTAATTTTGCAGCAGTTTTCTGGTAGTTCAACTAATTCAAATGTGTGTAATGGTTGTAGAAGTTGAATACTTCTTTGTCATATTGAGGTGTAGTTAAATACATGAACTACCAACTACTTTTGGCCCTAAAATATATATATTTTTCCAAATCCCTTTGAGAAAATACCGCCTCCTTTCTCTCTTTCCCCTCTAATCCTGCCTGTTGAAAAACACTCCACTGTAGTTGCCAACGGCCAACTGCCAATTACCACACATTACTAGTTCTCCCCACTGAGCTCAATAGTGGTTCTCCCCATGTACAAAAAGGCATTGCTCACACGCGCGCCATGTCTGGAAACAACCATGGTCATACTTAGTACGAGCGAACTCAACATAAATAAATTTCTTTGCAAGCCAAAAATGCAAACCATCTCCACAGCAAAGACAACAAACACAAATCTAAGAATCTACATGAAGGTCGGTATTACCATATGGCCAATTAAAAAAATTTAACGTTAAATTAAAAGATAAAATATTCTGCTTTCTCATGTAAGATTCAAAAAAGATTATTTTTTTACAAAAGTAGTAAACAGAAAATGTTGCCTTGGCTTCAAATAGTGTAAAAATTAAGAGTTTATTAAGGTGGAATTCATATTCATACTCATATCCAAAATTTTAATTAGGAGGCCGACAGCACTACAAAACTCCCAGGCACTCTCCAATGAAAAAAGGTATTATTTAGCTATATCATCATAGAAAAGCGAAATAATTAAGCCTTTTAAAGCTTTTTCACTGGACATTGAGTGCCTTGGAGTTTTGTAGTGCTGTCGGCATACTAATTAAAATTTTCTTCTATTAAAACTATTTTTTTGTTATAATAAAATAAAATAAAAAAGTTAAATTTGTAGTTTGAACTATATTTCTCTTTATGGTAGTTTGGCTGTAGTTCAATGTGAAGTGAGAGTAGTTTCCCCAACACTGCAAAAGGAAAATATTTTTGAATAATGAATATCTACAGATATATGTCAACAGCGCTAGTGCATTAGTGCTGAATAATAAGCGGGTATGTAGCTAGACAGATATATTGATTCACGAATATTCATAGTTATACCAAAGTTACATTCAACGTGCATCTTTCCTTTTGTGGAGCAACAGGTGAGCCATTTTGCCACCTGTGCCTGTCTTAGTGACAAACTACAGTACCCCACGTTCTCCAGGACCATCCCCAGTGACTACTTCCAAGCAGCTGCCCTGGCTAGGCTAGTCAAGCATTTCGGCTGGACGTGGATCGGGGCGGTGCGGAGCGACTCTGACTACGGGAACAACGGGATGGCCGCCTTCCTGCAGGCAGCGAGAGCAGAGGGCATCTGTGTGGAGTACTCAGAGGCGTTCTACAGGACCAACCCCCGCGAAAAGGTGCAACGCGTGGCAGAGGTCATCCGCAGGTCCACAGCCCGCGTCATTGTGGCGTTCATTTCCTCGGGCGACATGCTGGTCTTACTGTCAGAGCTGGAAGGCAAAGCGCTGGCCCCGCTACAGTGGATTGGGAGTGAGTCATGGGTCACTGACCGCAAGATGTTGCGGTTTCCTCTGTTCGCTGGTGCCATCGGCTTCAGCATTAGCCGCTCGGTCATTCCAGGGCTGCGGGACTTCCTGCTGGACCTGGGGCCAGAGCAGGTTTCCCGCTCACCTGTCCTCACAGAGTTCTGGGAGAGCGCTTTCGGCTGCAGCCTGGGAGGAGGTCAGACCACAGCGGGTTGGAAACCATGCGATGGAAAACAGAATCTGCGAGACCTGCAGAATCCTTACACGGACACATCCCAGCTGCGCATCTCCAACATGGTATACAAGGCTGTGTATGCTATAGGCCACGCCATGCACAGCATCATCTGCACAGATGAACCTAACACTCCACCCCACTGCAACACAAGTATCCGAGTTGAGCCGCAGCAGGTAAACAGTCCATTACACAGTCTTTCAAATATAATCTCATACTAATGATGCTTCGTGCATGAAGTGCACAAAGCAAAGTTCTGTCAGGAAAACGTAGCTGCAGCCGACCAATGTTCTCATACTCAACTAATCACATGCACACTTCACTAATGGAGCGGCCCTTTTAAAAATGAGTCAGATCTCTCCCATACTGCTTTTGCCTGACTGCTCTTGTTTGCTTTGCTGCTGCTGGTTCTAAAACATTTGCCGCTCACGCTCCACCACCCCAGCTTCCATATGTTGTTTGTATCTGCTTCTATGTACTGGGAGTTTTGGTATATCTCAATTCAGTAGCGGAGATGTGTCGTGCTCCCTGTTTGATAGGTAGTGCATGCTGGTGCGTGCATGAGAGGAACATAGAGCAGATCCATTCAGCACCAAACCAAAATAACAATATATTCATTCACATATTGAATATGTGAGTTGTCCTGACAGAAATTACATGATGATGATAATTATTTGTATTTGGCTGATGCCCTATTCCAGGATGACTTACAGAATACCAGTTGTTATCTGAATGCTGGAATCTGAAACACCTGATAATTTTCATGCTGGTCATAAGAACCTGGGAAAGTGTAAGTGAGTGTAAGTTGTGATGGTTACTAGCAGGTATACTGTCAGCTCTTTGACTCCCTCCCATCAGGTCACAGAGCACCTGAGAAAAGTGAACTTCTCCAGGAACGGGTACAAAGTCGCCTTCGATGCCAATGGGGATCCTGTGGCTACGTATGAGTTTGTGAACTGGCAGGTGACGAGGGATGGGCACATGGAGTTTTTGACCGTGGGCTACTATGATGCATCTGCTCCGGATGGACAGGTGTTCATCGTGAAAAAGAATATTACCTGGGCAGGCGGCCAGCCACAGGTAATTTCACCTTGAATTTTCAATTCATTAGACAGATATGGGGGCATGTTGGGAGTCAGCATAATGTTGTGATATTTGTCTGAAGGTGCCTGTGTCAGTGTGCAGTGAGAGCTGTCCCCCAGGCACTCGGAAGGCTGTGCAGAGAGGAAGGCCTGTCTGCTGCTATGACTGTGTGCCCTGTGCTGAGGGAGAAATCAGCAATGCTACAGGTACAGAAAAGGAGGAATAGTTTACTCTATGTAGCATATTAAGGGGTCGATTTACTATGATCCCAAATAAGGGGTGTTATTTTGCGGGCGCAGCCAAAGTATTTGCACGTTATCATTTCACACTTTATGGGTGATCAACTAAGAGCCATTATGTAAATTACTCCAGCCGCAAACAGCCATATTTAAATGAGATTTTGCGTGTTTGGAATGGTTATACTGTAAGAAAATGGTGAAAAGACTGGCAGCAATGTTGTCGTTTTTATGGTATTTTTATAAAGCACAACTGAAATTTGGTATAACTTTGGGTTGTGTAATTACCTGACCATGATATGAGTCACAATGGTGGCAAAATATGTTTGTTAGTTGCTCTGTGCTCCCCTGGGGTGATAATCCAGAATAGGGCATTTGTCCCGCTCCATTCACTTCTATAGGTCAGCAAAAATGGTCTCAAAATGATACTGCTAGCATGTACACGAACGCGAATGAAGCTGATACAAACAACAAACAGTCCTCGTATATATTGTTTTTTTGTGTAATTAAAATTATTTATAAAAGTACTATTGTCTTCAATGTTGTTAGCAAGCTACCAGAAAAGACTAGCAAAATGTCAGCAGGTTTGTTTACCATAGATATATACTACCAGGAACGCTTGCTTCCGTGGAAATTTGGACCAATAAGTGGTTTATGACACATCGGCGCATTAACGCTGTTTCTGGCGCAAGAATTACCTACCGGATCTACGTTCCAAATAAAATATGAAAAAGCCAGGAAAGGGCCAAATAATAATAATAAAGAAATATGTACGAAGACTGGTTATTGTTTGTATTGACAGAATCCGCTTCGTTTGCGTTCGTATACGTGCTAGAAGAGTCATTTTGAGATGATTTTAGCTGCCCTATAGAAGTGAATGGAGAGCAACAAATACCATATTCTTGATTATCACCCCAGGGGAGCTCAGAACAACTAACAAACATATTTCCCCACCATTTGGACTCATATCATGGCCAGGTAACTACACAACCCAAAGTTCTACCAAAGTTCAGTAGTGCTTTAAGTGTAGGGTATAGGCTACTGTTACACTGAACGAGATGACGGTTTATTACGAACTGTTTTACTGGATGTGTCTTAGATTTTGCCAGGAGTTACAGATGTTTGACAGGACTGAAATTATCATTAACTATGTTCAGCCTACTAGCACCAAGCCTATTTCATTTGATCATGGGTTTTCTTTCTATAATGTTTTGATTTGCTTGTTATTCACTGTTTGTTAAAATAGACATTGTATTGCTTGTTTGATTCAAATAGTTACTCTTGTATTCTGTAACATGATTTTATTCATGATTGAAAAATATTCTTACTGTTCATGATGTAGCCTATGTAGGCTATCCACAAATACTCTTCTAGTGCATTTTGAGCGTTAGCTAGAATTGTCCATTTATTTAGCCCCCATTGTTACCATCGAACTATATAGAAAACTAGAAACCACAAGGTGGGCGTGTCCTGAAATCAGGTTTTTTAGTAGGCTAGCACCAAAAAAGCTGAAGGGGGGCGACATGTAATGGTGCATCGCCCTGTCTTCGCCCATAGACTGCCAGCAAAATCCGAGCGCTGTCATGTCGTAATTAGCGTACTTTTTAACGATGTTAGAAATAAATTATAATTATAATAGTAGATTTCACTTGCGATAATGAGGACCATGTATTATATCACAATCTCTGGAAATTCTTTTTTTTTTAATTCAGAGGGTTGACCGGGTTGACCAGCATTCATTTATGCTCTGCGCCCAGCCTACGGATGTCGGGAAGCACAATAAAGACAACAGCCTCCTCTTGGCTCCGGTCAGCCTGAGGAGGAAAACTTTTTTTGTTGTTGGTACAACCAAAGCCCATAGAGAGAGACTAGGCCTATACAATCTCTGGTACAGAGAAAGACTTGATATTCAATAAGATACCTGTGTCAGAAAGCGTCTTTAATGTTTTTAATTAGTTTAGATAGGTAACGTTAGCTACAAGCTAGCTGAAGGATAAGATAGCTAACTAGCTAGCTATTGCTATCAACAAACTATTAATTATAGAGTTTGGTGATTCCTCTCCTAGTTTCCAGCATAGGCTGGCTAACGTTAGCTAACTGCAAGTAATCAATCGTCGGTCAGGGACGTGATAATTCAAAAAGGTTATATGTATAATCAACTGATTTACAGTTGAAGTTATATTGTTCAAAATAGCCCTTATTCACCAAGGTATTACACACATTTTCCTTTAGCTTTTACTTTATTTTAAATGAACAATGTCTTTAGCCCTATTCGGACGGGATAGGTTTTACAGGGGGAGGTGGGGTAATGTAATAATTACCGGAGGAGCTCCGCTATTTTAGTCCCGTCTGAATCTGCCATGTCCGTAACTTTTACGGACTGCGCGCTCCCGCGCCAGTAAAGATTCCGGAGTCTTTTACCTCCTGTTAAATGTCCTGTAAAAATTACCCCAGGTTAAAGCAATCCCGTGCGAATTGACATGTCTGGTAAAATTCTGTTATTTCCTGTGAGAAATTAGTTTTCCCGTCTTTTCTCCTGGTTTTTCACATAAGCTCTATATGCTCTCTTCGGTCCAAGTGCAAGCCACAACTATTGGCTGATTTCTAAATTAATGTAACGTTACCTAAAATAAGAAGACAGAGAGCAAAAAAAACAAAAAAAGGCTCAAAAGTAGGCTACAGTGGGGCAACGCTTGTGGCAGCTTTAGGTAAGCTGTTGTAGCTATAGCCTTACATGTATGTTATGGCCTAATATTGTTTTTTTCAAACTAACGTTAATAAAGATGTGTAATTCAGGATTCCTCGCGCTTTTTGTGGACATGTTTGCCATGCCAACATTGTCTCCACGTAGTAGTTTTTTTTGGCGCCTGCATCTTTTCAATTGCTCCCTGACAGTGATTTTCTACCAGAAGCAATCAGTTTGCAGTGAAGATAAGATGTGCAAAGTTGTATGACTCGTGGGGAACATTTTCGGTGTGACGACAACATGGAGTAGACACTCCCATCTCTGCAAGACGCTAGACGCTCTAGACGCTGTTTACGGAGATACTTTATCCCGTCCGAATCGGCCACTAACATTACGGACATCCTGTGGTAATCATTACTTTACAGCCCTGAAAACTTATCCCGTCCGAATAGGGCTTTTGACAGCTGCAGAGATATATCGGTGGGAAGCACATAAAACACAACAGTATTGGCTCCGGTCAGCCAGGATTAAACTATTTTCAGAAACATGTACGTATTGGTGGTAGGCTACAACTCAGACTGGATGTTCAATAACATACATAACGTCAAGTCCTGCAATGTAGGATTACTTAGTTAGCTGGATAGCTAACTGAACATACTAAAACCGGGAACAGCTCTTTTTACTTCAGTCCGTATTCCAGAATTGGGATGTTTTTTTCTCGGTGCAGTAGTGGTATCCAGCTAAGAAATCCTGCTTAGGTAGCTATACCCCCTGCTGTGTCAGAAAGCGTTTTTAATGTCTTTAAATCGATTCGATAGGTAGCTAGATAAAATAGCTAGCTAAGTTAACTGCAAATAATTGTCGGCCAGGGACATTTAAGCTGATAAACCTAGGAGGTTATGTGTGAATTACGCTGCAATCAACCGATTTAACGTTAACTACGGATGAAGAGATGATAATTTGTGGTAACGTTAGCTAACGTAACAGTTTTGGGGAGTATATTTCAGGTGCTTAATTTTTGACTGTACTAATACAAAAGCCTCTTGGACAATCCAGCAGGTTGTCATAGCTCTGACTAGCTAGCACTGGAGGAAGCATAAATAACGTTACCGCATAGGCTACAAAGTGACTTAAGTAAGATGGGCATAGGCTAGTTGTAATTTTCATGCTGTATTAGTTGTTTGCTGTGTATATGTAGCTGTCGTATAAAACACAAATTTAGCTGTTTTTCTCCTTATGTTAGGACAAAAACAACTTGGCTTGTTTGCATGTTCATTGCCTAGCTGAACCACCGAACTGTTATAGTTCACACGAACGTAATTTTCGTCGATTAGTAACTAAAGTTACCGAGTGGGCTTTAAGATATCCTTGTAAAACTTTTGTCAAATAGTATAGTTTAAAATATTTCTGTAATGATGAATTACTAAATCAGAACAGATTATTTATTCAAAATAGCCTTTATTCACCAAGACACACAAGACATGCTAGGCTATTACACAAATCTGCTTATCACTTGATCACTTATATTATGAATGTAGCTTTCTAGGTTCTAAAAAAAGACTATACTATAACATTAAGTTTCTTTAGGCGACTCTACCATCTACTCTCAGTTGACATTATCATACTGCTGGGCGCCACGATTTCTGAACCACGACAAACACCGTGAGTGAAGTGAGCTGTTATTGGCGGCAGTGGCTATCGACAATCTTTAAGGAAATGGTGCAAACTGGCCCGGAGTGGGCGGGGATTTGGTAAAATGGGCGGAGAATGCTGGCTTCAACGGAATTAATGGGAGAGATCCAGCTTGTAGTTTCTAGTTTTCTATATAGTTCGCTGATGGTTACGCAATCATTTAGAACGTTCAGTTATAGACACACCCATACGTGTCTTGCTACGATGACAGCCGTCTTCTTATCGATTCCGTGTCTTAATACTTGCTTTCCATTTGTTCTAAAATGCACCCGCAAATACCTTTCCCAAACTTCCTTTCTTGCTTAGTAAATTACATTGCACGTACTAAAGTAATCAATTTGCATGACCAACTCCTAGAATTTCACAAAATACTGTAGGGACACCCAATTTTGCATATTCATTCAGGCTAACCCGCAAAAATGAGAAATCTTTACATTTTAGCACACGCAATCATCTTTACACCTCGATAGTTGATCACCTCGCCTTCGACTTTTTGTGGGTGGTAAGTTTTACGGGATGCTTGGAGAACCCTTTTTGATGGCCTATGCCGCAGGAGGGGTAATAGGCATAAGTAAGTAAGTAACAGTTTTACATGTGCTTTTGTACACGCAAACCTTTAGTAAATCGACCCCTAAATGTATTACAACTTAATGTATTCATGCAAGACAATGTTGATGAGTTTAATTTTGGGGCAAGGATCTATAGCAGACAATGTTAATGATTTTAGTTTTGGTGTAAGGATCTGAAACAGAAAACGAGTCACATCCATGTTTCAATCCCACAGCCCTCTTTTTCATGCCCTGACCTCTTCTGCACACTCCTGAACAATGAGGTTTTCTCTCTTTTGTGCAGATTCCCTGGACTGCATCATCTGTCCAGCTGACTTCTGGACGAATGCTGAGAAGGATGAATGTGTACCCAAGCCTGTTGAGTTCTTGTCCTTCCACGAGGTTCTGGGTATCATCCTGGCAGCATGTTCAGTGACTGGGGCCTGCATGGCCATCACGGTGGCTGCCGTGTTTTACAGACACAGGGACACACCCATTGTGAAAGCTAATAACTCAGAGCTGAGCTTCCTGCTGGTCTTTTCATTGAAACTGTGTTTCCTTTGCTCTCTTACCTTCATCGGCCGGCCCTCTGATTGGTCATGTATGCTGCGCCACACTGCGTTTGGGATCACCTTTGTCCTCTGCATCTCTTGTGTTCTGGGGAAAACAATAGTGGTGTTAATGGCCTTCAGGGCTACACTTCCAGGCAGTAATGTCATGAAGTGGTTTGGGCCTCTGCAGCAGAGACTGAGTGTTCTTGCTTTCACTCTCATACAGGTCCTTATTTGTGTGCTTTGGTTAACAATATCCCCTCCTTTCCCCAACAAGAACATGAAGCACTACAAAGAAAAGATCATTCTAGAATGTGATGTAGGATCAGCAGTGGGGTTCTGGGCTGTACTGGGTTATATTGGACTCCTCTCTATATTGTGCTTTGTTTTAGCTTTTCTGGCTCGTAAACTGCCTGACAACTTCAATGAAGCCAAATTTATCACGTTCAGCATGCTCATATTCTGTGCAGTCTGGATCACCTTTATACCAGCTTATGTCAGCTCACCTGGAAAGTTCACTGTAGCAGTGGAGATCTTTGCAATTTTAGCTTCCAGCTTCGGTCTGATCATTTGCATTTTTGTCCCTAAATGTTTTATAATATTGTTTAGGCCTGAACAAAATACCAAAAAGCACATGATGGGGAAAATGCCATCAAAATCTCTCTGAAACACAAAGAAATGTCAGTAATGTTGATGGATGATTGTATTTAAAATGTGTGTTATTCTGCTACTGTATGTTTCTTTGAGTGGAAAAACATACATATCAGTAAATATCTCTGAGGTCCATATTTTTACCTCTAATATTAACTAACTGGAACAACAGACCGTCAGGGATGGATGAATTGGGGTATTTGTGTTTTCCGGCATTTGTGTACATTGTGTAATTGTTCAATCCTCACTCAAAACACACCAAGCAAAAGAACAAGACTTACAAGTTCCTTGGAGAGCAAAGCCTGCCTGCTGTTGCTGGAGGGCAGGTAGAGTCAGTCTCACTCTGTTGGGAGCTGCAGAGGGGAGATGGTGGTATTGCTGAAGTGGATTTCAGCTGCCAGCCTGACAATATGATAGCGATATAAACATCACTGCTGGGGGTGCTTATTTTTCAGGACTGGGAGGGCATAGCTGTTTTCAGCTCATTGTTTTGGGAGGGGAGACTTGTTTTTGTTTGGTGATCTTTTGATTGAAAAGCCCAGTTTGAATACGACTTTAGAAAGGGACTCCCACAAATATCCAGCAGATGCAAATAAACACAGCATGATCAGATGCTGTTTACTGTTTATCCACCAGCCATTTTCCATCTAACAGGAGGGGTGAACAGAACTTACTGATTTTCTGAGCATAAAACCTGAAGAAAATCACCCAATTTTCTACTGTCATCCCCTTCACAGCCAGTTCACAGATAGATCTCTACTTCTGACACTTATTAGAAACATAACATTTGCCAGTTATGTCAGCATGAAACTCTTCTGTACAACAGTCCAATTAAAGTGATAATGTGGAATCCAAGTGATAACAAGTAGAGGGTTGGGTACTTGAAAGGGTTGGTAGGGACAACAGCTTTTTTTTTTTTTACAAACAGGAAAATGATTCTCATTTTAACATTTCATTGAAACTAGATTTGAGAGTAAACATTTTGAAATAACCCTCATGTAACTATATAATTAGAGAGGGATTAGTTTAGTATTTTACCCACTGCCACTGAAACATTGATGTATGATGTGAGACATGGTACAATGTAAAGCCAATTCAAGCTAAATATTAACGGTTGTTCTACGACTTTAGAAAGGGACTCCCACAAATATCCAGCAGATGTCTCCCTGGGATGCAAAGAAACAAAAGATGATCAGATGCTGTTTACTGTTTATCCACCAGTAGGGGTGAACAGGGCTTATTCTGATTTCTGAGCATAAAATTAACATCTGCAAAGTCACAGCCAATAGTGTCCATGAGACTCATTGAGCTCTGCAGTTCACACAGATAAATCTATCCACTTCTGACACACTTATAAGAAACACAGCATTTGCCACTCATGTCAACATGAAACACTATTCAGTGCAACAGTCCAATTAAAGTGATAATGTGGAATCCAAGTGATAAGAAGTAGGATATATATACAGTACACACTTCTGGTGCAGAAACAGCACTTGGCTCCCACCCTTGTACCAAAATACCACCATTATATTACATTATATTTGGTGTCTAATTATGTAATATCGGCATTCTGAAGCAAGAGAGAGTTGACACTGACAGTAATTATTGCTGCACCGCTTTCACTGAGCTCATTGGTTAATGTGTCAGTGAGTTCACACACTCCTCTGTAGTTTTACTATTGTGTGTGCTTTACTGTGCCTCCTGTGAGAAGAAGACTCATGAGGATTGGAGACAAAATAAAAAAAATTAATCATGACAGTTGTTAATTTTGTAAATAATACATAGCCACGCCTCTCCGTGTGTGGGCTGTGCTCATGAAGGGTATTTAAACATGAGAGACAGCCACATCCTGTCCTGAAAGCATGGAGGTGATGTGGACAACGTTGGTTCTGGCACTGGTGTCTGGTGCTCTCACCCTGGCAAAGGGAAGGTCTGGGTCGGGTTGCAGACTGAACGGGACCCCCAGCCCTACTGTGTTCTCCCAGCCTGGGGACTTTGTGATCGGAGGCATTTTTAGCATCCACAGCTATGTGATCACCACTGAGCACAACTACACCAGCCGACCAGAAGCACCGTACTGTACGGGGAGGTCAGTGAAGGGAGGAAGAATGTTGTGCAGTGTGGAGGCCAATGTGTGGACAGCCATGTTTCTGATTCTGGAGATGCATGAATAAATATCAATAACATGTTTTGAAATGTATTACTTAGATCAATTGCAGAGTGTAGGGTAAATATATTGTAATTTAAATAGCTAAACATTTATTACATTTTGACCTAAACAGGTTCACTCTTCATCTTAAAAGACAAGCCTGTTAAGGTTTTGGTTTAATGAATATTGTCATTGTTATTTCATTATGTTACACATTATTTACCTGATATACATTTAATTTCACTTTGGTTGTTTCAGTTATAGCATAAGATATCTTTTCCATCAGTTTGGCCTTCAATATATGTCCCTACAGCAATCAAGCATTCACATACACCTTTTGGTTAAAATAAAAAAATTAGCAACTGTAGAAATATATATATTCTGTCATTCTAGAAGTGAAATAAGCTGGGACTATTTAGTATAACCCCAATACCACAATGGTGTGCCCAGGTAATGGGCCACTCTTATTTTTGTTGAAATATAAAATTATTATTATATATAATTATATTATTAAATATAAATTATCGCCATTTCATACCTAGTTGCATGTTCTGTTATGTTTCTGTCATTATGTGTGACTCTTCATATTGGTCCCAACAGTTTGGATTTCCGGGAAGTGCGCTTTGCTAGAACCATGGTTTTTGCCATCGAGGAAATCAACAACAGCTCAGAGCTCCTGCCAGGTGTAACTTTGGGCTACCAGATCCATGACTCCTGCGCGTCCGTGCTAGTGGCTGTGAGGTTGGCTTTCCAGCTGGCCAATGGCATCGAGCCACTTTTCTTTCCTAACCAGTCCTGCTCAAAGTCTGCCACTGTGCATGCTGTTGTGGGCGAGTCTGGCTCTACGCCCTCCATCGCCATATCCCGAATTATCGGACCTTTCGGCATCCCCATGGTGAGTTTCTCCTGCCCAGTCCTCCAGTGCATGTTCTGATAAATTACCTGAATTTAATACTATACTATATTTATACTTCATTTGACATATAAAGAAAATTTAGAGCCATTAACTAGGGATGCTCCGATACCGATCCGGGTATCGGCATCGGGTCCGATCCTGTGCTCATGTACTCATACTCCGATTATAAACGGTTATTCATAGAACTTTTTGGTCAGACTTTGGAACTTAGAAAATTACAATAGTCTGCCGAATTTGAGCATTCTGTAATGTAAACCATGCTAATTTCACCTAGGATATATGTCTGCAATAAACAGACAAATGGACAGTGTTGGGGTGTAGTGTAACTACGTGTAGTGTGGTTTAATTTAATTTAGCAGCAGTTTTGTGGTAGTTCAACTAATTCAAATGTGTGTAATGGTTGTAGTTGTAGAAGTTGAATATTTTTTTGTCATATTGAGGTTTAGTTAACTACATGAACTACCAACTACTTTTGGCCCTAAAATATATATATTTTTCCAAATCCCTTTGAGAAAATACCGCCTCCTTTCTCTCTTTCCCCTCTAATCCTGACTGGTGAAAAACACTCCACTGTAGTTTCCAACAGCCAACTGCCAATTACCACACATTACTAGTTCTCCCCACTGAGCTCTATAGTGGTTCTCCCCATGTACAAAAAGGCATTGCTCACACGCGCGCCATGTCTGGGAACAACCATGGTCATACTTAGTACGAGCGAACTCAACAGAAATAAATTACTTTGCAAGCAAAAAATGCAAACCATCTCCACAGCAAAGACAACAAACACAAATCTAAGAATCTGCATAAAGGTCTGTATTACCATATGGCCAATTAAAAAAATTAAATGTTAAGTTAAAAGATAAAAGATTCTGCTCTCGCATGTAACCTGAGACGTCTATTGTTTGTACCATTGTTATTGCCTCGTTAGAAAAGATGCAAGATTTTTACAAAAGTAGTAAACAGAAAATGTTGCCTTGGCTTCAAATAGTGTAAAAATTAAGAGTTGCTCATTGCAAGGTGGAATTCATATTCATATTCATATCCAAAATTTAAATTAGTAGGCCTACAGCACTACAAAACTCCCAGGCACTCTCCAATGAAAAAAGGTATTATTTAGCTATATCATCATAGAAAAGCGAAATAATGAAGCCTTTTAAAACTTTTTCACTGGACATTGAATGCCTTGGAGTTTTGCAGTGCTGTCGGTCTACTAATTGAAATTCTCTTCAATTAAAACAATTTTGCTAGCAAAAATGACTGACCCAAAATATGTTTGGTAAAACTGAACTGATTGGACCTTCCTGATTAATTTTGTTTTTTATGAAGTATTTTGAACTACATTTCTCTTTATGGTAGTTTGGCTGTAGTTCAATGTGAAGTGAGAGTCGTTTCCCCAACACTGCAAAAGGAAAATATTTTTGAATAATGAATAACTAGATATATTTCAACAGCGCTAGTGCATTAGTGCTGAATAAACACATAAGTGTAGGTTATGGAGCTCAATAACTGACAAAAGTATTTGAATTTGAATTTAGTATATTTGAATTATATACGTGTGACATTTCATAAACTTGAATTTGTTTGTGGTGTATTTCATAAATTTGCATTTAAACGTAGATTGAAATTCAGATTTTCAAAATTCAGATCCATAAATACAAATCTCTCTGATTCAAATTTCTGAAATTCAGATTTTCAAAATTCAGATTCATGAATACAAATCTCTCTGATTCAAATTTCTGAAATTCAGGTTTTAAAAATTCAGATCCATAAATACAAATCTCTCGGATTCAAATTTCTGAAATTCAGGTTTTAAAAATTCAGATCCATAAATACAAATCTCTCGGATTCAAATTTCTGAAATTCAGGTTTTAAAAATTCAGATCCAAAAATTCAGATTTTATGTTAACTAGGCCAAAGGTGAAGCATCCGGGCTTCCCAGGAAAAGTAGAAGCTTTCGGAACTGTCAAACTCACATTTAGCCAATCACAGAGCTGCTAGACTTCAGCTAGCGGCGGCAAGTGCAGCAACGCTGTTATTCACGCCATGGTGCGGATGACGAGCCGTAACGTTAACGAGGTAAGTATATAGTTATATAGCCTACGATAGTTATATACAGGGTTGATAAACACTCAAAGCGCTGTATTGCTACTAGTGTGATATATTTTGCGTTAGCTAATAGTGGTCGAATTGTAAAATGTTTTCCGCAGGCAGGTAGCCTACATCCAATCTTGCCGTTCCTTTTCATTTATTTCAAAAAATATATTAATGTATGTAGCCTATGGAATATGTCACGTTTAGCCAAAACAAAAATGTCAGTAATAGTATGCTTACCTGCGAAACTATGTTTTAGCCTATTTTTTCCATGAATAAACGTGGCTTTTGTTAATCCTAAAGAATTGGTGTTGTTACGGATTAAAGCGCTTTATAATAAATTAAAAGGAACGGTAAGATCGGATGTAGCTACCTGCCTGCGGAAAACATTTTACAGTTCGACCACTGTACCTAACCATTGACAGCAAGCTAACGTAAGCCTGGTGCAGGTAGAGAACATTAGCTAATGCAAAATAGTCACACTAGTAGCAATACAGCGCTTTCAGTGTTTATCAACCCTGTATATAACTAACGTATATAACTATATACTTACCTGGTCCGTGTAACGTTTATCAATTTGATTTCCTGATGCACCTGAAATTGAAAAATTGAGAATTGGATTCAATATTTCAATTTTCTTTTTTTTTATCCCTGAAATAAAAGGAAAATTAACCATTCAAACTCGTTTTTCTAATTTCCTGATTTACCTTTTGTCTTATGAAAGTTGAAAATTGCATTATTGGCGTGGGTGGGTAAACCGGGGTAGTTTCTAATATCAACAATCAATGGACGGACTCAACCATGACCGTAGGGGAGCGATAACAAAGACTTCTTTCTTATTAGTCGCTGGCTTAGCCTTTTACCTTGACGTTCAGGGTACAGGATAAGTGCCAAAAATAAGACTACTGAGAGGAGCATATCTTACTTGAAGCTGGCAAATGATTTAGCAGCTGATAAGCCGGCGGTGGTAAATGAGAAGCCCTCTATTGATTGGCAGAGGCTGGTAGCTCATGTGCCTTGCTTAGCAACCCACTGGATTTGTATTTTGCAACTGACCTGGCTGGTCACTGGCATTCCTAGGCTGGTCACTCACGTACAAACACAATAAAAAACAAACACCAACCAACTCACAAAACATTTGTCTAAAAATGGCAAATGTAATCACAGTAAATAAACCATAGGCTATGCGAGTAATTGTGCTGATGTCAGTCAACAGCAACACTAACAGCATCAGTGTTTAGCCCAAATTTATAGGCTACAGCAGTAGAAGAATTGGATAAATCAAACATAAATCTGAAAGCTCATCCAATGACACAATGTCTAAAAGGCTACTGCCTACATTCTCAGCATTGAATAGTAGGATTGTTCCTGTCCAAAAGTTAAATAGTTCTGCCCCATGTTGGATTCCGACCGAGATCGCAGGGTAGCCTAAGCAGGAATTCCACCGGGCTACCTAGATATCATAAAGTTTAATGCTCGATCGGTTTTGCTTCATCATTCAAATCTTTAAACAGATTTTTAACGTGGCAATAAAACAAGTGGACTGTAATTAATCAATTAGGAGCTATGGTTTTTATTTTTAATGGGGTAAAATGACATAGGTAGGCTAAATATTTTACTTTGACAAGCCAGTTGTGGATCTCTTATCCACGGTGGCCCCCTAGTGGTAGTCGTCAACATCCCAATTACAGTTGGCCTATTCATATTTCTCTGAAATTATAAATTACAAGTTAAACCCCAAAAGTTCTGTAACCTTCATCTTGGCAAAGCCACAGACAGTAAAATGTATAAAACCCACCGTTTCTAGGCTACATCAAAAATCATGTTCCCATATAGGAACAATACTAGGCTACCTGATATTATTGAAAAGTTGTAGGCTATAACCAAACTTTCGGTTATAGTTCGCCAATGTCCAATGAAGTTGACATTTCCACAGTGACCACCTATCGCACGTGTAGCTGTAATAGCCTACATTGCTGTGGATGTAAAAACATAGCCTACCTTTTAACGTAGGCCTAATCAAAGGCTATAGAGTCTATAGCCGACACATAATAGGCTACATATTTTTATGCCTAGGCTACATATAGGCTTATGTGACGATTCTGACAAATTTATTCTGCTGCAAATATCTGATGGTAGGCAATAGGCCTCTTCTTCAATTTGAAGTTTAAAACATGGATGTGCTGCAGTAAATCATTTTTGAGATATGACACTTGGGCTAAATAAGACAAGTAGCCTAGCAAATAGGTGAAAATTGTTTCTAGTGGGCCAAAGTTAATGAGGTTAACTGATTTCCTAAGTCCTTCGCTTGAATTGAACGACTGTTGCCTCGTGGATAGCTGCAGACTCAAATTGCAAATGCAAGAGAGATGATAAATTAGCCTAATTCAGAAATTGTAAAAAAATAAATAAATCATCAATCCAGTGGGTTGCCGTGCTAGGTACGCGAGTGACCAGCCTAGGAATGCCAGTGACGAGCCAGGTCAGTTGCAAAATACAAATCCAGTGGGTTGCTAAGCCAGGCACATGAGCTACCAGCCTCCGCAAATCAATAGAGGGCTTCTCATTTACCACCGCCGGCTTATCAGCTTCTAGATCATTTGCCAGCTTCAAGTAAGATATGCTCCTCTCAGTAGTCTTATTTTTGGCACTTATCCTGCACCCTGAACGTCAAGGTAAAAAGCTATGCCAGAGACTAATAAGAAAGAAGTCTTTGTTATCGCTCCCCTACGGTCATAGTTGAGTCCGTCCATTGATCGTTGATATTAGAAACTACCCCGGTTTACCCACCCACGCCAATAATGCAATTTTCAACTTTCAAAAGATAAACGGTAAATCAGAAAATTAGAAAAATGAGTTTGAATGGTTAATTTTCCTTTTATTTCAAAATGAAAATTGAAATATTGAATCCAATTGTCAATTTTTCAATTTCAGATGCATCAGGAAATCAAATTGATAAACGTTACATGGACCAGGTAAGTATATAGTTATATACGTTAGTTATATACAGGGTTGATAAACACTCAAAGCGCTGTATTGCTACTAGTGTGACTATTTTGCGTTAGCTAATGTTCTCTACCTACACCAGGCTTACGTTAGCTTGCTGTCAATGGTTAGGTACAGTGGTCGAACTGTAAAATGTTTTCCGCAGGCAGGTAGCTACATCCGATCTTACCGTTCCTTTTAATTTATTATAAAGTGCTTTAATCCATAATAACAGCAATTCTTTAGGACGAACAAAAGCCACGTTTATTCATGGAAAAATAGGCTAAAACATTATAGTTTCAAAGGTAAGCATACTATTACTGACATTTTTGTTTTGGCTAAATGTGACATATTACATAGGCTACATACGGCGAAATTAATATATTTTTTGAAATAAATGAAAAGGAACGGCAAGATTGGATGTAGGCTACCTGCCTGCGGAAAACATTTTACAATTCGACCACTATTAGCTAACGCAAAATATATCACACTAGTAGCAATACAGCGCTTTGAGTGTTTATCAACCCTGTATATAACTAACGTAGGCTATATAACTATATACTTACCTCGTTAACATTACGGCTCGTCATCTGCACCACGGCGTTAATAACAGCGTTGCTGCACTTGCCGCCGCTAGCTGAAGTCTAGCAGCTCTGTGATTGGCTAAATGTGAGTTTGACAGTTCCGAAAGCTTCTACTTTTCCTGGGAAGCCTGGATGCTTCACCTTTGGCCTAGTTAACATAAAATCTGAATTTTTAAAACCTGAATTTCAGAAATGTGAATCCGAGAGATTTGTATTTATGGATCTGAATTTTTAAAACCTGAATTTCAGAAATTTGAATCAGAGAGATTTGTATTTATGGATCTGAATTTTGAAAATCTGAATTTCAATCTACGTTTAAATGCAAATTTATGAAATACACCACAAAAGAATTCACGTATATAATTCAAATATAATAAATTCAAATTCAAATACTTTTGTCAGTTATTGAGCTCCATAGTAGGTAGACAGATATATTGATTCATGAATATTCATAGTTAGACCAAAGTTACATTCACTGTTTAAAATGTGCATCTTTCCTTTTGTGGAGCAACAGGTGAGCCACTTTGCCACCTGTGCCTGTCTTAGTGACAAACTACAGTACCCCACCTTCTCCAGGACCATCCCCAGTGACTACTTCCAGGCAGCTGCCCTGGCTAGGCTAGTCAAGCATTTTGGCTGGACGTGGATCGGGGCGGTGCGGAGTGACTCTGACTACGGGAACAACGGGATGGCCGCCTTCCTGCAGGCAGCGAGAGCAGAGGGCATCTGTGTGGAGTACTCAGAGGCTTTCTACAAGACCAACCCCCGTGAAAAGGTGCGACGCGTGGCAGAGGTCATCCGCAGGTCCACGGCCCGCGTCATTGTGGCGTTCATTTCCTCGGAAGACTTCCTGTTCTTACTGTCAGAGCTGGAAGGCAAGGCGCTGGCCCCGCTACAGTGGATTGGGAGTGAGACCTGGGTCACTGGCCGCAAAATGTTGCGGTTTCCTCTGTTAGCTGGTGCCATCGGCTTCAGCATTAGCCGCTCGGTCATTCCAGGGCTGCGGGACTTCCTGTTGGACCTGGAGCCAGAGCAGGTTTCCCGCTCACCTGTCTTCACAGAGTTCTGGGAAAGTGCTTTCAGCTGCAGCCTGGGAGGAGGTCAGAGTGCAGCGGGCCGGAAACCATGCGATGGAAAACAGAATCTGCGAGACCTGCAGAATCCTTACACGGACACATCCCAGCTGCGCATCTCCAACATGGTATACAAGGCTGTGTATGCTATAGCCCACGCCATGCACAGCATCATCTGCACAGATGAACCTAACACTCCACCCTACTGCAACACAAGTATCCGAGTTGAGCCGCAGCAGGTAAACAGTCCATTACACAGTCTTTCAAGTATAATCTCATACTAATGATGCGTCGTGCATGAAGTGCACAAAGCAAAGTTCTGTCAGGAAAACGTAGCTGCAGCCGACCAATGTTCGGCTTCAGTAAACACATGTTCTCATACTCAACTAATCACATGCACACTTCACTAATGGAGCGGCCCTTTTAAAAATGAGTCAGATCTCTCCCATACTGCTTTTGCCTGACTGCTCTTGTTTGCTTCGCTACTGCTGGTTCCAAAAGATTTGCCGCTCACCCTCCACCACCCCAGCTTCAATCTGTTGTTTGTATCTGCTTCTATGTACTGGGAGTTTTGGTATATCTCAATTCAGTAGGGGAGATGTGTTGTGCTCCCTGTTTGATAGGTAGTGCACGCTGGTGCGTGTATGAGAAGAACATAGAGCAATTCCCTTCAGCGCCAAACCAAAATAATGATATATTCATTCACATATTGAATACGTGAGTTGTCCTGACAGAAATTACATTATGATGATAATTATTTGTATTTGGCTAATGCCCTATTCCAGGATGACTTACAGAATACCAGTTGTTATCTGAATGGTGAATACACTCAGGTGGAATCTGAAACACCTGATAATTTTCATGCTGGTCATAAGAACCTGGAAAAGGCACATACCAATGCTGAGACTGCGAGGTTGTGGCTATTGGGGAAAACTGAGTGGATGGTTAATATAGAGGTTGAGTGTAAGTTGTGATGGTTACTAGCAGGTGTACTATCAGCTCTTTGACTCCCTCCCATCAGGTCACAGAGCACCTGAGAAAAGTGAACTTCTCCAGGAATGGGTACAAAGTCTCCTTCGATGCCAATGGGGATCCTGTGGCTACTTATGAGTTTGTGAACTGGCAGGTGACGAGGGATGGGCACATGGAGTTTCTGACCGTGGGCTACTATGATGCATCTGCTCCGGATGGACAGGTGTTCATTGTGAAGAAGAATATTACCTGGGCAGGCGGCCAGCCACAGGTAATTTCACCTTGAATTTTCATTTCATTAGACAGATATGGGGGTATGTTGGGAGTCAGCATAACGTTGGGATATTTGTCTGAAGGTCCCTGGGTCAGTGTGCAGTGAGAGCTGTCCCCCAGGCACTCGGAAGGCTGTGCAGAGAGGAAGGCCTGTCTGCTGCTATGACTGTGTGTCCTGTGCTGAGGGAGAAATCAGCAATGCTACAGGTACAGAAAAGGAGGAATAGTTCACTCTATGTAGCATATCAAGGGGTCGATTTACTAAGATCCCAAATAAGGGGTGTTATTTTGCAGGTGCAGCCAAAGTATTTGCACGTGTTATCATTTCACACTTTGCGGGTGATCAACTAAGAGCCATTATGTAAATTACTCCAGCCGCAAACAGCCGTATTTAAATGGGAGATTTTGCGTGTTTGGAATGGTTATACTGTTAGAAAATGGTGAAAAGACTGGCAGCAATGTTGTCATTTTTATGGTATTTTTTTAAAGCACAACTGAACTTTGGTATAACTTTGGGTTGTGTAATTACCTGACCATGATATGAGTCACAATGGTGGCAAAATATGTTTGTTAGTTGCTCTGTGGTCCTCTGGGGTGATAATCCAGAATAGGGTATTTGTCACTCTCCATTCACTTCTATAGGGCAGCTAAAATGGTCTAAAAATGACACTGTTAGCATGTATACGAACGCGAATGAAGCTGATACAAACAATAACCAGTCCTCGTACATATTGTTTTTTGTGTAATTAAAATTATTTATAAAAGTACTATTTTCTTCAATGTTGTTAGCAAGCTACCAGAAAAGACTAGCAAAATGTAAACAGGTCGGTTTGTTTACCATAGATATATACTACCAGGAACGCTTGCTTCCGTGGAAATTTGGACCAATAAGTGGTTTATGACACATCGGCGCATTAACGCTGTTCTGGCGCAAGAATTATCTACTGGATCTACGTTCCAAATAAAATATGAAAAAAGCAGGAAAGGGCCATATAATAATAATAAAGAAATATGTACGAAGACTAGTTATTATTTGTATTGACAGAATCCACTTAGTTCGCGTTGGTATATGTGCTAGAAGAGTCATTTTGAGACCATTTTAGCTGCCCTATAGAAGTGAATGGAGAGCTACAAATACCCTATTCTTGATTATCACCCCAGGGGAGCTCAGAACAACTAACAAACATATTTCCCCACCATTTGGACTCATATCATGGCCAGGTAACTACACAACCAAAAGTTCTACCAAAGTTCAGTAGTGCTTTAAGTGTAGGGTATAGGCTACTGTTACACTGAACGACCTGGCGGTTTATTACGAACTGTTTCACTGGATGTCTCTTAGATTTTGCCAGGAGTTACAGATGTTTGACAGGACTGAAATGATCATTAACTATGCTCAGCCTACTAGCACCAAGCCTATTCCATTTGATCATGGGTTTTATTTCTATAATGTTTTGATTTGCTTGTTATTCACTGTTTGTTAAAATAGACATTGTATTGCTTATTTGATTCAAATAGTTACTCTTGTATTCTGTAACACGATTTGATTCACGATTGAAAAATATTCTTACTGTTCATGATGTAGCCTATGTTGGCTATCAACAAATACTCTTCTAGTGCATTTTGAGCGTTAGCTAGAATGGGCCATTAATTTAGCCCCCATTGTTATCATCGATCTATATAGAAAACTATAAACCACAAGGTGGCGTGTCCTGACATCAGGTTTTTTAGTAGCACCAAAAAAGCTGAAAGGGGGGCGACATGTAATGGTGCATCGCCCTGTCTTCGCCCATAGACTGCCAGCAAAATCCGAGCGCTGTCATGTCGTAATTAGCGTACTTTTTAACGATGTTAGAAATAAATTATAATGATAATAGTACATTTCACTTGCGATAATGAGGACCATGTATTATATCACAATCTCTGGAAATTATTTTTTTTTAATTCAGAGGGTTGACCGGGTTGACCAGCATTCATTTATGCTGTGCGCCCAGCCTACGGATGTCGGGAAGCACAATAAAGACAACAGCCTCCTCTTGGCTCCAGTCAGCCGGAGGAGGAAAACTTTTTTTGTTGTTGGTACAACCAAAGCCCATAGAGAAAGACTATACAATCTCTGGTACAACTAAGACTTGATATTCAATAAGATACCTAAGTCCTGCTGTGTCAGAAAGCGTCTTTAATGTTTTTAATTAGTTTAGATAGGTAACGTTAGCTACAAGCTAGCTAGAGGATGAGATAGCTAACTCTTAGCTAACTAGCTAGCTATTGCTATCAACAAACTACCAGCTATCTATATAGTTCGGTGATTCCTGTCCTAGTTTCCAGCATAGGTTAGTTTTTACTTTATTTTAAATGAACAATGTCTTTGACAGCTGCAGAGATATATAGTTCGGTGGGAAGCACATACAACACAACAGTCTTGGCTCCGGTCAGCCAGGATTAAACTATTTTCAGAAACATGTACGTATTGGTGGTAGGCTACAACTCAGACTGGATGGTCAATAACATACATAACATCAAGTCCTGCAAAGTAGGATTACTTAGTTAGCTGGATAGCTAACTGTACATACTAAAACCGGGAACAGCTCTTTTTACTTCAGTCCGTATTCCAGAATTGGGATGTTTTTTTCTCGGTGCAGTAGTGGTATCCAGTTAAGAAATCCTGCTTAGGTATACCCCCTGCTGTGTCAGAAAGCGTCTTTAATGTCTTTAAATCGTTTCAATAGGTAGCCTAACATTAGCTACAAGCTAGCTAGATAAAATAGCTAGCTAACTAAGTTATCTGCAAATAATCGTCGGTCGGGGACATTTAAGGGGATAAACCAAGGAGATTATGTGTAAATTACACTGCAATCAACCGATTTAACGTTAACTACAGTTGAAGAGATGATAATTTGTGGTAACGTTAGCTAACGTTACAGTTTTGGGGAGTAGATTTCAGGTGCTTAATTTTTGACTCTACTAATACAAAAGCCTCTTGGACAATCCAGCAGGTTGTCATAGCTCTGACTAGCTAGCACTGGAGGAAGCATAAATAACGTTACCGCATAGGCTACAAAGTGACTAAGTAATATGGGCATAGGCTAGTTGTAATTTTCATGCTGTATTAGTCGTTTGCTGTATATACGTAGCTGTCGTATAAAACAGAAATTTAGCTGTTTTTCTCCTTATGTTAGGACAAAAACAACTCTGCTTGTTTGCATGTTCATTGCCCAGCTGAACCACCGAACTGTTATAGTTGCCACGCACGTAAATTTTGTCGAATAGAAACTAAAGTTACCGAGTGGGCTTTAAGATATCCTTGTAAAACTTTTGTCAAATAGTATAGTCTAAAATCTTTCTGTAATGATGAATTACTAAATCAGGACAGATTATTTATTCAAAATAGCTTTTATTCACCAAGACACACAAGACACATGCTATTACCCAAATTTGCTTATCACTTGTTTACTTATATTATGAATGTAGCTTTCTAGGTTCTAAAAAAAGACTATACTATAACATTACGTTTCTTTAGGCGACTGTACCATCTACTCTCAGTTGACATTATCATACTGCTGGACGTCGCGATTTTTGGACCACGACGGACACCGTGAGTGAAGTGAGCCGTGATTGGCTGCAGGGGCTATCAACAATCTTTAAGGAAATGGTGCAAACTGGCCCGGAGTGGGCGGGGTTTTGGTAAAATGGGCGGAGAATGCTGGCTTCAACGGAATGAATGGGAGAGATCCAGCTTGTAGTTTCTAGTTTTCTATATAGTTCGCTGATTGTTACGTAATCATTTAGAACAGGGATGTCAAAGTCAAATCCTGGAGGGCCGCTGTGTCTGCTGGTTTTCGATGTGTTCCTGCACTTAAGTGTTTCATTTAAGTCTAAAGTTTGATTGGCTAAAGAGTCTGCACACCTTGTTTCCAAGGCCTAAATTGGCTGCTGATTGAAAGGAAATCACAAAAACCAGCAGACACAGCGGCCCTCCAGGACTGGAGTTTGAGATCCCTGATTTAGAACGTTCAGGTATAGACACACCCATACGTGTCTTGCTACGATGACAGTCGTCTCCTTATCGATTCTGTGTCTTAATACTTGCTTTCCATTTGTACTAAAATTCACCCGCAAATACCTTTCCCAAACTTCCTTTCGGGCTTAGTAAATGACATTACACGTACTAAAGTAATCAATTTGCATGACCAACTCCCACTATTTCGCGAAATAATGTAAACCCAATTTTGCATATTCATTCAGGCTAACCCACAAAAATTAGAAATCTTTACATTTTAGCACACGCAATCGTCTTTACACCTCGATAGTTGATCACCTCCCCTTCAACTTTTTGTGGGTGGTAAGTTTTACAGGATGCTTGGAGAACCCTTGTTGATAGCCTATGCCCCAGGAGGGGTAAAAGGCATAAGTAAGTCAGTAAGTAACAGTTTTACATGTGCTTTTGTACACGCAAACCTTTAGTAAATCGACCCCTAAATGTATTACAACTTAAAGTATTCATGCAAGACAATGTTGATGAGTTTAATTTTGGGGCAAGGATCTATAGCAGACAATGTTAATGATTATAGTTTTGGTGTAAGGATCTGAAACAGAAAACGAGTCACATCCATGTTTCAATCCCACAGCCCTCTTTTTCATGCCCTGACCTCTTCTGTACACTCCTGAACAATGAGGTTTTCTCTCTTTTTGCAGATTCCCTGGACTGCATCATCTGTCCAGCTGACTTCTGGTCAAATGCTGAGAAGGATGAATGTGTACCCAAGCCTGTTGAGTTCTTGTCCTTCCACGAGGTTCTGGGTATCATCCTGGCAGCATGTTCGGTGACTGGGGCCTGCATGGCCATCACGGTGGCTGCCGTGTTTTACAGACACAGGGACACACCCATTGTGAAAGCTAATAACTCAGAGCTGAGCTTCCTGCTGGTCTTTTCATTGAAACTGTGTTTCCTTTGCTCTCTTACTTTCATCGGCTGGCCCTCAAAGTGGTCCTGTATGCTGCGCCACACCGCGTTTGGGATCACCTTTGTCCTCTGCATCTCTTGTGTTCTGGGGAAAACAATAGTGGTGTTAATGGCCTTCAGGGCTACACTTCCAGGCAGTAATGTCATGAAGTGGTTTGGGCCTCTGCAGCAGAGACTGAGTGTTCTTGCTTTCACTCTCATACAGGTCCTTATTTGTGTGCTTTGGTTAACAATATCCCCTCCTTTCCCCAACAAGAACATGAAGCACTACAAAGAAAAGATCATTCTAGAATGTGATGTAGGATCAGCAGTGGGGTTCTGGGCTGTACTGGGTTATATTGGACTCCTCTCTATATTGTGCTTTGTTTTAGCTTTTCTGGCTCGTAAACTGCCTGACAACTTCAATGAAGCCAAATACATCACATTCAGCATGCTCATATTCTGTGCAGTCTGGATCACCTTTATACCAGCTTATGTCAGCTCACCTGGAAAGTTCACTGTAGCAGTGGAGATCTTTGCAATTTTAGCTTCCAGCTTCAGTCTGATCATTTGCATTTTTGTCCCTAAATGTTTTATAATATTGTTTAGGCCTGAACAAAATACCAAAAAGCAAATGATGGAGAAAATGCCATCAAAATCTCTCTGAAACACAAAGAAATATCAGTAATGTTGATGGATGATTGTATTTAAAATGTGTTATCTTATATGTTATTCTGCTACTGTTTCTTTGAGTAAAAAACATATATATCTGTACATTTTTACCTCATCTATTTACCTCATATTTTTACCTCTAATATTAACTAACTGGAGCAACAGACCGTCAGGGATTTCATACCATGGATGAATCGGGGTATTTGTGTTTTCTGGCATTTTTGTACATTGTGTAATTGTTCAATCCTCACTCAAAACGCACCAAGCAAAAGAACAAGACAAGTTCCCAAGTCTGCCTGCTGTTGCTGGAGGGCAGGTAGAGTCAGTCTCACTCCTACGGGAGCTGCATAGGGGAGATGGTGGTATTGCTGAAGTGGACTTCAGCTGCCAGCCTAACAATATACGTCATCACTGCTGGGGGTGCTTGTTTTTCAGGGCTGGGAGGGCATAGCTGTTTTCAGCTCATTCTTTTGGGAGGGGAGACTTGTTTTTGTCTGGTGATCTTTTGATTGAAAAGCCCTGTGTGAATATGACTTTAGAAAGGGACTCCCACTAATATCCAGTAGATGTCTCCCTGGGATGCAAAGAAACACAACATCATCAGATGCTGTTTACTGTTTATCCACCAGCCATTTTCCATCTAACAGGAGGGGTGAACAGAACTTAGTGATTTTCTGAGCATAAAGCCTGAAGAAAATCACCCAATTTTCTACTGTCATCCCCTTCACAGCCAGTTCACAGATAGATCTCTACTTCTGACACACTTATTCAAAACATAACATTTGCCAGTTATGTCAGCATGAAACTCTTCAGTACAACAGTCCAATTAAAGTGATAATGTGGAATCCAAGTGATAACAAGTAGAGGGTTGGGTACTTGAAAGGGTTGGTAGGGACAAGAGCTTTTTTTTTTTTTTACAAATAATTCAAACAGGAAAATGATTCTCATTTTAACATTTCATTGAAACTAGATTTGAGAGTAAACATTTTGAAATAACCCTCATGTAACGATATAATTAGAGAGGGATTAGTTTAGTATTTTACCCACTGCCACTGAAACATTGATGTATGATGTGAGACATGGTACAATGTAAAGCCAATTCAAGTTAAATATTAACGGTTGTTCTACGACTTTAGAAAGGGACTCCCACAAATTCCCAGCAGATGTCTCCCTGGGATGCAAAGAAACAAAAGATGATCAGATGCTGTTTACTGTTTATCCACCAGTAGGGGTGAACAGGGCTTATTCTGATTTCTGAGCATAAAATTAACATCTGCAAAGTCACAGCCAATAGTGTCCATGAGACTCATTGAGCTCTGCAGTTCACACAGATAAATCTATCCACTTCTGACACACTTATAAGAAACACAGCATTTGCCACTTATGTCAACATGAAACACTCTTTAGTGCAACAGTCCAATTAAAGTGATAATGTGGAATCCAAGTGATAAGAAGTAGGATATACAGTGCATCCGGAAAGTATTCACAGCGCTTCACTTTTTCCACATTTTGTTCTGTGGATGGATCACTTTAAGGGTTGTTTCTCCTGACTTTTTTCCCCATAGAGTTCTATAGGAAAATGAGTCCGGAGAAATAACCCTTGCAGTGATCCATCCACATCTACTCCATATCTGGCAACAGAGTGGTGGTTTGGGGCTCGTTTGATAGCTCAGACCCTTGATAACTTACAGCCATTTAGCCAGCCACGTGTTCCATACTGTACCAGTGTAATTTACAGCTGAATCTAGTCTCACCCCCCAATTTCCATAGAGATCCATTCAAATGCAGAGAGGTTATAGTATCGCTTGTAACAGTACCTGAAAATAAGATATCGACAGTTTTTTGATGTTGATGGTCACAGACTTCAGGACGTAACAGCATGTAAAGGATATGCGACCAAATATGAAATATGATACTTTAAAAATACGTTAAAGCAAAGGGTATGAATACTTATGTAAATGAGAAATTTTAGTTTTTTATTTTTAATAAATTTGCAAAAATCTCAAAAAAACTTTTTTTCACATTGTCATTATGGGGTGTTGTGTGTAGAATTTTGAGGGAAAAAATAAATTTAATCAATTTTGGAATAAGGCTGTAACAGAACAAAATGTGGAAAAAGTGAAGCGCTGTGAATACTTTCCGGATGCACTGTATATACAGTACACACTTCTGGTACAGAAACAGCACTTGGCTCCCACCCTTGTACCAAAATACCACCCCAGTTGTGTGTATCTATCCAGAGAAGGAAAAACGAATGAAAAAACATGGCTGCTTTTAAGTATATTAATTTGCTGTATTTATGCAATTCTTTTTTACCATTACATTTTGAAATGCATTATTTTGACCACATACATATACATTTTTTTCCCAGAATTTTCAGTTAATCTTGTGGAAACATTATTATGTAATATTTTATACATTATATTTCAGGTTCAAAGTTCTGACCCTGGCCTACACTGCAGCCAATAGGACAGGCCCCGCCTACCTGCAGGACTTAATCCAGAACTATGTTCCTGCTCGACCACTTCGCTCTTCTACAGCAGGGCGACTGGCACTTCCCCCCCTCCGTGTCAAAGGCTCTCGCTTGTCCCGACTGCGGAGTTTTTCCACATTAGCACCTCAGTGGTGGAATGAACTTCCCATTCCCCTACGTTCTACTCCAACCCTGCCTGCATTCCGTCGAGGCCTGAAGACACACCTCTTCAGACTCCACCTTGACTGATATCCTCACCTAGGAATATCAGTTCCCTGTTCCCTGTGTTTTCCTGTCTGTTTATTATAGTTTATAATAGTATTTGGAATGGTTTATAATAGTATAGTTTATAATAGATTTGGAAAGGTTTATAATAGCATAGTTTATAATAGTATTTGGAATGGTTTATAATAGTATAGTTTATAATAGTATTTGGAATGGAAGTGTGGTGTTGCTGATTTGCCCACAGCTTACTGTGAACTACAGTCAACGTTCATTGCTAGGGATAGCTGCTACATTATGCAAAGAATGTGCTTTGCCTTGTCTGTTCTGTAATGATGATGATGTCTCTGTACGCACTTACTGTACGTCGCTTTGGATAAAAGCGTCTGCTAAATAAATGTAATGTAATGTAATGTATTTGGGGCCTAATTATGTAATATGGGCATTCTGAAGCAAGAGAGAGTTGACACTGACAGTAATTATTGCTGCACCGCTTTCACTGAGCTCATTGGTTAATGTGTCAGTGAGTTCACACACTCCTCTGTAGTTTTACTATTGTGTGTGCTTTACTGTGCCTCCTGTGAGAAGAAGACTCATGAGGATTGGAGACAAAATAAAAAAATTTAATCATGACAGTTGTTCATTTTGTAAATAATACATAGCCACGCCTCTCCGTGTGTGGGCTGTGCTCATGAAGGGTATTTAAACATGAGAGACAGCCGCATCCTGTCCTGAAAGCATGGAGGTGATGTGGACAACGTTGGTTCTGGCACTGGTGGCTGGTGCTCTCACCCTGGCAAAGGGAAGGTCTGGGTCGGGTTGCAGACTGAAGGGGACCCCCAGGCCTGCTGTGTTCTCCCAGCCTGGGGACTTTGTGATTGGAGGCATTTTTAGCATCCACAGCTATACGACCACCACTGAGCACAACTACACCAGCCGACCAGAAGCACCGTACTGTACGGGGAGGTCAGTGAAGGGAGGAAGTGTGTTGTGCAATGTGTGGACAGCCATGTTTCTGATTCTGGAGATGCATAAATAAATATCAATAACATGTTTTGAAATGTATTAATTAGATCAATTGCAGAGTGTAGGGTAAATATATTGTAATTTAAATGGCTAAACATTTATTACATTATGACCTAAACAGGTTCACTCTTCATCTTAAAAGACAAGCCTGTTAAGGTTTTGGTTTAATGAATATTGTCATTGTTGTTTTATTATGTTACACATTATTTACCTGATATACACTTCATTTCACTTTTGTTGTTTCAGTTCTAGCATAAGATACAGTTGAAGTCGGAAGTTTACATACACTTAGGTTGAAGTCATTAAAACTAATTTTTAACCACTCCACAGATTTCATGTTAGCAAACTATAGTGTTGGCAAGTCAGTTAGGACATATACTTTGTGCATGACACAAGTAATTTTTCCAACAATTGTTTACAGACAGATTATTTCACTTTTCATTCACTGTATCACAATTCCAGTGGGTCAGAAGTTTACATACACTAAGTTGACTGTGCCTTAACATTTTTAATATTTGGTCGCATATCCTTTGGCTTTGCATGCCATGACTTTGTGATGTCTGTGACCCAACAACATCAAAAGACTCTTGATATCTTATTTTCTGGTACTCTTACAAGCTATGCTATAACGTCTCTGCATTTGAATGGATCTCTATGGGAATTGTGGGGTGGGACTAGATTTAGCTGTAAATTATGCAGGAACAGTATGGAATACGATTGGTAAAATGGCTGTAAATCATCAAGGCCATACCTCGTCTGAGGTATCAAACAAGCCTCAAACCATCACTCTGCTGCCAGATATGCAGTAGATATGGATGGATCACTTTAAGGGTTCTTTCTCCTGACAAATTTTCCTATTGAACTCTATGGAAAAATAAGTCAGGAGAAGAAACCCTTCAAGTTATCCATCCATATTTACTGTATTTCTGGCAGCAGAGTGATGATTTAAAGCTTGCTTGATACGCCAGACCCTTGATGACTTAGAGCCATTTAGCCAACCCTGTGTTTCCATACTGTTCCAGTGTGATTTACAGCTAAATCTAGTCCCACCCCCCAATTCCCATAGAGATCCATTCAAATGCAGGGACGTTATACTATCGCTTGTAAGAGCACCAGAAAATAAGATATCAAGAGTCTTTTGATGTTGCTGGGTCACAGACATCAGGAAGTCATGGCATGCAAAGCCAAAGGATATGCGACCAAATATTAAAAATTTAAAGGCACAGTCAACTTAGTGTATGTAAACTTCTGACCCACTGGAATTGTGAAATAGTGAATTAAAAGTGAAATAATCTGTCTGTAAACAATTGCTGGAAAAATTACTTGTGTAATGCACAAAGTAGATGTCCTAACTGACTTGCCAACACTACAGTTTGCGAACATGAAATCTGTGGAGTGGTTAAAAATGAGTTTTAATGACTTCAACCTAAGTGTATGTAAACATCCGACTTCAACTGTATGTTTTCCATCAGTTTGGCCTTCAATATATGTCGCTACAGCAATCAAGTATTCACATACACCTTTTGGTTAAAAGAAAAAATTTAGCAACTGTAGAAATATATATATTCTGTAATTCTAGAAGTCAAATAACTATAAAATATATAGATGAGCTGGGACTATTCAGTATAACCCCAATACCACGATGGTGTGCCCAGGTAATGCGCCACTCTTATTTTTGTCGAAATATAAAATTATTATTATATATAATTATATTATTAAATATAAAGTATCGCCATTTCATGCCTAGTTGCATGTTCTCTTATGTTTCTGTCATTCTGTGTGACTCTTCATATTGTTGTTCCCGACAGTTTGGATATCCGGGAAGTGCGCTTTGCTAGAACCATGGTTTTTGCCATCAAGGAAATCAACAACAGCTCAGAGCTCCTGCCAGGTGTAACTTTGGGCTACCAGATCCATGACTCCTGCTCGTCCGTGCTAGTGGCTGTGAGGTTGGCTTTCCAGCTGGCCAATGGCATCGAGCCAATTTTCTTTCCTAACCAGTCCTGCTCAAAGTCTGCCACTGTGCATGCTGTTGTGGGCGAGTCTGGCTCTACGCCCTCCATCGCCATATCCCGAATTCTCGGACCTTTCGGCATCCCCATGGTGAGCTTCTCCTGCCCAGTCCTCCAGTGCATGTTCTGATAAATTACCTGAATTTATTACTATACTATATTTATACTTCATTTGACATATAAAGAAAATATAGAGCCATTAACTAGGGATGCTCCAATACCAATCCTGGTATCGGTATCGGGTCCGATCCTGTGTTCATGTACTCGTGCTCCGATTATAAACGGTTATTCATAGAACTTTGTGGTCAGACTTTGGAACTTAGAAAATTACAATAGTCCGTCGAATTTGAGCACAGTCTATTATGTAAACCATGTTAATTTCACCTAGGATATATGTCTGCAATAAACAGACAAATGGACAGTGTTGGGGTGTAGTGTAACTACATGTAGTGTGGTTTAATTACATTTTGCAGCAGTTTTCTGGTAGTTCAACTAATTCAAATGTGTGTAATGGTTGTAGAAGTTGAATACTTCTTTGTCATATTGAGGTGTGGTTAAATACATGAACTACCAACTACTTTTGGCCCTAAACTATATATATTTTTCCAAATCCCTTTGAGAAAATAGCGCCTCCTTTCTCTCTTTCCCCTCTAATCCTGACTGGTGAAAAACACTCCACTGTAGTTTCCAACAGCCAACTGCCAATTGCCACACATTACTATTTCTCCCCACTGAGCTCTATAGTGGTTCTCCCCATGTACAAAAAGGCATTGCTCACACGCGCGCCATGTCTGGGAACAACCATGGTCATACTTAGTACGAGCGAACTCAACAGAAATAAATGCAAACTATCTCCACAGCAAAGACAACAAACACAAATATAAGAATCTACATAAAAGTCTGTATTACCAAATGGCCAATTAAAAAAAGATTTTTACAAAAGTAGTAAACTGAAAATGTTGCCTTGGCTTCAAATAGTGTAAAAATGGAGAGTTGCTCATTGCAAGTTGGAATGCATATTCATATTCATATCGAAAATTTAAATTAGTAGGCCGACAGCAATACAAAACTCCCAGGCACTCTCCAATGAAAAAAGGTATTATTTAGCTATATCATCATAGAAAAGAGAAATAATGAAACCTTTTAAAACTTTTTCACTGGACATTGAGTGCCAGTAGTTTTGTAGTGCTGTCGGCCTACTAATTAAAATTTTCTTCTATTAAAAAATTTTGCTAGCAAAAATAACTGACCCAAAATATGTTTGGTAAAACTGAACTGATTGGACCTTCCTGAGTAATTTTGTTTTTTATGAAGTATTTTGAACTACATTTCTCTTTATGGTAGTTTGGCTGTAGTTCAATGTGAAGTGAGAGTAGTTTCCCCAACACTGCAAAAGGAAAATATTTTTGAATAATGAATATCTACAGATATATGTCAACAGCGCTAGTGCATTAGTGCTGAATAAACACAGAAGCGGGTATGTAGGTAGACAGATATATTGATTCACGAATATTCATAGTTAGACCAAAGTTACATTCACTTTTTAAAACGTGCATCTTTCCTATTGTGGAGCAACAGGTGAGCCATTTTGCCACCTGTGCCTGTCTTAGTGACAAACTACAGTACCCCACGTTCTCCAGGACCATCCCCAGTGACTACTTCCAGGCAGCTGCCCTGGCTAGGCTAGTCAAGCATTTTGGCTGGACGTGGATCGGGGCGGTGCGGAGTGACACGGACTATGGGAACAACGGGATGGCTGCCTTCCTGCAGGCAGCGAGAGCAGAGGGCATCTGTGTGGAATACTCAGAGGCTTTCTATAAGACCAACCCCCGCGAAAAGGTGCAACGCGTGGCAGAGGTCATCCGCAGGTCCACGGCCCGCGTCATTGTGGCGTTCATTTCCTCGGAAGACTTCCTGTTCTTAATGTCAGAGCTGGAAGGCAAGGCGCTGGCCCCGCTACAGTGGATTGGGAGTGAGGCCTGGGTCACTGGCCGCAAGATGTTGCGGTTTCCTCTGTTAGCTGGTGCAATCGGCTTCAGCATTAGCCGCTCAGTCATTCCAGGGCTGCGGGACTTCCTGTTGGACCTGGGGCCAGAGCAGGTTTCCCGCTCACCTGTCCTCACAGAGTTCTGGGAAAGTGCTTTCGGCTGCAGCCTGGGAGGAGGTCAGACCACAGCGGGCCGGAAACCATGCGATGGAAAACAGAATCTGCGAGACCTGCAGAATCCTTACACAGACACATCCCAGCTGCGCATCTCCAACATGGTATACAAGGCTGTGTACGCTATAGCCCACGCCATGCACAGTATCATCTGCACAGATGAACCTAACACTCCACCCCACTGCAACACAAGTATCCCAGTTGAGCAACGGCAGGTAAACAGTCCATTACACAGTCTTTCAAATATAATCTCATACTAATGATGCGTCGTGCATGAAGTGCACAAAGCAAAGTTCCGTCAGGAAAACGTTGCTGCAGCTGACCAATGTTCGGCTTCAGTAAACACATGTTCTCATACTCAACTAATCACATGCACACTTCACTAATGGAGCGGCCCTTTTAAAAATGAGTCAGATCTCTCCCATACTGCTTTTGCCTGACTGCTCTTGTTTGCTTTGCTGCTGCTGATTCCAAAACATTTGCCGCTCACCCTCCACCACCCCAGCTTCAATCTGTTGTTTGTATCTGCTTCTATGTACTGGGAGTTTTGGTATATCTCAATTTAGTAAGGGAGATGTGTTGTGCTCCCTGTTTGATAGGTAGTGCACGCTGGTGCGTGTATGAGAAGAACATAGAGCAATTCCCTTCAGCGCCAAACCAAAATAATGATATATTCATTCACATATTGAATACGTGAGTTGTCCTGACAGAAATGACATGATGATGATAATTATTTGTATTTGGCTGATGCCCTATTCAAGTATGACTTACAGACTACCAGTTGTTATCTGAATGCTGGAATCTGAAACACCTGAAAATTTTCATGCTGGTCATAAGAACCTGGGAAAGGCACATACCAATGTTGAGACTGCGAGGGTGTAGCTATTGGGGAAAACTGAGTGGATGGTTAATATAGAGGTTGAGTGTAAGTTGTGATGGTTACTAGCAGGTGTACTATCAGCTCTTTGACTCCCTCCCATCAGGTCACAGAGCACCTGAGAAAAGTGAACTTCTCCAGGAACGGGTACAAAGTCTCCTTCGATGCCAATGGGGATCCTGTGGCCACTTATGAGTTTGTGAACTGGCAGGTGAAGAGGGATGGGCACATGGAGTTTGTGACCGTGGGCTACTATGATGCATCCAATCCGGATGGACAGGAGTTCATCGTGAAGAAGAATATTACCTGGGCAGGCGGCCAGCCACAGGTAATTTTACCTTGAATTTTCATTTCATTAGACAGATATGGGGGCATGTTGGGAGTCAGCATAACATTGTGATATTTGTTTGCAGATGCCTGTGTCAGTGTGTAGTGAGAGCTGTCCCCCAGGCACTCGGAAAGCTGTGCAGAAAGGAAGGCCTGTCTGCTGCTATGACTGTGTGCCCTGTGCTGAGGGAGAAATCAGCAATGCTACAGGTACAGAAAAGGAGGAATAGTTCACTCTATGTAGCATATTAAGGGGTCGTTTTACTAAGATCCCAAATAAGGGGTGTTATTTTTCCGGGCGCAGCCAAAGTATTTGCACGTGTTATCATTTCACACTTTGCGGGTGATCAACTAAGAGCCATTATGTAAATTACTCCAGCCGCAAACAGCCATATTTAAATGAGAGATTTTGCGTGTTTGGAATGGTTATACTGTAAGAAAATGGTGAATAGACTGGCAGCAATGTTGTCGTTTTTATGTTATTTTTTTATAGCACAACTGAAATTTGGTATAACTTTGGGTTGTGTAATTACCTGACCATGATATGAGTCACAATGGTGGCAAAATATGTTTGTTAGTTGCTCTGTGCTCCTCTGGGGTGATAATTCAGAATAGGGCATTTGTCACTCTCCATTCACTTCTATAGGGCAACTAAAACGGTCTCAAAATGACACTGCTAGCATGTATACGAACGCGAATGAAGCTGATACAAACAATAACCAGTCCTCGTACATATTGTTTTTTGTGTAATTAAAATTATTTATAAAAGTACTATTTCTTCAATGTTGTTAGCAAGCCACCAGAAAAGACTAGCAAAATGTCAGCAGGTCGGTTTGTTTACCATAGATATATCTAAACAAAAACGTCTCCGACGTAAAAAAAGCCAAGTTACTCACGCATAGCTTACAGAGCGTTGTCTATAAGTCCTTAATTACAACTTGCAAAAACTAGGCCTGCCTTTAAAAGTATTGATATCAAAATGTGGCCAAGTTACAACTAACAATATTGCCTATCGTAGCTCACACTAAATAAACTAGCTCTATTCCAAAGCAATGCTATCCAAACTTTCCTAAATTATTTCATGCAAATTGCCTCTGTGTTTCTTCATCTTAGCATAAGAAGAGATTGTGCCTCCTGGAACAACATATGATTTCAATTTAATGTTTTTAACAGTTTATGAATAATTACACTCCAGAAAGGATATGGTTATACTTTGTTGGCAAGTTTACTTTAGAAAATGTACAGGTTTTAAAATGTTAACTGCTGCTACAGATTTCTTTACAATTCACAAGCAGACATTTATATCAAGAAACATCATGTACAATAGAGAAAGGGGGGATGAATAAATAAATGCAGATAAAAATAAGTAATATTTTTAAAATAGCATACATATAGCATTTTTACAAACGTAAATGTTTGTGGGTCAGATGATGGCAAATAAGTAATAGTACAAATTTTCTTAACATAATAATAGTTATGATATTTGTGAACAGAAATTTGTGAACACAAGGATATCTATGCTCTGTAGGACCACACAGGTTTTGATATAAATCCAAATATTCAAAATAAATAAATCAATAAATACATAATAATAATAAAAATAACAATACATTTTATTCGTTCTGTGCTTTTCATAGACCCAAAGCAGTGGATGCAGACAATTATTCAAACATGCCTTATAGTGTAGTAATTTTTCTGTTTGATTTCTAAGTGCAACAAATCTGAATCAGAGTATTTCCACTATACATTATTCTCATTTTGCAGTTTGATGTGGAACATACAGTTTCATTGACCACATTCTCTTGAGATGGTAAGATGAAGAAACACAGGGCCAAGTTGCATTAAATAATTTAGGAAAGTTTAGATAGCATTGCTATGGAATAGAGCTAGTTTATTTAGTGTGAGCTACGATGGGCAATATTATTAGTTGTAACTTGGCCACATTTTGATATCAATACAAGGCAGGCCTAGTTTTTGCAAGTTGGAATTAAGGACTTATAGACAGCACTCTGTAAGCTATGTGTGAGTAACTTGGCTTTTTCTATGTTGGAGACGTTTTTGTTCAGATATCACTTATTTTTGGTAACATTTCTCCTATTAGCGATAGCCCACAATTACATTAAAAGAGTTTGTAGATGAGCTGTATTTAATGTCTAATGAAATACAATGAATAGCACCACCTGAACTATGGATCATGAAGAAGCATGTAAATTAATTAACCAAGTCTATATGGAGACATGCATGCACAATAGGCTAGACGTAAACACACTGTAGCTGAAATAAATACATACAGCCTAAAATATGGAAATACGGTTGTAAAATAAGCGTATTTGTATTCCATAGAAATAAAGGCTATTCAACACTGGCTTGTCGGATGCGTAACACCAAGTTTCCATGTCTGGGCTACGAGCTGCCTAACTTCATAAGCACAGCATAATACCTTCGCAGTTTTTTTTCCCCCCGGTAGTGTAGTCTAATGTTGTCTGCGGGGAATCTTTTGGTACCGGACCATGTAGCTAGGTTTAGTTTAGTTTTCTGTAGTGCAATGGATGTAATGCATGTTGATTCGCTTCGTAGTAGCCTAGCTTGTACCTGCTTCCTTTTTTTAAAAAAATTTTCTTCCCGCCACCACCCCCCCTTGGAGGAGGTCAACTTTATTTTTATAGTGTTGTTTACAAAAAGGTTTTGTGCTGGAGCCTCTCTGAGGGAGGGAAAACAAAATTAAGTAAACAGTAAAGTTAAGCAAACAAAATATCATAAAACAAGACAATACAACAACAACAAAACAAAAAAAGTGGATAGGGGGAGATTTACTAATGTAGAAATATAATAGTAATAATGAAATGTTATGTATGAGTATGAGTATGTGTATGAGTATGTGTGCGTGCATGCGTGTGTGCGTAGGAGAAGGGCGGGGTTGGCTAACAGGCAAGTTCAGGTGGAATTGTAGGTTATTGGTAAATTAAGGGTATTGATAAATGGTTCCCAGTATTCTCTAAATTGCAACATTTTATTGTGGATAAAGGCAGTTATTTTCTCCATTGAAATGTATTCTATTAGAAGATTTAACCAATGTGTTGTATTTAATGTATTTCTAGTTTTCCAGTGTAAGAGGATAGTTTTTTTGGCGATAGTTAAGGCTGTAAGTAAGGACTTGGTGTTTTGGATTGTTGGTGTGATTACTGAGATGTCTCCCAGTAGGCCGAGAGAAGGGGATAGTGGAATGTCGCAGTTTAAGGACAGGGATATTGTGTCAGTAATTTTGTGCCAGAAACTTTGGGTGGGTGGGCAGAGCCAGGTAGCATGAAAGTAGTTATCTGGGGTGTCTAGTGTGCAATGTGAGCAAATGTCTGTGTCTGTTAGTCCCATTTTGTGCATTTTGTGCTGGGTGATATGTGCTCTATGGTTTACCTTAAACTGAATTAGTTGTAAGTTGTTGTTAGTCATAGTGAATGTGTTCCTGCATATTTGTGTCCAAAAGTCGGCGCTGGGAGAGATTGCTAAATCTTGTTCCCATTTTGCAGACGGGAGTGATATAGTTGTGTAAGTCCGGGTTAATAATTTATAAAATTTGGAAAGCATTTTCTTAGTTGTAATTTTGTGGATTTCTTCAATTAATGGGGGTGGGCGTAAATCATTCTGTGATATGTTTATTTTAGATTTGAGGACGGATTTTAACTGTAGGTATTGGAGATATTGTTCTCTCCCAACGACGTACCTCTGGACCAGGTCTTTGAAAGTTATAAGAGTGTTGTCTAAGAAAATGTGATGAAGATTTGTGATACCTTTTTGTTTCCATGTGGTGAAGATAAGTGGAGATTTATTTATCTGAAAATTAGGATTGTGCCAAATTGGGGTATTTTTGCAGGGTGATAGAGTAGTATTTTCCACCAAGCTTTCAGGGTTGTAGAGATTACTGTATTTAGAAAGCAACTATGGTGTTTTATGGCAGTGCCGAGGAATGGTAAATCTGATATTGAAATTTCCTTGCATGTTTCCTGTTCTATTTCTTTCCAGGTGTTATCTTGTTGGCTATGGTGAATCCATTTATAGATGTATTGAAATTGGTTGGCTAGATAGTAATAATTGTTGGGTGCTTCAAGTCCTCCTTCATCTTTGTTCTTTTGTAATGTGGTTAGTTTGATTCTTGGTTTCTTGTTTTTCCAGTAGAATTTAGTGGTTATTGAATCCAGAGAGTTAAGCCAATTGGAGGTGGGTTTGGTGGGAGTCATGGTGAAAAGATAATTGACTTTTGGAAGGATTGACATTGTTACCGTTGTTATTCTGCCTAGTAGGGAAAGAGGAAGATTCATCCAGCGGAGTAGATCATCTTCTATTGTTTTAATTAATGGGGTGAAGTTGAGATGGAATAACACTGACAGCTTGGGTGAAATGTTAATACCTAAATATCTAATGTTCCCAGTGGAGAAGGGGAGGGATGTTTTTTATGTTGCGACATTCCAACTGTTTTCATCTAAGGGTAGAATGGTAGATTTAGTCCAGTTCATGGAGTAGTTGGACACTTTCGAGAATGTATTTATGAGTTTGATGACTTCCTGTAGCGAGTTTGTTGGTTCTTGCAAGTATAACAACACATCATCTGCGTAAAGGCTGATCTTGTGGTGAGTATTGTGGGTTATGATTCCCTTAATGTTTTGGTTCTGTCTGATTGCTGGTGCGAGGGGTTAGATAAATATGGCGAATAGGGAGGGAGAGAGTGGACATCCTTGCCTGGTCCCCCTGTGTAAAGTGAAACTTTGTGATGTGATTCCATTAGTAGTGACTGTGGCCATAGGTGAGGTGTATAATATCCTTATCCAATGAATAAACGATTCTCCGAAACCAAATTTTTGTAATGTTGCAAACAGAAATTCCCTGTTAACCTTGTCGAAAGCTTTCTCTGCATCTAATGAGGTAATTATTGTTTTTAGGTTGTTTTGTTTGGTTAGATACATTACATTGAATAATCTGCGAATGTTGTTTGATGAGTGTCGTCCTTTGATGAAACCGGTTTGGTCTGGATGAATTATGATTGGGGTGACGGTTTCAATTCTAGTGGCTAATGCTTTGCTGATTATCTTGACATCTGTGTTGATGAGTGATAGGGGCCGGTAGTTAGAGGGTATGGTTGGGTCTTTGTCAGGCTTAAGTAGTACTGAGATAAGGGCTGTATTCATATGAGTTGGGATTTTGGAGTTGTGTTTTATTTCGAGTGTCATTCTTATGAATAGTGGAGATATGGTATTCCAGAAGTGTTTGAAGAATTCGGCGGGGAAACCATCAGGTCCTGGTGCTTTATTATTAGGCATCTGATTTAGTGCTTTGTGGAATTAATTCAGTGTCAATGGTTTATCCAGTACTTCTGCATGTTCTTTGGATAGTTTTGGTAGGGTTATGTTAGTTAGAAATGAGTTGATGTCTACTGATGTAGGTTCATGGTCTGAACTGTATAGTTTGTTGTAGAATGTCCGGAAAGTACTATTTATGTCCTGTGGTGTTACCATGATCTTCCCCGCTGAGTCCTTTATGACCGGGATTATTGACTTTTCTTTATTTTGTTTTAGTTGGTTTGCCAGATATTTTCCTGATTTGTTGTTAGGTTCAAAGTGTTCTTGTCTGAGTCTCTGTATTAGAAATTGTGTTTTTTTAATTTTTCATACCTGCTTCCTGACTAGCAGCTGACTGACGTTTCTCTGGCAAAACTAACGTTGGCTAACAAGCTTAATTGGACAACGCATATTTCCCAGGAATCTTAGCCAGCAAGAAAACAATAGATACTACTAAGAAAGTAGCCTACCAGAGATTAATCTTCTGATTATTATTATAATTAAAAGTGTTTGCAGTAAGATACATTGTCTGCAGAGTAGCGTAGACTAGAGCAATGTTTGGAGGCTATAGTAATTTTTTGAATTGACTAACCATGAATCAGATATGTTTAGGGAATTGGAGGTTTATAAATCCGATCTCTTAAGGGATTGCAGTTTATAGTAGGCTATCGTCAATTCTTAATGTATTATCGGAAATTCTTAATTTTCCTAGTAGTTAATTTTATGGTGACATTGTGTTATGTGTGAAAAGGATAAACTGAACAGAGCTGAAGTGAAGAAATGAATGAAGTCAGGAAGTGAGTCTGCGCCAGTAACTCAAGGCAAAGTAGTATCAGCAAAATGGACTTGGGTACGTCGGTGCAGAAGAGTGAACAAAAAAAAAAAAAATTTCAGTCTTGACACTGATCTCAGCCTTTTTCAACTTATTCCAAGTGGCTTTTTAGCCCAATTTTACATGGACTGGTGTGCGGGTATGTTCACTCTTCTGCCAAGAAATGAATGAAGACATAATAAAGAAATGTTGGCCGAGGCGAGGGTTGAAGGTTTGGTATCCACAGAGTCAGACATGACCGCAGCGCAAGAGGACAGAATGAAATTACACTTTAATATCAACCAGGCGAGGTACGAACCCACGTCTCTCGCAATACTTAGGCTTGACGCTAACCAGAAGACCAAAGGGGTACAGTGACGTGATATAGTAGGCCATTTGTCAGTGTCGGTTTGACTTTCACCATTTCGCTGTAGTACAAGTGAAATAGGCTACAAGTGAAACATTGAACAGTTAATATTGGAAAAGTCTTTTGCCTTTGAAATAAAAATACGTTTGCTAATGTGAAAATAATAGCAGTGTAATAAATGAAAAGTATTTAGCAGTTGCACATTGTTTTTGTCGAAAATAATTTTGGGTTCTGTTGGGCTCAAACCCCCAATCCTCTGTGTAAGAGGCAGCAACTGTAACCACTAGGCCACAGTAGCTTCATAGTATACACAAAGCCATATAGTGGTTTTGTCTGCGATGTGTGCATATAAGTTTGAAGCATATAAGCGTTTTTATTGGGCGATAACCTTGGGAGAGCCGGTATGCAATGTTGTTATCTAATGGGGAGAATTATTATTTGAGGGTATGGAGGCAGTCAGGTAGTGAGGGTCTCTGGGTAGGCAGGAAAAATGGGAAGAAGCAGAAGGAGAAAAACCGCAAAATAACCCAAGTTTGGGGCTTTACTGTGGGGATGTGTGAAGTTCTGAATCTGATCCGATCTGAATGCTGTGTGGTTACATGAGGTCAGAACATACAGAAGTTTATGTTTTTAAGGGCTGAGAGTCTGTGGTCATTGTGGTTACTTCTGTAGGAAACCCTGAAAAGTGCCAAACTCTCGGTGCTATAGAGGTATGGGGCATGCCCTGCCAAGCCGTAACTTGGCGGATGGCATACCTGCCATCCCAATACTACCAGGAACGCTTGCTTCCTTGGAAATTTGGACCAATGAGTGCTTTAGGACACATCGGCGCATTAACGCTGTTTCTGGCACAAGAATTACCTACCGGATCTACGTTCCAAATAAAATAAGAAAAAGCCAGGAAAGGGCCATATAATAATAATAATTAAATATGTACGAAAACTGGTTATTGTTTGTATTGACAGACTCCGCTTCGTTCGCGTTCGTATACGTGCTAGAAGAGTCATTTTGAGACCATTTTATCTGCCCTATAGAAGTGAATGGAGAGCAACAAATACCCTATTCTTGATTATCACCCCAGGGGAGCACAGAACAACTAACAAACATATTTCCCCACCATTTGGACTCATATCATGGCCAGGTAACTACACAACCCAAAGTTCTACCAAAGTTCAGTAGTGCTTTAAGTGTAGGGTATAGGCTACTGTTACACTGAACGAGCTGGCGGTTTATTACGAACTGTTTCACTGGATGTCTCTTAGATTTTGCCAGGAGTTACAGATGTTTGACAGGACTGAAATGATCATTAACTATGCTCAGCCTACTAGCACTAAGCCTATTCCATTTGATCATGGGTTTTATTTCTATAATGTTTTGATTTGCTAGTTATTCACTGTTTGTTAAAATAGACATTGTATTGCTTGTTTGATTCAAATAGTTACTCTTGTATTCTGTAACACGATTTGATTCATGATTGAAAAATATTCTTACTGTTCATGATGTAGCCTATGTTGGCTATCAACAAATACTCTTCTAGTGCATTTTGAGCGTTAGCTAGAATGGGCCATTAATTTAGCCCCCATTGTTATCATCGAACTATATAGAAAACTAGAAACCACAAGGTGGGCGTGTCCTGACATCAAGTTTTTTAGTAGCACCAAAAAAGCTGAAGGGGGGGCGACATGTAATGGTGCATCGCACTGTCTTCGCCCATAGACTACCGGCAAAATCCGAGCGCTGTCATGTCGTAATTAGCGTACTTTTTAATGATGTTAGAAATAAATTATAATGATAATAGTACATTTCACTTGCGCTAATGAGGACCATGTATTATATCACAACCTCTGGAAATTATTTGTTTTTAATTCAGAGGGTTGACCGGGTTTGACCAGCATTCATTTACGCTCTGCGCCCAGCCTACGGATGTCGGGAAGCACAATAAAGACAACAGCCTCCTCTTGGCTCCTCTTGACTATACAATCTCTGGTACAACTAAGACTTGATATTCAATAAGATACCTAAGTCCTGCTGTGTCAGAAAGCGTCTTTAATGTTTTTAATTAGTTCAGATAGGTAAGGTTAGCTACAAGCTAGCTAAAGGATAAGATAGCTAACTCATAGCTAACTAGCTAGCTATCGCTATCACCGAACTATTATCTATATAGTTTGGTGATTCCTTTCCTAGTTTCCAGCATAGGCTGGCTAACGTTAGCTAACTGCAAGTAATCGATCGTCGGTCAGGGACCTGATAATTCAAAGAGGTTATATGTATAATCAACTGATTTACAGTTGAAGTTATATTGTTCAAAATAGCTCTTATTCACCAAGACATGGTATTACACACATTTGCCTTTAGCTTTAACTTTATTTTAAATGAACAATGTCTTTGACAGCTGCAGAGATATATAGTTTGGTGGGAAGCACATAAAACACAACAGTCTTGGCTCCGGTCAGCCAGGATTAAACTATTTTCAGAAACATGTACGTATTGGTGGTAGGCTACAACTGAGACTGGATGTTCAATAACATACATAACGTCAAGTCCTGCAAAGTAGGATTACTTAGTTAGCTGGATAGCTAACTGTACATACTAAAACCGGGAACAGCTCTTTTTACTTCAGTCCGTATTCCAGAATTGGGATGTTTTTTTCTCGGTGCAGTAGTGGTATCCAGTTAAGAAATCCTGCTTAGGTATACCCCCTGCTGTGTCAGAAAGCGTCTTTAATGTCTTTAAATCGTTTCGATAGGTAGCCTAACATTAGCTACAAGCTAGCTAGATAATGTGTAAATTATACTGCAATCAACCGATTTAACATTAGCTACAGCTGAAGAGATGATCATTTGTGGTAACGTTAGCTAACGTTACAGTTTTGGGGAGTAGATTTCAGGTGCTTGATTTTTGACTCTACTAATACAAAATCCTCTTGGACAATCCAGCAGGTTGTCATAGCTCTGACTAGAGGAACTGGAGGAAGCATAAATAACGTTACCGCATAGGATACAAAGTGACTAAGTAATATGGGCATAGCTTAGTTGTAATTTTCATGCTGTATTAGTCGTTTGCTGTATATATGGAGCTGTCGTATGAAACACAAATTTAGCTGTTTTTCTCCTTATGTTAGGACAAAAACAACTTGGCTTGTTTGCATGTTCATTGCCCAGCTGAACCACCGAACTGTTATAGTTGACACGCACGTAATTTTTGTCGATTAGTAACTAAAGTTACCGAGTGGGCTTTAAGATATCCTTGTAAAACTTTTGTCAAATAGTATAGTTTAAAATCTTTCTGTAATGATGAATTACTAAATCAGGACAGATTATTTATTCAAAATACTAGCCTTTATTCACCAAGACACACAAGACACATGCTATTACACAAATTTGCTCATCACATATTTACTAATATTATGAATGTAGCTTTCTAGGTTCTAAAAAAAGACTATAGTATAACATTACGTTTCTTTAGGCGACTCTACCATCTACTCTCACTTGACATTATCATACTGCTGGGCGCCGTGATTGGCTGCAGAGGCTATCAACAATCTTTAAGGAAATGGTGCAAACTGGCCCGGAGTGGGCGGGGTTTTGGTAAAATGGGCGGAGAATGCTGGCTTCAACGGAATGAATGGGAGAGATCCAGCTTGTAGTTTCTAGTTTTCTATATAGTTCGCTGATTGTTACGTAATCATTTAGAACATTCAGGTATAGACACACCCATATGTGTCTTGCTACGATCACAGCAGTCTTCTTATCGATTCCGTGTCTTAATACTTGCTTTCCATTTGTACTAAAATGCACCCACAAATACCTTTCCCAAACTACAGTTTTACATGTGCTTTTGTACACGCAAACCTTTAGTAAATCGACCCCTAAATGTATGACAACTTAATGTATTCATGCAAGACAATGTTGATGAGTTTAATTTTGGGGCAAGGATCTATAGCAGACAATGTTAATGATTTTAGTTTTGGTGTAAGGATCTGAAACAGAAAACGAGTCACATCCATGTTTCAATCCCACAGCCCTCTTTTTCATGCCCTGACCTCTTCTGCACACTCCTGAACAATGAGGTTTTCTCTCTTTTTGCAGATTCCCTGGACTGCATCATCTGTCCAGCTGACTTCTGGACAAATGCTGAGAAGGATGAATGTGTACCCAAGCCTGTTGAGTTCTTGTCCTTCCACGAGGTTCTGGGTATCATCCTGGCAGCATGTTCAGTGACTGGGGCCTGCATGGCCATCACGGTGGCTGCCGTGTTTTACAAACACAGGGACACACCCATTGTGAAAGCTAATAACTCAGAGCTGAGCTTCCTGCTGGTCTTTTCATTGAAACTGTGTTTCCTTTGCTCTCTTACCTTCATCGGCCGGCCGTCAAAGTGGTCCTGTATGCTGCGCCACACTGCGTTTGGGATCACCTTTGTCCTCTGCATCTCTTGTGTTCTGGGGAAAACAATAGTGGTATTAATGGCCTTCAGGGCTACACTTCCAGGCAGTAATGTCATGAAGTGGTTCGGGCCTCTGCAGCAGAGACTGAGTGTTCTTGCTTTCACTCTCATACAGGTCCTTATTTGTGTGCTTTGGTTAACAATATCCCCTCCTTTCCCCAACAAGAACATGAAGCACTACAAAGAAAAGATCATTCTAGAATGTGATGTAGGATCAGCAGTGGGATTCTGGGCTGTACTGGGTTATATTGGACTCCTCTCTATATTGTGCTTTGTTTTAGCTTTTCTGGCTCGTAAACTGCCTGACAACTTCAATGAAGCCAAGTACATCACATTCAGCATGCTCATATTCTGTGCAGTCTGGATCACCTTTATACCAGCTTATGTCAGCTCACCTGGAAAGTTCACTGTAGCTGTGGAGATCTTTGCAATTTTAGCTTCCAGCTTCGGTCTGATCATTTGCATTTTTGTCCCTAAATGTTTTATAATATTGTTTAGGCCTGAACAAAATACCAAAAAGCACATGATGGGGAAAATACCATCAAAATCTCTCTGAAACACAAAGAAATGTCAGTAATGTTGATGGATGATTGTATTTAAAATGTGTGTTATCTTATATGTTATTCTGCTACTGTATGTTTCTTTGAGTAAAAAACATACATATCTGTAAATATCTCTGAGGTCCATATTTTTACCTCTAATATTAACTAACTGGAGCAACAGACCGTCAAGGATTTCATACCACCAATAAAAAATGGATGAATCGGGCTATTTGTGTTTTCCGGCATTTGTGTACATTGTGGAATTCAGTCCTCACACAAAATGCACCAAGCAAAAGAACAAGATCGGAGCTTGACTTACAAGTTCCTTGGAGAGCAAAGCCTGCCTGCAGAGTGCTGTTGCTGGAGGGCAGGCAGACTCAGTCTCACTCCTTTGGGAGCTGCAGAGGGGAGATGGCGGTATGGCTCAAGTTCATTTCAGCTGCCAGACTAACAATATACGTCATCACTGCTGGGGGTGCTTGTTTTTCAGGGCTGGGAGGGCATAGCTGTTTTCAGCTCATTCTTTTGGGAGGGGAGACTTGTTTTTGTCTGGTGATCTTTTGATTGAAAAGCCCAGTGTGAATACGATTTTACAAAGGGACTCCCACAAATATCCAGCAGACGTCTCCCTGGGATGCAAAGAAACACAACATCATCAGATGCTGTTTATTGTTTATCCACCAGCCATTTTCCATCTAACAGGAGGGGTGAACAGAACTTAGTGATTTTCTGAGCATAAAACCTCAAGAAAATCACCCAATTTTCTACTGTCATCCCCTTCACAGCCAGTTCATACAGATCGATTTCTCTACTTCTGACACACTTTTTAGAAACATAACATTTGCCAGTTATGTCAGCATGAAACTCTTCAGTACAACAGTCCAATTAAAGTGATAATGTGGAATCCAAGTGATAACAAGTAAAGGTTTGGGTACTTGAAAAGGTTGGTAGGCACAACAGCTTGATCAGATGCTGTTTATTGTTTATCCACCAGCCATTTTCCATCTAACAGGAGGGGTGAACAGGACTTATTTTGATTTCTGAGCATAAAATGAACACCTGCCACCTTAACACCTGAGAAAAATCACAGCTCGTAGTGTCCATGAGACTCATTGAGCTCTGCAGTTCACACAGATAAATATATCCACTTCTGACACACTTATAAGAAACACAGCATTTGCTACTTACACTACTCACAAAAAGTTAGGGATATTTGGCTTTCGGGTGAAATTTATGGAAAATGTAAGTTCACACTACAGTGATATTATATGTATCATGAAAGTAGGGCATTTAAGTAGAAGCATGCAATGGTGATTTCCTCATCTCAAACAATTTATTGAAACAAAAGCCAACAACAGTGGTGGGTATACCACAACAAAAATGTCAATGTCTCAATAACTTGTCATGTGCCCTTGAGCATCAATTACAGCTTGACAACGACGTCTCATGCTGTTCACAAGTCGACTTATTGTCTGCTGAGGCATGGCATCCCACTCTTCTTGAAGGGCGGCCCTCAGGTCATTGAGGTTCTGGGGTACAGAGTTACGAGCCTCTACACGGTGAGTCAGCTGATCCCATAGGTTTTCTATGGGATTCAGGTCTGGAAAAAGTGCAGGCCACTCCATTTGAGGTACCCCAGTCTCCAGCAGCCTTTCCCTAATGATGCGACCTCGATGAGCTGGAGCATTGTCGTCCATGAAGATGAAATTAGGCCTGTGTTGTTCATGCAGGGGCACAATGACTGGATTAATGATGTTATTCAGGTAGTATGGGCTTGTCACTGTACCATTCACAAAGTGTAGGGCAGTTCTGTATTGACTAGACACACCTGCCCACACTGTAACACCGCCACCACCAAAGGGTCGTCTGGTGACAACAGTGGCTGATGCATAGCACTCTCCTTGACGTCTCCAACATCGTTGGCGGCCATCATTTCTGCTCAACGTGAATCGACTTTCATCAGAGAACAGCACTGAGGCCCACTGGTCCCTCGTCCAGCGTAAATGCTCCCTGGCCCATGCAAGACGATGACGCCTGTGCCTGGTGGTGTGGTCAGGTACCCTTGCAGGTCGTCTAGCACGCAGACCACGCTGATGTAAACGGTTTCGAATGGTCTGACGTGACACTTGGGTGCCTCTCACCTCCCTTAAATGTGCCTGGAGTTGAGTGGCATTCATCATCCGGTTCCGCAGGGCACTGTTCACAATGAAGCGGTCATCAGTGTGGGATGTGGCCAAAGGACGTCCACTTCTATGCCTTTCTGTGACTCTTCCAGTCTCTCTGTATCTCTGTTGCAACCTGCTGATGACACTCTGTGACACTCTAAGCTCAGTGGCCACTTCCCTCTGAGAACATCCTGTTTGAAGCCTCGCAATGGCGAGGTACTGTTGATCAATTGTTAGGTGTCGTCTTGGTCTCATGATGTCAAAATGTGAACAGCATGATGAAGAGGACTGTTTAAATACCAATTCTAATTGAACCAGGAAATTTATTAGTCGATTCATGGATCAAACACCTGTTGTGAATTTTGCCGTTCAGCTCCTTGTTAGAGAACAGCAAGTTGTGCAAAAAGTACTGAAACATTGAATAGTTGGACATGTGCATTCAAAAGTTTAGAGAAGGTCAAATTAATTTCACCTGTAAAGGTTATAGTGCATTTTAGGTTCATCCTGAAATTTCACCCGAAAGCCGAATATCCCTAACTTTTTGTGAGTAGTATATTTCAACATGAAACACTCTTCATTGCAACAATCCAATTAAAGTGATAATGTGGAATCCAAGTGATAATGTGGATTCCCCCCTCCAAAGACACTGAGATCTCTTCTTCATGTCATGGTAGCCAAAATATCAGGCAACATGCCGTGCCCAGCATTTTTATATAAAACCATGATCATGCTGGAACGTTAATTGTTTATTTAGCTCAGGAAGCACCTGCTTTCAATATGCACTAGAATCAACTTAATTGTATAACGGATTGTAAGGTAATTTTGGTATTTGCAAATAATTGCCAAAACCCAAACCATATCCCATTCATTCCATTTAAAAAGGAATTTGAAATTAATTTGGCAGTTACTACATCAAATGCACAAATATTGTAAAAAATAAAAATTATTATGGAAAATGCTAACTGCTTATAATTAGGGTCACCAGTTAATCTCGACTTGTTTTCTCACATTAACTTCAGTCCTCTGCCAGCAAGAAGTCGATAGTACTTTTTGTCAAGCCACGTGTCAAACAATAAGCCAATTTCACAAGACGGCAATCTAGACCGGAAGGGAGGAATACAGTGCATCCGGAAAGTATTCACAGCGCTTCACTTTTTCCACATTTTGTTCTGTTACAGCCTTATTCCAAAATTGATTAAATTCATTTTTTCCCTCAAAATTCTACACACAACACCCCATAATGACAATGTGAAAAAAGTTTTTTTGAGATTTTTGCAAATTTATTAAAAATAAAAAAATAAAATTTCTCATTTACATAAGTATTCATACCCTTTGCTTTAACGTATTTTTAAAGTATCATATTTCATATTTGGTCACATATCCTTTACATGCTGTTACTTCCTGAAGTCTGTGACCATCAACATCAAAAAACTGTCGATATCTTATTTTCAGGTACTGTTACAAGCGATACTATAACCTCTGCATTTGAAAGGATATGCGACCAAATATGAAATATGATACTTTAAAAATACGTTAAAGCAAAGGGTATGAATACTTATGTAAATGAGAAATTTAAGTTTTTTTATTTTTAATAAATTTGCAAAAATCTCAAAAAAACTTTTTTCACATTGTCATTATGGGGTGTTGTGTGTAGAATTTTGAGGGAAAAAATGAATTTAATCAATTTTGGAATAAGGCTGTAACAGAACAAAATGTGGAAAAAGTGAAGCGCTGTGAATACTTTCCGGATGCACTGTAGATACTTCTGGTGCTAAGGACGCCTGTGGCTCCCCATTGGAAACCATGGATCTAGACGAGCTAGGCGGAGCGAACGTGGCCATTGCAACTTTTTGCTCTTCTTTGTTGTTGTAGTCGACCAGTGCCGGCACTACATTCGTAGGTAACGTAAAGTATCGCTCCGCCGCCGTACTTCCACAGAGAATATAGGTCAGCACAAAGTAAAGGATTCAACTATAGTTTGACTTCAGAAATGATGGTATAAACACTCAAAATAACCCAGATAGACTGTCGTCGTATTTTATTTTCTTTGGGTGCAATGTGGAGTGTTAAGTGCGTTTGGTAGTGGATGCTACCGGTTACCTTAGAGTTGCGCTAGCATTAGCAATGTGTGTATGTCCAAAAGAAGGGACAGCATGGAATTAGCTGAAAATGGTTTCCATCAATCAACTACATCATGGGTACATCGTAATTGAGACATTATGTCCAAAATTCCGAACTATCCCTTTAAGGATTTTAATAATTTTGATTTGGATTCTATTATATATTTGTGGTAGATATAGAGAATTAACCATCCCAATCCATGTGATTGCAGTCAAGCCGGAAAGTCTGCACACCCCTTTCACCTTCTCCACGTTTTATTACGTTACAGACTTATACTACAATAGATTGAGTTCATTTTTTGCATCAAACATCTACACACAATAGCCAATAATGAAGAAGTGAAGAAAGGTTTTTAGAAAATATGCAATTTTATTTTACTGACAAAAATAGGTTATTTAGGGGTTACATATCTGTACACACCCTTCGCCTAAAACTTGGTTGCTGCACCTTTGGCAGCGATTACAGCTTCAAGGCGTCTTGGGAAAGAAGCTACGAGCTTGGCACACTTGTTTCTGGACATTTTTGCCCATTCCTCTTGGCATATCCTTGCAAGCTCCATCAGGTTGGATGGGGAGCATCGGTACACAGCCATTTTCAGCTCTTTCCACAGATGTTCAATTGGATTCAGGTATGGGCTCTGGCTGGGCCACTCAAGGACATGCACAGACTTTCTCCGCAGCCACTCCTTTGTTCTCTTGGCTGCGTGCTTCGGGTCGTTGTCATGTTGGAAGGTAACCCTTCACCCCAGTCTGAGGTCCAGAGCACTCTGGAGCAGGTTTTCTTTAAGGATCTCGGTGTACTTAGCTGCATTCATCTTTCCCTCTATCAGGACTAGTCGCCCCGTTCCCGCTGCTGAAAAACATCCCCACATCATGATGCTGCCACCGCCATGCTTCACTGTAGGGATGGTATTAGCCAGGTGATGAGCGGTGCCTGGTTTCCTCTAGACGTGACGCTTGGTATTCAGGCCAAAAAGTTCAATTTTGGTTTCATCAGACCATAGAATCTTGATTCTCATGGTTTGAGAGTCCTCTAGGTGCCTTTTGGCAAACTCCAAGCGGGCTGTGATGTGCCTTCTACTAAGGAGGGGCTTCCGTCTGGCCACTCTACCATAAAGGCCTGATTAGTGGAGTGCTGCCTGGATGGTTGATCTTCTGAAAGGTTCTCCCATCTCCACAAGGATACGCTGGAGCTCTGTCAGAGTGACCCTCGGGTTCCTGCTCACCTCTCTGGCCAAGGCCCGTCTTCCCCGATTGCTCAGTTTGGCCGGGCGACCAGGTCTAGGAAGATTCTTGGTGGTTCCAAACTTCTTCCATTTACGAATGATGGTGGCCACTGTGCTCTTTGGGACCTGTAAAGCTGCAGAGATTTTTCCGTGCCCTTCTCCAGATCTATGCCTTGACACAATCCTGTTTCTGCAGATAATTCCTTTGACCCCATGGCTTGGAGTTTGCTCTGACATGTACTGTCAACTGTGGGACCTTATATAGGCAGGTGTTAGCAATCCCCAATCATGTCCAATCAATTGAATTTATCACAGGTGGACTCCAATTAAGTCCACCTTGGAGAAACATCTCAAGCAGTATCAGTGGAAACAAAATGCACTTCAGCTCACTTTTGGGTGTCATATCAAAGGGTGTGCACACTTGTGTACATATGATATTTTACATTTTTATTTTTAATAAATTAGCACAAATGTCTAAAAACCTGTTTTCACTTTGCCATTATGGGCTATTTTGTGTAGAATTCTGAGACAAAAAATGAACTCAATCTATTGTAGAATATGTCTGTAACGTAATAAAATGTGAAGAAGGTGAAAGTGGTGTGCAGACTTTCCGGCTTGACTGTATATACAGTACACACTTCTGGTGCAGAAACAGCACACGAGATCCCCCCTTGTACCAAAATACCACCCTAGTCGTGTGTATCTATCCAGAGAATAAAAACTAATTAAAAAACATGGCTGCTTTTAAGTATATTAATTTGCCGTATTTACGCAATTCTTTTTTACCATTACATTTTGAAATGCATTATTTTGACCACATGGGAATTTTTTTTTTTCTCCATAATTTTCAGTTAAGCTTGTGGAAACATTATTATGTAATATTTTATACATTATATTTGGGGCCTAATTATGTAATATGGGCATTCTGAAGCAAGAGAGAGTTGACACTGACAGTAATTATTGCTGCACCGCTTTCACTGAGCTCATTGGTTAATGTGTCAGTGAGTTCACACACTCCTCTGTAGTTTTACTATTGTGTGTGCTTTACTGTGCCTCCTGTGAGAAGAAGACTCATGAGGATTGGAGACAAAATAAAAAAATTTAATCATGACAGTTGTTAATTTTGTAAATAATACATAGCCACACCTCTCCGTGTGTGGGCTGTGCTCATGAAGGGTATTTAAACATGAGAGACAGCCACATCCTGTCCTGAAAGCATGGAGGTGATGTGGACAACGTTGGTTCTGGCACTGGTGTCTGGTGCTCTCACCCTGGCAAAGGGAAGGTCAGGGTCGGGTTGCAGACTGAACGGGACCCCCAGGCCTGCTGTGTTCTCCCAGCCTGGGGACTTTGTGATCGGAGGCATTTTTAGCATCCACAGCTATGTGACCACCACTGAGCACAACTACACCAGCCGACCAGAAGCACCGTACTGTACGGGGAGGTCAGTGAAGGGAGGAAGAGTGTTGTGCAATGTGGAGGCCAATGTGTGGACAGCCATGTTTCTGATTCTGGAGATGCATAAATAAATATCAATAACATGTTTTGAAATGTATTACTTAGATCAATTGCAGAGTGTAGGGTAAAAATATAGTAATTTAAATTGCTAAACATTTATTACATTATGATCTAAACAGGTTTACTCTGCATCTTAAAAGACAAGCCTGTTAAGGTTTTGGTTTAATGAATATTGTCATTGTTGTTTTATTATGTTACACATTATTTACCTGATATACACTTGATTTAACTTTTGTTGTTTCAGTTCTAGCATAAGATATCTTTTCCATCAGCTTGGCCTTCAATATATGTCCCTACAGCAATCAAGTATTCACATACACCTTTTGGTTAAAAGAAAGAATTTAGCAACTGTAGAAATATATATATTCTGTAATTCTAGAAGTCAAATAACTATAAAATATATAGATGAGCTGGGACTATTTAGTATAAGCCCAATACCACGATGGTGTGCCCAGGTAATGCGCCACTCTTATTTTTGTTGAAATATAAAATTATTATTATGTATAATTATATTATTACATATAAATTATCGCCATTTCATACCTAGTTGCATGTTCTGTTATGTTTCTGTCATTATGTGTGACTCTTCATATTGTTGTTCCCGACAGTTTGGATTTCCGGGAAGTGCGCTTTGCTAGAACCATGATTTTTGCCATCAAGGAAATCAACAACAGCTCAGAGCTCCTGCCAGGTGTAACTTTGGGCTACCAGATCCATGACTCCTGCGCGTCCGTGCTAGTGGCTGTGAGGTTGGCTTTCCAGCTGGCCAATGGCATTGAGCCAATTTTCTTTCCTAACCAGTCCTGCTCAAAGTCTGCCACTGTGCATGCTGTTGTGGGCGCGTCTAGCTCTACGCCCTCCATCGCCATATCCCGAATTCTCGGACCTTTCGGCATCCCCATGGTGAGCTTATCCTGCCCAGTCCTCCAGTGCATGTTCTGATAAATTACCTGAATGTATTACTATTCTATATTTATACTTCATATGACATATAAAGAAAATTTAGAGCCATTAAGTAGGGATGCTCCAATACCGATCCTGGTATCGGTATTGGGTCCGATCCTGTGCTCATGTACTCGTACTCATGCTCCGATTATAAATGGTTATTCATAGAACTTTGTGGTCAGACTTTGGAATTTAGAAAATTACAATAGTCTGTCGAATTTGAGCACAGTCTATCATGTAAACCATGTTAATTTCACCTAGGATATATGTCTGCAATAAACAGACAAATGGACAGTGTTGGGGTGTACTGTAACTACATGTAGTGTGGATTCATTTAATTTTGTTGCAGATTTCTGGTCATCCAACTAATTCAAATGTGTGTAATGGTTGTAGAAGTTGAATATTTTTTTGTCATATTGAGGTTTCTTTACTTTGGCCCATTTGGCCCAATTTTCGCCTAGTTTTTACTAGTGTCAATTAAGTGCCAATATCTCAAAAACTATTCACTGCACATCCATGGTTGAACGTTTCAATGAAAGAAGAGGCTTGTACCATTCAGAAATTTGCATCAGAATAAATTTATGTAAAAATGGTCACATACAGTTTATACATAATACACATAAAAAAAAACAAAAAAAAGTACAAAACGCCTTGTGTTTTTACAGTTTAGCACTGAATATTTCAACTTCAAAGTACTGGAGCAAGCCAGAATTCCTTACACTAGTGCACAGATATGTTGTCCACATGTGTATAGAATTTGGTAAAGATATCTACAGGCTTTCCTTATCCATTGGTAATTTTTCCAAAACTGTGCCCAGTGTCCCAATATTTATCCAAACCTCTCCAAATATAAAACATGTGCATATCTTTCTGTCCAGGCATGTCAATCATTAGAAAACTTTATCTTTCTATTGAAACAGTTTTTGTAATACAAAATGTAAAGAAAATAAACCTACACATGTTTTGTATATATGTGTATAAGAATATGCTCTTACAAATTGTGCCGAAATTGTGCCCAAATACCTCTCCGAACAGGATTACTTGCCCTAATGTTATCTAACCAATCTGCTTTACATTTAAAATGGAAATACTGGAAATAAATGGAAATACATTTAAGTGAAATACTGTAAAAATAAATAAAATTATATATATATATATATATATATATATATATATATATATATATATATATATATATATATATATATATATATATATATATATATATATATATATATATATATTACATCCAGTGCTTCTGATATTAGCTCCCACATAATTGGGAATTGTAGCCAACTAGGATTTATGGATTCATTTTAGATAACTAAAAACTAAATTACATTATTATAATATTATGTCTTGACTGAAATCGTGAAATAAAGCACTGAGAATGGCCCATGGGTTGGTTTCTGCACAAAAAAAACGGACAGAAAATGAACGCTGCTAACCCGATGTTTCAAGGCGCAGTAATTTCTACTTCTGTTCCATTTCTTCCCCTCCCCCCTTAGCAGGCAATGTGCTCCTCTCCTGCTTGTCACAACATAGAAGCTAAATAGCGAACTTCCGCGACAATCCATTGATCATGAAACTAAAAATACTCTAGATAATAGCGCTTCAGACAGTTGATACTATAATAATAATTATTAATATTATTATTTGTGTGTGCATATACATATATATATATATATATATATATATTCAAAGAGAACACTTACATGTCCAGAAACGGGTCCTTGCCTTCCTCGAACGCCGCTTCTGCTACAGAGTCTTTACTCTCTGCCCCTGAGGACTCGCCTTCCTCACTGCTGGAATTACTGCGGTCCAGCTCCTCCAATAACTGAGCAACCGTGAAATAAACGGTCTTCTTGGCCATTTTCTCGGATAAAAACTAAAGTTTCGCTCCAGCAACGAAATGTGACCAGCGCAATTGCTCAGCATAACAAACCACGCACGCGTAAGAGAAAATGTAGCCTATATTATAGCCTATATGCAGCTAACACAGGGCTAATTTTATCTGGATAGGCTAAAGACGTTCGTGAACAGCAATGAAGTGCATCCCTTCCTTCACAAGCTCAGAAAAAAGCGCATGTGACTTCACAAGAAATTTGATGCTAACTTTACAGTCATGGGGCCGATTGCGCATACCGCCATTACCCTATGGGCTGTCGTTACGCGTGGATACAGCGCCGTTCCCAGTCGCTGGAATATGACATCTTTTACTTCATTTAAAGGGGTAGGAAACCCCTTAGGAGATAATCTACGTGTTTTACGTTAGATCATTCCTGAAGCAGTCTAGTAATGTTTTTACGCAACGGTGGTAACGTAGTACAAAGGCAAATGCGAAGGGTACGCACTGTGGAAATGGAGATTTTGCTGGGCAATGGATTAATGGATTACGAAAAAGCGTTCAGGATTCTTCAGAAAACAGTTATAACTACATAACCAGGTAAAATATTTGGTTGATTAAACATGTTTACGAAGAGATTTTGTAGAAAATAAAATATATTTATACAAAACCGGAAGCACATCGGTTGTATGCATAGTGAAGTGAGCACAGGGAAAAAACACATAATGTTTATTTATACAAATTTCCAATAACATACAATTGTTCCTAAATCGGATCTTGATTTTTTAGCGTGTAGAAACTGTACCAAAAGTTTTTGTGATATGCATTTTATTGCCTGTGACTGCGGCGAGGTGAAGGCTGTAAACAAATAAAAAAAGTGGGTTGGGCTATTAGCACCCTGCTGCTTTATGGCTCTGTAGTGTAACCTGAGAGCTGATAAGCATATAAACGAATGTGCTCGCAGGCTGTGACTGTTTTTAACAATTTTGCGTCGAAAGTTCCGTGTTTTATTAACGTTATAATTTAGAATTTAAGAGAAATATGAACACTATAAAAAATTGGGACGGATACGTCCCACCACTAGGTGGCCAAAGCCTATACATGAACTACCAACTACTTTTGGCCCTAAAATATATATTTTTTTCCAAATCCCTTTGAGAAAATACCACCTCCTTTCTCTCTTTCCCCTCTAATCCTGATTGGTGAAAAACACTCCAGTGTAGTTGCCAACAGCCAACTGCCACACATTACTAGTTCTCCCCACTGAGCTCTATAGTGGTTCTCCCCATGTACAAAAAGGCATTTCTCACATGCGCGCCATGTCTGGGAACAACCATGTTCATATTTAGTACGAGCGAACTCAACAGAAATAAATTTCTTTGCAAGCCAAAAATGCAAACCATCTCCACAGCAAAGACAACAAACACAAATCTAAGAATCTGCATAAAGGTCTGTATTACCATATGGCCAATTAAAAAAATTAAACGTTAAATTAAAAGATAAAAGATTCTGCTCTCGCATGTAACCTGAGACTTCTATTGTTTGTACCATTGTTATGCCCTTATTAGAAAAGGTGCAAAATTTTTACAAAAGTAGGAAACAGAAAATGTTGCCTTAGCTTCAAATAGTGTAAAAATTAAGAGCTGCTCATTGCAAGGTGGAATTCATATTCATATTCATATTGTAGTGCTGTTGGCCTACTAATTTAAATTTTCTTCTATTAAAAGAATTTTGCTAGCAAAAATGACTGACCCTAAAAATGTTTGGTAAAACTGAACTGATTGGACCTTCCTGAGTAACTTCATTTTGTTTTTGTTATTATCAAATAAAATGAAAGAGTAAAAATATTTTTATGAAGTATTTTGAACTACATTTCTCTTTATGGTAGTTTGGCTGTAGTTCAATGTGAAGTGAGAGTAGTTTCCCCAACACTGCAAAAGGAAAATATTTTTGAATAATGAATATCTACAGATATATGTCAACAGCGCTGGTGCATTAGTGCTGAATAATAAGCGGGTATGTAGGTAGACAGATATATTGATTCACGAATATTCAGTTAGACCAAAGTTACATTCACTGTTTAAAACGTGCATCTTTCCTTTGGTGGAGCAACAGGTGAGCTATTTTGCCACCTGTGCCTGTCTTAGTGACAAACTACAGTACCCCACGTTCTCCAGGACCGTCCCCAGTGACTACTTCCAGTCAGCTGCCCTGGCTAGGCTAGTCAAGCATTTTGGCTGGACGTGGATCGGGGCGGTGCGGAGCGACTCTGACTACGGGAACAACGGGATGGCCGCCTTCCTGCAGGCAGCGAGAGCAGAGGGCATCTGCGTGGAGTACTCAGAGGCTTTCTACAAGACCAACCCCCGCGAAAAGGTGCAACGCGTGGCAGAGGTCATCCGCAGGTCCACGGCCCGCGTCATTGTGGCGTTCATTTCCAATGAAGACTTCCTGGTCTTACTGTCAGAGCTGGAAGGCAAGGCGCTGGCCCCTCTACAGTGGATTGGGAGTGAGTCATGGGTCACTGACCGTGAGATGTTGCGATTTCCTCTGTTCGCTGGTGCCATCGGCTTCAGCATTAGCCGCTCGGTCATTCCAGGGCTGCGGGACTTCCTGTTGGACCTGGGGCCAGAGCAGATTTCCCGCTCACCCGTCTTCACAAAGTTCTGGGAAAGTGCTTTCGGCTGCAGCCTGGGAGGAGGTCAGAGTGCAGCAGGACGGAAACCATGTGATGGAAAACAGAATCTGCGAGACCTGCAGAATCCTTACACGGACACATCCCAGCTGCGCATCTCCAACATGGTATACAAGGCTGTGTATGCTATAGCCCACGCCATGCACAGCATCATCTGCACAGATGAACCTAACACTCCACCCTACTGCAACACAAGTATCCGAGTTGAGCCACGGCAGGTAAACAGTCCATTACAGTCTTTCAAATATAATCTCATACTAATGATGCGTCGTGCATGAAGTGCACAAAGCAAAGTTCTGTCAGGAAAACGTAGCTGCAGCCGACCAATGTTCTCATACTCAACTAATCACATGCACACTTCACTAATGGAGCGACCCTTTTAAAAATGAGTCAGATCTCTCCCATACTGCTTTTGCCTGACTGCTCTTGTTTGCTTTGCTGCTGCTGGTTCCAAAACATTTCCTGCTCACCCTCCACCACCCCAGCTTCCATCTGTTGTTTGTATCTGCTTCATGTACTGGGAGTTTTTGGTATATCTCAATTCAGTAGGGGAGATGTGTCGTGCTCCCTGTTTGATAGGTAGTGCATGCTGGTGCGTGCATCAAAAGAACATAGAGCAGATCCATTCAGCACCAAACCAAAATAACGATATATTCATTCACATATTGAATACGTGAGTTGTCCTGACAGAAATTACACGATGATGATAATTATTTGTATTTGGCTGATGCCCTATTCCAGGATGACTTACAGAATACCAGTTGTTATCTGAATGGTGAATACACTCAGGTGGAATCTGAAACGCCTGATAATTTTCATGCTGGTCATAAGAACCTGGGAAAGGCACATACCAATGTTGAGACTGCAAGGGTGTGGCTCTTGGGGAAAACTGAGTGAATGGTTAATATAGAGGTTGGGTGTAAGTTGTGATGGTTACTAGCAGGTGTACTATCAGCTCTTTGACTCCCTCCCATCAGGTCACAGAGCACCTGAGAAAAGTGAACTTCTCCAGGAACGGGTACAAAGTCTCCTTCGATGCCAATGGGGATCCTGTGGCCACTTATGAGTTTGTGAACTGGCAGGTGAAGAGAGATGGGCACATGGAGTTTGTGACCGTGGGCTACTATGATGCATCCGCTCCAGATGGACAGGTGTTCATCGTGCAGAAGAATATTACCTGGGCAGGCGGCCAGTCACAGGTAATTTCACCTTGAATTTTCATTTCATTAGACAGATATGGCTATGACATAGCTAGGGCATGTTGGGAGCCAGCATAACGTTGTGATATTTGTTTGAAGGAGCCTGTGTCAGTGTGTAGTGAGAGCTGTCCCCCAGGCACTCGGAAGGCTGTGCAGAGAGGAAGGCCTGTCTGCTGCTATGACTGTGTGTCCTGTGCTGAGGGAGAAATCAGTAATGCTACAGGTACAGAAAAGGAGGAATAGTTCACTCTATGTAGCATATTAAGGGGTCGATTTACTAAGATCCCAAATAAGGGGTGTTATTTTGCGGGCGCAGCCAAAGTATTTGCACGTGTTATCATTTTACACTTTGCGGGTGATCAACTAAGAGCCATAATGTAAATTACTCCAGCCGCAAACAGCCATATTTAAATGAGAGATTTTTCGTGTTTAGAATGGTTATACTGTTAGAAAATGGTGAAAAGACTGGCAGCAATGTTGTCGTTTTTATGGTATTTTTTTAAAACACAACTGAAATTTGGTATAACTTTGGGTTGTGTAATTACCTGACCATGATATGAGTCACAATGGTGGCAAAATATGTTTGTTAGTTGCTCTGTGCTCCTCTGGGGTGATAATCAAGAATAGGGTATTTGTTGCTCTCCATTCACTTCTATAGGGCAGATAAAATGGTCTCAAAATGACTCTTCTAGCACGTATACGAACGCGAACGAAGCGGAGTCTGTCAATACAAACAATAACCAGTTTTCGTACATATTTAATTATTATTATTATATGGCCCTTTCCTGACTTTTTCTTATTTTATTTGGAACGTAGATCCGGTAGGTAATTCTTGCGCCAGAAACAGCGTTAATGCGCCGATGTGTCCTAAAGCACTCATTGGTCCAAATTTCCACGGAAGCAAGCGTTCCTGGTAGTATTGGGATGACAGGTATGCCATCTGCCAAGTTACGGCTTGGCAGGGCATGCCCCATACCTCTACAGCACCGAGAGTTTGGCACTTTTCAGGGTTTCCTACAGAAGTAACCACAATGACCACAGACTCTCAGCCCTTAAAAACATAAACTTCTGTATGTTCTGACCTCATGTAACCACACAGCATTCAGATCGGATCAGATTCAGAACTTCACACATCCCCACAATAAAGCCCCAAACTTGGGTTATTTTGCGGTTTTTCTCCTTCTGCTTCTTCCCATTTTTCCTGCCTACCCAGAGACCCTCACTACCTGACTGCCTCCATACCCTCAAATAATAATTCTCCCCATTGGATAACAACATTGCATACCGGCTCTCCCAAGGTTATCGCCCAATAAAAACGCTTATATGCTTCAAACTTATATGCACACATCACAGACAAAACCACTATATGGCTTTGTGTATACTATGAAGCTACTGTGGCCTAGTGGTTACAGTTGCTGCCTCTTACACAGAGGATTGAGGGTTTGAGCCCAACAGAACCCAAAATTATTTTCGACAAAAACAATGTGCAACTGCTAAATACTTTTCATTTATTACACTGTTATTATTTTCACATTAGCAAACGTATTTTTATTTCAAAGGCAAAAGACGTTTTCAATATTAACTGTTCAATGTTTCACTTGTAGCCTATTTCACTTGTACTACAGCGAAATGGTGAAAGTCAAACCGACACTGACAAATGGCCTACTATATCACGTCACTGTACCCCTTTGGTCTTCTGGTTAGCGTCAAGCCTAAGTATTGCGAGAGACGTGGGTTCGTACCTCGCCTGGTTGATATTAAAGTGTAATTTCATTCTGTCCTCTTGCGCTGCGGTCATGTCTGACTCTGTGGATACCAAACCTTCAACCCTCGCCTCGGCCAACATTTCTTTATTATGTCTTCATTCATTTCTTGACAGAAGAGTGAACATACCCGCACACCAGTCCATGTAATAAAAAATCAGGGAATAAAAGAACCGCCAACCCTGTAGTTTTCCCATTCAGTCACTGTAGGCGCTGTTCCTTACTCAAGCTATTTCAGTGCTTCTCCTTCTAGTCTATGGACCTGCAGATACCACAGAACTGTGGCAGCCTGGCAGGTAGGCCTACTCACTTGACTATTTCTGACCCACAGCAAAACACTTGCTGATAGCTACGATGTCAGAATGATCACATACAGTACATTCATAATACAACGGAACATGTATGTGCATAATTCGGATAAAATACTTAGCCCAATGTATTTATATACCTTAAAAAGTAACGTTACGTGTGTTTTTGCATAACAGCAACGTAGGCTATTACAGCTGCGATAGCGCTGTGGGAACATCAACGTTGCTGGGCAGTGGCAAAATGTAATAAGAATCTCTTCAACATTCAACAGAAACCAGTTGTAGAATCGTTACGAAGTAGGATATTTGGTCCCTTAATCTGTTTATCAGAGATTTGTAGAAAAATATTTTAACGTTATACCGAAAGTAGCGAGGCTACATTGGGTAGGCGTAGCCTAAGCAAAGGAAAATGCACCGAATGTTTATTTGTAACAGTTTCAACTTTTTAATAATAGCCTATAGGCTAGACCTATATCGGAACAAACGTTTATGTGGTGTGTAGAAACGGTACATTTTATGCACGTTATTGTGTGACTGTGCCAAGATGGTTGTAAACGGGTTTGGGCCATTTTATTGGGCAGTGCAACTTGAGAGCTTGATGTGTGCACAAGCGGCGACTCTGCAGCAATCCTACATTGGAATTTTGAGGGTTTAAAGTTGTTTACAATTTCAGAGAAATATGAATAGGCTACTATAATTGGGACATTGACAACTAGGCTAGCACCGTAGATAGGGCTAATAGCCTGCGTGTTCGTGGCGAAAGAGCACATTGCGCTTGATGCAGCATTTGTTGTAGTTATAGTCCAATGGCAATGATTATTATTGTTGAAAGCTAAAGTGAGTATGATCATTTCAGTTGCAGACGGAAGTAGGCTACGTCGTTAGCTATGGAATTTCTCGTCTACATTTTTCCAAGGTTGTTGACAGAACGTTAAGTGATTGAAAAATCAGCTCAGTGCTCACACTGAGCATTCTCACCGTGAGCTAGCCTACTGCACGTGACCATTGACCCCCATAAATTTTTTGGCGATAAAATGTCAAATATCTCAAAAAGTGTATATGGTATAAAAGTTAAAAGTAATAGCAACCTGGAGGGGATATAAAGGTATAATATGAGGTATGAATGGTGTCGATGGTGTGAACGGTGTAGGAGGACATAGGTTCTCAAGATCGGCGGAAGAATAATAACGGTCAGTCTGAACGATAACAATCAGTCTGAGCGATAACAATAGGTGTGGTTTTTCAACCACACCTAACTAGAAACTACAAGGTGGGCGTGTCCTGAAGTCAGGTTTTTTAGTAGCACCAAAAAAGCTGAAGGGGGGGCGATATGTAATGGTGCATCGCCCTGTCTTCGCCCATAGACTGCCAGGAAAATCCGAGCACTCATCATAATTAACATAGTTTTTTAACGATGTTAGAATCTCATAAATTATAATTATAATAGTAGATTTCACTTGCGATAATAAGGACCATGTATTATATCACAGTCTCTGGAAATTCATTTTTTTTAATTCAGAGGGTTGACCGGGTTGACCAGCAGTAATTTACGCTCTGCCCCCAGCCTACGGATGTCGGGAAGCACAACAAAAGACAACAGCCTCCTTATGGCTCCGGTCAGCCGGAGGAGGAATTTTTTTTTTGTTGTTGGTACAACCAAAGCCCATAGAAAGAGACTATACAATCTCTGGTACAACTAAGACTTGATATTCAATAAGATACCTAAGTCCTGCTGTGTCAGAAACAAGGAGCCAAGACTGGGCTTTCGTTTTGAAGCTCACTTCCTGGTTGGGCTGGGAGCGGAAATTGTGCCGTTGCTCACTAGCGCCACTGCGATTGGCTCCAGTATAGGTATTTCACCATGTAAGTCAATGGCAGCAATGTGGTCAAAATACTCAGTCAATAAATTGTTCCCACAAAAAGATTTAATAGGTGCCTTTCCTTCATCTATTGCCTCTGCATGTGCTGATTTTTTAATATATTGTGTCGTTTGGACAGGGTATTCACATTTGTTCAGGACCAATCAGAGGGACAGGTTGAGTCCTCTTCGGCTCCACGGAGCAGGCGCAGTTTGTATAAACGGGCGGCGAAAAAGACATCCGAGCTTCAATTCAGTTTTTACGAGGCCGTGGAAAGGCAATGGGTAACGTCACAGTGGCTTTGTCCATATTTTTTATACAGTCTATCGTCAGAAAGCATCTTTAATGTTTTTAATTAGTGACCCACAGTCACCAACCTCGGCGTCAAAATGGACAGTGATTTTAAACTTGATAAGCAGATTAATTCTGTGGTAAAATCCAGTTTTTATCATCTGAGGCTTTTATCTAAAATTAAATCCGTTCTATCTTTTAATGATTTTGAGCGAGTGATTCATGCTTTTATCTCTACCCGTTTGGACTACTGTAATGCACTCTACACTGGCGTTAACCAGGCCTCCCTTTCACGCTTAGTTAGTCCTAAACGCGGCTGCTCGTCTTTTAACAGGAACCCGCAAGCATGAACACATTACCCCTGTTCTGGCCTCCCTCCACTGGCTCCCTGTCCGTTTTAAAATTAATTTTAAGATTTTCTTGTTTGTTTTTAAGTCGTTAAATGGGTTGGCGCCTCAGTACATCTCGGACCTCTTACATGTTTACACCCCCTCGAGGTTGCTGAGGTCTGCTGATCAGGTGCGTCTTGTCATCCTGAAAACCAGGGGCAACCGCGCCTTTTCAGCAGTAGCCCCTAAATTACGGAACGAGCTACCCCCCCACGTCAAAATGGCCCCCACCCTAGAAACTTTTAAATCTCATCTTAAAACTTATTTTTACTCCTTGGCTTTTAATCCAGCATGAGAGTTGTGTGGTCTGTTTATCTTTTACTGTTTTTTTGAATCACTGGTTGTTTGTTGTCTATGTGTTTTTGTGTATTTTATAAGTGCTTTTATATGCTTTAATTTATTTTACTGTGTTTTTTATTATTTTACTGTGTTTTTTATTATTTTACTGTATTTTTTATTATTTTACTATATTTTATTTATTCTCTGTGCAGCACTTTGGTAACCTTGTTGTTTTTAAAATGTGCTATACAAATAAAGTGGATTGGATTGGATAGATAGGTAAAGTTAGCTACAAGCTAGCTAGAAGATAGCTAACTTAGTTAACGAGCTAGCTATTTTTTATTTTTTTTTGTATTTAGTTTATTTGACAGGGACAATGCTCAACAAATATATTGTGCCAGATATAGCTCAGAGCTCATTTTCATCTGTAGTCCCTGAGGGAAGGGTGATAACAGACAACATGGGAACATCTATAAGAATTACAAAAGTACAATACAAGATACAATACAACTCTAATCTACAATGCAAACATTACAAAAGGTAAATAAAATAAGAGCATTTTAGTCCATTATTGCTATCACCAAACTATTATCTATATAGTTTGGTGATTGCTCTCCTAGTTTCCAGCATAGGCTGGCTAACATTAGCTAACTGCAAGTAATCGATCGTCGGTCAGGGACGTGATAATTCAAAGAGGTTATATGTATAATCAACTCATTTACAGTTGAAGTTATATTGTTCAAAATAGCCCTTATTCACCAAGACATGGTCTTACACACATTTGCCTTTAGCTTTTACTTTATTTTAAATGAACAATGTCTTTCACAGCTGCAGAGATATATAGTTCGGTGGGAAGCACATAAAACACAACGGTCTTGGCTCCGGTCAGCCAGGATATTTTCAGAAACATGTACGTATTGGTGGTAGGCTACAACTCAGACTGGATGTTCAATAACATACATAACGTCAAGTCCTGCAAAGTAGGATTACTTAGTTAGCTGGATAGCTAATTGTACATACTAAAACCGGGAACAGCTCTTTTTACTTCAGTCCGTATTCCAGAATTAGGATGTTTTTTTCTCGGTGCAGTAGTGGTATCCAGTTAAGAAATCCTGCTTAGGTATACCCCCTGCTGTGTCAGAAAGCGTCTTTAATGTCTTTAAATCGTTTTGATAGGTAGCCTAACATTAGCTAAAAGCTAGGTAGATAAAATAGCTAGCTAACTAAGTTAACTGCAAATAATCGTCGGTCAGGTACATTTAAGCGGATAAACCAAGGAGGTTATGTGTAAGCTACAGTTGAAGACATGATAATTTGTGGTAACGTTAGCTAACGTTACAGTTTTGGGGAGTAGATTTCATTACATCATTACATTCATTTAGCAGACGCTTTTATCCAAAGCTACATACAATAAGTGCATACAGACGTCATCAAGATCACTACAGAACAGAAAAGACAAAGCACATCCTTCCCATAATGTAGCAGCTATCCCTAGTAATGAACGTTGACTGTAGTTCACAGTAAGCTGTGGGTAAATCAGCAATACTACACTTCTATTCTAAATACTATTATAAACTATAACAAACAGACAGGAAAACACAGGGAACTAGTACCATGGTCCTAGTTTAGAATATCATGTGCTTCATTTTTCACTATAGTAATACAAAAGCCTCTTGCTTGGTCAATCCAGCAGGTTGTCATAGCTCTGACTAGCTAGCACTGGAGAAAGCATAAATAACGTTACCGCATATGCTACAAAGTGATTAACTAATATGGGCATAGGCTAGTTGTAATTTTCCTGCTGTATTAGTTGTTTGCTGTATATAGGTAGCTGTCGTATAAAACACAAATTTAGCTGTTTTTCTCCTTATGTTAGGACAAAAACAACTTGGCTTGTTTGCATTTTCATTGCCCAGCTGAACCACCGAACTGTTATAGTTCACACGCACGTAATTTTCGTCGATTAGTAACTAAAGTTACCGAGTGGGCTTTGATATCCTTGTAAAAATTTTGTCAAATAATATAGTTTAAAATCTTTCTGTAATGATTAATTACTAAATCAGGACAGATTATTTATTCAAAATAGCCTTTATTCACCAAGACACATGCTATTACACAAATTTGCTAATCACATATTTACTAATATTATGAATGTAGCTTTCTAGGTTCTAAAAAAAGGCTATACTATAACATTACGTTTCTTTAGGCGACTCTACCATCTACTCTCAGATGACATTATCATATTGCTGGGCGCCGCGATTTTTGGACCACTACGGACACCGTGAGTGAAATGAGCCGTGATTGGCTGTAGAGGCTACCCACAATCCTTAAGGAAATGGTGCAAACTGGCCCGGAGTGGGCGGGGATTTGGTAAAATGGGCGGAGAATGCTGGCTTCAACTGAATTAATGGGAGAGATCCAGCTTGTAGTTTCTAGTTTTCTATATAGTTCGGGGATTGTTACGCCATCATTTAGAACGTTCAGGTATGGATATTCGTGTCTTGCTACGATGACAGCCGTCATCTTATCGATTCCGTGTCTTAATATTTGCTTTCCATTTGTACTAAAATGCACCCGCAAATACCTTTCCCAAACTTCCTTTCGGGCTTAGTAAATGACATTAAACATACTAAAGTAATCAATTTGCATGACCAACTCCCACTATTTCGGGAAATTATGTAGTGACAGTCAATTTAGCATATTCATTCAGGCTAACCCGCAAAAATGAGAAATCTTTCTATTTTAGCACACGCAATCGTCTTTACACCTCGATAGTTGATCACCTCGCCTTCGACTTTTTGCGGGTGGTAACAGTTTTACATGTGCTTTAGTACACGCAAACCTTTAGTAAATCAACCCCTAAATGTATTACAACTTAATGTATTCATGCAAGACAATGTTGATGAGTTTCATTTTGGGGCAAGGATCTATAGCAGACAATGTTAATGATTTTAGTTTTGGTGTAAGGATCTGAAGCAGAAAAGTAGTCACATCCATGTTTCAATCCCACAGCCCTCTTTTTCATACCCTGACCTCTTCTGCACACTCCTGAACAATGAGGTTTTCTCTCTTTTTGCAGATTCCCTGGACTGCATCATCTGTCCAACTGACTTCTGGACGAATGCTGAGAAGGATGAATGTGTACCCAAGCCTGTTGAGTTCTTGTCCTTCCAGGAGGTTCTGGGTATCATCCTGGCAGCATGTTCGGTCACTGGGGCCTGCATGGCCATCACGGTGGCTGCCGTGTTTTACAGACACAGGGACACACCCATTGTGAAAGCTAACAACTCAGAGCTGAGCTTCCTGCTGGTCTTTTCATTGAAACTGTGTTTCCTTTGCTCTCTTACCTTCATCGGCCGGCCCTCTGAGTGGTCCTGTATGCTGCGCCACACTGCGTTTGGGATCACCTTTGTCCTCTGCATCTCTTGTGTTCTGGGGAAAACACTAGTGGTGTTAATGGCCTTCAGGGCTACACTTCCAGGCAGTAATGTCATGAAGTGGTTTGGGCCTCTGCAGCAGAGACTGAGTGTTCTTGCTTTCACTCTCATACAGGTCCTTATTTGTGTGCTTTGGTTAACAATATCCCCTCCTTTCCCCAACAAGAACATGAAGCACTACAAAGAAAAGATCATTCTAGAATGTGATGTAGGATCAGCAGTGGGGTTCTGGGCTGTACTGGGTTATATTGGACTCCTCTCTATATTGTGCTTTGTTTTAGCTTTTCTGGCTCGTAAACTGCCTGACAACTTCAATGAAGCCAAATTCATCACATTCAGCATGCTCATATTCTGTGCAGTCTGGATCACCTTTATACCAGCTTATGTCAGCTCACCTGGAAAGTTCACTGTAGCAGTGGAGATCTTTGCAATTTTAGCTTCCAGCTTCGGTCTGATCATTTGCATTTTTTTCCCTAAATGTTTTATAATATTGTTTAGGCCTGAACAAAATACCAAAAAGCACATGATGGGGAAAATGCCATCAAAATCTCTCTGAGACACAAAGAAATGTCAGTAATGTTGAGATGATTGTATTTAAAATGTTTGTTATCTTATGTTATTCTACTACTGTATGTTTCTTTGAGTAAAAAACATATATATCTGTAAATTTTTACCTCATCTATTTACCTCATATTTTTACCTCTAATATTAACTAACTGGAGCAACAGACCGTCAGGGATTTCATACCATGGATGAATCGGGGTATTTGTGTTTTCTGGCATTTTTGTACATTGTGTAATTGTTCAATCCTCACTCAAAACGCACCAAGCAAAAGAACAAGACAAGTTCCTTGGAGAGCAAAGTCTGCCTGCTGTTGCTGGAGGGCAGGTAGAGTCAGTCTCACTCCTATGGGAGCTGCAGAGGGGAGATGGTGGTATTGCTGAAGTGGACTTCAGCTGCCAGCCTAACAATATACGTCATCACTGCTGGGGGTGCTTGTTTTTCAGGACTGGGAGGGCATAGCTGTTTTCAGCTCATTCTTTTGGGAGGGGAGACTTGTTTTTGTCTGGTGATCTTTTGATTGAAAAGCCCTGTGTGAATACAACTTTAGAAAGGGACTCCCACAAATATCCAGTAGATGTCTCCCTGGGATGCAAAGAAACACAACATCATCAGATGCTGTTTATTGTTTATCCACCAGGCATTTTCCATCTAACAGGAGGGGTGAACAGAACTTAGTGATTTTCTGAGCATAAAACCTCAAGAAAATCACCCAATTTTCTACTGTCATCCCCTTCACAGCCAGTTCACAGATAGATCTCTACTTCTGACACACTTATTAGAAACATGACATTTGCCAATTATGTCAGCATGAAACTCTTCAGTACAACAGTCCAATTAAAGTGATAATGTGGAATCCAAGTGATAACAAGTAGAGGGTTGGGTACTTGAAAGGGTTGGTAGGGACAACAGCTTTTTTTTTTTTTTTTATTTACAAATAATTCAAACAGGAAAATGACTCTCATTTCAACATTTCATTGAAACTAGATTTGAGAGTAAACATTTTGAAATAACCCTCATGTAACGATATAATTAGAGAGGGATTAGTTTAGTATTTTACCCACTGCCACTGAAACATTGATGTATGATGTGAGACATGGTACAATGTAAAGCCAATTCAAGCTAAATATTACAAGTTGTTCTACGACTTTAGAAAGGGGCTCCCACAAATACCCAGCAGATGTCTCCCTGGGATGCAAAGAAACAAAACATGATCAGATGCTGTTTATTGTTTATCCACCAGGAGGGGTGAACAGGGCTTATTTTGATTTCTGAGAATAAAATTAACACCTGCCACCTCAACACCTGAGAACAATCACAGCCAGTAGTGTCCATGAGACTCATTGAGCTCTGCAGTTCACACAGATACATCTATCCACTTCTGACACACTTATGAGAAACACAGCATTTGCCACTTATGTCAACATGAAACACTCTTTAGTGCAACAGTCCAATTAAAGTGATAATGTGGAATCCAAGTGATAAGAAGTAGGATATATATACAGTACACACTTCTGGTGCAGAAACAGCACTTGGCTCCCACCCTTGTACCAAAATACCACCCCAGTCGTGTGTATCTATCCAGAGAATGAAAAACGAATGAAAAAACATGGCAGCGTTTAAGTATATTAATTTTCCGTATTTACGCAATTTTTTTTAACCATTACATTTAGAAATGCATTATTTTGACCACATGGAAATACATTTTTTTTCCAGAATTTTCAGTTCATCTTGTGGAAACATTATTATGTAATATTTTATACGTTATATTTGGGGTCTAATTATGTAATATGGGCATTCTAAAGCAAGAGAGAGTTGACACTGACAGTAATTATTGCTGCACCGCTTTCACTGAGCTCATTGGTTAATGTGTCAGTGAGTTCACACACTCCTCTGTAGTTTCACTATTGTGTGTGCTTTACTGTGCCTCCTGTGAGAAGACTCATGAGGATTGGAGACAAAATAAAAAAATTGAATCCTGACAGTTGTTCATTTTGTAAATAATACATAGCCACACCTCTGCGTGTGTGGGCTGTGCTCATGAAGGGTATTTAAACATGAGAGACAGCCACATCCTGTCCTGAAAGCATGGAGGTGATATGGACAACGTTGGTTCTGGCACTGGTGTCTGGTGCTCTCACCCAGGCAAAGGGAAGGTCAGGGTCGGGTTGCAGACTGAAGGGGACCCCCAGGCCTGCTTCGTTCTCCCAGCCTGGGGACTTTGTGATCGGAGGCATTTTTAGCATCCACAGCTATATGACCACCACTGAGCACAACTACAGCAGCCGACCAGAAGCACCGTACTGTACGGGGAGGTCAGTGAAGGGAGGAAGAGTGTTGTGCAGTGTGGAGGCCAATGTGTGGACAGCCATGTTTCTGATTCTGGAGATGCATAAATAAATATCAATAACATGTTTTGAAATGTATTACTTAGATCAATTGCAGAGTGTAGGGTAAAGATATTCTAATTTAAATTGCGAAACATTTATTACATTATGACCTAAACAGGTTTACTCTTCATCTTAAAAGACAAGCCTGTTAAGGTTTTGGTTTAATGAATATTGTCATTGTTGTTTTATTATGTTACACATTATTTACCTGATATACACTTTATTTCACTTTTGTTGTTTCAGTCCTAGCATAAGATATATTTTCCATCAGTTTGGACTTCAATATATGTCCCTACAGCAATCAAGTATTCACATACACCTTTTGGTTAAAAGAAAAAATTTAGCAACTGTAGAAATATATATATTCTGTAATTCTAGAAGTCAAATAACTATAAAATATATAGATGAGCTGGAACTATTTAGTATAACCCCAATAACACGATGGTGTACCCAGGTAATGCGCCACTCTTATTTTTGTTGAAATATAAAATTATTATTATATATAATTATATTATTAAATATTAATTATCGCCATTTCATACCTAGTTGCATGTTTTGTTTTGTTTCCGTGATTCTGTGTGACTCTTCATATTGTTGTTCCCGACAGTATGGATATCCGGGAAGTGCGCTTTGCTAGAACCATGGTTTTTGCCATCAAGGAAATCAACAACAGCTCAGAGCTCCTGCCAGGTGTAACTTTGGGCTACCAGATCCATGACTCCTGCTCATCTGTCCCAGTGGCTGTGAGGTTGGCTTTCCAGCTGGCCAATGGCATTGAGCCAATCTTCTTTCCTAACCAGTCCTGCTCAAAGTCTGCCACTGTGCATGCTGTTGTGGGCGCGTCTAGCTCTACGCCCTCCATCGCCATATCCCGAATTCTTGGACCTTTCGGCATCCCCCAGGTGAGCTTCTCCTGCCCAGTCCTCCAGTGCATGTTCTGGTAAATTACCAGAATTTAGAACTATACTATATTGATACTTCATTTGACATATAGAGAAAATATAGAGCCATTAACTAGGGATGCTCCAATATCAATCCTGGTATCGGTATCGGGTCCGATCCTGTGCTCATGTATTCGTGCTCCGATTATAAACGGTTATTCATAGAACTTTGTGGTCAGACTTTGGAACTTAGAAAATTACAATAGTCTGTCGAATTTGAGCACAGTCTATCATGTAAACAATGTTAATTTCACCTAGGATATATGTCTGCAATAAACAGACAAATGGACAGTGTTGGGGTGTAGTGTAACTACATGTAATGTGGTTTAATTAAATTTTGCAGCAGTTTTCTGGTAGTTCAACTAATTCAAATGTGTGTAATTGTTGTAGAAGTTGAATAATTATTTGTCATATTGAGGTGTAGTTAACTACATGAACTACCAACTACTTTTGGCCCTAAAATATATATTTCTTTCCAAATCCCTTTGAGAAAATACCGCCTCCTTTCTCTCTTTCCCCTCTAATCCTGATTGATGAAAAACTCTCCACTGTAGTTGCCAATGGCTAACTGCCAATTGCCACACATTACTAGTTCTCCCCACTGAGCTCTATAGTGGTTCTCCCCATGTACAAAAAGGCATTGCTCACACGCGCGCCATGTCTGGGAACAACCATGGTCATACTTAGTACGAGCGAATTCAACAGAAATAAATTACTTTGCAAGCCAAAAATGCAAACTATCTCCACAGCAAAGACAACAAACACAAATCTAAGAATCTACATAAAGGTCTGTATTACCATATGGCCAATTAAAAAAATTTAAAGATAAAAGATTCTGCTCTCGCATGTAACCTGAGACGTCTATTGTTTGTACCATTGTTATGCCCTTGTTAGAAAAGGTGCAAGATTTTTACAAAAGTAGTAAACAGAAAATGTTGCCTTGGCTTCAAATAGTGTAAAAATGAAGAGCTGCTCATTGCAAGGTGGAATTCATATTCATATTCATATCCAAAATTTAAATTAGTAGGCCGACAGAAATACAAAACTCCCAGGCACTCTCCAATGAAAAAAGGTATTATTTAGCTATATCATCATAGAAAAGCGAAATAATGAAGCCTTTTAAAACTTTTTCACTGGACATTGAGTGCCTTGGAGTTTTGTAGTGCTGTCGGCCTACTAATTAAAAATTTCTTCTATTAAAACAATTTTGCTAGCAGAAATGACTGACCCAAAATATGTTTGGTAAAACTGAACTGATTGGACCTTCCTGAGTAATTTTGTTTTTTATGAAGTATTTTGAACTACATTTCTCTTTATGGTAGTTTGGCTGTAGTTTAATGTGAAGTGAGAGTAGTTTCCCCAACACTGCAAAAGGAAAATATTTTTGAATAATTTATATCTACAGAAATATGTCAACAGCTCTAGTGCATTAGTGCTGAATAAACACATAAGCGGGTACGTAGGTAGACAGATATATTGATTCACGAATATTCATAATTAGACCAAAGTTACATTCACTGTTTAAAATGTGCATCTTTCCTTTTGTGGAGCAACAGGTGAGCTATTTTGCCACCTGTGCCTGTCTTAGTGACAAACTACAGTACCCCACGTTCTCCAGGACCATCCCCAGTGACTACTTCCAGTCAGCTGCCCTGGCTAGGCTAGTCAAGCATTTTGGCTGGACGTGGATCGGGGCGGTGCGGAGCGACTCTGACTATGGGAACAACGGGATGGCCGCCTTCCTGCAGGCAGCGAGAGCAGAGGGCATCTGTGTGGAGTACTCAGAGGCGTTCTACAAGACCAACCCTCGTGAAAAGGTGCGACGCGTGGCAGAGGTCATCCGCAGGTCCACGGCCCGCGTCATTGTGGCGTTCATTTCCACGGAAGACTTCCTGGTCTTACTGTCAGAGCTGGAAGGCAAGGCGCTGGCCCCTCTACAGTGGATTGGGAGTGAGTCATGGGTCACTGGCCGCAAGATGTTGCGGTTTCCTCTGTTCGCTGGTGCCATCGGCTTCAGCATTAGCCGCTCGGTCATTCCAGGGCTGCGGGACTTCCTGTTGGACCTGGGGCCAGAGCAGGTTTCCCGCTCACCCGTCCTCACAGAGTTCTGGGAGAGTGCTTTCGGCTGCAGCCTGGGAGGAGGTCAGAGTGCAGCAGGCCGGAAACCATGCGATGGAAAACAGAATCTGCGAGACCTGCAGAATCCTTACACGGACACATCCCATCTGCGCATCTCCAACATGGTATACAAGGCTGTGTATGCTATAGCCCACGCCATGCACAGTATCATCTGCACAGATGAACCTAACACTCCACCCCACTGCAACACAAGTATCCGAGTTGAGCCACGGCAGGTAAACAGTCCATTACACAGTGTTTCAAATATAATCTCATACTAATAATGCGTCGTGCATGAAGTGCACAAAGCAAAGTTCTGTCAGGAAAACATAGCTGCAGCCGACCAATGTTCGGCTTCAGTAAACACATGTTCTCATACTCAACTAATCACATGCACACTTCACTAATGGAGCGGCCCTTTTAAAAATGAGTCAGATCTCTCCCATACTGCTTTTGCCTGACTGCTCGTTTGCTTTGCTGCTGCTGGTTCCAAAACATTTGCCGCTCACCCTCCACCACCCCAGCTTCCATCTGTTGTTTGTATCTGCTTCTATGTACTGGGAGTTTTGGTATATCTCGATTCAGTAGGGGAGATGTGTCATGCTCCCTGTTTGATAGGTAGTGCATGCTGGTGCGTGCATGAGAAGAACATAGAGCAGATCCATTCAGCATCAAACCAAAATAACGATATATTCATTCACATATTGAATACGTGAGTTGTCCTGACAGAAATTTCATGATTATGATAATAATTTGTATTTGGCTGATGCCCTATTCCAGGATGACTTACAGAATACCAGTTGTTATCTGAATGGTGGAATCTGAAACACCTGATAATTTTCATGCTGGTCATAAGAACCTGGGAAAGGCACATACCAATGTTGAGACTGCAAGGGTGTGGCTATTGGGGAAAACTGAGTGGATAGTTAATATAGAGGTTGGGTGTAAGTTGTGATGGTTACTAGCAGGTGTACTATCAGCTCTTTGACTCCCTCCCATCAGGTCACAGAGCACCTGAGAAAAGTGAACTTCTCCAGGAACGGGTACAAAGTCTCCTTCGATGCCAATGGGGATCCTGTGGCCACTTATGAGTTTGTGAACTGGCAGGTGCTGAAGGATGGGCACATGGAGTTTGTGACCGTGGGCCACTATGATGCATCCAATCCGGATGGACAGGAGTTCATCGTGAATAAGAATATTACCTGGGCAGGCGGCCAGCCACAGGTAATTTTACCTTGAATTTTCATTTCATTTGACAGATATGGGGGCATGTTGGGAGTCAGCATAACGTTGTGCTATTTGTTTAAAGGTGCCTGTGTCAGTGTGTAGTGAGAGCTGTCCCCCAGGCACTCGGAAGGCTGTGCAGAAAGGAAGGCCTGTCTGCTGCTATGACTGTGTGCCCTGTGCTGAGGGAGAAATCAGCAATGCTACAGGTACAGAAAAGGAGGAATAGTTCAGTCTATGTAGCATATTAAGGGGTCGATTTACTAAGATCCCAAATAAGGGGTGTTATTTTGCGGGCGCAGCCAAAGTATTTGCACGTGTCATCATTTCACACTTTGCGGGTGATCAACTAAGAGCCATAATGTAAATTACTCCAGCTGCAAACAGCCATATTTAAATGAGAGAATTTGCGTGTTTAGAATGGTTATACTGTAAGAAAATGGTGAAAAGACTGGCAGCAATGTTGTCGTTTTTATGGTATTTTTTTAAAGCACAACTGAACTTTGGTATAACTTTGGGTTGTGTAATTACTTGACCATGATATGAGTCACAATGGTAGCAAAATTTTTAGACCATTTTAGCTGCCCTATAGAAGTGAATGGAGAGCAACAAATACCCTATTCTGGATTATCACCCCAGGGGAGCACAGAACAACTAACGAACATATTTCCCCATCATTTGGACTCATATCATGACCAGGTAACTACACAACCCAAAGTTCTACCAAAGTTCAGTAGTGCTTTAAGTGTAGGGTATAGGCTACTGTTGCACTGAACGAGGTGGCGGTTATTACGAACTGTTTCACTGGATGTCTCATAGATTCTGCCACGAGTTACAGATGTTTGAGAGGACTGAAATGATCATTAACTATGCTCAGCCTACTAGCACCAAGCCTATTCCATTTGATCATGGGTTTTATTTCTATAATGTTTTGATTTTGAGCGTTAGCTAGAATGGGCCATTTATTTAGCCCCCATTGTAACCACCGAACTATATAGAAAAGTAGAAACCAGAAGGTGGGCGTGTCCTGAAGTCAGGTTTTTTAGTAGCACCAAAAAAGCTGAAGGGGGGGCGACATGTAATGGTGCATCGCCCTGTCTTCGCCCATAGACTGCCAGCAAAATTGGGGCCCTGTCATGTCGTAATTAGCATACTTTTTAACGATGTTAGAATCATAAATTATAATTATAATAGTAGATTTCACTTGCGATAATGAGGACCATGTATTATATCACAATCTCTGGAAAAAAAAAAATTTTAATTCCGAGGGTTGACCAGCATTAATTTACGCTGTGCCCCCAGCCTACAGATGTCGGGAAGCACAAAAAAGATAACAGCCTCCTTTTGCCTCCGGTCAGCCGGAGGAGGAAAACTTTTTTTGTTGTTGGTACAACCAAAGCCCATAGAGAGAGACTATACAATCTCTGGTACAACTAAGGCTCTATCTTGGCGATTTTGGCGCTTGGCGTAAAGTCCATTTTGGGCGTGTCCAAGTCCACTTTTGCTATTTTAACGGCGTGTTTTTTGGGCGCTAAGCACGGCGCAAGGTGCAAATGGGCTGAACCTAGTCTTTTCATTAATTATAGGTGTGTCTTGGGCGTGACATGCAATAAACCGATCAAAATGTCATATCCCATTCCCTTTAAAAGCTTCAGTCTCACCTTAGAAAACGCCAAATTAGCCAGCTTGTTCAGCGAATTTCGTTTGATTATGCAATGAAAGTGTCAAACATCAATTCCATGAGGCTGTTCTCATGGAGTTCTCGAAGTTCAAGCTTCATCCGAAGTTCATTAGGCTACCTGCATAGTAATATTGATTAATAACATAAATACCGTTATTTTGCCTTAATGATGACACTAAATACAATAAAGCTGTCAGGTTGGCAACCCATATGTTCACGCATATTTCCCCTTGTTTAATAATGTCCTGTTTATGGAAATGTGACCAACCTGTTTTACTCGTAGCGTAATGCTTTAAAACAATTCACTTTCCCAGGAAGACCGTGAAACGTGCGACTTACAGCAGGGGAAAAAGAGAACATGCAGCGCATATGCAGAGAATGACATTAAAATTAATAGTGAAGTAATTGTGTAACGTGCTGCAAATTTGTTTTCATTTCTAATTAGACGCTTAGTTCTCTTTAAAATCGTTTTGTTCAGTTATGGAATAACAGGTGAAATCAGCTGGGTTTTAATACGCTGAGAGTATGGAAACGTGGTCACTAATTTAAAAAATATGAAGGTCGAAGAATAGCTAAGGTTACAATTTAGTTAACATGGTGACATTTATCTCCGTTTTTTAAACGTAGGCTATCGAAAAAACCTTATGCACAGCGAATCAGCTGTAGCCTAGGCTATTTGAAAAACAATAAATGCAATATTCACTGGACAAGGTTTTGAACTTTTTTCAGTCACAAACCATTCTATTTACTTACAGGATGTATTCCTAGATAAACAGAGCTGTATTGTAATGACATCTGAAGCATTTTCAGAACTCAAATGTCCGTCTATTGCCGTGCGCGAGTTTTCCATTGAATGACAATTCACGCATTAGGTGTAAATGACAATTTGCGCATTCGGCTTGATATACGTAGGTGTTATCAGCTCCTTTTTAATGGATAGCCATTGTCCCGTACCATCGCACATCGCCTGGATGTTGATGGAGTGGGCTGAAAGCAATTTAATGTGGCATTCCCCTTCGCTGAGGGAAAGGTAGGCTATGTGGACCTATGGACCCTTTTATTATTATGCATTTTTTGATATAGCCTACACAATAATAATATTTCACATTGTAATCTTGATATTTTTAGTCATGCTTGTGCGCGCCCCTGTGTGTAACAGACAGGAGGGTGTACACGCGTTGTGCACACGCCTATGTAGACGCACTTATATGCGCCGTTAAAATAACATGTAAACAACTGCGACATGACTTTAGACCAGGTTTGTGGTGGTTCTAACGCAAGCACTTTCTGCTGGCTCAAGATAGCAATACGCCAAAAATAATCCTGGCCACTCATCATCTTAAGACCACCACGCCCAGTTCACTTGCAACGGGCGCAAGAATACAACGACGTGAGCACTAGGCGTTATAATGAACCCAGCGCCGGGTGTAAGATAGCAAAGACGCTTGCATTTGGGTTAGCGCCGCTTTGCGCCGGGTGTAAGATAGGGCCCTTGGTATTCAATGAGATACCTAAGTCCTGCTGTGTCAGAAAGCGTCTTTAATGTTGTTAATTAGTTTAGATAGATAACGTTAGCTACAAGCTAGCTAGAGGATAAGATAGCTAACTCTTAGCTAACTAGCTAGCTATTGCTATCACCAAACTATTATCTATAGAGTTCGGTGATTGCTCTCCTAGTTTCCAGCATAGGCTGGCTAACGTTAGCTAACTGCAAGTAATCGATCATCAGTCAGGGACGTGATAATTCAAAGAGGTTATATGTATAATCAACTGATTTACAGTTGAAGTTATATTGTTCAAAATAGCTCTTATTCACCAAGACATGGCATTACACACATTTGCCTTTAGCTTTTACTTTATTTTAAATGAACAATGTCTTTGATATATACAGAGATATATAGTTCGGTGGGAAGCACATAAAACACAACAGTCTTGGCTCCGATCAACCCGGTTTCAAATATTTTCAGAAACATGTACGTATTGGTGGTAGGCTACAACTCAGACTGGATGTTCAATAACATACATAACGTCAAGTCCTGCAAAGTAGGATTACTTAGTTAGCTGGATAGCTAACTGTACATACTAAAACCGGGAACAGCTCTTTTTACTTCAGTCCGTATTCTAGAATTGGGATGTTTTTTTCTCGGTGCAGTAGTGGTATCCAGTTAAGAAATCCTGCTTAGGTATACCCCCTGCTGTGTCAGAAAGCGTCTTTAATGTCTTTAAATCGTTTTGATAGGTAGCCTAACATTAGCTAAAAGCTAGGTAGATAACTAAGTTAACTGCAAATAATCGTTGGTCAGGGATATTTAAGAGGATAAACCAAAGAGGTTATGTGTAAATTACACTGCAATCAATCGATGTAACGTTAGCTAACGTTACAGTTTTGGGGAATAGATTTCAGGTGCTTCATTTTTCACAATACTAATAGAAAAGCCTCTTGGACAATCCAGCAGGTTGTCATAGCTCTGACTAGCTAGCACTGGAGGAAGCATAAATAACGTTAACGCATAGGCTACAAAGTGACTAAGCAATATGGTCATAGGCTAGTTGTAATTTCCATGCTGTATTAGTCGTTTGCTGTATATATGTAGCTGTCGTATAAAACACAAATTTAGCTGTTTTTCTCCTTATGTTACGACAAAAACAACTTGGCTTGTTTGCATTTTCATTGCCCAGCTGAACCACCGAACTGTTGTAGTTGCCACGCACGTAATTTTCGTCCATTAGTAACTAAAGTTACCGAGTGGGCTTTAAGATATCCTTGTAAAATGTTTCTCAAATAATATAGTTTAAAATCTTTCTGTAATGCTGAATTACTAAATCAGGACAGATTATTTATTCAAAATAGCCTTTATTCACCAAGACACATGCTATTACACAAATTTCCTAATCACGTATAGTTACTTATATTATGAATGTAGCTTTCTAGGTTCTAAAAAAAGACTATACTATAACATTACGTCTCTTTAGGCGACTCTACCATCTACTCTCAGTTGACATTATCATACTGCTGGGCGCCGCGATTTTAGGACCACGACGGACACCGTAAGGGAAGTGAGCCGTGATTGGCTGCAGAGGCTACCCATAATCCTTAAGGAAATGGTGCAAACTGGCCCGGAGTGGGCGGAGATTTGGTAAAATGGGCGGAGAATGCTGGCTTCAACGGAATGAATGGGAGAGATCCAGCTTGTAGTTTCTAGTATTCTATATAGTTCGGGGATTGTTCCGCAATCATTTAGAACGTTCAGGTATGGATATTCCAAACACACCCATACGTGTCTTGCTACGATGACAGCCGTCATCTTATCGATTCCGTGTCTTAATACTTGCTTTCCATTTGTACTAAAATACACCCGCAAATACCTTTCCAAAACTTCATTTCGGGCTTAGTAAATGACATTACACGTACTAAAGTAATCAATTTGCATGACCAACTCCCACTATTTCACGAAATAATGTAGGGACACCCAATTTTGCATATTCATTCAGGCAAACCTGCAAAAATGAGAAATCTTTACATTTTAGCACAAGCAATCGTCTTTACACCCCGATAGTTGATCACCTCGCCTTCGACTTTTTGCGGGTGGTAACAGTTTTACATGCGCTTTTGTACATGCAAACCTTTAGTAAATCGACCCCTAAATGTATTACAACTTAATGTATTCATGCAAGACAATGTTGATGAGTTTAATTTTGGGGCAAGGATCTATAGCAGACAATGTTAATGATTTTAGTTTTGGTGTAAGGATCTGAAACAGAAAACTAGTCACAGAAACTAGTTTCACATGTCCTGACCTCTTCTGTACACCCCTGAACAATGGGGTATTCTCTCTGTTGTGCAGATTCCCTGGACTGCATCATCTGTCCAGCCGACTACTGGTCAAATGCTGAGAAGGATGAATGTGTACTAAAGCCTGTTGAGTTCTTGTCCTTCCACGAGGTTCTGGGTATCATCCTGGCAGCATGTTCAGTGACTGGGGCCTGCATGGCCATCACGGTGGCTGCCGTGTTTTACAGACACAGGGACACACCCATTGTGAAAGCTAATAACTCAGAGCTGAGCTTCCTCCTGGTCTTTTCATTGAAACTGTGTTTCCTTTGCTCTCTTACCTTCATCGGCCGGCCCTCTGAGTGGTCCTGTATGCTGCGCCACACTGCGTTTGGGATCACCTTTGTCCTCTGCATCTCTTGTGTTCTGGGGAAAACAATAGTGGTATTAATGGCCTTCAGGGCTACACTTCCAGGCAGTAATGTCATGAAGTGGTTCGGGCCTCTGCAGCAGAGACTGAGTGTTCTTGCTTTCACTCTCATACAGGTCCTTATTTGTGTGCTTTGGTTAACAATATCCCCTCCTTTCCCCAACAAGAACATGAAGCACTACAAAGAAAAGATCATTCTAGAATGTGATGTAGGATCAGCAGTGGGATTCTGGGCTGTACTGGGTTATATTGGACTCCTCTCTATATTGTGCTTTGTTTTGGCTTTTCTGGCTCGTAAACTGCCTGACAACTTCAATGAAGCCAAATTCATCACATTCAGCATGCTCATATTCTGTGCAGTCTGGATCACCTTTATACCAGCTTATGTCAGCTCACCTGGGAAGTTCACTGTAGCTGTGGAGATATTTGCAATTTTGGCTTCCAGCTTCGGTTTAATCGTTTGCATTTTTGTCCCTAAATGTTTTATAATATTGTTTAGGCCTGAGCAAAATACCAAAAAGCACATGATGGGAAAAATGCCATCAAACTCTCTGTAATGTCAGTAATGTTGATGAATGATTGTATTTAAAATGTTTGTTATGTTACATTTTATTATGGTACTGCTACTGTATATTTATTTGAGTGAAAAACATACGTCTATAAATATATCTGAGGACCATATTTGTACCTCTAATATTAACTTATCTGGAGCCACAGACCCTCAGGGATTTCATACCACCAATAAAAGATTGATGGTAGTGTTTGTTTTTCCTGGCGCTTGTGTACATTGTGTTATTGTTCAATCCTTGCTCAAAATGCACCAAGCAAATGAGCAAGATCATAACATGACTTACAAGTTCTGTGGAGAGCAAAGCCTGCCTGCAGAGTGCTGTTGCTGGAGGGCAGGGAGAGTCAGGCTCACTCCTTTGGGAGCTGCAGAGGGGAGATGGTGGTATGGCTCAAGTTCACTTAAAGTTCAGCTGCCAGAGTAACAATATGCATCATCACTATTGGGGTAGTTTGTTGTTCAGGGTGTTTGAGTTTCTTCCAGTGTCCAGTTTTCTCATGGATGTCTTGAAGAATGAGGGGGGCAATGAGCATTTCCTTTGACAAGTTGGCAGGGTGCTTGACCTCATCCAGCATGGCTGCATTGCAAAGCCGCATTCCAACTCTCAGTACCCCATCTTCATCCAATCTATACATATGACTGCTCCTTTTCACACTGCCTCCTTGTTGCAGATTTCACTCTTACAAGATCGATGTATTAGTGACTATTCTCCATGAATTGGTGGTCTTCCTGGGACTAGGCTTGGGTGATACTGAAATTCCCCTAGACGATATTGCTTTAAGAAAAACAACGATATTCAATATTATCATCCAAAACAAACTGAAGAATCAGATGTGCATTGCAATACCATTAAGCGCTATTTTACACAGGCGATACTCATCAGCTCAGATCAGTAAAACAGATCAATCTATTGTTGAGTATTTTTATTCAAAAGCACAGTATTTTTTAACACCATTAATGTAACATGTCATATCAGAAATATAACAAACTAACATGAATAATTACTAAGAAGCAATCTAAATAAACTGGTTAAATAAAGTCTGGTTTTGGGGCTGATTGCACCAGCTATACGTAAGATCAAACATAGGCTAGTTAATATTAAGTCTTTACTAAATTAAGGTTTGCATATTACTAAATCTAAAATTTAGTTTGATTATACAATGAAGCATTGTCAAACATCAATTCCAGCAGAGTGAGTTCAAGCTTCATCCGTAGTTCATATTACGTATTACATATGACACTAAATAAACTAAAGCTGTCGGGAACTAAAGCTAAAGGCTGGGAACCCATAGGTTTACGCATATTTTCCCTTGATTTATATCGGCCTGCTTATGGAAATATGATCAACGCGTTTTTACTGGTACCTTAATGCCTTAAAACAAGCCCACTTTCCCGCGATTCCAGGAACAACGTGCGTCTATTCCGGGACAGAAAATGTTTTACTTTGGGGAAAAACAATAATGCCCATTTCACAATGTAATCTTGATATTTTTATGCATGTTTGTGGTGCCCCTCTGTAATAGACAGGAGGGTGTACGTGCATTGTGCACACACCTACAGTGCCTTGCGAAAGTATTCACCCCCCCAGGCATTTTTCCTATTTTGTTGCAGTACAACCTGTAATTTAAATAGATTTTTATTTGGATTTTATGTAATGGACCAACACAAAATAGTCCAAATAGGTGAAGTGAAATGAAAAAAAAAACTTGCTTTAAAAAATTTAAAAAAAATAAAAAACTGAAAAGTGGTACATGCATATGTATTCACCCCCTTTGCTTTAATGTATTTTTAAAGTATCATATTTAATATTTGGTCACATATCCTTTGCATGCTGTTACTTCCTGAAGTCTGTGACCCATCAACATCAAAAGACTCTCGATATCTTATTTTCAGGTACTGTTACAAGCGATACTATAACCTCTCTGCATTTGAATGGATCTCTATGGGAATTGGGGGGTGAGACTAGATTCAGATGTAAATTACGCTGGTACAGTATGGAACACATGACTGGCTAAATGGCAGTAAGTCATCAAGGGTCTAAGGTATCAAACGAGCCCCAAACCATCACTCTGCGGCCACATATGGAGTAGATGTGGGTGGCTCACTGCAAGGGTTATTTCTCCTGACTCATTTTCCTATAAAACTCTATGGGGAAAAAAGTCAGGAGAAGAAACCCTTAAAGTGATCCATCCACATCTACTCCATATGTGGCCGCAGAGTGATGGTTTGGGGCTCGTTTGATACCTTAGACCCTTGATGACTTACTGCCATTTAGCTAGTCATGTGTTCCATACTGTACCAGCGTAATTTACATCTGAATCTAGTCTCACCCCCCAATTCCCATAGAGATCCATTCAAATGCAGAGAGGTTATAGTATCGCTTGTAACAGTACCTGAAAATAAGATATCGAGAGTCTTTTGATGTTGATGGGTCACAGACTTCAGGAAGTAACAGCATGCAAAGGATATGTGACCAAATATTAAATATGATACTTTAAAAATACACTAAAGCAAAGGGGGTGAATACATATGCACGTACCACTTTTCAGTTTTTTATTTTTATTTTATTTTTTAAAGCAAGTTTTTTTTTTTCATTTCACTTCACCTATTTGGACTATTTTGTGTAAGGCCATTACATAAAATCCAAATAAAAATCAATTTAAATTACAGGTTGTAATGCAACAAAATAGGAAAAATGCCAAGGGGGGTGAATACTTTCGCAGGGCACTGTATGTAGACTTAAACTATTTAACCCTATTAACTTTGGCCCTCCAGAGGCAATTTCCAATTTTCTACTAGTCTTATTTAAGTGTCAATAACTCAAAAAGTATTCACTGCACATCCATGGTTGAAAGTTCTAATTGAAGAAGAGGCTGTATCGTTCAGAAATTTGCAACAGAATACATTTATTTCAAAATAGTCACATACAGTATATACATACACTGCCTGGCCAAAAAAGAAGTTGCAGTTGCACCAGTCCATGCATAGTGCCCACTGTACAAGCCTCTGGAGGCAGTGTTATGATCTGGGGTTGCTTCAATTGGTCAGTTCTAGGCTCAGCAACGTTATGCAGCAATAAAATGAAGTCAGCTGAGTACCTGAATGTACTGAATGACCAGGTTATCCCATCAATGGGCATATTCCAGGACGACAATGCCAAGATTCATCAGGCTCAAATTGTGAAAGAGTGGTTCAGGGAGCATGAGGAATCATTTTCACACATGAATTGGCCACCAGAGTCCTGACCTTAACCCCATTGAAAGTCTTTGGGATGTGCTGGAGAACACTTTACGGAGTGGTTTGACTCTCCCGTCGTCAATACAACATCTCGGCCAAAAATTAATGCAAGTCTGGATGGAAATAAATGTTGTGACATTGCATAAGGTTGTCGAAACAATGCCACGACGAATGCGCGCCATAATCAAAGCTAAAGGCGGCCCAACAAAATATTACAGTGTGCGACTTTTTTTTTGGCCGGGCAGTGTAATACGCATAAAATAAGTAACCTAATGTATTTAAATACCTTTTTTTTTAAACTTAAAAAAGCACGTGTTTTTACATAACAACAGCAACATATTTCAGCCCTAAGTGCGATAGGTGGTCTCTGTGGAAATGTTGACTGCGTGCGACTTTGGCAAAATGTAACAAGATAAACTCTTCAGGGCTAATCAGAAAACAGTTTTAGATTCATATACAGGTAAGATATTTAAACATATTAAAAAAATCTTCTAAACCGAAAGTGCATCAGGTACTGTAGGCTATATAGTACAGTAAGCAAGGGAAAACGCTGAATGCTTATTTGTACATTTAAAAAAAATATGGTTTCTACATCTGAACATGATTTTCTTAGCGTGTATAAACAATGCATTTTAAAGTCTGTGGCTGTGGCAAGACGAGGGTCATGTGCTTTGGGCTATTAATAACACACTCCTAATTTATTGCCCTTCAGTGCAACTGGACAGGCTAAGGTTTTCGCAAGCAGCTACCCTTTTCTTAACTATATAAAATGCAAGGCATTAATATGCTGTCAGTATTTACCTTTTATTACTAATATTGAAAGGGGAGGATATGACGGGGCAGCAAAATTTTGGTAGGTGCAATTTTGAAGCTGCCAAAAATATGGCTAAACTCCTATATTAAAAAAGTTTGACAATCACCAAATTTACCATGCGTGATAATCTCTTTACATACTGCAAGTAATTACAACCCTTTGTGACCAATAATGACAGGGGAGGGTATCAGGGGGGAACTAAAATTCTGGTAGGTGCATTTTTTAAGCTGCCAAAATCTGACTCCCCTCCTATAATAAAAATGCTAAGTCTGACAATCAACAAATTCACCATGCATAATCCTCACTTCATATGCTTTTTGTTATTATGTAATGTGGTAATTTTAAAGCAAGAGAGAGTTGACACTGACAGTGATTATTGCTGCATCAGGGTGTCAGTGAGTTGACATCACACTCCTCAGTAGTTTTACTATTGTGTGTGGTTTACTGTGCCTGTGTGGTGAGTACTCTGATGGGGATTAGAGACAAAATAAAAACATTTAATCATGACAGTTGGTCATTTTGCAAATAACACATAGCCACTCCTCTGCGTGTGCTTCCCCAAGAAGGGATGCCTCTTCCTCTCCATGAGCTCAGGGGGCTGGGCTCCTGGAGGGTATTTAAACATGTGAGAGAACCACATTCTGTCCTGAAAGCATGGAGGTGATGTGGACCACGCTGGTTCTGGCACTGGTGGCTGGTGCTCTCACCCTGGCAAAGGGAAGGTCAGAGTCGGGCTGTATACTGCAGGGGACCCCCAGGCCTGCTTCGTTCTCCCAGCCTGGGGACTTTGTGATCGGAGGCATGTTTAACATCCACAGCTATGTGATCACCACTGAGCACAACTACACCAGCCGACCAGAAGCGCCGCAGTGTACGGGGAGGTCAGTGAAAAGAGGAAGCAATGTGGAGGCCACTGTGTGGACAGCCATATGGTTCAGATTCTTCATATGCATTAATATAAATATGTATGCTCTGAGAATTATTACTTAGATCACTTGCATAATGTAGGGTAAATATATTGTAATTTAAATGGCTAAACATTTATTATATCGCCACAGGTTAACTCTTCTTCTGAAAAGACAAGCTTGTTATTTTGTTTAATGCATGTTATCATTGTTGTTTTATTTCGTTACACATTATTTATAAGATACACAATTAATTTCATTTTGGTTGTTTCCGTTTTTAGAATTAGATGTGTTTTCCGTCTGTGTGGCCATCAAGTTAAATCATTGCATGTCCGTACAGCAGTTCAGTATTCACATAAATATATAATACATTGATAAATGTGGACGTTACATTTATTATAACCTCAATACCAAGATTACATTCTACCATTATCTGTTGATCTTCATGGTGTGCTCAGGTAATTTTCCAGTCTTATTTTTATCTAAATATGAAAATGAAAATATGAAAAATAAAAAGCATATTTTAATGTTCATATTATGTTTGGGGTCAATTTGACCCGACGCAATGATTGACATCTCTTAAAAACCCGTTAGCCTTATATTTTCTTCTCCACACGACATGACTTCTAAATTGCAGGGATTAAAATCGTAAACATACAATAAACATATAATGTTATGTTTTCAAAAGTCCTGTACCAACTTTGTATACAAAGGTGTTGTGTGGGGTAATTTGTCGGGTAGCTATATAAAATGTAAGAAAATATACAACCTGTTTTATTTTTTTATCAGATTTTTTTGTGGCCAGTTCTGGTGGCACTTTCCCATACAGGTTTTAAACTTCACAAATTTTCACTTACCTCAGGCTCAAAATTGAGATGTTTTATCAAAATATTTATAAATTAATATTGAGGGATAAAAGGGTAGTCAATTGTGAGGCTCACTAAGACACAGAAAGTGTCAAAGTTTTTCTATTACAATACTTTTGTGTCAGTTGAAACTTTTGGGTTCAATTTGACTCCAAACATAAAAGGCGTCATAAAATGTCAGCAAAATATGAGGGTTGTATTATTTTCATTTCACACCTTGTTGCATGTTCTGTTTCTGTCATTGTGTGTGACTCTTCATATTGTTGTTCACAACAGTTTGGATTTCCGGGAAGTGCGCTTTGCTAGAACCATGGTTTTTGCCATCAAAGAAATCAACAACAGCTCAGAGGTCCTGCCAGGTGTAACTTTAGGCTACCAGATCCATGACTCCTGCGGCTCCGTGCTAGTGGCAGTGAAGCTGGCTTTCCAGCTGGCAAATGGCATTGAGCCAATTTTCTTTCCCAACCAGTCCTGCTCCAAGTCTGCAACTGTGCATGCTGTTGTGGGTGAGTCTAGCTCCACGCCCTCCATCGCCATGTCCAGAATTCTCGGACCCTTCGGCATTCCCCTGGTGAGCTTCTCCTACCCATTCCTACAGTGCATGGTGTGATGAAATTATAATTATATAATAGTCCTTGCATTCAAAAATGTTGTTAAAATAAATGAGCGATGAGCCATTAATGTAGAGTATAGTGTTTATAGTGTGTCTTTATATACAGTTGAAGTCGAAGTTTACATACACTTAGGTTGAAGTCATTAAAACTCATTTTTAACCACTCCACAGATTTCATGTTAGCAAACTATAGTGTTGTGCATGACACAAGTAATTTTTCCAACAATTGTTTACAGACAGATTATTTCACTTTTTAATTCATTATATCACAATTCCAGTGGGCCAGAAGTTTACATACACTAAGTTGACTGTGCCTTAAAATTTTTTATATTTGGTAGGATATCCTAGACACATGTAAAATATTTTTTAATAATAAGCCTGCTGCTTTCATGGTAATTTGGTATTAGTTCAAATTTACCATTATCTTTACCATCTCCAATTTAGTTACAATATTTCTTGTAGTCAAGATTCCTCCTAGAGGAGACTTCTGAATTTGTTGTATGGCTAAAGGTATTTGTGCACAGCGCAGTGTATTATTGCTGCATAGACAGATAAGTAGGTAGGCATGTATATATTGATTCACAAATATTCATCATGAGAACAAAGTTACATTCACTATTTGAAATGTACATATTTCCTTTCATCGAGCTACAGGTGAGCCATTTTGCCACCTGTGCCTGTCTTAGTGACAAGCTGGAGCACCCCACCTTCTCCAGGACCATCCCCAGTGACTACTTCCAGGCAGCTGCCCTGGCTAGGCTAGTCAAGAATTTTGGCTGGACGTGGATTGGGGCGGTGCGGAGCGACATGGACTATGGGAACAACGGGATGGCTGCCTTCCTGCAGGCAGCGAGAGCAGAGGGCATCTGTGTGGAGTACTCAGAGGCGTTCTACAGGACCAACCCTCGTGAAAAGGTGCGACGTGTGGCAGAGGTCATCCGCAGGTCCACGGCCCGTGTCATCGTGGCATTCGTTGCCTTGGGCGACATGCTGGTCTTACTGTCAGAGCTGGAAGGCAAGGCGCTGGCCCCGCTACAGTGGATTGGGAGTGAGGCCTGGGTCACTGAACGCGAGATGTTGCGGTTCCGCCTGTTCGCCGGTGCCATCGGCTTCAGCATCCGACGCTCGGTTATTCCAGGGCTGCGGGACTTCCTGTTGGACCTGGGGCCGGAGCAGATTTCCCGCTCACCCGTCCTCACCAAGTTCTGGGAGAGCACTTTCGGCTGCAGCCTGGGAGGAGGTCAGAGTGCAGCGGGCCGGAAACCATGTGATGGAAAACAGAATCTGCGAGATCTGCAGAATTCTTACACGGACACATCCCAGCTGCGCATCTCCAACATGGTATACAAGGCTGTGTATGCTATAGCCCACGCCATGCACAGCATCATCTGCACAGATGAACCTAACACTCCACCCCACTGCAACACAAGTATCCCAGTTGAGCCACGGCAGGTAAACAGTCCATTACACAGTCTTTCACCTATAAAGGAAAAGGGCATAAACCTAATAATAATAATAATAAATATAGCTGCAAGCAGCGATTCCCAGGGATCGAGCGGCATGAGCAGCATTTGTCAAACACAGAGAAATGGTAGACAGGGTTGACCCAAAAAGCAAATATTTGTTTCTAATCAGGGCTTTTGCCAATGTTGATGGTATCTAAACCCGATCCTGTAAGGGCTTGCGTATTATCATAAATTCTTAATTTTCCTCATAGCCTACTTCATTTTTATGGTGACATTGTGTTATGTGTGAAAACCGTAACCCGAACAGAGCTGAAGTGCACTCTTTTTGTTGCAAATGAATCAAGAAATCTTGCCCGCTAAACCGCAACAGGACAACATAGGTAGGCCTACACATAGACGGATGTTTTTGTCGGCTTTTGTGTGAGATTCAGATTAGTGTTTGAAAAGAAATGTTAGTTCAAAACATGTAGCCAATGGCGCAGTTATGAATAGCTTTTTTACATTACTGCAACAACGCGCTCTGTACCAGATCATATTTTGCGTGAAAACTCTATTTTCTGTGTCTGACAAATGGATACTTGTTCCCGTAGCCAACTGTGTAAACGTGACCTGCGGTAAATCTTTCGTTGGTCGGTAGTATTGTAAGCTACTGGACCATGTCGGCGGCCTTTTACGTCTTTTAAGTACAAGTGAAACAGTGAACAGTTAATACTGTTAAATTTCTTAACCTTTGCAATAAAAAGGAAATGGAAAGCTAAGATTGCAACGACTAGGCCAAAGCAGGTTAACAGAAATGTGCAGGCCAAATAAGACTTTTGTGTTGCGGTATCAGATTGCGTTGGCTTACCGACTTCATAATTCAAACAGTTAACAGTTAATATTGTGAAATTTCTTATGTTAAAAGAACATTCTTAGCATGATGTGCACATTGTGCGCCTCAAAAAAAAATGTTAGGAACAGGTGGGGATCAAACCACCACTACTACACAGTAGTACAATGCCTTAACCCTTGTGTGGTGTTCGTGTTTTTGTTACTCACCCAGTGTTCGCGGGTCTGGTGGACCCACAACATTATTGGGTTTTTAAAACAATAAAGCCATAACAATTTACGTAAAAATACTTCACAGGTATTGACTTTATCTCAATTACAAGCAATATAAACAGCATATATGGTTAATACTGACCATTTACCTCTGCTAGATCACATTTATCAATAAAAGTGATATTTGTTTTTTGTGATAAAATGTGATTTTTTTGTTCTTTTACATGTTCATCACAGAAATAGAGCCAAGGCCAATGAGTCTCAGGTTAAAAAAATTATGAATTGTATCATTTTCCTTTTAGTAAACATTGAATACGGGTCCCACAGACCTGAACATCACACAAGGGTTAACTACTAATCTACAGGAACTTTCACAGTTGGTATGGTAGGTAGACAGCCTGTTAAAGGACCACTGCCATATAAAATCTTTAAAAAATGGAATGTATGCGTTCTAAGGGAGTTTTGTATGGTAAATCCAAATCTGTCAATGATTTTCAGTTACGGAAAGTTATATTGAAAAAATCATCTTGGATGGGAACGCCCCTAAAAATTCCGGAAAAAAGCCTGACTCAACTACGTAATCCATGTGACGTCATCTCAAGAACGAACGTCTAGCTGTGTCCGATCGACCGCCATATCTGTACACGCAAATATTCTACGCGACACGAAATATGGCAGATGATTACATTAATGACTCGTCTGAGGGATCTGGGAGTGATCTATTTTCTGATTCAGAATCCTCTGATCACAATCCAGTAGTTAAAAACCACAATCGACAATTAAAAACCTTTTTTTTTCTAAGGCATAACTACGCAAAAGTGGAAAAAAAGAGAAAGATGGCAGGAAAAAAAACACACGCAACCACTGTTTATGTGGTATTTTGGACATTTGCATTTCATCCCATACAGCAGAACCAAATAAAAAACTAAGCAAAACTAATTCCTAATATTGGCGGTGATCTAGATAATAAACACAGATAATAAACATGTGGTGAGTTGAGTCCCCAAGTATCCGCAGCCAAATTGACGTAGTTTAGACCCATGTCCATAGGCGGAGGGTGTGTAAGGCTGGGGAAGACAATTAAAATAATGTAGGCTATTAAATATAAATACAAATGCTAGTGATAGAGGATTTGAGGTTGAGTTAGCTCACTCAATCCATTAGGCTACTGCCTACTGCGGAGGAGGTAACTACAAGTAAGCTGGTAGGCAGCGTGTAGCCGATTGCTGCATGGTTACGTACTAACGTTAGTTGGTTAGTTGGCAATTATCAACGCGTTGTCGTCAGTGAAGCGGCAGTCAAGCTGAAGAATCATCACGGAGCATTTCTGGACACACTGTCACACTCTTAATGTCAATTAAAATGTTATAAATTATGTGTGTGTTGGCTGCCATGCGGGGTGCTTTAATGCACAGGCTTACATGGGCTGAAACCCCTCGATTGGCCAGAATATAATGTAATTTGCCAGTGAGATAATTCACTTTAAATAATGTTTTTGTTGTTAATTGTCTGGTCAGATTCATTTTATTTATTCATTCATTCATTCATCCATTCATTTATTAACAAAAAGCAAAAAACATACATAGGCTACCAGTAGTTTGGTCAGATTTGTGCAATGGGTTTGCAAAGTCATATTTAGGCTATGTCTTTGGTGGCTATACGTAGCAACTTACATGTGCTGATTTTGCTTGTTATTGTCAGAAGCTAAAATGTCGGAATTACGAAAGCACGCCAGCGGATCACAAAAACGAAAAGCGAAAAAAAAAAAAAATGGGAACAAGAGTTGTTAAAAAAATTCCCAAGCTAACTGGGTTTTTTAAACCTTCTTCCATTAAACCAGTGGAAAGGCGAATGTTACACCAAACCGAACCAACTTTTACCACTAGGTGCTGCTATAATAACGTTAACCACAGTTTAGTGTAGCCTACGGATGCAAGGCTAAGAGACACAGACCATTAGAATCGTTATTTTCTTATTTTGGTGAACTTATTTTTTATTTTTTTACTGACTATATTTTGTCATAGATACCATCTTTTATCAACGTATCATGGTAAAAAAAATTGTTTTAGAAAATCTTGCACAAAATTACATTATAGACTTGTTACTTGTCATTTTGATGGATGGTTTTATTTCTCCTGATACACTACTTTACAATCAAAGCCTACATGGGCTCTTGTACTCAAAAAACTACATTTACGGTGAAATTAATGCAAAAAAATTTGCCTAACCTAGCCTTGCCCTGCATTTGGTTCACCCTCCGCCTATGCCCGTGTCTGCATCGTCAGAAAGTGATGTTAAATTGTGGAAAAGGGTGATTAAACGACGCCTTTGAGTGAGTTTTCCGTAGCGTACCGTATCAGCCTAACAGCCCTAAGCCACAACTGGGGCCTATGTAGTTAAAACAATAGGACTTACCCTCATTTTGTTCTGTTTTTCAGCAGCTGTTGTCCCAGTTTTCTTCCTAGCCATCTCATCACCAGGTGCACCAGTCTGCACTTTGCTGTTTATCATCACTGTAATGGCATCAGGCTTTAGGCGCTTCAATTTTTTCATTCCAAACTGGGAATACAGGCCGTCTTCGAAGTGTGCAGTGCACACTACACTTGAATTGCTCGAGCCCTCCACCTACCCCTGGTCAGCTTCACTTTTGTCGTCCATAATTTGCGAAGATTCGCGTCTTTGGGAAACAAATGGAGGCTTACTCCATCCTTTCTTGTATTGCTACAACCAGCTACAACCAGCTACAATGCATCTTGTCGGCATTGTAGTTATCCCGAGCAAACTTAAAAACTTTTAAAACCTCCAAAAACGTTTATATAACACAAGCTAACAACAGGAAACCACGTGTAAAATCTATGGAAAGTAGTGAAAGCCCGATCTAATCATTCTTTAGATGACGTCAGAAGGTCATGTGATCTACAGCTTAACAACCTCAATTTTTTTAGGGGGCGGGGCGTCGTTAGGTGCGAAAGTCATTTAAAATTGGCTATAATTTTCAATCAGTAATTTCTTTGAAAAATACATTGATGATTTCATGATGAGGGGACTCATATTTATCCAAATACAAAGCAAACATTCTGTATTGCAGTGGCCCTTTAAGCATAGACAGTGTACTTGGCGAATGGCATACCTTCCATCCAAACATTTGTATTTCTATAGCGCCACCACGTGGATTGATTGGGTTAAAACTGCAGGGCCCAAGTCTTGATCTAACTCTCAATCAACCCACCAAGTTTCAGAACTTTATGTCAAACGGTTTTAGAATTTTTAGCATTTATGTGATAAGCCATGACCATTGCAAAATTCATTAGCTTCTCATTCGGACATAGGCCTTAGAAAAGTAATGTGTGTGTGAAGGGATGTGGGCTGAGTCCCTTGAACAAGTTTCGTGCAAATTGGTCTAATTCAGTAGGAGGAGTAGCATTTTTTTTTTTACAAAAAAATGCTAATTAACAGAAAATTGAAGATGGCAGATTTCATGGTTCCTTGAAGCAAATTTGTTGGGCATGAGCAGCGGGACTTGTACACCAAATTTTGTGACTCTAGATCAAACAGGGCATCGGCAGTGGGCGTGTCAATGATTTTTAGTGAATCTTTAAATATTTTCTTATATTTGGATCTCTATAGCGCCACCATGTGGCTCGATTGGGTTGACACTGCAGAGGTCAAGTCCTGATGTTACTGTTAAGAGACCTACCAAGTTTCATAACATTCTGTCAAATGGTTTTGGAATTATAAGCATTTTTGTGATAAGCCACGGCCACGGTCATTTGCCATTTCTTGTGTCAATACTTAAGCCTTGTGAGCTGAGTGCACACACCAAGTTACGTGCAAATTGGTCGCATTTTGTAGGAGGAGTAGCATTTTAAGTGTTTTACAAAAAGTGTGAATTAGTGGAAAATCCAACATGGCTGACTTTATGGTTCCTTGAAGCAAATTTGTTCATCATGAGCAGAGGGACCTGTATACCACATTTTGTCACACTAGGTCAAACGAGGTGTCGGCACTACAATTCCACCAACTGGCCTATCGCCACCAAATTTGGTGAGGGCTTGTGAGATGACAAGTTCTAACTATATGCCAAGTTTCATAAGAATCAGTTGAGCGGTTAAGGAAAAACACCGAGAAGTACTAGATGAGTATTTTTAAACCAAAATGGTGGCAAATTCAAGATGGCGCCCACCCAATTAGTAAAGATCTATGATCCAAATCCATGCCTTTGTCACTGTAGCAAGTTTTAAATCTCTACAAAAGAACAGTGATTTTTTGTGACTTTTTAAACATAAATTTATATTTGGATCTCTACAGCGCCACCACGTAGCTCGATTGGGTTAAAACTGGAGAGGTCAAGTCCTGATGTTACTCTTAACAGACCTAAGAAGTTTCATAACTTTCTGTCAAACGGTTTTGGAATTATTAGCATTTTTGTGATACGCCCACTGAAAATTAATTGGCTCGTCATTTAGCCATTTCTTGATAAAAGCCTTAGAAAAGTAATACATTAAGGAAGGCCCGTGAGCTGAGTGCACACACCAAGTTTTGTGCAAATTTGTTCGATTTTGTAGGAGTAGCATTTTAAGTGTTTTACAAAAAATGCTAATTAGCGGAAAATCCAATATGGCGGACTTTATGGGTCCTTGAGGCATATTTGTTCGGCCTGAGCAGAGGAACCTGTATACCAAATTTTGTGACTTCAGGTGAAACGGGGCGTCGGCATGGGCATGTCAATGTCAAAATTTTGTCACGTGCACTACAGCGCCACCAGGTGTTCAATCTGCGTCATAATATAGAGGATCCAAGAGTTTGGCAATCCCAACAAGCCTGCCAAGTTTGGTGATTCTATGCCAAACCAGCTCACAGGAATTTTAGGTGAAAGGGGAGTAAAAAATAAAAAAATACAAAAATAATCCGAACAAAAACAATAGGGTACCAGCAGCTACGCTGCTCAGTCCCCTAAAAATAAAGAGATAATTACTTCCATGGTGAATACACTCAGGTGGAATCTGAAACATCTGATCATTTTCATGCTGGTCATAAGAACCTGGGAAAGGCACATACAGTTGAAGTCGGAAGTTTACATACACTTAGGTTGAATTCATTAAAACTCATTTTTAACCAATTGAAGGTCAATTGAAGGTGTACCTGTGGATGTATTTTAAGGCATATCTTCAAACTCAGTGCCTCTTTGCTTGGCATCATGGGGAAATCAAAAGAAATCCGCCAAGACCTCAGAAAGAAAATTGTGGGCCTCCACATCCTTGGGAGCAATTTCCAAAAGCCTGAAGGTACCACGTTCGTCTGTACAAACAATAGTATGCAAGTATAAACACCATGGGACCACGTAGCCATCATACCGCTCAGGAAGGAGACGCATTCTGTCTCCTAGAGATGAACATGCTTTGGTGCGAAAAGTGCAAATCAATCCCAGAACAACAGCAAAGGACCTTGTGAAGATGCTGGATGGAACAGGTACAAAAGTATTTATATCCACAGTAAAACGAGTCCTATATCGACATAACCTGAAAGGCTGCTCAGCAAGGAAGAAGCCACTACTCCAGAACCGCCATAAAAAAAGCCAGACTACAGTTTGCAACTGCACATGGGGACAAAGATCTTACTTTTTGGAGAAATGTCCTCTGGTCTGATGAAACAAAAATTTAACCGTTTGGCCATAATGACCATCGTTATGTTTGGAGGAAAAAGGGTTGCAAGCCGAAGAACACCATCCCAACCGTGCACTTAATAGATGGCATCATGAGGAAGGAAAATTATGTGGATATATTGAAGCAACATCTCAAAACATCAGCCAGGAAGTTGGTCGCAAATGGCTTTTCCAAATGGACAATGACCCAAAGCATACTTCCAAAGTTGTGGCAAAATGACTTAAGGACAACAAAGTCAAGGTATTGGAGTGGCCATCACAAAGTCCTGACTTCAATCCAAACGAAAATTTGTGGGCAGAACTGAAAAAGCGTGTGCGAGCAAGGAGGCCTACAAACCTGACTCAGTTACACCAGTTCTGTCAGGAGGAATGGGCCAAAATTCCAGCAACTTATTGTGAGAAGCTTGTGGAAGGCTACCCGAAACGTTTGACCCAAGTTAAACAATTTAAAGGCAATGCTACCAAATACTAATAGAATGTATGTAAACTTCTGACCCACTGGGAATGTGATGAAAGAAATAAAAGCTGAAATAAATCATTCTCTCTACAATTATTCTGACATTTCACATACGTAAAATTAAGTTGTGATCCTAACTGACCTAAGACAGGGAATGTTTACTAGGATTAAATGTCAGGAATTGTGAAAAACTGAGTTTAAATGGATTTGGCTAAGGTGTATGTAAACTTTTGACTTCAACTGTACCAATGCTGAGACTGCGAGGGTGTAGCTATTGGGGAAAACTGAGTGGATAGTTAATATAGAGGTTGGGTGTAAATTGTGATGGTTACTAGCAGGTGTACTATCAGCTCTTTGACTCCCTCCCATCAGGTCACGGAGCACCTGAGAAAAGTGAACTTCTCCAGGAATGGGTACAAAGTCTCCTTCGATGCCAATGGGGATCCAGTGGCCACTTATGAGTTGGTGAACTGGCAGGTGACGAGGGATGGGCACATGGAGTTTGTGACCGTGGGCCACTATGATGCATCCGCTCCGGATGGACAGGTGTTCATCGTGAACAAGAACATTACCTGGGCCGGCGGCCAGCCACAGGTAAATTCACCTTGAAATGTAATTTCTTTTGACAATGGGGCATGTCAGAGTTGGCTCTTTGTTAACTGCCGTGATATTTGTTTGAAGGTCCCTGTTTCAGTGTGCAGTGAGAGCTGTCCCCCAGGCACTCGGAAGGCTGTGCAGAGAGGAAGGCCTGTCTGCTGCTATGACTGTGTGCTCTGTGCTGAGGGAGAAATCAGTAATGCTACAGGTACAGAGAAGCAGGAATAATTCGCTCTGTGTAGCACATTGAATATATTGCATTTAGAACAAGTAAATTCTGAATATGTACATTTTCCTCAAAGTAATTTGCAGAGTCGTACATGTTGTGGGATACACCTGCAATTTAATGTGTTTATGCGAGACAACATTAATGATTTTAATTTTGGCGTGAGGATCTGATTCAGAAAACTAGTCACATCCATGTTTCAATCCCACATCCTTCAGGCCCTGTTACCCATGCTCTGACCTCTTCTGCACACTCCTGAACAATGAGGTTTTCTCTTTTGTGCAGATTCCCTGGACTGCATCATCTGTCCAGCAGACTACTGGTCGAATGCTGAGAAGGATGAATGTGTACCCAAGCCTGTTGAGTTCTTGTCCTTCCACGAAGTTCTGGGTATCATCCTGGCAGCATGTTCGGTCACTGGGGCCTGCATGGCCATCACGGTGGCTGCCGTGTTTTACGGACACAGGGACACACCCATTGTGAAAGCTAACAACTCAGAGCTGAGCTTCCTGCTGGTCTTTTCATTGAAACTGTGTTTCCTTTGCTCTCTTACCTTCATCGGCCGGCCCTCTGATTGGTCTTGTATGCTGCGCCACACTGCGTTTGGGATCACCTTTGTCCTCTGCATCTCTTGTGTTCTGGGGAAAACAATAGTGGTGTTAACGGCCTTCAGGGCTACACTTCCAGGCAGTAATATCATGAAGTGGTTTGGGCCTCTGCAGCAGAGACTGAGTGTTCTTGCTTTCACTCTCATACAGGTCCTTATTTGTTTGCTTTGGTTAGCAATATCCCCTCCTTTCCCCAACAAGAACATGAAGCACTACAAAGAAAAGATCATTCTAGAATGTGATGTAGGATCAGCAGTGGGGTTCTGGGCTGTACTGGGTTATATTGGACTCCTCTCTATATTGTGCTTTGTTTTAGCTTTTCTGGCTCGTAAACTGCCTGACAACTTCAATGAAGCCAAATTTATCACATTCAGCATGCTCATATTCTGTGCAGTCTGGATCACCTTTATTCCAGCTTATGTAAGCTCACCTGGAAAGTTCACTGTAGCTGTGGAGATATTTGCAATTTTGGCTTCCAGCTTCGGTCTGATCATTTGCATTTTTGTCCCTAAATGTTTTATAATATTGTTTAGGCCTGAGCAAAATACCAAAAAGCACATGATGGGGAAAATGCCATCAAAATCTCTCTGAAACACAGAAAAAAAATGTCAGTAATGTTGATGGATGTTTGTATTTAAAATGTTCATTATGTTATATGTTCTTCTGCTACTGTATATTTCTTTAAGTGAAAAACACAATTATCTGTAAATATCTCTGAGGACCATATTTGTACCTCTAATAACTTAACTGGAGCAACAGACCGTCAAGATTTCATACCACCAATAAAAAATGGATGAATCAGGGTATTTGTGTTTTGAGACATTTATGTACATTGTGTAATTGTTCCGTCCTCACTCAAAGTAAACAAAGGAACTGCCAAAATAAAGTAAACACCAACCATAGTCTCCCTCTGTAAAGTACTGTTCTCAATTGAAATTGCTTGCTCAGTACTTCAATTCATATTTGTATTCAAGTGAAGTGATTGTCTGTTTGGCTTTGAATCTTGAACCAGTGGATGGACATCACTGTCGAGGAGTATGTGCTGCTGATCACAGTTGCCCCTAGTCTTTCCCTCAGATTTTAAAGCCAACATCACCTTAGGTATACTTTGTATCCCTCAATTACTTCATTGTTTCCTTTATAGCATTGGCAGTTACTTTATCAAATTCACAAATATGGCAATCTAATGTAGACTACAGGTAAAACATCAGAAATTGCTATGATAAATGCTTATAATGTAATTGAAACGGAGGTCTAAGGACCTCCACAGGTGCGCAGAATAGAGCTGGCGAATGCTATGGAGGGTGTGACTCCTCACGGCAGATGAGCTTCAATTTAGGGGTTTATTTCAGGGAAGCATATGTAGGTATATGCACGTGTATGTGTGTGGTCCTACAGGGAAACACAGTACAGCAATTATATTTTATACAGCAGTTATACACATGTATACATTAAACAGAATGCTGTTGTGTTGAGTTACAATAATCCCCGCAGTTAGGAGAGAAAACAATATTAAACATCTACGTATATAACTGAACCAAACAATACAGTACAATAAAAATGTTCTCTCATTTTCCTTCCAATGAAACCTCATATTATGCCAGTGTTTAAAGCCATCAACTAAGTTTCTTAATTGCTACATTCATAAATGTATCCCAGTTTAAGAGAACATCTGTATATGTAGGCTAAATGAAGTCTTGCAATCTGTATTCAAGTACATTTTAGCTGCCACTATTCAAATGAACAGGAAAGCAATACAGTCAATGGTTTTCAGTGTCAGTCTATGAATAGATGTTCATAACTAGCATTCAGCTAGGCTAACTAGCGAATATATCTACCATAATCTAATTGCAGAAAGAACAACAACAGAAACGGATTTACATAAACATGATCTCTGTGGTCATTTGCAGTAATGAAATAAAGCAAACTTAAACATAAATGCTCCACATAATGTCGAAGAAAATATACGACCCCAGTCCGGGCCAGATGGACTGGGGAGTTTCTCCCACACGGTTGAGTGTTTCTTCAAGAAAAACAACCATGATCTTCAGAGTCTGATGCAATCAGGTTTATTGCGTATGATTCAATAATGACATACAAAAAAACCCCGGGCTGCGCAGACCAACACATATTCAATCTCAGCAATCGTAAAAGCGCCCCCCCCCCCCCCATTTTGAATTACCAGGCCTTTCATGATGTCCTTATCTCTACCTATTTGGGGCGGAACTTTGCATCCTCGCAGGGGCAGGTCCCATCCTCTGAAATCCTACACCAGGCCCTTTTTCTTTTCATGGTACAACATTTTAATTATGCATTACATATGGCATTTATTTATACTGTAGTTTGATGAACTGCTATGATTTAAATATACAGGAAATGGCCTGGCCATGGTTTGACCATTCTAGTTCAATAAGTGATCATTACAATGATCTACTAAGTTAAAACAATAAAAGTACAATAAAGTAACAGTAATGAATACTCAGAAACCAAAAATGAACTAAATGCATATGACACATGTAATACAGAGACTATTGATTGTAGTTAATTTCTCTTTACATTTAACGTGTGAATGTGTTAAGAAATATAAGCCAACATTTTCTCTAATATAATCCTTGAATGTTCACATACACTCATTTTAAAACTTTTCCTCTTGTCCTTGAACATCTCAGACAAAAGAACCCCAAGCTGGGCCTCCTGACCTTCGAGAGGTCTGCAGCCAGAAGCATTTAGACTTAAAGTGTGTGTGTGTTCATTTTTCCTATGTGCGTGTTCATGTCCCTCTATTTTAAAGCAGAAAAATACCTATAAATGCATCTGAATGGTCCTTGGTTCGAGGATGAGCGCATACTTGTGACTACATCTCACCTTGACACCATCTAGATTAGGAGAGGCCCACGCTAGGCAACCAACGGCCTTTTGTAAATTTAATGATCACACTGCATGAATATACGTATATCTTTTTTGACACTTCAGCTTGATAAACTAGGCTGATCTTTCCGGAAGGTTGAGAGAGTCGTCCCTGCTCAGATGCTTCCAATAACAATTAAAATGTGGCTGGGGCCTTGATTCTGGTGCATAGGTCTGCCCATGTGTCTTTGATGGTGAGAGGCCTATGTGTGAGTATATTGGTGTGCGTGTGTGTTGGTTCTGGTTTAGACTTGTTTTCCGACTAGCCCAAAACCCCCCCATACAGAATACCATCTTTATGCAAGCATGTCACGAGCCGGTCAAGGCGATGCCCGGCACAGAATACCATGCCTACACAAAGTCAGAACAGGGCCTTTACTCTGGCCATACTGTGGTCTGCAGTGATACATACAGATCCTTTCCAAAAAATTAGAATATCATGGAAAAGTTTTTTTTTTTCCATAATTCCATTCAAAAAGTGAAACTTTCATAGATTATAGATTCATTACACACAAAGTGAAATATTTCTAGCCTTTATTTGTTTAATTTTTCATAATTTTGGCTTACAGCTCCAGAAAACCCCTACGGTCATCTCTTTTGCTTGTGCACCTTCTCCTGCCACATTTTTCCCTTCCACTAAACTTTCTATTGATATGCTTGGACACTGCACTCTGTGAACAGCCAGCCTCCTTAGCGATGACCTTTTGTGGCTTACCCATCTTCTGGAGGGTGTCAATGATGGTCTTCTGGCCAATTGTCAAGTCTGCAGTCTTCCCCATACTGAACCAAACTGAGATAAACTTTGCAGGTGTTTTGAGCAAATTAGATGATAGTGTGACACTCAGTCTAAAACATTAATTCTCTGAAATAACTGAAGTAAATGCTGATTTTCGACACACTATTCTAATTTCTTGAAATACTGTTTTGGGGGTTTTCTGGAGCTGTAAGCCAAAATTATGAAAAATGAAACAAATAAAGGCTAGAAATATTTCACTTTGTGCGTAATGAATCTATAACCCATATAACCCAAGTTTCACTTTTTGAATGGAATTATGGAAAAAAAAAACTTTTCCATGATATTCTAATTTTTTGGAAAGGATCTGTATGTGTATGTTGAAGCGGGGGGGGAGACTCAATAGCTCACTTTTGGTTTTTGCCAAATTTTCCATTTCCAATGTAATGTGTCTTTGTGACGCGTTTACATGCAGAATATTTTATGTTTCCAAATATATACATTTTGGTGGATGATAAAACAAATACAATTTAAGTAAAGTGACTTGTGGGGGGCATTCACTTTTTATTGAAGGGGGGTTCGATCGTGGAGAGGCGGTGGGTTGTGATAGAGAACTGTGGTGGATTGCCCTGTAGAATGGTTCTGGAAAATTTTAAATTGCAGTGAATTTACCAGGATGAGAAATAGGATTATTGTGACTAGTGTGAGATCTTTGTCATTTTCATGTAGCCAGATGTTTTCTGTACAGCTAGCCAAGTAAATTAACAAGATACTGTTTGTATTATAGGGATTCTCTGGTATTATATAGCTTGGTAAATTATGGTGCTAGCATGGACCACCATCATTTCTTTGTTTACCTTGTGACACAGAGACAAATACTCCTTAGAATGTGAGATGGGAAAGCTAACATTAGCTGAAGTTGGTTGCTAGCAGGTTGTCTCGTTAGATAGATGGTGAATGTGAGCTACAAACAAGCGATGAATCTAGTCAGAAATAATGGTGTCATATTAGCTAATGCTAGCAACTGATCTCTACCACAGCAATGCTATCATGGCTTATTCCAGGAAAGCTCTTAGAGGGCTCGTTGGTTCATAACAGCACAACCAATAATGTGCCAGTTGGCCTTCATCCACCATGTTTAGCAATACGAACCAGCCAGGTCATATTTAGAAGGTATGAAAAAGGTATTCAAAATAAGACTTAATGACACATAGCTTTTTGTTGTTCAACATTAGTTTTAGATTCTGGGAAAATACAAAAACAACTGCAGGATTATAACATTTCCCACAAATGTATGAATTTCATAAACCTAAATACTAAACTCTTTAAAAAGCCCCACTGATTCTGAGTCAGTTCTTTAGTGTGTGTGCCAAGCACAGGCTTGTGATGATTTTTTTCTGTTGGCTCTGTGCAGATCACAGTGCATCTTGGAATTGTTTACTTTTGCTCTTGCCTTTATCGCTTCTGCAATTTGCTCCACCTCAACCTGCTTATCCTGGGGCTCAGTCAAGCCTTTGAGAATCACAAATCGATAGAGAATTAAAACGGCTGTATTTAAACCTGGTACACTGCAGTGATGGATCTGAGACCTGCAGTGGGATGGCACTGCAGACTATTCTGCTGGCACTGACAGTCCTCTGTGCTGCAGCACAGACTCCACCATGCAGAATACTGGGGAGGGCAGCCAAGCCCAGCTTCTATCAACATGGAGACTTCATCATCGGTGGGGTCTTCGGCCTGCACAACCCTTCAGAAATAAACAGGAGATTTGACAGCAAACCTGAGCCCCTGAAGTGTTCACGGTGAGATTAAATATGAAATAACATTTAGCTGCTCTTTGTATTGGTGTTTATTCGACATTAAGGTTCTGCTGTGATTCCATTGAAACTATGGGTTAATTCATACTGCAAAAATAAAATGAAGTTTACAGGTACGTGTAACTTTAATCGACTGAATAGTCTTTGTAAGTTACACTCCATATGGTTAGCCTGTTAATAATAAATTCTGTCATTTCTAGAGTTGATTTCAGACAATTCCAGCTCGCCCAGACTATGATCTTCGCCACTGAAGAAATAAACAAGAGAACTGACCTCCTCCCAGGTGTATCTCTTGGATATAAGATATATGACTCCTGTCTCTCTCCAACATTCTTGATGCAATCAGCCATGGCTCTGATGAACGGTTATGAGGAAACACTGACCGATACATCATGCTCCACACCGGCAGGAGTGCAGGTCATTATCGGGGCGTCCACTTCGACAAACTCCATTGCAATTGCAGCAACTGTTGGACTATTTCAAATTCCACTGGTAAGAGTTCCTATTCTCCTTTCTACATACTCGCAGGGAGTGCATCACTGATATGTAAATGAAATAAGATTAGTTATGTATTATGTTTGGGTGCTCGAAGCAAAGGTTTTCTTTTGTGAAAATGTAACTGCAAAAGAAAAAAAAAAACAATACTTATGGAAAATATGATAATATTAAATTCAACAATGATACTATTACAAACATACTTGTCCCATCTGCATATACAGTGAGCACCATAATTCATTGGACAGTGATACATTTTTTTATTTTGGTTCTGTACTCTAGCACTTTGAGTTTGAAAGAATACAATGACAATGACTGTCAGCTTTAATTTGAGGGTATTTTCATCCATATCGGATGAACCGTTTCAAAATTATAGAACCTTTTGTACATAGTCCCCCCCATTTTCAAAATTAAAAAATATTGGACAGTTTAACATAAAGTAGAATAAAGTAATCATTTTTAATATTTGGTCACATATACTTTGCATGCCTTGACTTCCTAATGTCTGTGACCCAACGATATCTGCCCTTCAACCTCATTGTAATTGTATCCTTTCAAACTCAAAATGCTAGAGTGCAGAACCAAATTAACAAAAAATGTGTCACTGTCCAATGAATTATGGTGCCCACTGTATAATTTGATCATGTCAACCAGAACAATCTAATTATAATATATTTCAACTTTGTAATGTGGTCATTTTGAAGCAGGAGAAGGACAGTCGACACTGACAGTGATTATTGTTGCATCAGGGTGTCAGGGACTATATTCCTTAATGTGTCAGTGAGTTTACATCACTTCTCAGTGCAGCTTTACTATTGTGTGTGCTTTACTGTGCCTGTGAGGTGAGAAAAGGATTCTTATGAGGACAGGAGACTAAATAAAACAATGCAATCATAACGGTTGGTCATTTTGTAAATAATACACTCCTCTGCGTGTGTTTCCCTAAGAAGGGATGCCTCTTCCTCTCCATGAGCTCAGGGGGCTGGGCTCCTGGAGGGTATTTAAACATGAGAGAGAACCACATCCTGTCCTGAAAGCATGGAGGTGATGTGGACAACGTTGGTTCTGGCACTAGTGGCTGGTGCTCTCACCCTGGCAAAGGGAAGGTCACACTGCTGGGGACCCCCAGGCCTGCTTCGTTCTCGCAACCTGGGGACTTGGAGGCATTTTTACCATCCACAGCTATGTGATCACCACTGAGCACAACTACACCAGCCGACCAGAAGCGCCGTACTGTACGGGGAGGTCAGTGAATGGAGGAAGAGTGTTTTGCAATGGGGACAACACTGTGTGGACAGCCATGTGTTGTGAAATGTATTACTTAGATAAACTGCTTAATGTAGGGTAAATATATTGTAATTTATTTTATTATGATCTCCACAGGTTAACTCATCATCTTAAAAGTTTTTTGTTTAAGTTATTTTGTTTAATGCATGTCATCAGTGTTGGTTTATTATGTTACACATTTCATTTAATTTTGGTTGTTTCAGTTTTTAGTTTAAGATGTGTTTTCGAACAGTGTGGCCATCTGGTTAAAACATTTTGGGCCCTATCTTGGCGATCTTGGCGCTTAGTCTAAGCGCATGGCGCTAAGTCCATTTAGGGTGTGTCCAAGTCCACTTTTGCTATTTTAACGGCGTGTTTTTTTGGCGCTAAGCACGGCGCATGGCGCAACTGGGCTGAACCTAGTCGCTTCATTAATTATAGGTGTGTCTTGGGCGTGACATTCAATAAACCAATCAAAATGTCATATCCCATTCCCTTTAAAAGCCTGCTTTTCCACCTTGGCGGATTGCTTATGATGGCGAAACAGACATGCTCGTGCGTGTTTAGTGTGATCAAGGAATAGGCTAAATGGAGTATGATCAATATTATTCGGACTAACCATTAGCCTATGAGTTCCCGGTAATTCCAGACAGGGCTGTTATTTTACAAAATATGTGCGGTTAAATTTCGTTAAAAGGACCTGCAACAGCTGAGAATAAGCTATCAATGGCTTCAGTCTCACCTTAGAAAACGCCAAATTAGCCTGCTTGTTCAGCGAATTTCGTTTGATTATGCAATGAAAGTGTCAAACATCAATTCCAAGAGGCTGTTCTCATGGAGTTCTCGAAGTTCAAGCTTCATCCAAAGTTCATTAGGCTACCTGCATAGTAGGCTAATATTGATTAATAACATACATACCGTTATTTTGCCTTAATGATGACACTAAATAGCCATACAATAAAGCTGTCAGGTTCGCAACCCATAAGTTCACGCATATTTCCCCTTGTTTAATAATGTCCTGTTTATGGAAATGTGACCAACCTGTTTTACTCGTAGCGTAATCCTTTAAAACAATCCACTTTCCCAGGAAGACCGTTAAACGTGCGACTTACAGCAGGGGAAACAGAACATGCAGCTCACTTGCAGAGAATGGCATTAAAATTAATTGTGAATTAATTGTGTAACGTGCTGCAAATTTGTTTTAGTTTCTAATTAGACGCTTAGTTCTCTTTAAAATCGTTTTGTTCAGTTAAGGAATAACGGGTGAAATCAGCTGGGTTTTAAACGGTGAGAGTATGGAAACCTGGTCACTGTAATTTAAACAAATATGAAGGACGAAGAATAGCTAAGGTTACAATTTAGTTAACATGGTGACATCTCCGTTTTTTAACCATAGGCTATCGAAAAAAACCTTATGCACAGCGAATTCGCTGTAGCCTAGGCTATTTGAAAAACAATAAATGCAATATTCACTGGACAAGGTTTTGAACTTTTTTCAGTCACAAACCATTCTATTTACTTACAGGCTGTATTCATAGATAAACAGAGCTGTATTGTAATGACATCTGAAGCGCATTTTCAGAACTTAAATGTCCGTCTATTGCCGTGCGCGAGTTTTCCATTGAATGACAATTCACGCATTAGGTGCAAAGACAATTCGCGCATTAGGCTTGATAGCTATAGGTGTTATCAGCTCCTTTTTAATCGATAGCCATTGTCCCGTACCATCGCACATCGCCTGGATGTTGATGGAGTGGGCTGAGAGCAATGTAATGTGGCATTGTTTCCCTTCGCTGAGGGAAAGGTATGTGGACCTATGGAACCTTTTATTATTATGTATTTTTGATATAGCCTACACAATAATAATATTTCACATTGTGATCTAGATATTTTAGTCATGCCTGTGCACGCCCCTGTGTGTAACAGACAGGAGGGTATGCGCGTTGTGCACACGCCTATGTAGACGCACTTATATGCGCCGTTAAAATAGCATGTAAACAACTGCGACATGACTTTAGACCAGGTTTGTGGTGGTTCTAGCGCAAGCGCTTTCTGCTGGCTCAAGATAGCAATACGCCGAAAAGAATCCTGGCCACTCCTCATCTTATGACCAACACGCCCAGTTCACTAATGATGGCGCAAGACTAGTTAATGGCGCAATGCTAGTTTGACGGCGTAAGCGTTAGGCGTTATTATGGACCTAGCGCCGGGTGTAAGATAGCAAAGACACTTGCGTTTGCGTTAGCGCCGCTTTGCGCCGGGTGTAAGATAGGGCCCTTTATGTCCTTACAGCAGTTAAGTATTCACATATAGGTTGAAATAGAAAACTTAAAAAATAAAAAAATACATAATTCTAGAAGTCATGTTCCACCCTTATGTTTATTGATATATGAAAAATATGATTAAATAAAAATGAAAATCATATTTTAGCCCTCATATTATATTGGAGTCAATTTGACCCAAAGCAATGTTTGGCATCTCTTACAAACCAGTCCACCTTATTTTTTCATCTCCACACTATATGACTTCTCCCAATTTGTTGGGATTAAATAGAAAACATATGCTATGTTTGCAAAAGTCCTCTACCAGCTCTGTATACAAAAGTTGTACAGGGTCATTTGTGAGGTAGCTAAAATATAAAAAAATATTTTTTATTTTTTATCTCTGATTTTTTGTGGGCGATTCTGGTGGCACTTTCCCATGCAGGTTTTAAACGTAACAAACTTTCACCCACCTCAGGCTCTAAATTGAGATGTTTCATCACAGATTTTTTATATTTAGGGATAAAAGGGTAGTCACTTGGGAGGCACATAAAAGGTGACAAAGAAAGTGTCAACCCTTTTCTATTACAATACTTTTGTGTCCGTTTTTAACTTGAAGTTTTGACCCCAAACATAGGAGGCGTCATAAAACATAATATGAGCGTTAATTATTTCACACCTTGTTGCATGTTTTGTTATGTTTCTGTCATTGTGTGTGACTCTTCATATTGTTGTTCACAACAGTTTGGATTTCCGGGAAGTGCGCTTTGCTAGAACCATGGTTTTTGCCATCAAGGAAATCAACAACAGCTCAGAGCTCCTGCCAGGTGTGACTTTGGGCTACCAGATCCATGACTCCTGCTCGTCCGTGCTAGTGGCTGTGAGGTTGGCTTTCCAGCTGGCCAATGGCATTGAGCTAATTTTCTTCCCCAATCAATCCTGCTCAAAGTCTGCCACCGTGCATGCCATTGTGGGCGAGTCTAGCTCTACGCCCTCCATCGCCATATCCCGAATTCTCGGACGCTTCGGCATTCCCCTGGTGAGCATATCCTGCCCATTCCTAAAGTGCATGTTATGATGATTGACTTGAAATTATTATTATATAATAATCCTTCCATTCAAAAATGTACAACGGGATGGCCGCCTTCCTGCAGGCAGCGAGAGCAGAGGGCATCTGTGTGGAGTACTCAGAGGCGTTCTACAGGACCAACCCCCGCGAAAAGGTGCAACGCGTGGCAGAGGTCATCCGCAGGTCCACGGCCCGTGTCATCATGGCATTCGTTGAGACAGGCGACATGCTGGTCTTGCTGTCAGAGCTGGAAGACAAGGTGCTGGCCCTGCTACAGTGGATTGGGAATGAGTCATGGATAGCTGGTTAGCTAACTGTACATACTAAAACCGGGAACAGCTCTTTTTACTTCAGTCCGTATTCCAGAATTGGGATGTTTTTTTCTTGGTGCAGTACTGGTATCCAGTTAAGAAATCCTGCTTAGTTATAGAAAGCGTCTTAGGTGTCAGAAAGCGTCTTTAATGTTTTTAAATCGTTTCAATAGGTAGCCTAACGTTAGCTACAAGCTAGCTAGATAAAATAGCTAGCTAACTAAGTTAACTGCAAATAATCGTCGGTCAGGGACTTTTAAGCGGATAAACCAAGGAGGTTATGTGTAAATTACACAGATATCAACCGATTTAACGTTAGCTACAGTTGAAGAGATGATAATGTGTGGTAACGTTAGCTAACGTTACAATTTTGAGGAGTATATTTCAGGTGCTTAATTTTTGACTCTAATAATACAAAAGCCTCTTGGTCAATCCAGCAGGTTGTCATAGCTCTGACCAGCTAGCACTGGAGGAACCATAAATAACGTTACCGCATATGCTACAAAGTGATTAAGTAATATGGGCATAGGGTAGTTGTAATTTTCCTGCTGTATTAGTCGTTTGCTGTATATATGTAGCTGTCATATAAAACACAAATTTAGCACTTTTTCTCCTTATGTTAGGACAAAAACAACTTGGCTTGTTTGCATTTTCATTGCCCAGCTGAACCACCGAACTGTTATAGTTGCCACGCAAGTAATTTTCGTTGATTAGTAACCAAAGTCATCGAGTGGGCTTTAATATATCCTTGTAAAAAAAAATTCAAATAGTATAGTTTAAAATCTTTCTGTAATGATGAATTACTGAATCAGGACTGATTATTTATTCAAAATAGCCTTTATTCACCAAGACACACAAGACACATGCTATTACACAAATTTGCTAATCACATATTTACTTATATTTTGAATGTAGCTTTCTAGGTTCTAAAAAAAGACTATACTATAACATTACGTTTCTTTAGCCGACTCTACCATGTACTCTCAGTTGACATTATCATACTGCTGGGTGCCGCGATTTTTGAACCACAATGGACACTGTGAGTGAAGTGAACCGTGACTGGCTGCAGAGGCTACCCACAATCCTTAAGGAAATGGTGCAAACTGGCCCGGAGTGGGCGGGGTTTTGGTAAAATGGGCGGAGAATGCTGGCTTCAACGGAATGGATGGGAGAGATCCAGCTTGTAGTTTCTAGTTTTCTATATAGTTCAGTGATTGTTACGCAATAATTTAGAACGTTCAGGTATGGATATTCCAAACACACCCATACGTGTCTTGCTACGATGACAGCCGTCATCTTATCGATTCCGTGTCCTAATATGCTTTCCATTTGTACTAAAATGCACCCGCAAATACCTTTCCCAAACTTCCTTTCGGGCTTAGTAAATGACATTACACGTACTAAAGTAATCAATTTGCATGACCAACTCCCACTATTTTGCTAAATACTGTAGGGACACCCAATTTTGCATATTCATTCAGGCTAACCCGCAAAAATTTGAAATCTTTCTATTTTAGCACACGTAATCGTCTTTACACCTCGATAGTTGATCACCTCGCCTTCGACTTTTTGCGGGTGGTAACAGTTGTACATGTGCTTTTGTACACGCAAACCTTTAGTAAATCAAGCCCTAAATGTATTACAACTTAATGTATTCATGCAAGACAATGTTGATGAGTTTAATTTTGGGGCAAGGATCTATAGCAGACAATGTTAATGATTTTTCCACGAGGTTCTGGGTATCATCCTGGCAGCATGTTCGGTGACTGGGGCCTGCATGGCCATCACGGTGGCTGCCGTGTTTTACAGACACATGGACACACCCATTGTGAAAGCTAATAACTCAGAGCTGAGCTTCCTGCTGGTCTTTTCATTGAAACTGTGTTTCCTTTGCTCTCTTACTTTCATCGGCCGGCCCTCTGATTGGTCCTGTATGCTGCGCCACACTGCGTTTGGGATCAACTTTGTCCTCTGCATCTCTTGTGTTCTGGGGAAAACAATAGTGGTGTTAATGGCCTTCAGGGCTACACTTCCAGGCAGTAATATCATGAAGTGGTTTGGGTCTCTGCAGCAGAGACTGAGTGTTCTTGCTTTCACTCTCATACAGGTCCTTATTTGTGTGCTTTGGTTAACAATATCCCCTCCTTTCCCCAACAAGAACATGAAGCACTACAAAGAAAAGATCATTCTAGAATGTGATGTAGGATCAGCAGTGGGGTTCTGGGCTGTACTGGGTTATATTGGACTCCTCTCTATATTGTGCTTTGTTTTAGCTTTTCTGGCTCGTAAACTGCCTGACAACTTCAATGAAGCCAAATTCATCACATTCAGCATGCTCATGTTCTGTGCAGTCTGGATCACCTTTATACCAGCTTATGCCAGCTCACCTGGAAAGTTCACTGTAGCTGTGGAGATCTTTGCAATTTTAGCTTCCAGCTTCGGTCTGATCATTTGCATTTTTTTCCCTAAATGTTTTATAATATTGTTTAGGCCTGAACAAAATACCAAAAATCACATGATGGGGAAAATGCCATCAAAATCTCTCTGAAACACAAATAAATTTCAGTAATGTTGATGGATGATTGTATTTAAAATGTGTGTTATCTTATATGTTATTCTGATACTGTATGTTTCTTTGAGTGAAAAACATACATATCTGTAAAGATCTCTGAGGTCCATATTTTTACCTCTAATATTAACTAACTGGAACAACAGACCATCAGCGATTTCATACCATGGATGAATCAGGGTATTTGTGTTTTCCGGCATTTGTGTACATTGTGTAATTGTTCAATCCTCACTCAAAATGCACCAAGCAAAAGAACAAGACTTACAAGTTCCTTGGAGAGCAAAGCCTGCCTGCAGAGTGCTGTTGCTGGAGGGCAGGCAGAGTCAGGCTCACTCCTTTGGGAGCTGCAGAGGGGAGATGGCGGTATGGCTCAAGTTCATTTCAGCTGCCAGCCTAACAATATACGTCATCACTGCTGTGGGTGTTTGTTTTTCAGGACTGGGAGGGCATAGCTGTTTTCAGCTCATTCTTTTGGGAGGGGAGACTTGTTTTTGTCTGGTGATCTTTTGATTGAAAAGCCCAGTGTGAATACAACTTTAGAAAGGGACTCCCACAAATATCCAGTAGATGTCTACCTGGGATGCAAAGAAACACAACATCATCAGATGCTGTTTATTGTTTATCCACCAGCCATTTTCCATCTAACAGGAGGGGTGAACAGAACTTGTGGTTTTCTGAGCATAAAACCTGAAGAAAATCACCCAATTTTCTACTGTCATCCCCTTCACAGCCAGTTCACAGATAGATCTCTACTGTTCTGACACACTTATTAGAAACATTACATTTGCCAGTTATGTCAGCATGAAACTCTTCAGTACAACAGTCCAATTAAAGTGATAATGTGGAATCCAAGTGATAACAAGTAGAGGGTTGGGTACTTGAAAGGGTTGGTAGGGACAACAGCTTTTTTTTTTTTTTTTTTACAAATAATTCAAACAGGAAAATGATTCTCATTTTAACATTTCATTGAAACTAGATTTGAGAGTAAACATTTTGAAATAACCCTCATGTAACGATATAATTAGAGAGGGATTTGTTTAGTATTTTACCCACTGCCACTGAAACATTGATGTATGATGTGAGACATGGTACAATGTAAAGCCAATTTAAGCTAGATATTACAGGTTGTTCTACGACGTTAGAAAGGGACTCCCACAAATATCCAGCAGATGTCTCCCTGGGATGCAAAGAAACAAAATATGATCAGATGCTGTTTATTGTTTATCCACCAGGAGGGGTGAACAGGGCTTATTTTGATTTAATAAAAAAATAATACAATTAACACCTGCCATCTTAACACCTGAGAAAAATCACAGCCAGTAGTGTCCATGAGACTCATTGAGCTATGCAGTTCACACAGATACATCTATCCACTTCTGACACACTTGTGAGAAACACAGCATTTGCCACTTATTGCAACATGAAACACTCTTCAGTGCAACAGTCCAATTAAAGTGATAATGTGGAATCCAAGTGATAACAAGTAGAGGGTTGGGTACTTGAAAGGGTTGGTAGGGACAAAATACCACCCCAGTTGTGTGTATCTATCCAGAGAATGAAAAACTAATGAAAAAACATGCTTTTTTTAAGTATATTAATTTGCCATATTTACGCAATTTCTTTTTACCATCACATTTAGAAATGCATTATTTTGACCACATGGGAGTACATTTTTTCCCCAGAATTTTCAGTTAATCTTGTGGAAATATTATTATGTAATATTTTATACATTATATTTGGGGTCTAATTATGTAATATGGGCATTCTGAAGCAAGAGAGAGTTGACACTGACAGTAATTATTGCTGCACCGCTTTCACTGAGCTCATTGGTTAATGTGTCAGTGAGTTCACACACTCCTCTGTAGTTTTACTATTGTGTGTGCTTTACTGTGCCACCTGTGAGAAGAAGACTCATGAGGATTGGAGACAAAATAAAAAAATGTAATCATGACAGTTGTTCATTTTGTAAATAATACATAGCCACACCTCTTCATGTGTGGGTTGTGCTCGTGAAGGGTATTTAAACATGAGAGACAGCCACAGCCTGTCCTGAAAGCATGGAGGTGATGTGGACAACGTTGGTTCTGGCACTGGTGGCTGATGCTCTCACCCTGGCAAAGGGAAGGTCTGGGTCGGGTTGCAGATTGAAGGGGACCCCCAGGCCTGCTTTGTTCTCCCAGCCTGGGGACTTTGTGATCGGAGGCATTTTTGGCATCCACAACTATATGACCACCACTGAGCACAACTACACCAGCCGACCAGAAGCACCGTACTGTACGGGGAGGTCAGTGAAGGGAGGAAGAGTGTTGTGCAATGGGGACGCCACTGTGTGGACAGCCATGTTTCTGATTCTGGAGATGCATAAATAAATATCAATAACATGTTTTGAAATGTATTACTTAGATCAGTGGTTCTCAACCCTGGTCCTGGAGTACCACTGTGTATGCTGGTTTTCGTTCCAACCACAATTGCAATATCAGAATTTTAACAAGCTGTTATTTTTTCTTAATTAGGTGTTTTTATTGTATAGAGAGAACACTTTAAACTCTTTACTCTTGAGCCACGTTATGTTAGCAATAGCAATGCATGCTTTGAAGAAAAAAAATCCCATGTTCGTTATGCTCATTGTGTTATATTGCAAAAAATTACAAAGAAGAGGTAAGCACTCAGGTGAATAGGCTCCTAATTAGGTAATTGAACCCAAGTTTAAGTTCCTTCATAATTTTTTCCTTAACTTGTTAACACAATGCAGGTTTGGCTCGTTATCATTTGCTTTGTCTTTGAATTCTTCATTATTTACCAAACGGTTAGTTTTAGTGGCCATGTGTCCACAATTTCACCAATTATGAGCCAATTGATTCACCTCAGTCTTTAATTTGATCAGTTAAAACATTTTTTACCTCCTTTTAATTGTTTACAATACAACACAATGTGAATATTGGACTTTTATTCTTCATGGCATGCATAGCTATTACTAAAATAATGTGGCTTAAGAACATAAATAATCCCTCTAAACATTAAAAACACCTAATTAAGAAAGATTTACAGCTTGTTAAAATTCAAGTATTGCAATTGTGGTTGGAACGAAAACCAGCATACACAGTGGTACTCCAGGACCAGGGTTGAGAACCACTGACTTAGATCAATTGCAGAGTGTAGGGTAAATATATTGTAATTTAAATTGCTAAACATTTATTACATTATGACCTAAACATGTTTACTCTTCATCTTAAAAGAAAAACCTGTTAAGGTTTTGATTTAATGAATATTGTCATTGTTTTATTATGTTACACATTATTTACCTGATATACACTTCATTTCACTTTTGTTGTTTCAGTTCTAGCATAAGATATATTTTCCATCAGTTTGGACTTCAATATATGTCCCTACAGCAATCAAGTATTCACATACACCTTTTGGTTAAAAGAAAAAATTTAGCAACTGTAGAAATATATATATTCTGTAATTCTAGAAGTCAAATAACTATAAAATATATAGATGACCTGGGACTATTTAGTATAAGCCCAATACCACGATGGTGTGCCCAGGTAATGCGCCACTCTTATTTTTGTCGAAATATAAAATTATTATTATATATAATTATATTATTAAATGTAAATTATCGCCATTTCATACCTCGTTGCATGTTCTGTTATGTTTCTGTCATTCTGTGTGACTCTTCATATTGTTGTTCCCGACAGTTTGGATTTCCGGGAAGTGCGCTTTGCTAGAACCATGGTTTTTGCCATCAAGGAAATCAACAACAGCTCAGAGCTCCTGCCAGGTGTAACTTTGGGCTACCAGATCCATGACTCCTGCATGTCCGTGCCAGTGGCCGTGAGGTTGGCTTTCCAGCTGGCCAATGGCATCGAGCCAATTTTCTTTCCTAACCAGTCCTGCTCAAAGTCTGCCACTGTGCATGCTGTTGTGGGTGCGTCTAGCTCTACGCCCTCCATCGCCATGTCCCGAATTCTCGGACCTTTCGGCATCCCCATGGTGAGCTTCTCCTGCCCGGTCCTCCAGTGCATGTTCTGATAAATTACCTGAATTTATTACTATACTATATTTATACTTCATTTGACATATAGAGAAAATTTAGAGCCATTAACTAGGGATGCTCCAATACCAATCCTGGTATCGGTATCGGGTCCGATCCTGTGCTCATGTACTTGTGCTCCGATTATAAACGGTTATTCATAGAACTTTGTGGTCAGACTTTGGAACTTAGACAATTACAATAGTCCATCGAATTTGAGCACAGTCTATCATGTAAACCATGGTAATTTCACCTAGGATATATGTCTGCAATAAACAGACAAATGGACAGTGTTGGGGTGTAGTGTAACTACATGTAGTGTGGTTTAATTTAATTTAGCAGCAGTTTTCTGGTAGTTCAACTAATTCAAATGTGTGTAATGGTTGTAGAAGTTGAATACTTTTTTGTCATATTGAGGTGTAGTTAACTACATGAACTACCAACTACTTTTGGCCCTAAAATATATATATTTTTCCAAATCCCTTTGAGAAAATACCGCCGCCTTTCTCTCTTTCCCCTCTCATCCTGATTGATGAAAAACACTCCACTGTAGTTTCCAACTGCCACACATTACTAGTTCTCCCCACTGAGCTCTATAGTGGTTCTCCCCATGTACAAAAAGGCATTGCTCACACGCGTGCCATGTCTGGGAACAACCATGGTCATACTTAGTACGAGCAAACTCAACAGAAATAAATTACTTTGCAAGCAATGCAAACTATCTCCACAGCAAAGACAACAAACACAAATCTAAGAATCTACATAAAGGTCTGTATTACCAAATGGCCAATTAAAAAAATTAAACGTTAAGTTAAAAGATAAAAAGATTCTGCTCTCGCATATAACCTGAGACGTCTATTGTTTGTACCATTGTTATGCCCTTGTTAGAAAAGGTGCAAGATTTTTACAAAAGTAGTAAACAGAAAATGTTGCCTTGGCTTCAAATAGTGTAAAAATGGAGAGTTGCTCATTGCAAGGTGGAATTCATATTCATATTCATATTCATATCCAAAATTTTAATTAGTAGGCCGACAGCACTACAAAACTCCCAGGCACTCTCCAATGAAAAAAGGTATTACTTAGCTATATCATCATAGAAAAGCGAAATAATGAAGCTTTTTAAAACTTTTTCACTGGACATTGAGTGCCTTGGAGTTTTGTAGTGCTGTCGGCCTACTAATTAAACTTTTCTTCTATTAAAACAATTTTGCTGGCAAAAATGACTGACCCAAAATATGTCTGGTAAAACTGAACTGATTGGACCTTCCTGAGTAATTTTGTTTTTTATTAAGTAGTTTGAACTACATTTCTCTTTATGGTAGTTTGGCTGTAGTTTAATGTGAAGTGAGAGTAGTTTCCCCAACACTGCAAAAGGAAAATATTTTTGAATAATGAATATCTACAGAAATATGTCAACAGCGCTAGTGCATTAGTGCTGAATAAACACATAAGCGGGTACCTAGGTAGACAGGGATATTGATTCACGAATATTCATAGTTAGACCAAAGTTACATTCACTGTTACCTCTTGCTGCCAAACGCCCCCTAGCGGTAACGCGGGCGTTACGGAAATTATTAAATTATACATTTAATTAATTTAATAATATATAATAAACTGCTCACCTCAATATTTTGATTAAATATCCTTAAGATATATCCATTCCTTCTGGGAAAGTGGTTTTTAAGCCCAAAACGTCGAGATAAAACTTTGTAAATAACGTTGGAAACTCTGACCTAATTCTCAAACATGTATTGCAGCTTGATGTCACACCATAAACAATGTGCTGGTAAACTGTTCTGCTTAATTTTATTTCACAAAACTTTGGTTTGAAAAATCATTATACATTTAGGCTTCAAGAAAAAATACTTTAAAACTTTCATACGGCTGTACATGATTTTTTTCCAATTTTAAACCGACTTGTGCTTTTTTGCACTGGATTACGACTTGTTCGGCTGTGTTCAGTTTGGCGTTCTGAAACTCAGCCAGTTTCTGGAGTACCGATCCCGTGGCTTAGTATATGTTAGCCAGAGTGGTTTTGTACTTGTTTGCAGAGATTTATGCAAAACCGTCGTCAATTGGGTGTATTTCTTTGACTGATAGCACAATAGGCCTATCTGAAGTGGGAAAAACTGTCTTCGACCCGCCTCCACTCCGAGTATTATTTGCTTTCCATTGGGTTTTAAAACTGTCTGTCAAATATTCCAGCCAATAGCCAAGACTCTTATCTTTCAAACAAGCCCTCATTCAACACAATGCCGTTGTAAATCAAGGAAATACAGCCCTGCGTAAGAGGAAGAGGCAACCAAGCGTAATTATCGAACCAAGATGGCGCAGTGTTTTTACCTTGTAGCGTAGCTCACTACATTCCGTTTAGCAAAGCACAATTCATAAGGTAACTGCGCTTTTTAACTTTTTACTTTACAGTCTCTTTCATACAGTTTTTGGTTAGTTACGTCTAGGTTATTCAGGAGTTTCTCCGTGCAGCAGGTTCTAGCCGAAATATGGTTTTGCGGTCTCAGTGACGTAGAGTGATATAAGGTAACAGATTATTTTGCCGGTATACCAGTGCGAATTCACTGTTATGGATGAAACGAATCCCTCTGAATTAAATGAATATAGCTAACATTACTATATTGTAACAATGGCAAGCTAGCCAGCAAAATTACACATAGCAGCTAGCTATCTATTTGTGTCTGAGACGAGCTGTTCCGAGTTTCTTTTGAATGCAATGGCGTCTGAAGGGTTTGTTTTGTTCCACATGAGTAAATTGTTCTGTAAGCAGTACAGCAGGCTCTGCAGGTAAACAAATGAGCAATTTATGCATGACCTAACACGAGGGAGAGATAACATGAGGATGAGTTTGTTGTTGTTGATTATTATGCAGGGGTTTATTTTATCTAGGGTGGACATTTGATTTTATATACCTGGACTAATTTCTGGCTAATGAGGCAGAGCTTTTTGGGGACCACAGCTAGGCTAGTTAGTTGTGTAATATGAAACACACCAAAAACACATCTAAAAATTAACTTTTATTGCCAATTATCAGATTTTATTGTAAAACTTAAAAAATAAATTATATTGAGACTTTTCTGGAACCTGGGCCATTTTGCACAATTTGTGCCAACTTTGGTAACCGAAATGGTTCACCTGGAAAAAAAGCTCTGTAGAATTTGAATGATTTGAGATATTGACACCATATCTTTAGCAGAGATAGGCAGCATATTGAGGAATCACAAAGAGGAGTTATTTCCTCCATAGCTCTTGTAGCTCATCAGGTAAAAAATCTGAAATTTGAATTTAGGTAACCGTTTTTTGTTTTTTCACAATTTCTGTACATAAATTGTTGTAGTTAAGTAGCAAGAAGTATATGTATATGAATTATGATTACTTAGTCATAATAGTGCAGTTCTCTGTTTTAATAAAAGCTATGAACCGTATTTGTAGCCTTAACAGTTTTTGAGATAAACAGCTTTGTTTGTCACTAGTAAAAACAGGTGAGAATTGGTATATTTTGCCCTTGGTATTAAGAGGTTAAAACGTGCATCTTTCCTTTGGTGGAGCAACAGGTGAGCCATTTTGCCACCTGTGCCTGTCTTAGTGACAAACTACAGTACCCCACGTTCTCCAGGACCATCCCCAGTGACTACTTCCAGGCAGCTGCCCTGGCTAGGCTAGTCAAGCATTTTGGCTGGACGTGGATCGGGGCGGTGCGGAGTGACACGGACTATGGGAACAACGGGATGGCTGCCTTCCTGCAGGCAGCGAGAGCAGAGGGCATCTGCGTGGAGTACTCAGAGGCTTTCTACAAGACCAACCCCCGCGAAAAGTTGCAACGCGTGGCAGAGGTCATCCGCAGGACCACGGCCCGCGTCATTGTGGCATTCGTTGAGACAGGCGACATGCTGGTCTTGCTGTCAGAGCTGGCGCTGGCCCCGCTACAGTGGATTGGGAGTGAGGCCTGGGTCACTGACCGCAACATGTTGCGGTTTCCTCAGTTAGCTGGTGCCATTGGCTTTAGCATTAGCCACTCGGTCATTCCAGGGCTGCGGGACTTCCTGTTGGACCTGGGGCCAGAGCAGGTTTCCCGCTCACCCGTCCTCACAGAGTTCTGGGAGAGTGCTTTCGGCTGCAGCCTGGGAGGAGGTCAGAGTGCAGCAGGCCGGAAACCATGTGATGGAAAACAGAATCTGCGAGACCTGCAGAATCCTTACACGGACACATCCCATCTGCGCATCTCCAACATGGTATACAAGGCTGTGTATGCTATAGCCCACGCCATGCACAGTATCATCTGCACAGATGAACCTAACACTCCACCCTACTGCAACACAAGTATCCGAGTTGAGCCACAGCAGGTAAACAGTCCATTACACAGTCTTTCACCTATAAAGGAAAAGGGCATAAACCTAATAATAATAATAATAAATATAGTTGCAAGCAGCAATTCCTGGGGATCGAGCGGCATGAGCAGCATTTGTCAAACACAGAGACTGCAAAATGGTAGACAACTCTAGACAGGGTTGACCCAAAAAGCAAATATTTGTTTCTAATCAGGGCTTTTGCCATTGTTGATGGTATTTAAATCTGATCCTGTAAGGGCTTGCGTATTATCGTAAATTCTTAATTTTCCTAGTAGCCTACTTCATTTTTATGGTGACATTGTGTTATGTGTGAAAACCGTAACCCGAACAGAGCTGAAGTGCACTCTTTTTGTTGCAAATGAATCAAGAAATCTTGCCCGCTAAGCCCGCAACAGGACAACATAGGTAGGCCTACACATAGACGGATGTTTTTGTCGGCTTTTGTGTGAGATTTTGTGTGAGATTGGGATTAGTGTTTGAAAAGAAATGTTAGTTCAAAACATGTAGCCAATGGCAGTTATGAATAGGTTTTTTACATTACTGCAACAACACGCTCTGTACCAGATCATATTTTGCGTGAAAACTCTGACAAATGGATACTTGTTCCCGTAGCCAACTGTATGAACGTGACCTGCGGTAAATCTTTCGTTGGTCGGTAGTATTGTAAGCTACTGGACCATGTCGGCGGCCTTTTACGTCTTTTAAGTACAAGTGAAACAGTGAACAGTTAATACTGTTAAATTTCTTAACCTTTGCAATAAAAAGGAAATGGAAAGCTAAGATTGCAACCACTAGGCCAAAGCAGGTTAACAGAAATGTGCAGGCCAAATAAGACTTTTGTGTTGCGGTATCAGATTGCGTTGGCTTACTGACTTCATAATTCAAACAGTTAACAGTTAATATTGTGAAATGCCTTATGTTAAAAGAACATTCTTAGCATGACGTGCACATTGTGCGCCTCAAAACATTTTTTAGGAACAGGTGGGGATCAAACCACCACTACACAGTAGTACAATGCCTTAACCACTAAGCTACAGGAACGGTCACAGTTGGTATGGTAGTTAGACAGCCTGTAAAGCATAGACAGTGTACTTGGCGAATGGCATACCTTCCATCCCAACATTTGTATTTCTATAGCGCCACCACATGGATTGATTGGGTTAAAACTGCAGGGCTCAGGTCTTGATCTAACTCTCAATCAACCCACCAAGTTTCAGAACTTTATGCCAAACGGTTTTAGAATTACTTTCTGCCAAACGGTTTTAGAATTCCTAGCATTTTTGTGATAAGCCATGCCCAATGCAAAATTCATTAGCTTCTCATTCTGCCATTTTTTGACATAGACCTTAGAAAAATTGGTCAAATTCAGTACTAGAAGTAGCATTTTAAGTGTTTTACAAAAAATGCTAATTAGCGGAAAATCGAAGATGACAGACTTCATGGTTCCTTGAAGCAAATTTGTTGGGCATGAGCAGCGGGACTTGTACACCAAATTTTGTGACTCTAGATCAAGATCAGGGCATCGGCAGTGGGCGTGTCAATGATTTTTAGTGAATCTTTAAATATTTTCTTATATTTGGATCTCTATAGCGCCACCACGTGGCTCGATTGTGTTGACACTGCAGAGGTCAAGTCCTGATGTTACTGTTAAGAGACCTACCAAGTTTTATAACTTTCTGTCAAATGGTTTTGGAATTATAAACATTTTTGTGATAAGCCACGGCCACTGAAAATTCATTAACTCGTCATTTGGCCATTTCTTGCCCTAAGCCTTGTGAGGTCTTGGGTCAAGAACTACGCCTTGTGAGCTGAGTGCACACACCAAGTTACGTGCAAATTGGTCGCATTTTGTGGCCTGAGCAGAGGAACCTGTATACCAAATTTTGTGGCTTGAGGTGAAACGGGGCGTCGGCATGGGCATGTCAATGTCAAAATTTTGTAACGTGCACTACAGCGCCACCAGGTGTTCAATCTGCGTCATAATATAGAGGATCCAAGAGTTTGGCAATCCCAACAAGCCTGCCAAGTTTGGTGATTCTATGCCAAACCAGCTCACAGGAATTTTAGGTGAAAGGGGAGTAAAAAATTAAAAAATTAAAAAATAATCCGAACAAAAACAATAGGGTACCAGCAGCTACGCTGTTCAGTCCCCTAAAAATAAAGAGATAATTACTTCCATGGTGAATACACTCAGGTGGAATCAGAAACATCTGATCATTTTCATGCTGGTCATAAGAACCTGGGAAAGGCACATACAGTTGAAGTAGGAAGTTTACATACACTTAGGTTGAATTCATTAAAACTCATTTTTAACCACTCCACAAATTTCATGTTAGCAAACTATAGTGTTGGCAAGTCAGTTAGGACATCTACTTTGTGCGTGACACAAGTAATTGTTTTCAGACAGATTATTTCACTTTTAATTCACTACATCACAATTCCAGTCTGTCAGAAGTTTACATACACTAAGTTGACTGTGCCTTTAAACAGCTTGGAAAATTCCAGAAAATTATGTCATGGCTTTAAAAACTTCTGATAGGCTAATTGACATTATTTGAGTCAATTGAAGGTGTACCTGTGGATGTATTTTAAGGCCTATCTTCAAACTTGACATCATGGGGAAATCAAAAGAAATCTGCCAAGACCTCAGAAAGAATATTGTGGGCCTCCACAAGTCTGGTTCATCCTTGGGAGCAATTTCCAAAAGCCTGAAGGTACCACGTTCGTCTGTACAAACAATAGTATGCAAGTATAAACACCATGGGACCACGTAGCCATCATACCGCTCAGGAAGGAGACGCATTCTGTCTCCTAGAGATGAACATGCTTTGGTGCAAAAAGTGCAAATCAATCCCAGAACAACAGCAAAGGACCTTGTGAAGATGCTGGATGGAACAGGTACAAAAGTATTTATATCCACAGTAAAACGAGTCCTATATCGACATAACCTGAAAGGCTGCTCAGCAAGGAAGAAGCCACTACTCCAGAACCGCGATAAAAAAAAGCCAGACTACAGTTTGCAACTGCACATGGGGACAAAGATCTTACTTTTTGGAAAAGAACTGAAAAAGCGTGTGCGAGCAAGGAGGGCTACAAACCCGACTCAGTTACACCAGTTCTGTCAGGAGGAATGGGCCAAAATTCCAGCAACTTATTGTGAGAAGCTTGTGGAAGGCTACCCGAAACGTTTGACCCAAGTTAAACAATTTAAAGGCAATGCTACCAAATACTAATAGAGTGTATGTAAACTTCTGACCCACTGGGAATGTGATGAAAGAAATAAAAGCTGAAATAAATCATTCTCTCTACTATTATTCTGACATTTCACATTCGTAAAATTAAGTTGTGATCCTAACTGACCTAAGACAGGGAATGTTTACTAGGATTAAATGTCAGGAATTGTGAAAAACTGAGTTTAAATGGATTTGGCTAAGGTGTATGTAAACTTTTGACTTCAACTGTACCAATGCTGAGACTGCGAGGGTGTAGCTATTGGGGAAAACTGAGTGGATAGTTAATATAGAGGTTGGGTGTAAGTTGTGATGGTTACTAGCAGGTGTACTATCAGCTCTTTGACTCCCTCCCATCAGGTCACAGAGCACCTGAGAAAAGTGAACTTCTCCAGGAACGGGTACAAAGTCTCCTTCGATGCCAATGGGGATCCAGTGGCCACTTATGAGTTGGTGAACTGGCAGGTGACGAGGGATGGGCACATGGAGTTTGTGACCGTGGGCCACTATGATGCATCCGCTCCGGATGGACAGGTGTTTATCGTGAACAAGAACATTACCTGGGCCGGCGGCCAGCCACAGGTAAATTCACCTTGAAATGTAATTTCTTTTGACAATGGGGCATGTCAGAGTTGGCTCTTTGTTAACCGCCGTGATATTTGTTTGAAGGTCCCTGTTTCAGTGTGCAGTGAGAGCTGTCCCCCAGGCACTCGGAAGGCTGTGCAGAGAGGAAGGCCTTTCTGCTGCTATGACTGTGTGCTCTGTGCTGAGGGAGAAATCAGTAATGCTACAGGTACAGAGAAGCAGGAATAATTCGCTCTGTGTAGCACATTAAATATATTGCATTTAGAACAAGTAAATTCTGAACATGTACATTTTCCTCAAAGTACTTTGCAGAGTCGCACATGTTGTGGGATACACCTGCAATTTAATGTGTTTATGCGAGACAACATTAATGATTTTAATTTTGGCGTGAGGATCTGATTCAGAAAACTAGTCACATCCATGTTTCAATCCCACATCCTTCAGGCCCTGTTACCCATGCTCTGACCTCTTCTGCACACTCCTGAACAATGAGGTTTTCTCTTTTGTGCAGATTCCCTGGACTGCATCATCTGTCCAGCAGACTACTGGTCGAATGCTGAGAAGGATGAATGTGTACCCAAGCCTGTTGAGTTCTTGTCCTTCCACGAAGTTCTGGGTATCATCCTGGCAGCATGTTCGGTCACTGGGGCCTGCATGGCCATCACGGTGGCTGCCGTGTTTTACGGACACAGGGACACACCCATTGTGAAAGCTAACAACTCAGAGCTGAGCTTCCTGCTGGTCTTTTCATTGAAACTGTGTTTCCTTTGCTCTCTTACCTTCATCGGCCGGCCCTCTGATTGGTCTTGTATGCTGCGCCACACTGCGTTTGGGATCACCTTTGTCCTCAGCATCTCTTGTGTTCTGGGGAAAACAATAGTGGTGTTAACGGCCTTCAGAGCTACACTTCCAGGCAGTAATGTCATGAAGTGGTTTGGGCCTCTGCAGCAGAGACTGAGTGTTCTTGCTTTCACTCTCATACAGGTCCTTATTTGTTTGCTTTGGTTAGCAATATCCCCTCCTTTCCCCAACAAGAACATGAAGCACTACAAAGAAAAGATCATTCTAGAATGTGATGTAGGATCAGCAGTAGGGTTCTGGGCTGTACTGGGTTATATTGGACTCCTCTCTATATTGTGCTTTGTTTTAGCTTTTCTGGCTCGTAAACTGCCTGACAACTTCAATGAAGCCAAATTTATCACATTCAGCATGCTCATATTCTGTGCAGTCTGGATCACCTTTATTCCAGCTTATGTAAGCTCACCTGGAAAGTTCACTGTAGCTGTGGAGATATTTGCAATTTTGGCTTCCAGCTTCGGTCTGATCATTTGCATTTTTGTCCCTAAATGTTTTATAATATTGTTTAGGCCTGAGCAAAATACCAAAAAGCACATGATGGGGAAAATGCCATCAAGATCTCTCTGAAACACAGAAAAAAAATGTCAGTAATGTTGATGGATGATTGTATTTAAAATGTTCATTATGTTATATGTTCTTCTGCTACTGTATATTTCTTTAAGTGAAAAACACACATATCTGTAAATATCTCTGAGGACCATATTTTTACCTCTAATATTAACTTAACTGGAGCAACAGACTGTCGGGATTTCATACCACCAATAAAAAATGGATGAATCAGGGTATTTGTGTTTTGAGACATTTATGTACATTGTGTAATTGTTCCGTCCTTACTCAAAGTAAACAAAGGAACTGCTAAAATAAAGTAAACACCAAATAAAGTAAAAACCAAATAAACCAAACACCCTCTGTAAAGTACTGTTCTCAATGGAAATTTCTTACTCAGTACTTCAACTCATATTTGTATTCAAGTGAAGTGATTGTCTGTTTGGCTTTGAATCTTGAACCAATGGATGGACATCACTGTCGAGGAGTATGTGCTGCTGATCACAGTTGCCCCTAGTCTTTCCCTCAGATTTTAAAGCCAACATCACCTTAGGTATACTTTGTATCCCTCAATTACTTCAGTGTTTCCTTTATAGCATTGGCAGTTACTTTATCAAATTCACAAATATGGCAATCTAATGTAGACTACAGGTATGCTATGATAAATGCTTATAATGTAATTGAAACGGAGGTCTAAGGGCCTCCACAGGTGCGCAGAATAGAGCTGGCGAATGCTATGGAGGGTGTGACTCCTCACGGCAGATGAGCTTCAATTTAGGGGTTTATTTCAGGGAAGCATATGTAGGTATATGCACGTGTATGTGTGTGGTCCTACAGGGAAACACAGTACAGCAATTATATTTTATACAGCAGTTATACACATGTATACATTAAACAGAATGCTGTTGTGTTGAGTTACAATAATCCCCGCAGTTAGGAGAGAAAACAATATTAAACATCTAGGTATATAACTGAACCAAACAATACAGTACAATAAAAATGTTCTCTCATTTTCCTTCCAGTGAAGCCTCATATTATGCCAGTGTTTAAAGCCATGTGTCCATAGCACATCAACTAAGTTTCTTAATTGCTACATTCATAAATGTATCCCAGTTTAAGAGAACATCTGTATATGTAGGCTAAATGAAGTCTTGCAATCTGTATTCAAGTACATTTTAGCTGCCACTATTCAAATGAACAGGAAAGCAATACAGTCAATGGTTTTCAGTGTCAGTCTATGAATAGATGTTCATAACTAGCATTCAGCTAGGCTAACTAGCGAATATATCTACCATAATCTAATTGCAGAAAGAACAACAGAAACGGATTTACATAAACATGATCGCTGTGGTCATTTGCAGTAATGAAATAAAGCAAACTTAAACATAAATGCTCCACATAATGTCGAAGAAAATATACGACCCCAGTCCGGGCCAGATGGACTGGGGAGTTTCTCCCACACAGTTGAGTGTTTCTTCAAGAAAAACAACCGTGATCTTCAGAGTCTGATGCAATCAGGTTTATTGCGTATGATTCAATAATGACATACAAAAAAACCCAGGGCTGCGCAGACCAACACATATTCAATCTCAGCAATCGTAAAAGCCCCCCCCCCCATTTTGAATTACCAGGCCTTTTATCCTGTCCTTATCTCTACCTATTTGGGGCGGAACTTTGCATCCTCGCAGGGGCAGGTCCCATCCTCTGAAATCCTACACCAGGCCCTTTTTCTTTTCATGGTACAACATTTTAATTATGCATTACATATGGCATTTATTTATACTGTAGTTTGATGAACTGCTATGATTTAAATATACAGGAAATGGCCTGGCCATGGTTTGACCATTCTAGTTCAATAAGTGATCATTACAATGATCTACTAAGTTAAAACAATAAAAGTACAATAAAGTAACAGTAATGAATACACTCAGAAACCAAAAATGAACTAAATGCATATGACACATGTAATACAGAGACTATTGATTGTAGTTAATTTCTCTTTACATTTAACGTGTGAATGTGTTAAGAAATATAAGCCAACATTTTCTCTAATATAATCCTTGAATGTTCACATACACTCATTTTAAAACTTTTCCTCTTGTCCTTGAACATCTCAGACAAAAGAACCCCAAGCTGGGCCTCCTGACCTTCGAGAGGTCTGCAGCCAGAAGCATTTAGACTTAAAGTGTGTGTGTGTTCATTTTTCCTATGTGCGTGTTCATGTCCCTCTATTTTAAAGCAGAAAAATACCTATAAATGCATCTGAATGGTCCTTGGTTCGAGGATGAGCGCATACTTGTGACTACATCTCACCTTGACACCATCTAGATTAGGAGAGGCCCACGCTAGGCAACCAACGGCCTTTTGTAAATTTAATGATCACACTGCATGAATATACGTATATCTTTTTTGACACTTCAGCTTGATAAACTAGGCTGATCTTTCCGGAAGGTTGAGAGAGTCGTCCCTGCTCAGATGCTTCCAATAACAATTAAAAATGTGGCTGGGGCCTTGATTCTGGTGCATAGGTCTGCCCATGTGTCTTTGATGGTGAGAGGCCTATGTGTGAGTATATTGGTGTGCGTGTGTGTTGGTTCTGGTTTAGACTTGTTTTCCGACTAGCCCAAAACCCCCCCATACAGAATACCATCTTTATGCAAGCATGTCACGAGCCGGTCAAGGTGATGCCCGGCACAGAATACCATGCCTACACAAAGTCAGAACAGGGCCTTTACTCTGGCCATACTGTGGTCTGCAGTGATACATACAGATCCTTTCCAAAAAATTAGAATATCATGGAAAAGTTTTTTTTTTTCCATAATTCCATTCAAAAAGTGAAACTTTCATAGATTATAGATTCATTACACACAAAGTGAAATATTTCTAGCCTTCATTTGTTTCATTTTTCATAATTTTGGCTTACAGCTCCAGAAAACCCCTACGGTCATCTCTTTTGCTTGTGCACCTTCTCCTGCCACATTTTTCCCTTCCACTAAACTTTCTATTGATATGAAAGAATACCAAACCCGGACTACTTCGCTAGGACTAACCCGAGATAAGGAGGACTGGAGCACACAGAGCTCAGAGCAAAACAAAATATTTTAATGCGACTGACGTTTCGACGTCAACGACGAGTCAAATGGAAATACAGACAATGCACCGGGAGGTATATAAATACCCTCCCATCAATTACACAAAGTAAGGTGCGCATGTGTAGGACTAATATATCTCGTCATCAATACCACATACATAATGTTATCTTCTTTAACAGGGTAAAGAGAAGACCGACAAATGTCATAGGTAAATAAACTGAATAATTGTCTATTGTGAACATGGCATAAAACAAAATACAATGAAAATCAAAAAGCCTGTACACAAGTTACAAAAAACATGAAAGATTCAACGACTCATTTAACCCATTAGGTTCCACACTATTGAGTGTATGTATCCAGTACGCCTCTCTGTGGAGCAGTTGCTTAATAATATCTCCGCCTCTGGATGATAAAGTGACTCAATACCCCAAAATTTTAAAGAAGAGACAGAACCATGATTGGCTTCAGCGTAATGTCGCGCAATTGCATAGTCCATATTCTTGGACCGGATCGCGGTCTTATGTTCAGCAATTCTAAGTTTGAGGGCTCTCTTGGTCTGTCCGATATAGATTTTGGAGCATATACATTTCAACATGTAGATTACATGGGTAGTGTTGCAGTTAATAAAAGTGGTTATTTTAAATTCCTTGCCCAAACGTGGATGACAGAAGACTTTGATGTCATTGGAGTTAGAGCAATGGACACAGTGTCCACAGCGATAGAACCCTCTAGGGGGCGTAGGTAGCCAGGAGTGTTTTGTCTGCGGACTACTCACCATGCTGTGAACCACCTTATATTTTAAGTTATGTGGCCTTCTAAAGCACACTCGCGGAGGTTCGGAAGTAAATTTATTTAAAAGAGGGTCACTCTGGAGAATGGGCCAGTGTTTACGGACAATATTTTTGACTCTTCCAGCGACCGGACTGAACTCAGTGGAAAAGCAAATACGAGGAAGGGTAGCACGCTTAGGCTTTTTACAGAGGAGGGACTTCCTATCAGTGTGGCGGGCACGGTCAATGGCGGCAGTGACGTCAACAATACTGTAGCCTCTTTGAAGAAATCTGCTACGCATCTGACAGATGTTGCTCTCAAATTCTGCATCCGTGCTACAGTTGCGTCTCAAGCGCAAGAACTGCCCAATCGGTATATTGCGTATCAGTGGACGGGGGTGATTGCTGTCTGCTCTTAACAGAGTATTTCTGCTTAAGGGTTTACGGAAGATGGTGGATTCAAGTTTACCGTCATCACCTTTAAAAATAGTCAGGTCTAGAAAGTTGATGGATCTCACGTCATGTTCCTCTGTAAAAGACAAATGACGGTCTCTAGAGTTCACATACCTCAAAAAATCCTCAAATTTGAGTACAGTACCATCCCACACGAGCAGTATGTCGTCAATGTATCTACGCCACAAGGAGATTTTGGAGAGAAAGGGATTAGTGGAATTATGGATAAATTTCTCTTCCCAATGAATCATCTCACCCTCGGCAAAGACCTAGAGGATCTAAAAAAGAAAGAAACCCGGCTTCTTTGGCATTCTATTGCTCTCTCGGAATATTGGAGACAGAGGCGTATTCCCAGAGGGCTTCGTATACATAAAGCCCCAGCCTTTGGTTTAGATGACCCTGAATTTCTACAACGCTGGGAACAGATTCTTAACAAATGCTCCTTAGACCTAATGCTTCTTGTCATTGAGAAAACAAAAAAAGAAAACGAGGCATTAGGCATATCAGTTAAACAACTGGAAACCAAAGAAAAGGTGGACATAGACACGTACACCTCCATTACTAACAAGATCTCTGCTTCTTTGGACATTTTCCAAAAAGAACTGAAAACTTACAAACTTAAGAAGTATGAGAGAGATACTTTGGATTATACAAATGGTACAGTCTATAACTGGCAAGGCAGCCGTCTTCGCTTCACCTCCAGATCCCGCCCAGCCTGGTCCAAAAGAAACAAGGATCTCCCACTTTCGACTACCAGTGAACGGGATTCCTCTGACGTGAGCGACGCTGAAGGCCGACAGGCCCAGTCCTACAAGCCTTTTTTTCCTCCTGCCGTACGCCGCCAACAACATCAAAGAAGACGCGGAGGGGATCCCGGGGGGCACGGAGGAAGAAGCCCTCCCTTCGATTCCCTGAGGAGATCCCAACGCAATCTCAACAAGCAGTAATTAACATTTCTGGCTTTCCTTTAAGTGAGGTTGAAATGTCTGTTCTCAGTAAAGGTCTGTCTTTTTCCCCTACCAACAAATGTGATTTTTTCAAAGTAAAAGTGGACTCTTTTAAGTTGTTTAGACAATTACATTTAAAACATTTTTTTCTGTGCACAGGCGAATGTATTTACTGTACCTAGCAACACTGATAATGGCAGTAAAATGAGAGAATACACCTCATTTAAAGGTAAATCCGTGTTCCTGCCTAGCTCCAACCCTAACCCCACAATAACTACATTCTGTCGCTTGGTGGAAAATGATCTATCTGTTCTGGCGAATAAACATATTCGATACAGGAACAATTTAAATTTAGATGAACGCAAAGCCTTGAAAGATCTACAGCTTAATTCAAACTTGGTCATTCGCAGCGCCGACAAAGGCGGAGCAGTAGTTGTTCTAGCGTTTGAACAATACGATAAGGGAATAAAAAAACAACTTTTGAATAAACAATTCTACTCACCTCTTTGCGCCAATCCAACAGAGCGCATAAAATGTGAAATTGACACTGCCATAGAAAATGCCTTGTCTACGGGTTGGATCACTAAACATGAAAGGGATTTCCTAACTACCAAATACCCCTTATGCCCGATATTGTATGGTCTCCCAAAAATTCACAAGTCTGTATCTGATCCTCCACTGCGCCCTATAGTGTCAGGCAATGATAGCCTTACAGAACCTCTCTCACAATTTGTTGACTTTTTTATTAAGAAATTGGTTCCTACCCTGCCTTCATATATAGGTGATACGTCTGATTTACTTAGGGTTATCGAAGGTGTTCATGTGAATCCAGCTACTATTTTAGCATCGCTAGATGTACAGAGTTTATACACTAACATTCCCCATAAAGGAGGTCTGGAGGCTCTGTCATACTACCTCTCCACACGCCCGGAAGGCCTATTACCCCCCTCTAGTTTCCTTATCACCCTTACGGAGATGGCACTCACCATGAACTATTTCCAATACAATGGCTGTTACTATTTACAGACTCAGGGTACAGCAATGGGAGCAGCATTTGCACCGAATTATGCCAATCTGTTCATGGGTCATTGGGAAGAGAAATTTATCCATAATTCCACTAATCCCTTTCTCTCCAAAATCTCCTTGTGGCGTAGATACATTGACGATATACTGCTCGTGTGGGATGGTACTGTACTCGAATTTGAGGATTTTTTGAGGTATGTGAACTCTAGAGACCGTCATTTGTCTTTTACAGAGGAACATGACGTGAGATCCATCAACTTTCTAGACCTGACTATTTTTAAAGGTGATGACGGTAAACTTGAATCCACCATCTTCCGTAAACCCTTAAGCAGAAATACTCTGTTAAGAGCAGACAGCAATCACCCCCGTCCACTGATACGCAATATACCGATTGGGCAGTTCTTGCGCTTGAGACGCAACTGTAGCACGGATGCAGAATTTGAGAGCAACATCTGTCAGATGCGTAGCAGATTTCTTCAAAGAGGCTACAGTATTGTTGACGTCACTGCCGCCATTGACCGTGCCCGCCACACTGATAGGAAGTCCCTCCTCTGTAAAAAGCCTAAGCGTGCTACCCTTCCTCGTATTTGCTTTTCCACTGAGTTCAGTCCGGTCGCTGGAAGAGTCAAAAATATTGTCCGTAAACACTGGCCCATTCTCCAGAGTGACCCTCTTTTAAATAAATTTACTTCCGAACCTCCGCGAGTGTGCTTTAGAAGGCCACATAACTTAAAATATAAGGTGGTTCACAGCATGGTGAGTAGTCCGCAGACAAAACACTCCTGGCTACCTACGCCCCCTAGAGGGTTCTATCGCTGTGGACACTGTGTCCATTGCTCTAACTCCAATGACATCAAAGTCTTCTGTCATCCACGTTCGGGCAAGGAATTTAAAATAACCACTTTTATTAACTGCAACACTACCCATGTAATCTACATGTTGAAATGTATATGCTCCAAAATCTATATCGGACAGACCAAGAGAGCCCTCAAACTTAGAATTGCTGAACATAAGACCGCGATCCGGTCCAAGAATATGGACTATGCAATTGCGCGACATTACGCTGAAGCCAATCATGGTTCTGTCTCTTCTTTAAAATTTTGGGGTATTGAGTCACTTTATCATCCAGAGGCGGAGATATTATTAAGCAACTGCTCCACAGAGAGGCGTACTGGATACATACACTCAATAGTGTGGAACCTAATGGGTTAAATGAGTCGTTGAATCTTTCATGTTTTTTGTAACTTGTGTACAGGCTTTTTGATTTTCATTGTATTTTGTTTTATGCCATGTTCACAATAGACAATTATTCAGTTTATTTACCTATGACATTTGTCGGTCTTCTCTTTACCCTGTTAAAGAAGATAACATTATGTATGTGGTATTGATGACGAGATATATTAGTCCTACACATGCGCACCTTACTTTGTGTAATTGATGGGAGGGTATTTATATACCTCCCGGTGCATTGTCTGTATTTCCATTTGACTCGTCGTTGACGTCGAAACGTCAGTCGCATTAAAATATTTTGTTTTGCTCTGAGCTCTGTGTGCTCCAGTCCTCCTTATCTCGGGTTAGTCCTAGCGAAGTAGTCCGGGTTTGGTATTCTTTCATATCAATAGAAAGTTTAGTGGAAGGGAAAAATGTGGCAGGAGAAGGTGCACAAGCAAAAGAGATGACCGTAGGGGTTTTCTGGAGCTGTAAGCCAAAATTATGAAAAATGAAACAAATGAAGGCTAGAAATATTTCACTTTGTGTGTAATGAATCTATAATCTATGAAAGTTTCACTTTTTGAATGGAATTATGGAAAAAAAAAAACTTTTCCATGATATTCTAATTTTTTGGAAAGGATCTGTATGTATCACTGCAGACCACAGTATGGCCAGAGTAAAGGCCCTGTTCTGACTTTGTGTAGGCATGGTATTCTGTGCCGGGCATCACCTTGACCGGCTCGTGACATGCTTGCATAAAGATGGTATTCTGTATGGGGGGGGTTTTGGGCTAGTCGGAAAACAAGTCTAAACCAGAACCAACACACACGCACACCAATATACTCACACATAGGCCTCTCACCATCAAAGACACATGGGCAGACCTATGCACCAGAATCAAGGCCCCAGCCACATTTTTAATTGTTATTGGAAGCATCTGAGCAGGGACGACTCTCTCAACCTTCCGGAAAGATCAGCCTAGTTTATCAAGCTGAAGTGTCAAAAAAGATATACGTATATTCATGCAGTGTGATCATTAAATTTACAAAAGGCCGTTGGTTGCCTAGCGTGGGCCTCTCCTAATCTAGATGGTGTCAAGGTGAGATGTAGTCACAAGTATGCGCTCATCCTCGAACCAAGGACCATTCAGATGCATTTATAGGTATTTTTCTGCTTTAAAATAGAGGGACATGAACACGCACATAGGAAAAATGAACACACACACACTTTAAGTCTAAATGCTTCTGGCTGCAGACCTCTCGAAGGTCAGGAGGCCCAGCTTGGGGTTCTTTTGTCTGAGATGTTCAAGGACAAGAGGAAAAGTTTTAAAATGAGTGTATGTGAACATTCAAGGATTATATTAGAGAAAATGTTGGCTTATATTTCTTAACACATTCACACGTTAAATGTAAAGAGAAATTAACTACAATCAATAGTCTCTGTATTACATGTGTCATATGCATTTAGTTCATTTTTGGTTTCTGAGTGTATTCATTACTGTTACTTTATTGTACTTTTATTGTTTTAACTTAGTAGATCATTGTAATGATCACTTATTGAACTAGAATGGTCAAACCATGGCCAGGCCATTTCCTGTATATTTAAATCATAGCAGTTCATCAAACTACAGTATAAATAAATGCCATATGTAATGCATAATTAAAATGTTGTACCATGAAAAGAAAAAGGGCCTGGTGTAGGATTTCAGAGGATGGGACCTGCCCCTGCGAGGATGCAAAGTTCCGCCCCAAATAGGTAGAGATAAGGACAGGATAAAAGGCCTGGTAATTCAAAATGGGGGGGGGGGGCTTTTACGATTGCTGAGATTGAATATGTGTTGGTCTGCGCAGCCCTGGGTTTTTTTGTATGTCATTATTGAATCATACGCAATAAACCTGATTGCATCAGACTCTGAAGATCACGGTTGTTTTTCTTGAAGAAACACTCAACTGTGTGGGAGAAACTCCCCAGTCCATCTGGCCCGGACTGGGGTCGTATATTTTCTTCGACATTATGTGGAGCATTTATGTTTAAGTTTGCTTTATTTCATTACTGCAAATGACCACAGCGATCATGTTTATGTAAATCCGTTTCTGTTGTTCTTTCTGCAATTAGATTATGGTAGATATATTCGCTAGTTAGCCTAGCTGAATGCTAGTTATGAACATCTATTCATAGACTGACACTGAAAACCATTGACTGTATTGCTTTCCTGTTCATTTGAATAGTGGCAGCTAAAATGTACTTGAATACAGATTGCAAGACTTCATTTAGCCTACATATACAGATGTTCTCTTAAACTGGGATACATTTATGAATGTAGCAATTAAGAAACTTAGTTGATGTGCTATGGACACATGGCTTTAGACACTGGCATAATATGAGGTTTCATTGGAAGGAAAATGAGAGAACATTTTTATTGTACTGTATTGTTTGGTTCAGTTATATACCTAGATGTTTAATATTGTTTTCTCTCCTAACTGCGGGGATTATTGTAACTCAACACAACAGCATTCTGTTTAATGTGTACATGTGTATAACTACTGTATAAAATATAATTGCTGTACTGTGTTTCCCTGTAGGACCACACACATGCACGTGCATATACCTACATATGCTTCCCTGAAATAAACCCCTAAATTGAAGCTCATCTGCCGTGAGGAGTCACACCCTCCATAGCATTCGCCAGCTCTATTCTGCGCACCTGTGGAGGCCCTTAGACCTCCGTTTCAATTACATTATAAGCATTTATCATAGCATACCTGTAGTCTACATTAGATTGCCATATTTGTGAATTTGATAAAGTAACTGCCAATGCTATAAAGGAAACACTGAAGTAATTGAGGGATACAAAGTATACCTAAGGTGATGTTGGCTTTAAAATCTGAGGGAAAGACTAGGGGCAACTGTGATCAGCAGCACATACTCCTCGACAGTGATGTCCATCCATTGGTTCAAGATTCAAAGCCAAACAGACAATCACTTCACTTGAATACAAATATGAGTTGAAGTACTGAGTAAGAAATTTCCATTGAGAACAGTACTTTACAGAGGGTGTTTGGTTTATTTGGTTTTTACTTTATTTGGTCTTTACTTTATTTTGGCAGTTCCTTTGTTTACTTTGAGTAAGGACGGAACAATTACACAATGTACATAAATGTCTCAAAACACAAATACCCTGATTCATCCATTTTTTATTGGTGGTATGAAATCCCGACAGTCTGTTGCTCCAGTTAAGTTAATATTAGAGGTAAAAATATGGTCCTCAGAGATATTTACAGATGTGTGTTTTTCACTTAAAGAAATATACAGTAGCAGAAGAACATATAACATAATGAACATTTTAAATACAATCATCCATCAACATTACTGACATTTTTTTTCTGTGTTTCAGAGAGATCTTGATGGCATTTTCCCCATCATGTGCTTTTTGGTATTTTGCTCAGGCCTAAACAATATTATAAAACATTTAGGGACAAAAATGCAAATGATCAGACCGAAGCTGGAAGCCAAAATTGCAAATATCTCCACAGCTACAGTGAACTTTCCAGGTGAGCTTACATAAGCTGGAATAAAGGTGATCCAGACTGCACAGAATATGAGCATGCTGAATGTGATAAATTTGGCTTCATTGAAGTTGTCAGGCAGTTTACGAGCCAGAAAAGCTAAAACAAAGCACAATATAGAGAGGAGTCCAATATAACCCAGTACAGCCCAGAACCCCACTGCTGATCCTACATCACATTCTAGAATGATCTTTTCTTTGTAGTGCTTCATGTTCTTGTTGGGGAAAGGAGGGGATATTGCTAACCAAAGCAAACAAATAAGGACCTGTATGAGAGTGAAAGCAAGAACACTCAGTCTCTGCTGCAGAGGCCCAAACCACTTCATGACATTACTGCCTGGAAGTGTAGCTCTGAAGGCCGTTAACACCACTATTGTTTTCCCCAGAACACAAGAGATGCTGAGGACAAAGGTGATCCCAAACGCAGTGTGGCGCAGCATACAAGACCAATCAGAGGGCCGGCCGATGAAGGTAAGAGAGCAAAGGAAACACAGTTTCAATGAAAAGACCAGCAGGAAGCTCAGCTCTGAGTTATTAGCTTTCACAATGGGTGTGTCCCTGTGTCCGTAAAACACGGCAGCCACCGTGATGGCCATGCAGGCCCCAGTGACCGAACATGCTGCCAGGATGATACCCAGAACTTCGTGGAAGGACAAGAACTCAACAGGCTTGGGTACACATTCATCCTTCTCAGCATTCGACCAGTAGTCTGCTGGACAGATGATGCAGTCCAGGGAATCTGCACAAAAGAGAAAACCTCATTGTTCAGGAGTGTGCAGAAGAGGTCAGAGCATGGGTAACAGGGCCTGAAGGATGTGGGATTGAAACATGGATGTGACTAGTTTTCTGAATCAGATCCTCACGCCAAAATTAAAATCATTAATGTTGTCTCGTATAAACACATTAAATTGCAGGTGTATCCCACAACATGTGCGACTCTGCAAAGTACTTTGAGGAAAATGTATATGTTCAGAATTTACTTGTTCTAAATGCAATATATTTAATGTGCTACACAGAGCGAATTATTCCTGCTTCTCTGTACCTGTAGCATTACTGATTTCTCCCTCAGCACAGAGCACACAGTCATAGCAGCAGAAAGGCCTTCCTCTCTGCACAGCCTTCCGAGTGCCTGGGGGACAGCTCTCACTGCACACTGAAACAGGGACCTTCAAACAAATATCACGGCGGTTAACAAAGAGCCAACTCTGACATGCCCCATTGTCAAAAGAAATTACATTTCAAGGTGAATTTACCTGTGGCTGGCCGCCGGCCCAGGTAATGTTCTTGTTCACGATAAACACCTGTCCATCCGGAGCGGATGCATCATAGTGGCCCACGGTCACAAACTCCATGTGCCCATCCCTCGTCACCTGCCAGTTCACCAACTCATAAGTGGCCACTGGATCCCCATTGGCATCGAAGGAGACTTTGTACCCGTTCCTGGAGAAGTTCACTTTTCTCAGGTGCTCTGTGACCTGATGGGAGGGAGTCAAAGAGCTGATAGTACACCTGCTAGTAACCATCACAACTTACACCCAACCTCTATATTAACTATCCACTCAGTTTTCCCCAATAGCTACACCCTCGCAGTCTCAGCATTGGTACAGTTGAAGTCAAAAGTTTACATACACCTTAGCCAAATCCATTTAAACTCAGTTTTTCACAATTCCTGACATTTAATCCTAGTAAACATTCCCTGTCTTAGGTCAGTTAGGATCACAACTTAATTTTACGAATGTGAAATGTCAGAATAATAGTAGAGAGAATGATTTATTTCAGCTTTTATTTCTTTCATCACATTCCCAGTGGGTCAGAAGTTTACATACACTCTATTAGTATTTGGTAGCATTGCCTTTAAATTGTTTAACTTGGGTCAAACGTTTCGGGTAGCCTTCCACAAGCTTCTCACAATAAGTTGCTGGAATTTTGGCCCATTCCTCCTGACAGAACTGGTGTAACTGAGTCAGGTTTGTAGCCCTCCTTGCTCGCACACGCTTTTTCAGTTCTTTTCAGGTCTTCTCTTTACCCTGTTAAAGAAGATAACATTATGTATGTGGTATTGATGACGAGATATATTAGTCCTACACATGCGCACCTTACTTTGTGTAATTGATGGGAGGGTATTTATATACCTCCTGGTGCATTGTCTGTATTTCCATTTGACTCTGAAGAAGACGTCGTTGACGTCGAAACGTCAGTCGCATTAAAATATTTTGTTTTGCTCTGAGCTCTGTGTGCTCCAGTCCTCCTTATCTCGGGTTAGTCCTAGCGAAGTAGTCCGGGTTTGGTATTCTTTCTATTCACTGGTCCTTCTGTTGAGCACCTATAGTTCCTTGTTTATATAGCCGGCTTGTAGCGCGTTTGGGATCACCCCCTTTTTACTTTCTATTGATATGCTTGGACACTGCACTCTGTGAACAGCCAGCCTCCTTAGCGATGACCTTTTGGGGCTTACCCATCTTCTGGAGGGTGTCAATGATGGTCTTCTGGCCAATTATCAAGTCTGCAGTCTTCCCCATACTGAACCAAACTGAGATAAACTTTGCAGGTGTTTTGAGTAAATTAGATGATAGTGTGACACTCAGTCTAAAACATTCATTCTCTGAAATAACTGAAGTAAATGCTGATTTTCGACACACTATTCTAATTTCTTGAAATACTGTTTTGGGGGTTTTCTGGAGCTGTAAGCCAGCTTACTTTGTGTAATTGATGGGAGGGTATTTATATACCTCCCGGTGCATTGTCTGTATTTCCATTTGACTCGTCGTTGACGTCGAAACGTCAGTCGCATTAAAATATTTTGTTTTGCTCTGAGCTCTGTGTGCTCCAGTCCTCCTTATCTCGGGTTAGTCCTAGCGAAGTAGTCCGGGTTTGGTATTCTTTCATATCAATAGAAAGTTTAGTGGAAGGGAAAAATGTGGCAGGAGAAGGTGCACAAGCAAAAGAGATGACCGTAGGGGTTTTCTGGAGCTGTAAGCCAAAATTATGAAAAATGAAACAAATAAAGGCTAGAAATATTTCACTTTGTGCGTAATGAATCTATAACCTATGAAAGTTTCACTTTTTGAATGGAATTATGAAAAAAAAAAAACTTTTCCATGATATTCAAATTTTTTGGAAAGGATCTGTATGTGTATGTTGAAGCGGGGGGGAGACTCAATAGCTCACTTTTAGTTTTTGCCAAATTTTCAATTTCCAATGTAATGTGTCTTTGTGACGCGTTTACATGCAGAATATTTTATGTTTCCAAATATATACATTTTGGTGGATGATAAAACAAATACAATTTAAGTAAAGTGACTTGTGGGGGGCATTCACTTTTTATTGAAGGGGGGTTCGATCGTGGAGAGGCGGTGGGTTGTGATAGAGAACTGTGGTGGATTGCCCTGTAGAATGGTTCTGGAAAATTTTAAATTGGAGTGAATTTACCAGGATGAGAAATAGGATTATTGTGACTAGTGTGAGATCTTTGTCATTTTCATGTGTAGCCAGATGTTTTCTGTACAGCTAGCCAAGTAAATTAACAAGATACTGTTTGTATTACAGGGATTCTCTGGTATTATATAGCTTGGTAAATTATGGTGCTAGCATGGACCACCATCATTTCTTTGTTTACCTTGTGACACAGAGACAAATACTCCTTAGAATGTGAGATGGGAAAGCTAACATTTGCTGAAGTTGGTTGCTAGCAGGTTGTCTCGTTAGATAGATGGTGAATGTGAGCTACAAACAAGCGATGAATCTAGTCAGAAATAATGGTGTCATATTAGCTAATGCTAGCAACTGATCTCTACCACAGCAATGCTATCATGGCTTATTCCAGGAAAGCTCTTAGAGGGCTCGTTGGTTCATAACAGCACAACCAATAATGTGCCAGTTGGCCTTCATCCACCATGTTTAGCAATACGAACCAGCCAGGTCATATTTAGAAGGTATGAAAAAGGTATTCAAAATAAGACTTAACGACACATAGCTTTTTGTTGTTCAACATTAGTTTTAGATTCTGGGAAAATACAAAAACAACTGCAGGATTATAACATTTCCCACAAATGTATGAATTTCATAAGCCTAAATACTAAAGTCTTTTAAAGGCCCCACTGATTCTGAGTCAGTTCTTTAGTGTGTGTGCCAAGCACAGGCTTGTGATGATTTTTTTCTGTTGGCTCTGTGCAGATCACAGTGCATCTTGGAATTGTTTACATTTGCTCTTGCCTTTATCGCTTCTGCAATTTGCTCCACCTCAAACCTGCTTATCCTGGGACTCAGTCAAGCCTTTGAGAATCACAAATCGATAGAGAATTAAAACGGCTGTATTTAAACCTGGTACACTGCAGTGATGGATCTGAGACCTGCAGTGGGATGGCACTGCAGACTATTCTGCTGGCACTGACAGTCCTCTGTGCTGCAGCACAGACGCCACCATGCAGAATACTGGGGAGGGCAGCCAAGCCCAGCTTCTATCAACATGGAGACTTCATCATCGGTGGGGTCTTCGGCCTGCACAACCCTTCAGAAATAAGCAGGAGATTTGACAGCAAACCTGAGCCCCTGAAGTGTTCACGGTGAGATTAAATATGAAATAACATTTAGCTGCTCTTTGTATTGGTGTTTATTCAACATTAAGGTTCTGCTGTGATTCCATTGAAACTATGGATTAATTCATACTGCACAAATAAAATGAAGTTTACAGGTACGTGTAACTTTAATCGACTGAATAGTCTTTGTAAGTTACACTCCATATGGTTAGCCTGTTAATAATAAATTCTGTCATTTCTAGAGTTGATTTCAGACAATTCCAGCTCGCCCAGACTATGATCTTCGCCACTGAAGAAATAAACAAGAGAACTGACCTCCTCCCAGGTGTATCTCTTGGATATAAGATATATGACTCCTGTCTCTCTCCAACATTCTCGATGCAATCAGCCATGGCTCTGATGAACGGTTATGAGGAAACACTGACCGATACATCATGCTCCACACCGGCAGGAGTGCAGGTCATTATCGGGGCGTCCACTTCGACAAACTCCATTGCAATTGCAGCAACTGTTGGACTATTTAAAATTCCAGTGGTAAGAGTTCCTTTTCTCCTTTCTACATACTCCCAGGGAGTGCATCACTGATATGTAAATGAAATAAGATTAGTTATGTATTATGTTTGGGTCCTCGAAGCAAAGGTTTTCTTTTGTGAAAATGTAACTGCAAAAGAAAAAAAAAAACAATACTTACAGAAAATATGATAATATTAAATTCAACTATTACAAACATACTTGTCCCATCTGCATATACAGTGAGCACCATAATTCATTGGACAGTGATACATTTGTTTATTTTGGTTCTGTACTCTAGCACTTTGAGTTTGAAAGGATACAATGACAATGACTGTCAGCTTTAATTTGAGGGTATTTTCATCCATATCGGATGAACCGTTTCAAAATTATAGAACCTTTTGTACATAGTCCCCCCCATTTTCAAAATTAAAAAATATTGGACAGTTTAACATAAAGTAGAATAAAGTAATCATTTTTAATATTTGGTCACATATACTTTGCATGCCTTGACTTCCTAATGTCTGTGACCCAACCATATCAAAAGACTCTTGATATCTGTGTGTCACTGTCCAATGAATTATGGTGCCCACTGTATAATTTGATCATGTCAACCAGAAAAATCTAATTATAATATATTTCAACTTTGTTTCAATATATTAAGTCCCTAAAATGTAATCATGACCATTTTACGAGGTGTTTTCCATTGTCTGAGTTATATGAAATTCTTTTTTCTCTCTTTCCTTGGGACATAGGCATATTCTTTTCTTGATTTGGCTCTGTACTCCATAATTTTAGAGAATATGTAATCAACCACATCGCATGTGGTTAAAGTGCATTCAGCTTTTATTAAAGGGTATTAATATAAATTTGGTTTCACCATGTAGAAATTAGAGCAGCATAATGTTTGGGACAAACGGCTTCACGGGTGTTTCTGATTAGTCTGGTGTTCAATGGCTTCCTTAGTGCAGGTATAAGGCGTACACAATGTACACGCATGAACACAAACACACACAGACACAAATATATTCACAGACTCCACATACACTAATCGTATTATCTCTCAAATTGTGAATAAGAATATTTATTCATTATGATCATATGTTTTCATATGCTTTAAATTCTCATGTGTTTTAACTTTTACTGTGTATTTTATTTACAGATCAGTTACTTTTCAACATGTGCATGTCTGAGCAACAGGAATAGGTTCCCCTCATTCTTCAGAACCATTCCCAGTGACTATTACCAGAGCAGAGCACTGGCTCAGCTGGTGAAGCACTTTGGCTGGACCTGGATAGGAGCAGTGAGAACTGATAATGACTATGGAAACAACGGGATGGCCACATTTATAAAAGCTGCTCAACAAGAAGGGATCTGCATTGAGTATTCAGAGAAATTTCACAAAACAGAGCCAGAGAAATTACTGAAGGTTGTAGATGTTATCAAAGGAGGCAGTGCAAAGGTAATTGTAGCATTTCTTACTCTGAGTGAGATGATCAGTTTACTAGAGCAACTGACGCTGCAGAACATTACTGGTTTACAAATGGTAGGCAGTGAGGACTGGATAACAAAAAGTGAAGTAGCAACACCAACAAGTTATAGAATACTGGGAGGGTCTATTGGCTTTTCTGTCACCAAAGGCAAAATAAAAGGCTTAAAAGGGTTCATATTAAAACTTCACCCCTCACAACAGCCAGCAAACCTTGCTGTTATAAACTTTTGGGAAAATGCATTTCAATGTTCCCTAACAACTGAAAACAATCAAACTCACTTTAAGCCCTGCACTGGATTTGAGAGATTGAGTGAACTGGAAAACGAATACACTGATGTATCAGAACTGAGAGTCTCCAACAATGTTTACAAAGCAGTATACGCTGTTGCTCATTCTCTGCATGACCTGCTGGCATGTACACCCCATCAAGGCTGTACAAACACTGTGAAAACAGAGCCCTGGCAGGTAACCCAATAAACCCTACGTACATAGTTAATAAAATCCTCATTATGAACAAGGCCAAGCAAGAATTTATCTCAGCCTCAAACTTTATTTCTTCACAGATTCTTGAGGCTCTGAAAAAAGTAAATCTCACTTTGGGAAATGGAGAGAAAGTCTCCTTTGACAGTAATGGAGACCCAGCAGCCAGATATGAGGTGGTGAACTGGCAGCTTGGCCCTGATGGTGCAGTAGAGTTCAGAGCGGTTGGCTACTATGATGCCTCTTTACCATCTGGTCAGCAGTTTGTGATGAGTCCTGTTAGTATGGTTTGGGCAGGTGGGCAAATACAGGTAAGTGTTCATGCACTTTGTGAAAAGGTGTTCTGATAACAGCACATGTATGCAGCTTTAAGCACTGATAAAGAGTTTATTTTACAAAATTGAAACAACTCAATATGGACCTGGCCTGTCAAAATTTCTCTTCATTTACCAGAATGTATAATGCTAGCTGCAATCATGAATAAAACAAGACCAAAAAAAGACATCACACATGTATGTTGGAAGAATATATACTGTAAAATCCAGTCTTTGATGATCTATATGATGAAGTTTTGAAAATTATATAATTTAAAGTATTTGCACGTCACATTGTCCACGGGTGCTTTGAGTTAAGAGTTGAAACATGTTGCACAGAAACCCAGGTCAGTGTGCAGTGAGAGCTGTCCCCCAGGCACTCGGAAGGCTGTGCAGAGAGGAAGGCCTGTCTGCTGCTATGACTGTGTGCCCTGTGCTGAGGGAGAAATCAGCAATGCTACAGGTAATTCACAACTTTAACCAGGCTACACAGAACATTCTTAAATTGTGCTCTTTATCAATATTCAGTCAGCGCTGTTTGCTCTGAACATTATCTCGGTAAGTTTTCAAATCATGGTATTCATTGTTCTCTTACAGATGCTAATGACTGTATTCAGTGCCCAGAAGAATACTGGTCTCATGCCAAAAGAGATCATTGTATTTTAAAGGCTGTTGAATTTCTGTCCTTTCAAGAAATTATGGGAATAGTGCTTGTTATTTTTTCCATATTTGGAGTGTGTGTTACTGCATTTGTGGCTGTGTTGTTCTTCATTAATAAGGACACTCCCATTGTGAAAGCAAACAACTCAGAGCTGAGCTTCCTGCTGCTCTTCTCATTGAAACTGTGTTTCCTTTGCTCTCTTACCTTCATCGGCCGGCCCTCTGAGTGGTCCTGTATGCTGCGCCACACTGCGTTTGGGATCACCTTTGTCCTCTGCATCTCTTGTGTTCTGGGGAAAACAATAGTGGTGTTAATGGCCTTCAGGGCTACACTTCCAGGCAGTAATGCCATGAAGTGGTTTGGGCCTCCACAGCAGAGACTGAGTGTTCTTGCTTTCACTCTCATACAGGTCCTTATTTGTGTGCTTTGGTTAACAATATCACCTCCTTTCCCCAACAAGAACATGAAGCACTACAAAGAAAAGATAATTCTAGAATGTGATGTAGGATCAGCAGTGGGGTTCTGGGCTGTACTGGGTTATATTGGACTCCTCTCTATATTGTGCTTTGTTTTAGCTTTTCTGGCTCGTAAGCTGCCTGACAACTTTAATGAAGCCAAATTGATCACATTCAGCATGCTCATATTCTGTGCAGTCTGGATCACCTTTATTCCAGCTTATGTCAGCTCACCTGGAAAGTTCACTGTAGCTGTGGAAATATTTGCTATTTTAGCTTCCAGTTTTGGTTTGCTGTTCTGTATTTTTATTCCAAAATGTTATATAATGTTATTCAGACCTGAGAGAAATACAAGAAAGCATATAATCGGTAAAACGCATCCCAAATCTCAATGATTCTTTAATGGTCTTTACTGCTTTTTGGTGACCACAGTTGCATACTAGATTCATGGATCATGACCAAAGTATCACTCTTTCTTATGACAGACAATGCTATTATGAGAAAAACCTGAGTGTCTTAATCACATTGGGCAATAGCATGGTTGAAAAGTATGAATGTTTTAAGTCATCTTGTACAAAGTCCAATCATTAAATAAATAATAATGATCATATGACTGTTGTTGTCATGGTTATTTGCAGCCTGTTTTTCTACGTTTTTGGTGTCGTCAGGACGCTCTATCGGATTTTTTTCGCCTCCGTTCCGGTATTCGTGTCTTGCCCGACAATTATTCCCTTCACCTCTTTTGCGTTTCCTGCCGGCTATAAATACCTCAGGACGTCCGCATTTCCGCACTTCGAGATTGTCTTTGCTACGATGCGGGGGGTGCAGCGGAGAGAGACATCATCTGTGCTGGCGGGTGTGTCGCCGAAGTGATGACGGCAGGGTGAGCTGGCGGTACGTGCATGTTGGCAGGAGGAGCGCTCATCGTCGGTAGGGGGCAGAAGCTCCTTGGAGACGATGCACTGCTATGTGGACCCTCACTCTTTGGCTCTTAAAGGAGTGAGGTAACCAGCTTGGCTACCTGAAGTTCTTTCTCCTTCCTTTTCAGTAGCCTCTGCCTGTCAAGGCGTTTGGCGATAGCTTCCCGTGCCTCCTGCTGTAGGCATTGTGCTTCCCGGGCCTGGGTGGCGAGCCGCTGACACTCCAGATCAGCATTGCAGTCTTCTAGGACCTGACGCTTTAACTCCTCAAGTTCTAGGTGTTGGATGTTCTCCTGAAGGATAGCTTCCTGGACTGGTGACAGAGCATGTTGGGGGTGTACACCCACAGATGAGTGACGGGAGCCAACACCGGACCTGAAGGCGGCCCTGGGAATTGATTGGCGTGAGGACCCACTGGGGCCCTTCCCTCGCTAGCCTGGCGTCTGGATGAGTGCGACTGATGTGTGCGCTCTTTCCTCACAGATGTGGCACTTGTCTCGTTAGCCCATCGTTCTAATGCGTGGGATAGAGCTTTTGGAGGTTCATCTTGTAGTTGAGGTTCATAGCCCACCTCATAGTCGCTTAGGTGGCGTGGAAGGTGTCACTCTCTGCGGGAACGAATGGATGTCTCTGTGATGTCCTGATCTGTTGGTTCCATAGCGTCTATCCGGCTCGAAGGACCAATGAAACGGAGGTCTAAGGGCCTCCACAGGTGCGGGGAATAGAGCTGGCGAACGCTATGGAGGGTGTGACTCCCCGCAGTTAGGAGAGAAAACAATATTAAACATCTATATAACTGAACCAAACAATACAGTACAATAAAAATGTTCTCTCATTTTCCTTCCAGTGAAGCCTCATATTATGCCAGTGTTTAAAGCCATGTGTCCATAGCACATCAACTAAGTTTTTTAATTGCTACATTCATAAATGTATCCCAGTTTAAGAGAACATCTGTATATGTAGGCTAAATGAAGTCTTACAATCTCAAAAATATGCAATCTGTATTCAAGTACATTTTAGCTGCCACTATTCAAATGAACAGGAAAGCAATACAGTCAATGGTTTTCAGTGTCAGTCTATGAATAGATGTTTATAACTAGAATTCAGCTAGGCTAACTAGCGAATATATCTACCATAATCTAATTGCAGAAAGAACAACAACAGAAACGGATTTACATAAACATAATCTCTGTGGTAATTTGTGGTAATTTGCAGTAATGAAATAAAGCAAACTTAAACATAAATGCTCCACTTACATTCGTCATTGACGCACAAATTCCCCAAAACGGAGGAAAGTAAAATAAAGCTCTAGCTAACGTTACAACAACAAACCGCATAGAATCCAAGAGGGAAAAAGTTCGTTACTTTTAAAGGGACAGTAACCTAATACAAATGACTCAATTAAATGCATGAGTACATGGAGCATGTCCTAGCATTCAATACTAAATAACATGAACAATTATCTTAACAAAGTTGAAACTATAAATGGTGTGAAGAACTGCAAATAAATTCCCAATTGTCCTCTAAAGGGAAACTGAACACCTGTTAACAAGGGCTTTCCTACAGTAAGGTTTCCCACATTAGTTGTCAGAATTTCCTATTACATGCCAAAAATGCTGTTTCCTCTCTCTCACACATTGGCATGGCTCTAAAAAACCTGATAACCTGATAATTTTTTCATGTTGAGAAAGGTGAAAGGTAGGGAATATTGTGGATATAATTGTTTTATTGTATTGTAGATACAGCCTGTCAACATTAGAGCCCGACATTTGCGGGCCGATATTTGCCTTTCTGTACCATACTGTATCGGTAGTCAAGGATGACATGTGGCCGATATAGTCATTTAAAAAAAAAAAATTCATATCATGTGACATGGAATCTTCAGTCAGAGAGCATTGCTGCCGCTGGAGGAAGACTTACTGAATAAAGGCAGGAACAAGTTTCTCTTGCTAGCTAATTTAATACTGTCACTAATAATGAGTGTAATAGTGTATTAACACAACAGTAATGTTAGTAATTTTTTAATTGCGGTCTTCATAAATGTTTGCAAACTGCCGATGAATGTAAACTACGATAACATTGCTAGCTAGCTTTCGGCAAGCTAATCAGCTACCAGTAACATTAACATGAGATGAATCCACATACCTCGTTGTGCTCTTTTACTTAGCACCATTACTAACGTTATAATTCATGAGTAGCCTACGCTACCGATTGAGATATATATATTTAGGACAGTGCGCTTTTAGATTCACCCACCTATTTATTTTTAACTAACAGGCATTTATTTTCATATCGAATAAATTAATGGGATTAACTTGACCGATTTAAGGTGACGACGACGTTTGTTTTGAATAGCTAGCTAACGGTAGCGATTGAATGACAGCAGTAACTTACTGACCATTTCAATAAAGAATAAATAAAAATGAAATAAATAGTTCAATGAACATCAGTACTTTATTTTTAATGAATTGCTTGATTGATAATTAAGAACTGGAAACAGGTTGGGAGTTAGCTATATCCGTATAAAGGTAGGCTAGTATAAAGTTACAGGAGGCCTATTTTACAGCCGATCGGCGCTTTCTGTGTGGTCACATGGCGGGGGAAAAAAGAGCCAATCTCAATGGCTCGTTCACCGAACGCTGCATCAATTTAAAACCCCTCGGAGTTAGGATCGGAAAAGTTTAGAAAACCCTTAACTGGTTTTAGCCGTGAGTGTGTACAGGATCGGTTAACGAAACCTGACTGTAGAATCATTTTACTTGTGTCATAAATAAAGAATGGAGTAGGATACTCCCAGGTTTCGTGGGAAGTTCGAACATCTTCGCAGTTAATTTGACAGTTGAACATTCCGGTTTATTTTATTATTATTATCATATGGTATCTCTATATTATGGCTACCAATTGTGGCATAACTTGGACGGAGGAGGAGACGCGTTGCATCTCCGTAGACACTTGGAAAACGGCAAATAATCCACGTTGTTTATTTATTTATTTCCCAACTGTAACTTAAATGTCGATAGTTACCAAGGAATGCAGATAAAATCGGCTATCAAGGAAACGTGCTGGGTGGAGCGCATTCTAGGTTTTGAAAACCACAGAACAGAATGCATTTCCTCTCCTCTCATCCTAAGGTTAGCTGAGCAGGGGCTGTTTCACGAAGCAGAATTACTGAGTTAGCTTGATACCCTGCACTGAGTAAAAACCAGGAACAGCTCTTCCTTCAGTCCATGTTCCAGAATTGTGAGGGTTCCGGGCACAGAACTATGTTCCGGGTTTTACTCTATGACCATAGGTTTTACTCAGTGCAGTTATTCAGTAAGCTTCATGAAACAGGCCACAGGAGCTGTCATTCGCTGGCTACTGTTAGCTGCTATTCAAAACAAACTTCATCGTCATCAATCAAGCAATTAATACTTTTTTTTATTTATTCTGTGAAGCACTTTGAATTGCATTCAGTTGTATGAATATGTGCTATACAAATAAACTTGATTTGACTAAGTCGGTCACATTAATCCCATTAATTTATTCGATATGAAGTAGCCTAATGGTGCTAAGTAAAAGAGAAGAACGAGGTCTGTGGATGCATCTCACGTTAACGTTACCGGTAGCTGATTAGCTTGCCGATAGCTAGCTAGCAATGTTATCGTAGTTTACATTCATCGGCAGTTTGCAAACATTTATTAAGATCGCAATTAAAGAATGACTACCATTACTCTTGTGTTAATACACTATTATTATTGAAAATGTTCAATTAGCTAGCAAGAGAAACTTGTTACTTCCTTTCATTAAATGGGCTCTATCTTGGTGATCTTAGCCCTTGGTCTAAGCCCATGGCGTTAAGTGCATTTAGGGTGTGTCCAAGTCATAGACTGACAAAGCCACTGTGACGTCACCCATTGCCTTTCCACGGCCTCGTAAAAACTGAATTGAGGCTCCGGATGTCTTTTTCGCCACCCGTTTGTACAAACTGCGCCTGCTCCGTGGAGCCAAAGTGACCTTGGCTTGGAGCAGGGTCAACCGGATATGACCCGGCCACAGTATGATTGACAGTTCGGGGTGGAGAAGCCACAGAACTATAAAGCCCATGACCTGACCAAACCCACCATTTTGCAAAACGAACTCGCGGTAAACTTCCTTAAGTTGCTAATGTTTTATAATATAACATTTAATTTTCATCCTCGATTTTACTGTGTCATTTATTCGCATTGAATGTGTGGTATTCGTCACATAATTAAAGGGTAAGTTCGCTATTTTGGACCTTGGACCCTATTTGCAGTCCGTCTTCCATGAACCTGACCCATGAAGTCCATTTTTTCGCTGATCGGTCCAGTATTGAGTTCGGTACAGATTTCCTGTAGGCTCTCACTGGGCTACAATGGAAGTGAACGGGGCAATCAGAAATGTTCGATAAATGTGCTTTCATGTACAATAAATGAGACGGGAAGCTCAGGGTGTATTGTTACCGGTCTCAGTATGCTCTCCTGTGAAATGTATCTCTATCCGAACATTTTTACGTACTTGGCATGGCTTGGAAGTAAGCATTTCTCTGTTGCTTGTTTGCGCTGCACTCGCGGAGTACTATGTGTCGGGGGTAGGGGAGCGGGAAGGTGTGCCGGCCGTTTACGAAACTATCTAGCTGAGCAGTCTGCGTTTGTTTACCTGCAGCAACGTAGGCTACAATTTCCACAAAAAAACTTGGATGATGGATGACTATAATGATTACGACGTTACTGGCTACAGATTTGAGCCAGAATACACGGACACGGAACTACAAGAGATGGATGATAAGAGAGCAAGAGAAGAGAGAGAGGCTGAAGTTGCGCAGGTAATGTTATCCGAAGTCGCTGCCGAGGCTAGACCAAGAATTTCGGGGGACTTTTGGTGTTCTTGCAAGAGGTGCAAGCAGATGCCCAGAGAGGAGGAAAGTTTGTGTTGTAGGGAGTGGGATCTGTTGCTACCGAATGCCATTGAAAACCTGGATGTATCCGTGGATGACACTGGATCATCTCCATTGATTACCATTACACTATGACTGCCAACAGATATGTGATAGATGAGAACTTTGGACAGGACACCATGCGTCAAGCATTTGTAAATAAAACATTATAGAATTGTAAAAAGTTATAGTTGATGAACGTTTCCGACAGTTTTGTTACAAGAAAACAACTTATGTCAAGCTCGGATTTTGTTAGTTGGTATTGAGTGCTGGGTCAGAGGACGCGCTCAAAAAAAATAAAAATATTAGTAACGTTATAGCTAAATATAACTTACCTCCGCTCCGGTGCTTGATAGTGCTGCAGGTCCGACACGAGGAGCTGTGTTCTTTAGAAACCAGTGTTTTGCTTCTGATTTGCGGTTACAGAAATCAGTAGCGTCGAAATGCGCTCCACAAACTCGCGAGTCTGCCAAACGGAGTTGATTGACTGGAGTGTTTATGTCGATCCGTAAGACAACCAGCCAAAGTCTCAATCTTTCTGGGTCAGAGAACGGGAGCCTGTGAAAACTGGTATTTGAGCGTCCAGACATTTTATTCCCACAACCGGGGACTGCACATTCGCGCACCATTGCTGTGATGAATTATTACAAATGATGATTACAAAAACTGCGTTACAAATATTTCTGCTGTAGGCTACTAGCTAGTAAACTCCAACGGGAGGTCAGGATTTGTGATCAACTGCTTTTCAAGCGGCCTCTCTACAACGTAGCTAGACTGCGGAAGTTTACAGTGCGAGGTAGTGCGGTCGGAGAAATAGTTCTGTTTCAAATGGAACTGTTGTTTCAACGTTCGGTTTGCGTTTGCGATAGCCTACATTTCACAGGAGAGCATACTGAGACCGTAAGAATACACACTGAGCTATAAAAGCACATTTATCGTTGTTTTTCCATAACATTTCTGATTGCCCCGTTCACTTCCATTGTAGCCCAGTGAGAGCCTACAGGAAATCTGTTCCGAACTCAATACTGGACCGATCAGCGAAAAAATGGACTTCATGGGTCAGGTTCATGGAAGACGGACCGCAAATAGGGTCCAAGGTCCAAAATAGCGAACTTACCCTTTAACGTTTATTCAGTTATCTTCAATTTATATTCAGCCAACATCAGCTAATTTGATTACCTAGATAGCATACCAGCTGAGCTCGGTAGCCAAGCTAGACGCAATGCATCACCACCACACATGGACGAACAGGGTAACGCTATTGCCAACTATATTGACGTTCAATTAATCGCATATGTTATTTTGTTAGACTACTTTTATTATAAATATCCCTAGTGCCGCTAGAAAGGTAGCAAGCTGACCCCATAGTCTTAAATGAGCAAACCACCACCATCTTTTTGGCTAACCGCTAATTAACTCGACTGTGGCAGAGCAGTCTGTCACGGTTTGCTGCCGCATGAAACCCCGTTCTGAAAACTGATAGATAAGGTTCCAGATAAAGTGGGGATTGTAGGTTAGTGGGTTCACATGCTAGCTAATGCACAGCAGCTACATTAGCTAGATCGTAGTTGGCTTTAACTTTCATCTGCATCCTGTAACCTAATCACAAACATTTACAAACGCAGACTCCATATTCTTTTCCAATAAATTATTGGTTTTATTTTAAACATCCCCGTATACATTTTCGTAATTTTTGGGACCTAAAAAAATGATCCGGGTGTAGAAATGTCCGGTTAGAGTTCTAGCTAGAGCAGCTGGCTAACGTTAGTAACGTTAGCTAGGCAATCACGGTAGCTAGCCAACTTCTATGGCCAGCCAGCAAGGATGACTTTAAGGAAGTTGAATAACTTAAATTAAAATGGCTTGCCATAAGCTATCGTTAGCTTGCTAGCTAAATGTTAAAACGACTTGCCGTGAGATATCGTTAGCTTGCTAGCTAGCTAACCCAGTATTGCTAAGCAATGGTAACATTCATGACAGAGGGAGTACGGCGATTGCGTACGGGAGGGGGTGGAATAGCTAAATTAATATCTAAATTGATAAGGTTATACAGGTATGGAGCAATTGATTTGAAATACTTAACCCACAGTTTGGCTGCTTGCTCCGAGACACTGGGCCTGTAGTGTAGCTGCAACATCCCCTTCTGTCTCATCTTACGAAACAGTATTTTTTTCCGTAGTAGACACATCATAGCTCTCTCCAACCAAAATGAATGTGATGACAAACATGTTGAAGATGAGCGGGTAAGGCACTCAATTTATTCTTCTACGAACTGCGTCCACAAAACAACAGCTTGTTCACGGTAGGCTACTAAGGGATGTTCTCCATCGACTTCCACTCAAAAATACAGCGTGTCTCCCTGTCCCAAGCATAGACTGTATAAAAATAGGTTCGTTTTAGACCAATGATTGTTGTCTCCCCCTTCTGGTCCCACCCCTCTGAGTGAGGGCAGTGAGAACCATATAGAACCTATCTATGCCAGTGACCCCAGGACTCAACCTGTCCCTCTGATTGGTCCTGAACAAATGTTAAAACTCTGTCCAAACGACACAATATTTTAAAAAATCAGCACATGCACAGGCATTAGATGAAGGAAAGGCACCGAATGCAATTACATTTTTTTGTGGGAAAAATTTATTGACTGAGTATTTTGACCACATTGCTGCCATTGACTTACATGGTGAAAGACCTATACTGGAGCCAACCGCAGTGGCGCTAGTGAGCAACGGCACCAGGAAGTGAGCTTCAAAACGAAAGCCCAGTCTTGGCCCCTTGGTCCAAGTCCACTATTTCTATTTAGACGGCATGTTTTTTGAGCGCTAAGCACGACGCAACATGCAAATCGGCTGAACCTAGTCTCTTCATTAATTATAGGTGTGTCTTGGGCGTGACATGCAATAAACCAATCAAAATGTCATATCCCATTCCCTTTAAAAGCCTGCTTTTCCAACTTGGCGGATTGCTTATATGATGGCGAAACAGACATGCTTGTGCGTGTTTGGTGCGATCAAGGAATAGGCTATATGGATCAATAGTAGCCTATGATCAATATTATTCTGACTAACCATTAGCCTATGAGTTCCCGGTAATTCCCGACAGTGCTGTTATTTTACAAAATATATGGGGTTAAATTTTGTTAAAAGCACCTGCAACAGCTGAGAATAAGCTACCAATGGCTTCCGTCTCACCTTAGAAAACATCAAATTAGCCTGCTTGTTTAACAAATTTCGTTTGATTATGCAATGAAGCAATTCATTCATTTTCAAGCTTCATCCGAAGTTCATTAGGCCTATGTGCATTCTAATTTTGATTAATAACATAAATAACGTTATTTTGCCTTAATGATGACACTAAATACAATAAAGCTCAGGTTGGCAACCCATCGCTTCATGCATATTTTCCCTTGTTTTATAATGTCCTCCTTATGGAAATGTAACCAACCTGTTTTACTGGTAGCGTAATGCTTTAAAACAATCCACTTTCTCAGGAAGACCGTGAAAAGTGTGATTTACAGCAGGGGAAACAAACCTGCTCATGCATGAAGTTAAAGCACACATGCAGAGAATGGCATTAAAATTAATTGTGTAACGTGATGCAAATTTGTTTTCATTTCTAATTAGACGCTTAGTTCTCTTTAAAATATTTTGTTCAGTTATGAAATAACAGGTGAAATCAGTGGGGTTTTAATAAGCTGAGAGAAAGGAAAACTTTTCACTGTAATTTAAAAAATATGAAGGACGAAGAATAGCTAAGGTTACAATTCAGTTAACATGGTGACATTTAGGCTATCTCCGTTTTTTAACAATAGGCTATCGAATAAACCTTATGCACAGTGAATCCGCTGTAGCCTAGGCTATTTGAAAAACAATAAATACATTATTCACTGGACAAGGTTTTAACTTTTTTCAGTCACAACCATTCTATTTAGTCTATGCGTTATAATGAACCCTGCGCCGGGTGTAAGATAGCAAAGACACTTGCATTTGGGTTAGCGCCGCTTCGCGCCGGGTGTAAAATAGGGCCCAATGAGTCTTCCTCCAGCGGCAGCGCTGCTCTCTGACTGAGTGAAGATTCCATGTCACATGATATGTTGAGGGTAGCGAGAACACTATAGTTCTGTGGCGAGAACCACTAGATGGGAGTGCTAGGAGCGCCCACGTGTCAGTGTAAAAAAAAAAGTAAAAAAAAGGCTATATCGGTCGTTCATATCGGCCACGTCATCCTTGACTACCGATACGGTATGGTCCAGAAACGCAAATATCGGCCCGATATATCTGTCGTCCGATATATCGGTCGGGCTCCAGATTAGACCAGCAATTTTTTCATTCTTCCATAGCCAGTACACTGTGTAATCAAACCATGGGCGGAGCGTCAGGGGGTGCTGGGTGTGCGGCTGTCCCAGGGCCCGCGGCATCCGGGGGCCCACTGATCTAGAGCACGGGGCCCAGCGCAGGGTGCAACGTTTAACGAGAGCGCGATTGACAAAGTTAAAGGTTGTATCAGCGATTTTGGGTGACGTCACTTCTGAAGCGAAATCCCAAACAAACATACTTATGAATAATTATGTTATGTTTTAAAAAATAGTGTTCAAGCATCCAGAATTATAACCACATTAATAACGTTTGTAAGAAACCAAACCGTTTGTAAATCCGCCAAGATTTCAGCGAGATAAGAGTATTAGCGTTTGTGCAGATCATTGTGATTGGTTGGAATACTGTTTATTTTGGTTTTGAGTGGTTGGTAGTACCATTTGTTTTTGTGTACGATCTCGGAGCATAGGCTGCCTACAGAGACGCGGTTTTTTGACGGCCTGCTTATGGGGCGGGCAGCTAGCGGATCGTGAGGAAAAATCAGATGAATGTGATCATTTATGTTTCCACCCAAAATCGCTGATACAACCTTTAATATCAATACATTGATGTCTAGGAACAATCGTAGGCTACTAAAGGAAATAGTAGCGCTCAACTGTTTATATACCACATATTTCACAGAGAAAATACGGTCACGGTTGGTAGTAAATTAGATAATTATGACTAAAATAAGTAAGCAATAATGACCGAGGAGCCGGGCATTTAACAGTTTAAATGCCCGACGCGGAGGTAGTAAATCGCCGAGGGCAATTTCCCTCCGCGAAGGGCATTTCAACTGTTAAATGCCCGGCTCCGAGGTCATTATTGCGCTTATACCATGGTTACCAACAATTATTTTATATAGTCACGTTTATATTTATTGATTTTTATCTACTTTATCAGCTGAAATTTAAATATCCTTCCGAGGCCATTTTGGCATGTAGTTTGCCGTTGTCATGCAAAACTGCTCGTTGGTAGTTCTATTTGAACAGAAAACATTTCGTTGCTGCTTCTATTTCTCGTTACTAGTTCTATTTTGTCCGTAGTTATGCAAAAACCTCTCGTTGGTAGTTCTGAAAACAATTGATTCTATATGGAAGCAAATAGTTCCTTCTCAACTTTATACCATAACATTAGCACCAATTTTGGTTATTTTTGTCATTAGTTACATTATTTAAGAAAATTGCATGAAACCGCAACTCAATTTACCTCCCTCTCTCCGTCTTGCTTTTTAAAAATGCTTTGGTCACGCAGCCTATTTTAAACAGCCCAGGCTAAGGAAATTGCATTTCACGATCTGCATCATGAGATGGGAACATCGGAAAAAAAATAGCCTACTGTAGATACAGTTTGTTACTGTTAATTGTCATATCTAAGACATTTCGCTGGATAAAATGTTTTTTAAATATACAGATTAACGTGCTTTGCGAAGTAACTTGTTCGCATTCGCAACCAGCGTTGCTCACGTCAGCGTTACATTAGCTACATTAGGTAAAGCCCTACTATGTTACGTTCATATTTCCAAACTGAATAAATACTGCACCTCTAACCACAAAACTTCTTTGCTAGATTAAAGTTGTTGTAACTAAGATATTTGGCGAATACAAACATTTTAAATCGGCGAATTTAGCGTTATTTGCCGGCTTTATTAATCAGCTGTTGGTGTTGCTATGGATACCATTCATGAAAGTGTCGACTCTAATGGCGCTGGCAGCAGATAACGTAGACGGCGTATTAATTTAGAACGGTGATCAAAATGTTGCCGGCGCTACTTCATTGCCGGGCGGTTTAACGAAATAAATGCCCACCCTCCAGCCAATCAGAATCGAGTATTTAGCCAAGCCATGGTATAAAATAGTTTTAAACGTTTTCTACATATAGCCTATACTAGGCTACAGATTAACATGCTTTGTGAAGTAGCCTAGCTTGCATTCACAAGCAGTCAGCGTGTTGCCAACGTCAATTTACATGCAAATTCCTACTATGATAAATTCGTATTTCCAACTGAATAAATAGTGCACTTCTAACCACAAAAATGTTTTGCTAGATTGAAGTAGTTGTAACTAAGATATCTGCCGAATAAAAACTTTTTTTAATCTGTAGATTAATGTTGTTTACCGATTTTTATAAATCAGATGTATGCTGTTGCTACGGCAACGTTAACTTCTACCTTAGACTGAGACGGATTTATGGCTCGCAGTAAAAAAAAAAGATTAGGCTACGCATTGCACATAAACAGCATGCGCTTTGCTAACTCTGTGATAATGTAACTATGGCTAGCTATATAGTTACCTCGCCACGTATTGCATTTGCATTATCTTAAAAACAATGACAAAAGTTTATCGTAGCCAAAGTTAGCCTACTATTTGCAGCATACCTACGAGGCGAAGTAGCCGTCTGCCCGTAGGCTACAGTAACGTTAGTCTCTGAGGAAAATAAAGTAGGTAGGCTACATTCGTTTACTTTATCAATTCACTTTATTTATTCCACTTATTTTCTAGAACGTCTTGGACTCTGAATTGACCGGTCATGTTTGCCATTCCCAAGTTGCGTAGTACTAGCTGGCCAGGCAGGCAGCGCATTAATTTAGAACTGTGATTAAACTTGTGACCCGGATGACTGACCGGTTATGGGTCAAAGACGAATAAGGATTTAAAAATTGAAAATAAATGAAATTGGCTAAAAATGCCAATTTAAGCACTTTCTATCTTTATTTGAGTGTTCTGTATACAACTCAACAACAGGGATTGATTTTAAGAATGCAATTACACATTTTTGGTGAATCGTGTGATTTCTCCCATGAAAAATGTCCTTCCTGAGTAACGGGAATGGATTTTAAAATTATTAAAATGTCTACCATTGTTAGCATATAAAAGTTTATAGATATTCATAGTTAGAGCTCAACAAACAATTACTGCTCAGAAAACTACATTTTCATCACAATTAATGTAATATATTTGGGTATTTATACTGAAACAGGCTCATTAATTGTTGTTGATCACACAATATTCCATGCCAAAAAGAGAAAAGAGCTGGAAAATGTCTTAAAATGCTTTACAGTAAAGGTGAAAAGGTTGTTATTGTATCCTTAACCCAAGAAAACATAATTGTGTAATATAACATGAAAATCTAGGTTAAATTACTTGACTGTGTCATTGTTACCCGGAATGACATGCTGTTAGCCAGGAATGACATACTGCAAGATTCATTTCATTAAAGGCTGTCTCAGGAACATATTTTTTTCAAGAATCATACATAGTACAAAGCAAGAGACACTGGCAACTGTTAAAGATTTGAAAAATGTTTTTATTTTTTATTTCATGCAACAATGTAACGGTCAACTGTTCAGAAATAGCCCCCACCATAATCTGACACATTGCTCAACTAAAACATCTAGTCCTTTTACAAATAAGTGTAAACCTATTTTGATGAATCTTTAAATTTTTCCTTTTTACTGATCTGCCTTATCACTTCACTACTAAATCCCAATACCTTGCTCTCTTTTGCTGAAGAAACTCAGCCCTAGCTTGTGGATCTGCGTTCTTCCTGGCCCTGAACGGTCTCTGCCTCTCTTTATTAGCCAGCGGCATCTGGAAGGACATAACTGACCTTGAAACATCAAAAGCTATACTAAAACTTTATTAAATATTAGATTATAGCATTATTATTTGTTCATTATTTGGACAATAACCTCACAAAAATCTATGATAATGACATGTGTTGCTATCATTGAATCATATGAATTCAAGATTAAAAAAAGAAAAGATCAAAAATACATAATTATGTTATTAATATAATATAACAATATCAACTCAACGCTTAAAAAGCTACAAATACTAATTTAAAAAACGATATTCATTAACATGTCCATTCTGGATAACAGAGGACATGTCCTGGGTAACAGAAGATGTTTGTTATCCAGGGAGGACATATCGTTATCCAGGAAGGACAAAAAAACAATTTTCCCGCCAAAACTTAGCCAAAACATGGCCTACTGTAGCTAACTATAACTTAGCCTTCAACACATCAATGTCATATTTCACATGAAATAGGAAGTTTTTAAATATAAAAACATTATACATGTTTTATTAGCGTTATCCAGAAAGACACATGATTTTGCTACATAATGCACCAGTGACCGAAAAGGTCAAAATATCAACATTTTAAGAGAGACTTACTGACCTTTTCATTTGTCTAGGGGGTCCTTCAGAATCTTTTTAATGATGCAATAGCCTGTCACATGACTATACAAATGCATTATAGGTAATTGAGTATTTGAATGTCTGTTACCCAGGAAGGACATTAGGGAAATCCAAATATGGAGACAAAAGTCTTTATTGTGTAAAAATGTAAATAAGCTTAGTATTGTTACTATATTTGTAGGTATCATTGCAAACATCAACACAATTATGCCCAAGTAGATAATTAATGCTTTTATTCATATTTTTGACATTTTTGGCATATTTCGATACTTAGATTTTAAGCCGGGACGTTACCCAGGAAGGACAGTTTAGTACTTTTGAGCTCAATAGCTCCTTAAATTGTAATTTCTTACAATGAATACTCATATGAGTAAGTAAAGAGGGGAGAGTTGAGTAACATAATGTAGTGTTTTAAAATGTTTATTTATTTTTTACATTATAAATGTGCTTTGGACACCAGAATTGACATGCCACGTCTTTGACCCACATACAGAATAACGACCAGTCATTGACCAATCAGAATCGAGTATTCACCCATACCATGGTATAATGCGCTTATACCATGGTTACCAATGACTCCTCGGTCATTGTGATCGAGCCAAGAAGTTGGACAAAATGATCGAGCCAAGAAGTTGGACATAGGGCGTATTGTCGATGACTTCGCAGAGCGCAAGGCTCTCGTCGAGTGCCTTTTAAATAGTGGTGAGTAGCCTTGATATATTTATGAACTGGTCGGCCGCCGTGCCAATGTTTTGTCTATATTAATATGTCGCTGTGATTTTATTGGACAATTTTTCAAATAATTTACACTAGGTGTTTTGATGCTTATTTATCAAAGTAACAAAACGCCATGATTTCTTCGTTACTGTTGTGTGCTGTGATCGCTGTCAGTGGGGCTTAACTTTCGCTAATGAGGTAACATTACCGCTGGCTATGTGTGCGCTGTTATGCTGTGTGCATAGTAGGTTGGAGTGGGTGGGGCCCGTTCGTGCGTTCTGCACCAGGGCCCGGCGTCACGATGTTCCGCCACTGAATCAAACATAATTTTATGATATTGTTTTAAATCAAAAAAGTTACACACAGCAACTTTAATATGCTGTCAGTATTTACAAACTTTTATTTCTAATATTGCTACTTTCATGGCAATTTCTTCTCACTTCTGTTTCTGTAAATGACATCCTTACCATCATTTCCCAATTTAGCCACAATATTTGTTGTAGACAAGATTCCTCCTACAGGAGACTTCTATATTTGTTGTATGGCGAAAGGTATTTGTGCACAGCGGCTATTGCATTAGTGCTGAATGGACAGATAAGTAGGTTGGTATGCAGATATATTGATTCACAAATATTCACGTTGGTAACAAAGTTACATTCAACATTTAAAATTCACATCTTCCCTTTTGTGGAGCTACAGGTGAGCCATTTTTCCACCTGTGCTTGTCTTAGTGACAAGCTGGAGCACCCTACCTTCTCCAGGACCATCCCCAGTGACTACTTCCAGGCAGCTGCCCTAGCTAGGCTAGTCAAGCATTTTGGCTGGACGTGGATCGGGGCGGTGCGGAGTGACACGGACTATGGGAACAACGGGATGGCCGCCTTCCTGCAGGCAGCGAGAGCAGAGACCGTGGTAAAGATAGCTTGCAGTTCGATATTCAAGTTCGATATTCATATTCGGTGGTTAATACATTTTTTTCCTGAGACAAAACGTTAAGAACATAATTGCGTTGTGCAAAGCATGATTTGTGAATTTATCACGGATGTTTTTTTGTTTTTTTTTACTCAACTCTTCCGTTTCAATTGCCGTTATGTGCATTAATTTTAAAAGCCTCATAATTTCATAATTCAGCAACCAAGACAGCTCAAACCGGTTGCATTTTGCTCAGGTTGATTTGTGAATTTTTTCACAACTGTTATGCTATCTCACCATCATCCTTAACTCGTCGAATAATACCAACAATGCCCAGCGATTTTTCATTCACAACGCAATAACTCAAAAACGGGATGACAAAGGTGTCTGTAATGACTTGTCCTGGAAAGGACACTATTTGTGAATTATTTCACAATCTCTATTTTAAAGGAAAACAAACCTTTTTTTTCTCGTTCTCTTTAGGTTAGTTGCATCAGTGCGGCAAAGCCGGATCTACTATTAACCTAACGTTACCACTCAAACCAGGTGGATTAATTAAGGTGCTATTCAGAGGCTTGCTGCTCATCAACCAGAAAATGTAATGACTTCAATCCAATGGTTTCAGAGAGAAGACTGCATGGAGCTATATTGACAAACTTGGCTGATTTGTGAAACCTGTAATAGATTTTTAATACATTTCCAAATATACTGTATATTCCATACCTCATTATGGGCCTGGAAGGTGCTATTCAGAGGCTTACTGCTCACTAACCAGAACACATAATGACTTCAATCCAATGCTTTAAGAGAGAACACTGCATGGCGATATATTCACAACCTTGGCTGATTTGTGAAACCTGTAATTAATTCTTAATTAATTTTCAAATATACTGTATATTCCATACCTAATTATAGGCCTGGAAGGTGCTATTCAGAGGCTTGCTGCTCACTACCCAGAAAACATAATGACTCCATTCCAATGGTTTCTGAGAGAAAACTGCATGGGTATATATTCACAACCCTTGGCGGATTTGTGAAACCTGTAATTAATTTTTAATACATTTTCAAATATACTGTATATTCCATACCTCATTATGGGCCTGGAAGGTGCTATTCAGATGCTTGCTGCTCACTAACCAGAAAACATAATGACTTCAATCCAATGGTTTCAGAGAGAACCCTCCATGTAGATATATACACAACCTTGGCTGATTTGTGAAACGTGTAATTAATTTATAATACATTTTCAAATATACTGTATATTCCATACCTCATTATGGGCCTGGAAGGTGCTATTCAGAGGCTTGCTGCTCACTAACCAGAACACATATTGACTTCAATCCAATAGTTTCAGAGAGAACCCTCCATGGCGATATATTCCCAACCTTGGCTGATTTGTGAAACCTGTAATTAATTTTTAATACATTTTCAAATATACTGTATATACCATACCTCATTATGGGCCTGGAAGGTACTATTCAGAGGCTTGCTGCTCACTAACCAGAACACATAATGACTTCAATCCAATACTTTCTGAGAGAAGACTGCATGGGGATATATTCACAACCTTGGCTGATTTGTGAAACCTGTAATTAATTTTTAATTAATTTTCAAATATACTGTATATTCCATACCTCATTATGGGCCTGGAAGGTGCTATTCAGAGGCTTACTGCTCACTAACCAAAACAAATAAGGAATTCAATCCAATGGTTTCTGAGAGAACCCTCCACGTAGATATATTCACAACCGTGGCTGATTTGTGAAACCTGTAATACATCTTTAATACATTTTCAAATATACTGTATATTCCATACCTCATTATGGGCCTGGAAGGTGCTATTCAGAGGCTTGCTGCTCACTACCCAGAAAACATATTGACTTCAATCCAATGGATTCAGAGAGAAGACTGCATGGAGCTATATTGACAACCTTGGCTGATTTGTGAAACCTGTAATAGATCTTTAATACATTTTCAGATTTACTGTATATTCCATACTTCATTATGGGCCTGGAAGGTGCTATTCAGAGGCTTGCTGCTCACTAACCAGAACACATAATGACTTCAATCTAATACTTTCTGAGAGAAGACTGCATGGGAATATATTCACAACCTTGGCTGATTTGTGAAACCTGTAATTAATTTTTAATTAATTTTCAAATATACTGTATATTCCATACCTCATTATGGGCCTGGAAGGTGCTATTCAGAGGCTTACTACTCACTAAGCAGAACACATAATGACTTCAATCCAATACTTTCTGAGAGAAGACTGCATGGTGATATATTCACAACCTTGGCTGATTTGTGAAACCTGTAATTAATTTTTAATTAATTTTCAAATATACTGTATATTCCATACCTCATTATGGGCCTGGAAGGTGCTATAGTATATTTGAAAATCAATTAAAAATTAATTACAGGTTTCACAAATCAGCCAAGGTTGTGAATATATCCCCATGCAGTCTTCTCTCAGAAAGTATTGGAATGAAGTCATTATGTGTTCTGGTTAGTGAGCAGCAAGCCTCTGAATAGCACCTTCCAGGCCCATAATGAGGTATGGTATATACAGTATATTTGAAAATTTATTAAAAATTAATTACAGGTTTCACAAATCAGCCAAGGTTGTGAATATATCCCCATGCAGTCTTCTCTCAGAAAGTATTGGATTGAAGTCATTATGTGTTCTGCTTAGTGAGCAGTAAGCCTCTGAATAGCACCTTCCAGAACCATAATGAGGTATGGAATATACAGTATATTTGAAAATTTATAAAAAAGTAATTACAGGTTTCACAAATCAGCCAAGGGTTGTGAATATATCTCCATGCAGTGTTCTCTCTGGAACCATTGGATTGAAGTTAATATGTGTTCTGTTTAGTGAGCAGCAAGCCTCTGAATAGCACCTTCCAGAACCAAAATGAGGTATGGAATATACAGTATATTTGAAAAATTATTAAAAATGAATTACAGGTTTCACAAATCAGCCAAGGTTGTCAATATATCCGTATGCAGTCTTCTCTCAGAAAGTATTGGATTGAAGTCATTATGTGTTGTGGTTAGTGAGCAGCAAGCCTCTGAATAGCACCTTCCAGGCCCATAATGAGGTATGGAATATACAGTATATTTGAAAATCAATTAAAAATTAATTACAGGTTTCACAAATCAGCCAAGGTTGTGAATATATCCCCATGCAGTCTTCGCTCAGAAAGTATTGGATTGAAGTCATTATGTGTTCTGGTTAGTGAGCAGCAAGCCTCTGAATAGCACCTTCCAGGCCCATAATGAGGTATGGAATATACAGTATATTTGAAAATTAATTAAAAATGAATTACAGGTTTCACAAATCAGCCAACATTGTGAATATATCTCCATTCAGTGTTCTCTCTGAAACCATTGGATTGAAGTCAATATGTGTTCTGGTTAGTGAGCAGCAAGCCTCTGAATAGCACCTTCCAGAACCATAATGAGGTATGGAATATACAGTATATTTGAAAATTTATAAAAGATTAATTACAGGTTTCACAAATCAGCCAAGGTTGGGAATATAACCCCATGCAGTCTTCTCTCAGAAAGTATTGGATTGAAGTCATTATGTGTTCTGGTTAGTGAGCAGCAAGCCTCTGAATAGTACCTTCCAGGCCCACAATGAGGTATGGAATATACAATATATTTGAAAAATTATTAAAAATTAATTACAGGTTTCACAAATCAGCCAAGGTTGTGAATATATCCCTATGCAGTCTTCTCTCAGAAAGTATTGGATTGAAGTCATTATGTTTTCTGGTTAGTGAGCAGCAAGCCTCTGAATAGCACCTTCCAGGCCCATAATGAGGTATGGAATATACAGTATATTTGAAAATCAATTAAAAATTAATTACAGGTTTCACAAATCAGCCAAGGTTGTGAATATATCCCCATGCAGTCTTCTCTCAGAAAGTATTGGATTGAAGTCATTATGTGTTCTGGTTAGTGAGCAGCAAGCCTCTGAATAGCACCATCCAGGCCCATTATGAGGTATGGAATATACAGTATATTTGAAAATGTATTAAAAATTAATTACAGGTTTCACAAATCAGCCAACGTTGTGAATATATCGCCATGCAGTGTTCTCTCTGAAAGCATTGGATTGAATTCAATATGTGTTCTGGTTAGTGAGCAGCAAGCCTCTGAATAGCACCTTCCAGGCCTATAATGCGGTATGGAATATACAGTATATTTGAAAATTTATTAAAAATGTATTACAGGTTTCACAAATCAGCCAAGGGTTCTGAATATATCCCAATGAAGTGTTCTATCAGAAACCATTGGATTGAAGTCATTATGTTTTCTGGTTTGTGAACAGCAAGCCTCTGAATAGCACCTTAATTAATCCACCTGGTTTGAGTGGTCACGTTAGGCTAATAGGAGCCCCGGCTTTGCCGCACTGATGCAACTAACCTAAAGAGAACGAGAAAAAAAAGGTTTGTTTTCCTTTAAAATAGAGATTGTGAAATAATTCACAAATAGTGTCCTTTCCAGGACAAGTCATTACAGACACCTTTGTCATCCCGTTTTTGAGTTATTGCGTTGTGAATGAAAAATCGCTGGGCATTTTTGGTATTATTCGATGAGTTAAGGATGATGGTGAGACAGCATAACAGTTGTGAAAAAATTCACAAATCACCCTGAGCAAAATGCAACCGGTCTGAGCTATATTGGTTGCTGAATTATGAAAGTATGAGGCTTTTACCATTAATGCACATAACGGCAATTGAAACGGAAGAGTTGAGTATAAAAAAACTAAAAAACATCCGTGATAAATTCACAAATCATGCTTTGCACAACGCAATTATGTTCTTAACGTTTTGTCTCAGGAAAAACATTTATTAACCACCGAATTTGAATATCGAACTTGAATATCGAACTGCAAGCTATCTTTACCACGGTAGAGCAGAGGGCATCTGCGTGGAGTACTCAGAGGCGTTCTACAGGACCAACCCCCGTGAAAAGGTGTGACGCGTGGCAGAGGTCATCCGCAGGTCCACGGCCCGTGTCATCATGGCATTCGTTGAGACAGGTGACATGCTGGTCTTGCTGTCAGAGCTGGAAGACAAGGTGCTGGCCCTGCTACAGTGGATTGGGAGTGAGTCATGGATAACTGACCGCGAGATGTTGCGGTTTCCTCTGTTCGCCGGTGCCATCGGCTTTAACGAGCTAGCTATTGCTATCACCAAACTATTATCTATATAGTTCGGTGATTGCTCTCCTAGTTTCCAGCATAGGCTGGCTAACGTTATCTAACTGCAAGTAATCGATCATCAGTCAGGGACGTGATTATACATATAACCTCTTTGAATTATCAACTGATTTACGGTTGACGTTATATTGTTCAAAATAGCCCTTATTCACCAAGACATGGCATTACACACATTTGCTTTTAAATTTTAAATGAACAATGTCTTTGACAGCTTCAGAGATATATAGTTTGGTGGGAAGCACATAAAACACAGTCACATAAAACAAACAGTCTTGGCTCCGGTCAGCCAGGATATTTTCAGAAACATGTACGTATTGGTGGTAGGCTCCAACTCAGACTGGATGTTCAATAACATACATAACGTCAAGTCCTGCAAAGTAGGATTACTTAGTTAGCTGGATAGCTAACTGTACATACTAAAACCGGGAACAGCTCTTTTTACTTCAGTCCGTATTCCAGAATTGGGATGTTTTTTTCTTGGTGCAGTACGTTACTGGTATCCAGTTAAGAAATCCTGCTTAGGTATAGAAAGCGTCTTAGGTGTCAGAAAGCGTCTTTAATGTTTTTAAATCGTTTCAATAGGTAGCCTAACGTTAGCTACAAGCTAGCTAGATAAAATAGCTAGCTAACTAAGTTAACTGCAAATAATCGTCGGTCAGGGACTTTTAGCTTCCAGCTTCGGTCTGATCATTTGCATTTTTGTCCCTAAATGTCTTATAATATTGTTTAGGCCTGAACAAAATACCAAAAATCACATGATGGGGAAAATGCCATCAAAATCTCTGAAACACAAATAAATGTCAGTAATGTTGATGGATGATTGTATTTAAAATGTGTGTTATCTTATATGTTATTCTGCTACTGTATGTTTCTTTGAGTGAAAAACATACATATCTGTAAAGATCTCTGAGGTCCATATTTTTACCTCTAATATTAACTAACTGGAACAACAGACCATCAGCGATTTCATACCATGCATGAATCGGGGTATTTGTGTTTTCCGGCATTTGTGTACATTATGTAATTGTTCAAGCCTCAGTCAAAACGCACCAAGCAAAAGAACAAGACTTACAAGTTCCTTGGAGAGCAAAGTCTGCCTGCAGACTCCTTTGGGAGCTGCAGAGGGGAGATGGCGGTATGGCTCAAGTTAATTTCAGCTGCCAGCCTAACAATATACGTCATCACTCCTGGGGGTGCTTGTTTTTCAGGACTGGGAGGGCATAGCTGTTTTCAGCTCATTCTTTTGGGAGGGGAGACTTGTTTTTGTCTGGTGATCTTTTGATTGAAAAGTCCTGTGTGAATACAACTTTAGAAAGGGACTCCCACAAATATCCAGTAGATGTCTCCCTGGGATGCAAAGAAACACAACATCAGCAGATGCTGTTTATTGTTTATCCACCAGCCATTTTCCATCTAACAGGAGGGGTGAACAGAACTTGTGGTTTTCTGAGCATAAAACCTGAAGAAAATCACCCAATTTTCTACTGTCATCCCCTTCACAGCCAGTTCACAGATAGATCTCTACTTCTGACACACTTATTAGAAACATGACATTTGCCAGTTATGTCAGCATGAAACTCTTCAGTACAACAGTCCAATTAAAGTGATAATGTGGAATCCAAGTGATAACAAGTAGAGGGTTGGGTACTTGAAAGGGTTGGTAGGGACAACAGCTTTTTTGTATTTTTTTTAATTTTTTTTACAAATAATTCAAACAGGAAAATGATTCTCATTTTAACATTTCATTGAAACTAGATTTGAGAGTAAACATTTTGAAACAACCTCATGTAACGATATAATTAGAGAGGGATTAGTTTAGTATTTTACCCACTGCCACTGAAACATTGATGTATGATGTGAGACATGGTACAATGTAAAGCCAATTTAAGCTAAATATTACAAGTTGTTCTACGACTTTAGAAAGGGGCTCCCACAAATATCCAGCAGATGTCTCCCTGGGATGCAAAGAAACAAAACATGATCAGATGCTGTTTATTGTTTATCCACCAGGAGGGGTGAACAGGGCTTATTCTGATTTCTGAGAATAAAATTAACACCTGCCATCTTAACACCTGAGAAAAATCACAGCCAGTAGTGTCCATGAGACTCATTGAGCTATGCAGTTCACACAGATACATCTATCCACTTCTGACACACTTATGAGAAACACAGCATTTGCCACTTATTGCAACATGAAACACTCTTCAGTGCAACAGTCCAATTAAAGTGATAATGTGGAATCCAAGTGATAAGAAGTAGGATATATATACAGTACACACTTCTGGTGCAGAAACAGCACTTGGCTCCCACCCTTGTACCAAAATACCACCCCAGTCGTGTGTATCTATCCAGAGAATGAAAAACGAATGAAAAAACATGCTTTTTTAAAGTATATTAATTTGCCGTATTTACGCAATTTCTTTTTACCATTACATTTAGAAATGCATTATTTTGACCACATGGGAGTACATTTTTTTCCCAGACTTTTCAGTTAATCTTGTGGAAATATTATTATGTAATATTTTATACATTATATTTGGGGTCTAATTATGTAATATGGGCATTCTGAAGCAAGAGAGAGTTGACACTGACAGTAATTATTGCTGCACCGCTTTCACTGAGCTCATTGGTTAATGTGTCAGTGAGTTCACACACTCCTCTGTAGTTTTACTATTGTGTGTGCTTTACTGTGCCTCCTGTGAGAAGAAGACTCATGAGGATTGGAGACAAAATAATTTTTTTTTATCATGACAGTTGTTCATTTTGTAAATAATACATAGCCACACCTCTGCGTGTGTGGGTTGTGCTCGTGAAGGGTATTTAAACATGAGAGACAGCCACAGCCTGTCCTGAAAGCATGGAGGTGATGTGGACAACGTTGGTTCTGGCACTGGTGGCTGGTGCACTCACCCTGGCAAAGGGAAGGTCTGGGTCGGGTTGCAGACTGAAGGGGACCCCCAGGCCTGCTTTGTTCTCCCAGCCTGGGGACTTTGTGATCGGAGGCATTTTTGGCATCCACAGCTATATGACCACCACTGAGCACAACTATACCAGCCGACCAGAAGCACCGTACTGTACGGGGAGGTCAGTGAAGGGAGGAAGAGTGTTGTGCAATGGGGACGCCACTGTGTGGACAGCCATGTTTCTGATTCTGGAGATGCATAAATAAATATCAATAACATGTTTTGAAATGTATTACTTAGTCTTAGATCAATTGCAGAGTGTAGGGTAAATATATTATAATTTAAATTGCTAAACATTTATTACATTATGACCTAAACATGTTTACTCTTCATCTTAAAAGACAAACCTGTTAAGGTTTTGATTTAATGAATATTGTCATTGTTTTATTATGTTACACATTATTTACCTGATATACACTTCATTTCACTTTTGTTGTTTCAGTTCTAGCATAAGATATATTTTCCATCAGTTTGGACTTCAATATATGTCCCTACAGCAATCAAGTATTCACATACACCTTTTGGTTAAAAGAAAAAATTTAGCAACTGTAGAAATATATATATTCTGTAATTCTAGAAGTCAAATAACTATAAAATATATAGATGACCTGGGACTAATTAGTATAAGCCTAATACCACGATGGTGTGCCCAGGTAATGCGCCACTCTTATTTTTGTCGAAATATAAAATTATTATTATATATAATATTATTAAATATAAATTATCGCCATTTCATACCTAGTTGCATGTTCTGTTATGTTTCTGTCATTCTGTGTGACTCTTCATATTGTTGTTCCCGACAGTTTGGATTTCCGGGAAGTGCGCTTTGCTAGAACCATGGTTTTTGCCATCAAGGAAATCAACAACAGCTCAGAGCTCCTGCCAGGTGTGTCTTTGGGCTACCAGATCCATGACTCCTGCGCGTCCGTGCCAGTGGCCGTGAGGTTGGCTTTCCAGCTGGCCAATGGCATCGACCCAATTTTCTTTCCTAACCAGTCCTGCTCAAAGTCTGCCACTGTGCATGCTGTTGTGGGTGCGTCTAGCTCTACGCCCTCCATCGCCATGTCCCGAATTCTCGGACCTTTCGGCATCCCCATGGTGAGCTTCTCCTGCCCAGTCCTCCAGTGCATATTCTGATAAATTACCTGAATTTATTACTATACTATATTTATACTTCATTTGACATATAGAGAAAATTTAGAGCCATTAACTAGGGATGCTCCAATACCAATCCTGGTATCGGTATCGGGTCCGATCCTGTGCTCATGTACTTGTGCTCCGATTATAAACGGTTATTCATAGAACTTTGTGGTCAGACTTTGGAACTTAGAAAATTACAATAGTCCGTTGAATTTGAGCACAGTCTATCATGTAAACCATGTTAATTTCACCTAGGATATACAGTTGCAGCCACTATTATTGGCCCCCCCTGTAAAGATGAGCAAAAAGGGTTATAAAAAATTAACCGTTTGGTGAATTAGCTTAATCTCACACTGAAAAAACAAGAAGAATCCAACCTTTAATTGACATAAATTTATTATGAGAAAAAAAAAATCCCTCATCAAGAAATAATTATTTTTAACAAAACCACATTGGCCACAATTATTGGCCCCCCTGCATTTATATATAGAATAAAGTAATAATTTTTAATATTTGGTCACATATCCTTTGCATGCCATGACTTCCTGATGTCTGTGACCCAACAACATCAAAAGACTCTTGATATCTTATTTTCTGGTACTCTTAAAGGCCGCATTTACACTGCAGGTCTTGATACCCAGTTCCGATTTTTAGCCTATATCCGATTTTTTTGACCGCCTGTTTACATCTACTTTTGAAAGTGACCCATATCCGATACCTGTGTTTACACTTGCTTAACACTTGAAACAACCCGCATGCGTACAAGAGGGTTTGGTTACCGAAACGAAAAAACGAAAGTAAACAACCAGCCGGCACTTTCTCGCAATGGACGCAAACGAGACCGAAATAATAATTCAAGCAATTGCTTTCCGAAGCATCTTTAGAGGTCCGCAAAATATATATATATATAATTTCACTTGCGCCGTTTTTTTTCCACCGGAGAGTAGTTGTGCACGTGAAAGTAACGTTATACGTCATTAAAATGCAAAAAAGTACAAGATCGTCGCATTTTCAATGACGTGCGAATCACAATGACAGGGAATATCCGATCTGTCCGTTTAGATCAGGGGTTCCCAACCTTTCTTCCCCAGAGCCCCCCTAACTCACTCCTGATGGAATTTAAACTGAATGCTGCACTGGCCTACATTCCCCTCTCTCTAACAAAACATACAAACTAACCTCACACACATTTTCAAATCATTATTCGTTAGATAAACACCTTTAGAAACGAAATTGAGAGTTTTAGCCAATTTGAAGTTGTAGGAAAGATGTGAGCATTTTATTTGTATCTGACTTCCAATGCGAAGCCGTTACCACATGATTTGATCTCTCTCTCTCACGCTGTTTTCATGTATATATATTTGCGATATGATATTATAAAAGTTGTAAAAAGTTTATTGTTGATGTTCTCTCAGTGTCCACATTAGCGCCAGCTTCTTTTTCAATTGCTCGAGGAGAGAGCTTATGCGGCGCTTAGAGAAAAGTGCTGGACCCGGCGTCTTTTTTCATGTCAATTTTGTTGTAACATTAAATAACCCGGCTGTTTATTGTTATGATTGTGGCTTTAGCCTATTATTGTCCATTTGGGGTATTAAGTTATATAGACGCACAATCAATCTTTAAGTGTTTAAATGGAGATTTATCAAATGTAGATGGCGTGACACCGGCGCTCATGCTGTCGATGTTTTGTTGGGCAGAATGAGCCTCGCTCAGCTGTCTGTAGAGGAAGCTGCGCCTGCTGTCTCCAAAACACATCGTTCATTACATTAGAAACACGGGAGAGTTGACAGGTGTGGTTATAGGTATACAGCGCACGCTGGCCTTTCTAGTGTTAATGCTTTTAGCAACAATCATGTATTGTTACAATTTCTCTGTGACATATAAATATATGTCTAAATATGATGTTAGGCTTCAAATTGTCTGAGGTCTGGCGCACCCCCTGCGATCTTTGGCGCCCCTAAGGGTTGGGAAACGTTGGTTTAGATGGCAGTCGCATTGGCAGATATCCGATTCATATCAGATTTATTTCCACATATGATTGAGGCCTGAAACGGATCTGAGAATATCCGATTCCATGTGCTTTTTTCCTGTTTACACGTTCATAATACATATCCGATCTGTGCCACATTCCGCAAAAAATCGGAATTGGGTCACTTTTACCAGGTAGTGTAAAGGCAGCCTTAGAAGCGATACTATAACATCTCTGCATTTGAATGGATCTCTATGGGAATTGGGGGGTGGGTCTAGATTTAGCTGTAAATTACATTGGAACAGTATGGCACACATGGTTGGCTAAATGGCTGTAAGTCATCAAGGGTCTGACGTATCAAACAAGCTTTAAACCATCACTCTGTTGCCAGATATGCAGTAGATATGGATGAATAACTTGAAGGGTTTCTTCTCCTGACTTATTTTTCCATAGAGTTCAATAGGGAAATTTGTCAGGAGAAACAACCCTTAAAGTGATCCATCCATATCTACTGCATATCTGGCAGCAGAGTGATTGTTTAAGGCTTGTTTGATACCTCAGACCCTTGTTGACTTACAGCCATTTTACCAACCATGTATTCCATACTGTTCCAGCATAATTTACAGCTAAATCTAGTCCCACCCCCCAATTCCCATAGAGATCCATTCAAATGCAGAGATGTTATAGTATCGCTTCTAAGAGTACCAGAAAATAAGATATCAAGAGTCTTTTGATGTTGTTGGGTCACAGACATCAGGAAGTCATGGCATGCAAAGGATATGTGACCAAATATAAAAAATTATTACTTTATTCTATATATAAATGCAGGGGGGCCAATAATTGTGGCCAATGTGGTTTTGTTAAAAATAATTATTTCTTGATGAGGGATTTTTTTTCTCATAATAAATTAACGTCAATTAAAGATTGGATTCTTCTTGTTTTTTCAGTGTGAGATTAAGCTAATTCACCAAACGGTGAATTTTTTATAACCCTTTTTGCTCATCTTTACAGGGGGGGCCAATAATAGTGGCTGCAACTGTATGTCTGCAATAAACAGACAAATGGACAGTGTTGGGGTGTAGTGTAACTACATGTAGTGTGGTTTCATTTAATTTTGCAGCAGTTTTCTGGTAGTTCAACTAATTAAAACGTGTGTAATGGTTGTAGAAGTTGAATACTTTTTTGTCATATTGAGGTGTAGTTAACTACATGAACTACCAACTACTTTTCGCCCTAAAATATATATATTTTTCCAAATCCCTGTGAGAAAATACCGCCTCCTTTCTCTCTTTCTCCTCTAATCCTGATTGATGAAAAACACTCCACTGTAGTTGGCAACGGCCAACTACCAATTGCCACACATTACTAGTTCTCCCCACTGAGCTCTATAGTGGTTCTCCCCATGTACAAAAAGGCATTGCTCACACGCGCGCCATGTCTGGAAACAACCATGGTCATACTTAGTACGAGCGAACTCAACAGAAATAAATTACTTTGCAAGCCAAAAATTCAAACTATCTCCACAGCAAAGACAACAAACACAAATATAAGAATCTACATAAAGGTCTGTATTACCAAATGGCCAATTAAAAAAATTAAACGTTAAGTTAAAAGATAAAAAGATTCTGCTCTTGCATATAACCTGAGACGTCTATTGTTTGTACCATTGTTATGCCCTTGTTAGAAAAGGTGCAAGATTTTTACAAAAGTAGTAAACAGAAAATGTTGCCTTGGCTTCAAATAGTGTAAAAATGGAGAGTTGCTCATTGCAAGGTGGAATTCATATTCATATTCAAAATTTTAATTAGTAGGCCGACAGCAATACAAAACTCCCAGGCACTCTCCAATGAAAACAGGTATTACTTAGCTATATCATCATAGAAAAGCGAAATAATGAAGCTTTTAAAAACTTTTTCACTGGACATTGAGTGCCTTGGAGTTTTGTAGTGCTTATGGCCTACTAATTTAAATTTTCTTCTATTAAAACAATTTTGCTAGGAAAAATGACTGACCCAAAATATGTTTGGTAAAACTGAACTGATTGGACCTTCCTGAGTAATTTAGTTTTTTATGAAGTATTTTGAACTATATTTCTCTTTATGGTAGTTTGGCTGTAGTTCAATGTGAAGTGAGAGTAGTTTCCCCAACACTGCAAAAGGAAAATATTTTTGAATAATGAATATCTACAGATATATGTCAACAGCGCTAGTGCATTAGTGCTGAATAAACACATAAGCGGGTACGTAGGTAGACAGGGATATTGATTCACGAATATTCATATTTAGACCAAAGTTATATTCACTGTTACCTCTTGCTGCCAAACGCCCCCTAGCGGTAACGCGGGCGTTACGGAAATTATTAAATTATACATTTAATTAATTTAATAATATATAATAAACTGCTCACCTCAATATTTTGATTAAATATCCTTAAGATATATCCATTCCTTCTGGGAAAGTGGTTTTTAAGCCCAAAACTTAGTAAATAACGTTGGAAACTCTGACCTAATTCTCAAACATGTATTGCAGCTTGATGTCACACCATAAACAATGTGCTGGTAAACTGTTCTGCTTAATTGTATTTCACAAAACTTTGGTTTGAAAAATCATTATACCTTTACGCTTCAAGAAAAAATACTTTAAAACTTTCATACGGCTGTACATGATTTTTTTCCAATTTTAAACCGACTTCTGCTTTTTTGCACTTGATTACGACTCGTTCGGCTGTGTTCAGTTTGGCGTTGTGAAACTCAGCCAGTTTCTGGAGTCCCAATCCCGTGGCTTAGTATATGTTAGCCAGAGTGGTTTTGTACTTGTTTGCAGAGATGTATGCAAAACCGTCATCAATTGGGTGTATTTCTTTGACTGATAGCACAATAGGCCTATCTGAAGTGGGAAAAACTGTCTTCGACCCGCCTCCACTCCGAGTATTATTTGCTTTCCATTGGGTTTTAAAACTGTCTGTCAAATATTCCAGCCAATAGCCAAGACTCTTATCTTTCAAACAGGCCCTCATTCAACACAATGCCGTCGTAAATAAAGGAAATACAGCCCTGCGTAAGAGGAAGAGGCAACCAAGCCTAATTATCAAACCAAGATGGCGCAGTGTTTTTACCTTGTAGCGTAGCTCGCTACATTCCATTTAGCAAAGCACAATTCATAAGGTAACTGCGCTGTTTATCTTTTTACTTTACAGTCTCTTTCATACAGTTTTTGGTTAGTTATGTCTAGGTTATTCAGGAGTTTCTCCGTGCAGCAAGTCCTAGCCCAAATATGGTTTTGCGGTCTCAGTGACGCAGAGTGATATAAGGTAACAGATTATTTTGCCGGTATACCAGTGCGAATTCACTGTTATGTATAAAAAGAATCCCTCTGAATTAAATGAATATAGCTAACATTACTATATTGTAACAATGGCAAGCTAGCCAGCAAAATTACACATAGCAGCTAGCTATCTATTTGTGTCTGAGATGAGCTGTTCCGAGTTTCTTTTGAATGCAATGGCGTCTGAAGGGTTTGTTTTGTTCCACATGAGTAAATTGTTCTGTAAGCAGTACAGCAGGCTCTGCAGGTAAACAAATGAGCAATTTATGCATGACCTAACGTGAGGGAGAGATAACATGAGGATGAGTTTGTTGTTGTTGATTATTATGCTGGGGTTTATTTTATCTAGGGTGGACATTGGATTTTATATACCTGGACTAATTTCTGACTAATGAGGCAGAGCTTTTTGGGGACCTAGGCTAGTTAGTTGTGTAATATAAAACACACCAAAACACATCTAAAAATTAACTTTTATTGCCAATTATCAGATTTTATTGTAAAACTTAAAAAATAAATTATATTGAGACTTTTCTGGAACCTGGGCCATTTTGCACAATTTGGCACAATTTGTGCCAACTTTGGTAACCAAAATGGTTCACATGAAAAAAAGCTCTGTAGAATTTGAATGATTTGAGATATTGACACCATATCTTTAGCAGAGATAGGCAGCATATTGAGGAATCACAAAGAGTTATTTCCTCCATAGCTCTTGTAGCTCATCAGGTAAAAAATCTGAAATTTTCTGTACATAAATTGTTGTAGTTAAGTAGCAAGAAGTGTATGTATATGAATTATGACTCCTTAGTCATAATAGTGCAGTTCTTTGTTTTAATAAAAGCTATGAACCATATTTGTAGCCTTTACAGTTTTTGAGATAAACAGCTTTGTTTGTCACTAGTAAAAACAGGTGAGAATTGGTATATTTTGCCCTTGGTATTAAGAGGTTAAAACGTGCATCTTTCCTTTGGTGGAGCAACAGGTGAGCCATTTTGCCACCTGTGCCTGTCTTAGTGACAAACTACAGTACCCCACGTTCTCCAGGACCGTCCCCAGTGACTACTTCCAGTCAGCTGCCCTGGCTAGGCTAGTCAAGCATTTTGGCTGGACGTGGATCGGGGCGGTGCGGAGCGACTCTTACTATGGGAACAACGGGATGGCCGCCTTCCTGCAGGCAGCGAGAGCAGAGGGCATCTGCGTGGAGTACTCAGAGGCGTTCTACAAGACCAACCCCCACAAAAAGGTGCAACGTGTGGCAGAGGTCATCCGCAGGTCCACGGCCCGCGTCATCGTGGCGTTCATTTCCGCGGAAGACTTCCCGGCCTTACTGTCAGAGCTAGAAGGCAAGGCGCTGGCCCCGCTACAGTGGATTGGGAGTGAGGCCTGGGTCACTGGCCGCAAGATGTTGCGGTTTCCTCAGTTAGCTGGTGCCATCGGCTTCAGCATTAGCCACTCGGTCATTCCAGGGCTGCGGGACTTCCTGTTGGACCTGGGGCCAGAGCAGGTTTCCCGCTCACCTGTCCTCACAGAGTTCTGGGAAAGTGCTTTCGGCTGCAGCCTGGGAGGAGGTCAGAGTGCAGCAGGACGGAAACCATGTGATGGAAAACAGAATCTGCGAGACCTGCAGAATCCTTACACGGACACATCCCAGCTGCGCATCTCCAACATGGTATACAAGGCTGTGTATGCTATAGCCCACGCCATGCACAGCATCATCTGCACAGATGAACCTAACACTCCACCCCACTGCAACACAAGTATCCGAGTTGAGCCACAGCAGGTAAACAGTCCATTACACAGTCTTTCAACTATAATCTCATACTAATGATGCATCGTGCATGAAGTGCACAAAGCAAAGTTCTGTCAGGAAAACGTAGCGGCAACCAACCAATGTTCTCATACTCAACTAATCACATGCACACTTCACTAATGGAGCGGCCCTTTTAAAAATGAGTCAGATCTCTCCCATACTGCTTTTGCCTGATTGCTCTTGTTTGCTTTGCTGCTGCTGGTTCCAAAACATTTGCCGCTCACCCTCCACCACCCCAGCTTCCATCTGTTGTTTGTATCTGCTTCTATGTACTGGGAGTTTTGGTATCTCTCAATTTAGTAGGGGAGATGTGTCGTGCTCCCTGTTTGATAGGTAGTGCACGCTGGTGCGTGCATGAGAAGAACATAGAGCAGATCCATTCAGTGCCAAACCAAAATAACGATATATTCATTCACATATTGAATACGTGAGTTGTCCTGACAGAAATTACATTATGATGATAATTATTTGTATTTGGCTGATGCCCTATTCCAGGATGACTTACAGAATACCAGTTGTTATCTGAATGGTTAATACACTCAGGTGGAATCTGAAACACCTGATAATTTTCATGCTGGTCATAAGAACCTGGAAAAAGCACATACCAATGCTGAAACTGCGAGGGTGTGGCTCTTGGGGAAAACTGAGTGGATGGTTAATATAGAGGTTGGGTGTAAGTTGTGATGGTTACTAGCAGGTGTACTATCAGCTCTTTGACTCCCTCCCATCAGGTCACAGAGCACCTGAGAAAAGTGAACTTCTCCAGGAACGGGTACAAAGTCTCCTTCGATGCCAATGGGGATCCTGTGGCCACTTATGAGTTTGTGAACTGGCAGGTGAAGAGGGATGGGCACATGGAGTTTGTGACCGTGGGCTACTATGATGCATCTGCTCCGGATGGACAGGTGTTCATCGTGAAGAAGAATATTACCTGGGCAGGCGGCCAGCCACAGGTAATTTCACCTTGAATTTTCATTTCATTAGACAGATATGGGGGCATGTTGGGTGTCAGCATAAGGTTGTGATATTTGTTTGAAGATGCCTGTGTCAGTGTGCAGTGAGAGCTGTCCCCCAGGCACTCGGAAGGCTGTGCAGAGAGGAAGGCCTGTCTGCTGCTATGACTGTATGCCCTGTGCTGAGGGAGAAATCAGCAATGCTACAGGTACAGAAAAGGAGGAATAGTTCAGTCTATGTAGCATATTAAGGGGTCGATTTACTAAGATCGCAAATAAGGGGTGTTATTTTGCGGGCGCAGCCAAAGTATTTGCACGTGTCATCATTTCACACTTTGCAGGTGATCAACTAAGAGCCATTATGTAAATTACTCCAGCCGCAAACAGCCATATTTAAATGAGAGATTTTGCGTGTTTAGAATGGTTATACTGTAAGAAAATGGTGAAAAGACTGGCAGCAATGTTGTCGTTTTTATGGTATTTTTATAAAGCACAACTGAACTTTGGTATAACTTTGGGTTGTGTAATTACCTGACCATGATATGAGTCACAATGGTGGCAAAATATGTTTGTGAGTTGCTCTGTGTCTTGGCTCTGGTCAGCCAGGATTAAACTATTTTCAGAAACATGTACGTATTATTGGTAGGCTACAACTCAGACTGGATGTTCAATAACATACATAACATCAAGTTCTGCAAAGTAGGATGACTTAGTTAGCTGGATAGCTAACTGTACATACTAAAACCGGGAACAGCTCTTTTTACTTCAGTCCGTATTCCAGAATTGGGATGTTTTTTTCTCGGTGCAGTAGTGGTATCCAGTTAAGAAATCCTGCTTAGGTATAGCCCATGCTGTGTCAGAAAGCTTATGTTTTTAAATCGTTTCGATAGGTAGCCTAACGTTAGCTGCAAGCTAGCTAGATAAAATAGCTAGCTAACTAAGTTAACTGCAAATAATCGTCGGTCAGGGACATTTAAGCGGATAAACCAAGGAGATTATGTGTAAATTACACTGCAATCAACCGATTTAATGTAAGATACAGTTGAAAAGATGATAATTTGTGGTAACGTTAGCTAACGTTACAGTTTTGGGGAGTAGATTTCAGGTGCTTCATTTTTCACTATATTAATACAAAATCCTCTTGGACAATCCAGCACGTTGTCATAGCTCTGACTAGCTAGCACTGGAGGAAGAATAAATAACGTTACCGCATAGGCTACAAAGTGACTAAGTAATATTGGCATAGGCTAGTTGTAATTTTCATGCTGTATTATTTGTTTGCTGTATATATGTAGCTGTCGTATAAAACAAACAAATTTTGCTGTTTTTCTCCTTAAGTTAGGACAAAAACAACTTGGCTTGTTTGCATGTTCATTGCCCAGCTGAACCACCGAACTGTTATAGTTGCCACGCACGTAATTTTCGTCGATTAGAAACTAAAGTTAACAAGTGGGCTTTAAGATATCCTTGTAAAAATTTTGTCAAATAGTATAGTTCAAAATCTTTCTGTAATGATGAATTACTAAATCAGGACAGATTATTTATTCAAAATAGCCTTTATTCACCAAGACACACAAGACACATGCTATTACACAAATTTGCTAATCACATATTTACTTATATTTTGAATGTAGCTTTCTAGGTTCTAAAAAAAGACTATACTATAACTACGTTTCTTTAGGCGACTCTACCATCTACTCTCAGTTGACATTATCATACTGCTGGGCGCCGCGATTTTTGGACCACGACGGACACCGTGAGTGAAGTGAGCCGTGATTGGCTGTAGAGGCTACCCACAATCCTTAAAGAAATGGTGCAAACTGGCCCGGAGTGGGCGGGGATTTGGTCAAATGGACTGAGAATGCTGGCTCCAATCCAGCCTGTGGTTTCTAGTTTTCTATATAGTTCGGTGATTGTTGCGCCATCATTTAGAACGTTCAGGTATGGATATTCCAAACACACCCATACGTGTCTTGCTACGATGACAGCCGTCATCTTATCGATTCCGTGTCTTAATATTTGCTTTCCATTTGTACTAATATGCACCCGCAAATACCTTTCCCAAACTTCCTTTCGGGCTTAGTAAATGACATTACACATACTAAAGTAATCAATTTGCATGACCAACTCCCACTATTTCGTGAAATAATGTAGGGACAACCCAATTTTGCAAATTCATTCAGGCTAACCCGCAAAAATGAGAAATCTTTCAATTTTAGCACACGCAATCGTCTTTACACCTCGATAGTTGATCACCTCGCCTTTGACTTTTTGCGGGTGGTAACAGTTTTACATTTGCTTTAGTACATGCAAACCTTTAGTGAATCGACCCCTAAATGTATTACAACTTAATGTATTAATGCAAGACAATGTTGATGATTTTAGTTTTGGTGTAAGGATCTGAAACAGAAAACGAGTCACATCCGTTTCAATCCCACAGCCCTCTTTTTCATGTCCTGACCTCTTCTGCACACTCCTGAACAATGAGGTTTTCTCTCTTTTTGCAGATTCCCTGGATTGCATCATCTGTCCAGCTGACTTCTGGACGAATGCTGAAAAGGATGAATGTGTACTCAAGCCTGTTGAGTTCTTGTCCTTCCAGGAGGTTCTGGGTATCATCCTGGCAGCATGTTCGGTGACTGGGGCCTGCATGGCCATCACGGTGGCTGCCGTGTTTTACAGACACAGGGACACACCCATTGTGAAAGCTAATAACTCAGAGCTGAGCTTCCTGCTGGTCTTTTCATTGAAACTGTGTTTCCTTTGCTCTCTTACCTTCATAGGCCGGCCCTCTGATTGGTCCTGTATGCTGCGCCACACTGCGTTTGGAATCACCTTTGTCCTCTGCATCTCTTGTGTTCTGGGGAAAACAATAGTGGTGTTAATGGCCTTCAGGGCTACACTTCCAGGCAGTAATATCATGAAGTGGTTTGGGCCTCTGCAGCAGAGACTGAGTGTTCTTGCTTTCACTCTCATACAGGTCCTTATTTGTGTGCTTTGGTTAACAATATCCCCTCCTTTCCCCAATAAGAACATGAAGCACTACAAAGAAAAGATCATTCTAGAATGTGATGTAGGATCAGCAGTGGGGTTCTGGGCTGTACTGGGTTATATTGGACTCCTCTCTATATTGTGCTTTGTTTTAGCTTTTCTGGCTCGTAACCTGCCTGACAACTTCAATGAAGCCAAATTCATCACATTCAGCATGCTCATATTCTGTGCAGTCTGGATCACCTTTATACCAGCTTATGTCAGCTCACCTGGGAAGTTCACTGTAGCTGTGGAGATATTTGCAATTTTGGCTTCCAGCTTTGGTTTAATCGTTTGCATTTTTGTCCCTAAATGTTTTATAATATTGTTTAGGCCTGAGCAAAATGCCAAAAAGCACATGATGGGGAAAATGCCATCAAAATCTCTCTGAAACACAAAGAAATGTCAGTAATGTTGATGGATGATTGTATTTAAAATGTGTGTTATCTTATATGTTATTCTGCTACTGTATGTTTCTTTGAGTAAAAAAGATATATATCTGTAAATTTTTACCTAATCTATTTACCTCATATTTTTACCTCTAATATTAACTAACTGGAGCAACAGACCGTCAGGGATTTCATACCGTGGATGAATCGGGTTATTTGTGTTTTCCGGCATTTGTGTACATTGTGTAATTGTTCAATCCTCACTCAAAACGCACCAAACAAAAGAACAAGACAAGTTCCTTGGAGAGCAAAGTCTTTCTGCTGTTGCTGGAGGGCAGGTAGAGTCAGTCTCACTCCTATGGGAGCTGCAGAGGGGAGATGGTGGTATTGCTGAAGTGGACTTCAGCTGCCAGCCTAACAATATACGTCATCACTGCTGGGGGTGCTTGTTTTTCAGGACTGGGAGGGCATAGCTGTTTTCAGCTCATTCTTTTGGGAGGGGAGACTTGTTTTTGTCTGGTGATCTTTTGATTGAAAAGCCCAGTGTGAATACAACTTTAGAAAGGGACTCCCACAAATATCCAGTAGATGTCTCCCTGGGATGCAAAGAAACACAACATCACCAGATGCTGTTTATTGTTTATCCACCAGGCATTTTCCATCTAACAGGAGGGGTGAACAGAACTTGGTGATTTTCTGAGCATAAAACCTCAAGAAAATCACCCAATTTTCTACTGTCATCACCTTCACAGCCAATTCACAGATAGATCTCTACTTCTGACACACTTATTAGAAACATGACATTTGCCAGTTATGTCAGCATGAAACTCTTCAGTACAACAGTCCAAAACAGTTACAAATAATTCAAACAGGAAAATGATTCTCATTTCAACATTTCAGTGAAACTAGATTTGAGAGTAAACATTTTGAAATAACCCTCATGTAACGATATAATTAGAGAGGGATTAGTTTAGTATTTTACCCACTGCCACTGAAACATTGATGTATGATGTGAGACATGGTACAATGTAAAGCCAATTCAAGCTAAATATTACAAGTTGTTCTACGACTTTAGAAAGGGACTCCCACAAATATCCAGCAGATGTCTCCCTGGGATGCAAAGAAACAAAACATGATCAGATGCTGTTTACTGTTTATCCACCAGGAGGGGTGAACAGGGCTCATTTTGATTTCTGCGAATAAAATGAACACCTGCCATCTTAACACCTGAGAACAATCACAGCCAGTAGTGTCCATGAAACTCATTGAGCTCTGCAGTTCACACAGATAAATCTATCCACTTCTGACACACTTATAAGAAACACAGCATTTGCCACTTATGTCAACATGAAACACTCTTTAGTGCAACAGTCCAATTAAAGTGATAATGTGGAATCCAAGTGATAAGAAGTAGGATATATATACAGTACACACTTCTGGTGCAGAAACAGCACTTGGCTCCCACCCTTGTACCAAAATACCACCCTAGTCGTGTGTATCTATCCAGAGAATGAAAAACGAATGAAAAAACATGGCTGCGTTTAAGTATATTAATTATCCGTATTTACGCTTTTTTTTTTTTTACCATTACATTTAGAAATGCATTATTTTGACCACATGGAAATCCATTTTTTTTCCAGAATTTTCAGTTCATCTTGTGGAAACATTATTATGTAATATTTTATACATTATATTTGGGGTCTAATTATGTAATATGGGCATTCTGAAGCAAGAGAGAGTTGACACTGACAGTAATTATTGCTGCACCGCTTTCACTGAGCTCATTGGTTAATGTGTCAGTGAGTTCACACACTCCTCTGTAGTTTCACTATTGTGTGTGCTTTACCGTGCCTCCTGTGAGAAGAAAACTCATGAGAGACAAATTGGAGACAAAATAAAAAAATTTAATCATGACAGTTGTTTATTTTGTAAATCATACATAGCCACGCCTCTCCGTGTGTGGGCTGTGCTCATGAAGGGTATTTAAATATGAGAGACAGCTGCATCCTGTCCTGAAAGCATGGAGGTGATGTGGACAACGTTGGTTCTGGCACTGATGGCTGGTGCTCTCACCCTGGCAAAGGGAAGGTCAGGGTCGGGTTGCAGACTGAAGGGGACCCCCAGGCCTGCTTCGTTCTCCCAGCCTGGGGACTTTGTGATCGGAGGCATTTTTAGCATCCACAGCTATACGACCACCACTGAGCGCAACTACACCAGCCGACCAGAAGCGCCGTACTGTACGGGGAGGTCAGTGAAGGGAGGAAGAGTGTTGTGCAGTGTGGAGGGCAATGTGTGGACAGCCATGTTTCTGATTCTAGAGATGCATAGATAAATATCAATAACATGTTTTGAAATGTATTACTTGTGAGTGAAGGGTAAATATATTGTAATTTAAATTGCTAAACATTTATTACATTATGACCTAAACATGTTTACTCTTCATCTTAAAAGACAAGCCTGTTAAGGTTTTGGTTTAATGAATATTGTCATTGGTGTTTTATTATATTACACATTATTTACCTGATATACACTTCATTTCAGTTTTGTTGTTTCAGTTCTAGCATAAGATATATTTTCCATCAGTTTGGCCTTCAATATATGTCCCTACAGCAATCAAGTATTCACATACACCTTTTGGTTAAAAGAAAAAATTTAGCAACTGTAGAAATATATATATTCTGTAATTCTAGAAGTCAAATAACTATAAAATATATAGATGAGCTGGGACTATTTAGTATAAGCCCAATACCACGATGGTGTGCCCAGGTAATGCGCCGCTCTTATTTTTGTCGAAATATAAAATTATTATTATATATAATTATATTATTAAATATAAATTATCGCCATTTCATACCTAGTTGCATGTTCTGTTATGTTTCTGTCATTCTGTGTGACTCTTCATATTGTTGTTCCCGACAGTTTGGATTTCCGGCAAGTGCGCTTTGCTAGAACCATGGTTTTTGCCATCAAGGAAATCAACAACAGCTCAGAGCTCCTGCCAGGTGTAACTTTGGGCTACCAGATCCATGACTCCTGCAAGTCCGTGCTAGTGGCCGTGGGGTTGGCTTTCCAGCTGGCCAATGGCATTGAGCCAATTTTCTTTCCTAACCAGTCCTGCTCAAAGTCTGCCACTGTGCATGCTGTTGTGGGCACGTCTAGCTCTACGACCTCCATCGCCATGTCCCGAATTCTCGGACCTTTCGGCATCCCCATGGTGAGCTTCTCCTGCCCAGTCCTCCAGTTCATGTTCTGATAAATTACCTGAATTTATTACTATACTATATTTATACTTCATTTGACATACAGAGAAAATATAGAGCCATTAACTAGGGATGCTCCAATACCGATCCTGGTATCGGTATCGGGTCCAATCCTGTGCTCATGTACTTGTGCTCCGATTATAAACGGTTATTCATAGAACTTTGTGGTCAGACTTTGGAACTTAGAAAATTACAATAGTCTGTCGAATTTGAGCACAGTCTATCATGTAAACCATGTTAATTTCACCTAGGATATATGTCTGCAATAAACAGACAAATGGACAGTGTTGGGGTGTAGTGTAACTACATGTAGTGTGGTTTAATTACATTTTGCAGCAGTTTTCTGGTAGTTCAACTAATTCAAATGTGTGTAATGGTTGTAGAAGTTGAATACTTTTTTGTCATATTGAGGTGTAGTTAACTACATGAACTACCAACTACTTTTGGCCCTAAAATATATATATTTATCCAAATCCCTTTGAGAAAATACCGCCTCCTTTCTCTCTTTCCCCTCTAATCCTGATTGGTGAAAAACACTCCACTGTAGTTTCAAACTGCCAACTACCAATTGCCACACATTACTAGTTCTCCCCACTGAGCTCTATAGTGGTTCTCCCCATGTACAAAAAGGCATTGCTCACACGCGCGCCATGTCTGGGAACAACCATGGTCATACTTAGTACGAGCGAACTCAACAGAAATAAATTACTTTGCAAGCAATGCAAACCATCTCCACAGCAAAGACAACAAACACAAATCTAAGATTCTACATAAAGGTCTGTATTACCAAATGGCCAATTAAAAAAATTAAACGTTAAGTTAATATAAAAGATAAGATAAAAGATTCTGCTCTCGCATGTAACCTGAGACGTCTACTGTTTGTACCATTGTTATGCCCTTGTTAGAAAAGGTGCAAGATTTTTACAAAAGTAGTAAACAGAAAATGTTGCCTTGGCTTCAAATAGTGTAAAAATGGAGAGTTGCTTATTACAAGGTGGAATTCATATTCATATTCATATCCAAAATTTTAATTAGTAGGCCGACAGCACTACAAAACTCCCAGGCACTCTCCAATGAAAAAAGGTATTATTTAACTATATCATCATAGAAAAGCGAAATAATGAAGCTTTTAAAAACTTTTTCACTGGACATTGAGTGCCTTGGAGTTTTGTAGTGCTTATGGCCTACTAATTAAAATTTTCTTCTTTTAAAACAATTTTGCTAGCAAAAATGACTGACCCAAAATATGTTTGGTAAAACTGAACCGATTGGACCTTCCTGAGTAATTTAGTTTTTTATGAAGTAGTTTGAACTATATTTCTCTTTATGGTAGTTTGGCTGTAGTTTAATGTTAAGTGAGAGTAGTCTCCCCAACACTGCAAAAGGAAAATATTTTTGAATAATTAATATCTACAGAAATATGTCAACAGCGCTAGTGCATTAGTGCTGAATAAACACATACGCGGACACGTAGGTAGACAGGGATATTGATTCACGAATATTCATAGTTAGACCAAAGTTACATTCACTGTTACCTCTTGCTGCCAAACGCCCCCTAGCGGTAACGCGGGCGTTACGGAAATCATTAAATTATACATTTCATTAATTTAATAATATATAATAAACTGCTCACCTCAATATTTTGATTAAATATCCTTAAGATATATCCATTCCTTCTGGGAAAGTGGTTTTTAAGCCCAAACCGTCGAGATAAAACTTCGTAAATAACGTTGGAAACTCTGACCTAATTCTCAAACATGTATTGCAGTTTGATGTCACACCATAAACAATGTGCTGGTAAACTGTTCTGCTTAATTGTATTTCACAAAACTTTGGTTTGAAAAATCATTTAGGCTTCAAGAAAAAATACTTTAAAACTTTCATACGGCTGTACATGATTTTTTTCCAATTTTAAACCGACTTGTGCTTTTTTGCACTTGATTACGACTCGTTCGGCTGTGTTCAGTTTGGCTTTCTGAAACGCCAGTTTCTGGAGTACCAATCCCGTGGCTTAGTATATGTTAGCCAGAGTGGTTTTGTACTTGTTTGCAGAGATTTATGCAAAACTGTCGTGAATTGGGTGTATTTCTTTGACTGATAGCACAATAGGCCTATCTGAAGTGGGAAAAACTGTCTTCGACCCGCCTCCACTCCGAGTATTATTTTCTTTCCATTGGGTTTTAAAACTGTCTGTCAAATATTCCAGCCAATAGCCAAGACTCTTATCTTTCAAACAAGCCCTCAATCAACACAATGCCATCGTAAATCAAGGAAATACAGCCCTGCGTAAGAGGAAGAGGCAACCAAGCGTAATTATCGAACCAAGATGGCGCAGTGTTTTTACCTTGTAGCGTAGCTCGCTACATTCCGTTTAGCAAAGCACAATTCATAAGGTAACTGCGCTTTTTAACTTTTTACTTTACAGTCTCTTTCATACAGTTTTTGGTTAGTTATGTCTAGGTTATTCAGGAGTTTCTCCGTGCAGCAGGTCCTAGCCCAAATATGGTTTTGCGGTCTCAGTGACGCAGAGTGATATAAGGTAACAGATTATTTTGCCGGTATACCAGTGCGAATTCACTGTTATGTATAAAACGAATCCCTCTGAATTAAATGAATATAGCTAACATATTACTATACTATATTGTAACAATGGCAAGCTAGCCAGCAAAATTACACATAGCAGCTAGCTATCTATTTGTGTCTGAGACGAGCTGTTCCGAGTTTCTTTTGAATGCAATGGCGTCTGAAGGGTTTGTTTTGTTCCACATGAGTAAATTGTTCTGTAAGCAGTACAGCAGGCTCTGCAGGTAAACAAATGAGCAATTTATGCATGACCTAACACGAGGGAGAGATAACATGAGGATGAGTTTGTTGTTGTTGATTATTATGCAGGGGTTTATTTTATCTAGGGTGGACATTTGATTTTATATACCTGGACTAATTTCTGGCTAATGAGGCAGAGCTTTTTGGGGACCACAGCTAGGCTAGTTAGTTGTGTAATATGAAACACACCAAAAACACATCTAAAAATTTACTTTTATTGCCAATTATCAGATTTTATTGTAAAACTTAAAAAATAAATTATAATGACTTTTCTGGAACCTGGGCCATTTTGCACAATTTGTGCCAACTTTGGTAACCGAAATGGTTCACCTGGAAAAAAAGCTCTGTAGAATTTGAATGATTTGAGATATTGACACCATATCTTTAGCAGAGATAGGCAGCATATTGAGGAATCACAAAGAGTAGTTATTTCCTCCATAGCTCTTGTAGCTCATCAGGTAAAAAATCTGAAATTTGAATTTAGGTACCCGTTTTTTATTTTTTCACAATTTCTGTACATAAATTGTTGTAGTTAAAGGGTAAGTTCGCTATTTTGGACCTTGGACCCTATTTGCGGTCCGTCTTCCATGAACCTGACCCATGAAGTCAATTTTTTCGCTGATCGGTCCAGTATTGAGTTCGGTACAGATTTCCTGTAGGCTCTCACTGGGCTACAATAGAAGTCAACGGGGCAATTAGAAATGTTATGGAAAAACAACGATAAATGTGCTTTTATAGCTCAGTGTGTATTCTTACGGTCTCAGTATGCTCTCCTGTGAAATGTAGGCTATCGCAAACGCAAACCGAACGTTGAAACAACAGTTCCATTTGAAACATAACTATTTCTCCGACCGCACTACCTCGCACTGTAAACTTCCGCAGTCTAGCTACGTTGTAGAGAGGCCGCTTGAAAAGCAGTTGATCACAAATCCTGACCTCCCGTTGGAGTTTACTAGCTAGTAGCCTACAGCAGAAATATTTGTAACGCAGTGTTTGTAATCATCATTTGTAATAATTTATCACAGCAATGGTGCGTGAATGTGCATTCCCCGGTTGTGGGAATAAAATGTCTGGACGCTCAAATACCAGTTTTCACAGGCTTCCGTTCTCTGACCCAGAAAGATTGAGACTTTGGCTGGTTGTCTTACGGATCGACATAAACACTCCAGTCAATCAACTCCGTTTGGCAGACTCGCGAGTTTGTGGAGCGCATTTCGAGATACTGATTTCTGTAACCGCGAATCAGAAGCAAAACACTGGTGGCTAAAGAACACAACTGTTCCTCGTGTCGGACCTGCAGCACTATCAAGCACCGGAGCGGAGGTGAGTTATATTTAGCTATAACCTTACTAACATTTTTTTTTTTTTTTCTCTGACCCAGCACTCATACCAACTAACAAAATCCGAGCTTGACATAAGTTGGTTTCTTGTAACAAAACTGTCGGAAACGTTCATCAACTATAACTTTTTACAATTCTATAATGTTTTATTTACAAATGCTTGACGCATGGTGTCCTGTCCAAAGTTCTCATCTATCACATATCTGTTGGCAGTCATAGTGTAATGGTAATCAATGGAGATGATCCAGTGTCATCCACGGATACATCCAGGTTTTCAATGGCATTCGGTAGCAACAGATCCCACTCCCTACAACACAAACTTTCCTCCTCTCTGGGCATCTGCTTGCACCTCTTGCAAGAACACCAAAAGTCCCCCGAAATTCTTGGTCTAGCCTCGGCAGCGACTTCGGATAACATTACATGCGCAACTTCAGCCTCTCTCTCTTCTCTTGCTCTCTTATCATCCATCTCTTGTAGTTCCGTGTCCGTGTATTCTGGCTCAAATCTGTAGCCAGTAACGTCAAAGTCAAAATCGAATTCTTCGTCTTCGTAATCATTATAGTAATCCATCATCCAAGTTTTCTTGTGCAAAGTGTAGCCTATACGTTGCTGCAGGTAAACAAACGCAGACTGCTCACCTAGATAGTTTCGTAAAACGGCCGGCACACCTTCTCGCTCCCCTACCCCCGACACATAGTACTCCGCGGGAGCAGCGAAAACAAGCAACAGAGAAATGCTTACTTCCAAGCCATGCCAAGCACGTAAAAATGTTCGGATTGAGATACATTTCACAGGAGAGCATACTGAGACCGGTAACAATACACCCTGAGCTTCCCGTCTCATTTATTGTACATGAAAGCACATTTATCGAACATTTCTAATTGCCCCGTTGACTTCTATTGTAGCCCAGTGAGAGCCTACAGGAAATCCGAACTCAATACTGGACCGATCAGCGAAAAAATGCACTTCATGGGTCAGGTTCATGGAAGACGGACCGCAAATAGGGTCCAAGGTCCAAAATAGGAAACTTACCCTTTAAGTAGCAAGAAGTATATGTATATGAATTATGACTACTTAGTCAATAGTGCAGTTCTCTGTTTTAATAAAAGCTATGAACCATATTTGTAGCCTTTACAGTTTTTGAGATAAACAGCTTTGTTTGTCACTAGTAAAAACAGGCGAGAATTGGTATATTTTGCCCTTGGTATTAAGAGGTTAAAATGTGCATCTTTCCTTTTGTGGAGCAACAGGTGAGCCATTTTGCCACCTGTGCCTGTCTTAGTGACAAACTACAGTACCCCACGTTCTCCAGGACCATCCCCAGTGACTACTTCCAGGCAGCTGCCCTGGCTAGGCTAGTCAAGCATTTTGGCTGGACGTGGATCGGGGCGGTGCGGAGTGAAACGGACTATGGGAACAACGGGATGACTGCCTTCCTGCAGGCAGCGAGAGCAGAGGGCATCTGTGTGGAGTACTCAGAGGCTGTCTATAAGACCAACCCCCGCGAAAAGGTGCAACGCGTGGCAGAGGTCATCCGCAGGTCCACGGCCCGCGTCATTGTGGCGTTCATTTCCTCGAGAGACTTCCTGTTCTTAATGTCAGAGCTGGAAGGCAAGGCGCTGGCCCCGCTACAGTGGATTGGGAGTGAGGCCTGGATCACTGGCCACAAGATGCTGCGGTTTCCTCAGTTAGCTGGTGCCATCGGCTTTAGCATTAGCCACTCAGTCATTCCAGGGCTGCGGGACTTCCTGTTGGACCTGGGGCCAGAGCAGGTTTCCCGCTCACCTGTCCTCACAGAGTTCTGGGAAAGTGCTTTCGGCTGCAGCCTGGGAGGAGGTCAGACCACAGCGGGCCGGAAACCATGCGATGGAAAACAGAATCTGCGAGACCTGCAGAATCCTTACACGGACACATCCCAGCTGCGCATCTCCAACATGGTATACAAGGCTGGGTATGCTATAGCCCACGCCATGCACAGCATCATCTGCACAGATGAACCTAACACTCCACCCTACTGCAACACAAGTATCCGAGTTGAGCCACAGCAGGTAAACAGTCCATTACACAGTCTTTCAAATATAATGTCATACTAATGATGCATCGTGCATGAAGTGCACAAAGCAAAGTTCTGTCAGGAAAACGTAGCTGCAGCCGACCAATGTTCTCATACTCAACTAATCACATGCACACTTAACTAATGGAGCGGCCCTTTTAAAAAGGAGTCAGATCTCTCCCATACTGCTTTTGCCTGATTGCTCGTTTGCTTCTTTGCTGCTGGTTCCGAAACATTTGCCGCTCACCCTCCACCACCCCAGCTTCCATCTGTTGTTTGTATCTGCTTCTATGTACTGGGAGTTTTGGTATCTCTCAATTCAGTAGGGGAGATGTGTCGTGCTCCCTGTTTGATAGGTAGTGCATGCTGGTGCGTGCATGAGAAGAACATAGAGCAGATCCATTCAGTGCTAAACCAAAATAACGATATATTCATTCACATATTGAATACGTGAGTTGTCCTGACAGAAATTACATTATGATGATAATTATTTGTATTTGGCTAATGCCCTATTCCAGGATGACTTACAGAATACCAGTTGTTATCTGAATGGTGAATACACTCAGGTGGAATCTGAAACACCTGATAATTTTCATGCTGGTCATAAGAACCTGGGAAAGGCACATACCAATGTTGAGACTGCAAGGGTGTGGCTCTTGTGGAAAACTGAGTGGATGGTTAATATAGAGGTTGAGTGTAAGTTGTGATGGTTACTAGCAGGTGTACTATCAGCTCTTTGACTTCCTCCCATCAGGTCACAGAGCACCTGAGAAAAGTGAACTTCTCCAGGAACGGGTACAAAGTCTCCTTCGATGCCAATGGGGATCCGGTGGCCACTTATGAGTTGGTGAACTGGCAGGTGACGAGGGATGGGCGCATGGAGTTTGTGACCGTGGGCTACTATGATGCATCCGCTCCGGATGGACAGGTGTTCATCGTGAACAAGAACATCACCTGGGCGGGCAGCCAGCCAAAGGTAATTTTACCTTGAAATATAATTTCTGTAGACAATATGGGGGCATGTCAAAGTTGGCTGTTTACCGCTGTAATATTTGTTTGAAGGTCCCTGTTTCAGTGTGCAGTGAGAGCTGTCCCCCAGGTACTCGGAAGGCTGTGCAGAGAGGAAGGCCTGTCTGCTGCTATGACTGTGTGCCCTGTGCTGAGGGAGGAACCAGTAATGCTACAGGTACAGTGAAGAAGGAATAATTCACTCTGTGTAGCACTAAATATATTGCATTTAGCACAAGTAAATTCTGAAAATTTATATTTTCATAAATGTACTTTGCAGACTTTCACATGTTGGGGGACACACCTGCAACTTCATGTGTTTATGCGAGAAAATGTTGATGAGTTTAATTTCGGTGTTAGGATCTGAAGCAGAAAACTAGTATCACATCCATGTTTCAATCCAAAAGCCATTTTTCATGCCCTGACCTCTTCTGAACACTTCTGAACAAGTTTTCTCTCTTTTGTGCAGATTCCCTGGACTGCATAATCTGTCCAGCTGACTACTGGTCAAATGCTGAGAAGGATGAATGTGTACCCAAGCCTGTTGAGTTCTTGTCCTTCCACGAGGTTCTGGGTATCATCCTGGCAGCATGTTCGGTGACTGGGGCCTGCATGGCCATCACGGTGGCTGCCGTGTTTTACAGACACAGGGACACACCCATTGTTAAAGCTAATAACTCAGAGCTGAGCTTCCTGCTGGTCTTTTCATTGAAACTGTGTTTCCTTTGCTCTCTTACCTTCATCGGCCGGCCCTCAGAGTGGTCCTGTATGCTGCGCCACACTGCGTTTGGGATTGTCTTTGTCCTCTGTATCTCTTGTGTTCTGGGGAAAACAATAGTGGTGTTAATGGCCTTCAGGGCTACACTTCCAGGCAGTAATGTCATGAAGTGGTTTGGGCCTCTGAAGCAGAGACTGAGTGTTCTTGCTTTCACTCTCATACAGGTCTTTATTTGTGCGCTTTGGTTAGCAATATCCCCTCCTTTCCCCAACAAGAACATGAAGCACTACAAAGAAAAGATCATTCTAGAATGTGATGTAGGATCAGCAGTGGGGTTCTGGGCTGTACTGGGTTATATTGGACTCCTCTCTATATTGTGCTTTGTTTTAGCTTTTATGGCTCGTAAGCTGCCTGACAACTTCAATGAAGCCAAATTGATCACATTCAGCATGCTCATATTCTCTGCAGTCTGGATCACCTTTATACCAGCTTATGTCAGCTCACCTGGAAAGTTCACTGTAGCTGTGGAGATCTTTGCAATTTTAGCTTCTAGCTTTGGGCTGATCTTTTGCATTTTTGCCCCTAAATGTTTTATTGTATTGTTTAGGCCTGAGAAAAATACCAAAAAGCACATGATGGGGAAAATGCCATCAAAATCTTTCTGAAATGCCAGTAATGCTTATGGATGATTGTATTTAAAATGTTCATTATGTTATATGTTCTTCTGCTACTGTATATTTCTGTAAGTGAAAAAGACACATATCTGTAAATATTTCTGAGGACCATATTTTAACCTTTAAAAGTCTTGATATCAAAATATATATAAGTTACAACTAACAATATTGCCTATCGTAGCTCACACTAAATAAACTAGCTCAATGATCCATATTGTTTATGGCTTTTTTTACGTCGTAGATGTTTTTGATCTGATATTACTTATTTTTTAGAGCTAACTAATGATGAATAATGCATGAAGATAAACACGGAGAGAGACATGCATTCCAAAGAAATGCATGCAGACATTTGCGTAACCATAACGCCCTCTATTGACAAGATTGAGAACAGTTATCCTATTACAGACAGCACACAATTACATTAAAAGAGTTTGTAGATGAGCAGTATTTAATGTGTAATGAAATACAATGAACAGCACCACCTGAGCTATGGATCATGAAGAAGCATGTAAATTAATGAACCAAGTCTACATGGAGACATGCATGCACAATGGGCTAGACGCAAACACATTCTCGCTGAAAGACATACAGCCTAAATAGCTAGTACAGCCTAAATAGTTTGCATCAGTAAAATATGGAAATACAGTTTTAAAATAGGGCTATTAGTATTCTATAGAAAATGAAATACATTTAACGTTAGGCTATTCAACACTGGATTGCCGGATGCGTAACTCCAACCTTCCATGTGTGGGCTACGAGCTAGCGAGCGAGTTAATTCGCAGAAATTCCATCTCAGTTTTTTTTCCGTTAGTGTAGAATGTTACCTGAGGGAAATGTTTTGGTACCGGACAGCTAGGTTTAGTTTCGTTTTCTGTAGTGCAATGAATGTAGGCTATAAGGCATGTTGATTCGCTTCGTAGTTGCCTAGCTTGTATCTGCTTCCTGACTAGAAGCAGACTGACGCTTCTCTGGCAACAGTAAGGTTGGCTAACAAGCTTAATTGGACAACGCATATTTCCCAGGAATCTTAGCCAGAAAGAAAACAATAGATACTACTAAGTACATACCAGAGATTATTCTTCTTATTATTATCATTATTATAATTAAAAGTGTTTGTAGTAAGCTACATTATCTGCAGAGTAGCGTAGACTAGAGCCACATTCGGAGGCTATTGTTGTTTTTCTTTTTAAGTGACTAACCATGAATGAGATATGTTTCGGGAATTGGCGGTTTATAAATCCGATCTCTTGAAGGATTTATCCTAGTAGTTAATTTTATGGTGACATTGTGTTATGTGTGAAAAGGATAAAGTGAACAGAGCTGAAGTGAAGAAATTATTGAGTAAAGAAATGTTAGCCGAGGCAAGGGTACGTTGAGGTTCGGTTCCACAGTCAGTCAGTCATGACCGCAAGAGCAGAGCTTAACACCCTCCCCAAACCAGACAAGAGCGAGCGTCAAGTGTCAGTGAAACATTGAACAGTTAATATTGGAAACCTCTTTTGCCTTTGCAATAAAAATATGTTAATGTGTTAATGTGAAAATAATAACAGTGTAATAAATGAAAAGTACTTAACAGTTGCACATTGTTTTTGTGGAAAATAAACATGTGCCTTGCTGGGCTCGAACCCACATTCTTCTGTGTGAGAGACAGCGCCTCTATCCATTAGGCCACAGTAACTTCTTGGAAAGCATGAAGCCATCAGCTGTATTAACATTAAAAACCATTAGTATGAAGCGTTTTAATTGGGCAATAAGCTTGATGAGCAGGTATACGGACCATACCCTCAAAGAATAATTCTCCCCATTGGATAACATTGCGAAGAAGAAGAAGCGGAAGAGGAAGGAGAAAAAACAGCAAAATAACCCAAGTTTGGGGCTTTATTGTGTGGATGTGTGAAGTTGTATCTGAATGCTGTGTGGTTACATGAGGTCAGAACATACAGACGTTCATGTTTTTAAGGGCTCAGAGTCTGTGGTCATTGTGGTTACTTCTGTAGGAAACCCTGAAAAGTGCCAAACTCTCAGTGCGGTATAGGTATGGGGCATGCCCCATATGCCATCCCAATATCTTTCCCGAAAACTCACCAAAAAGTTAATCTTTGGTCTAACGTTATCTAGCTTATTCACCCGCAATACATAAACCCAGAGCTAAAACACTCAATAGCTTTTCTGGAAATTATTTCCTGTACACTACGAACAGGTAGCAGAGAATGCCTTGGAGCATTCTCTGTGGAGCAATATATTGTTGTCCAGCGCTGTTACTATGTTATAATAACGCTGGTAATCTAGCAATGTCAGCATTAGTTTTAAAAGCTTTTGAAACATGTTCCTCATCCTATAACTAACGTTAGTCAAGCAGCAGACCCCGCACCTTCAGGGGATAACAGTTCAAGACAAACACCCAAGCCCAACCCATTCACCACCGCTGTGTTATTTATTATTTATAACTATTATTCTGTTAGCTTCTGAGAAGCTCAAGAACGATAGTTAACTGTCATTTTTGAACGTCAAAACATCACCGTTATCATAAGGCCTAATAAACAAACTTGGCCATTTAAAACGATATAAAACGTCCATTCATTAGGTAATCTCTTAACGTAATATATTTTAATTGTCCAACAAGTTATCAAATTAACTTAATTTGGCTGATAATTTTGTTAGATAGCTAACTAAGGGTTGAAGGGTGATATTAAACATCAAAAAGTTAGATAGCTAACAAGACAGCATTCTTGCTACAGTAAGTAAGTCACGTAAGTAAGTCACGTTGGCTAATGGTAGCTTCATTTAAAACGGAGTTATTAGAACGGTAAGACAAATGAAAAAAATATAGGCTATTACACTGTATTCATGATTATCTCAACGTAACTTATTAAAATTTTAAAGGGTAACAAAACACGCTGGTTTCGCTAGACCCCGCCTACTTATTTTTCACTAGTAGCCAAAAGCGAATTTCTACTCTGGACAGCACTCACAGCCGCTGCTTTGTTTATCTCTCTCTCTCTCTCTCACTCACTAAAAACACGCTTGCTGAAGCTGCTGCCAAGCCCCCGTTTGACCTTATAATTATGCTGCCAGCAAGCAGAAAATCGCACGCTGTCCAAATAGTTACCCACGCAATGCAGGCTGCTCATTTCCGTTTTAGCCATCATACAGGATCGGTTGTCGAAACCTACCTTTAGAATCATTTTGCTTGCGTCATAAATAACGTAGCCTACAGTTCTGTTGGCGGTACTCGAGAATTCCGTGGGAATTTCAAACATCTTCACAAAGTTAATTTGACAGTTGAACATTTGTGTTTATTTTATGATTATTATATTATTTTATCTCTTTATTATGACTGCCGATCGTGGTTCAATTTGGAAGGAGGAGATGCATTTACACCACTTAATCGCGGCAAATGATCCATATTGTTATTTTGTCGATATTGATACCATGGAACGCAAAATATCAAATTGGTTGTCAAGAAAAAATTCTACAGCCACAGAATGCCTGCAAGTAATGTACACTTTGTGTATTGCAGGTGAAGGTAGCGAAACCTCAAAACTAAAACGTTTCAGAAACGTTTCGAAACTAAAACCCCAGTGTATACGAGGCCCAAGAGAGAATGTCTGTTGTAGGGACGTACGTTGCAAAGGTAAACGTGCAGCATGCATAGGCTATAGGCTACTACAACTCCTGGCTCAACTATTTGACCCAAATCCCCCCTTTCTGCAGGAAACTGTAACGTTCCGTTCCCTTCCTGTCCGTTTTCCGTGTTTTCCCTTTTTCCCTCCGTGTCATGTTGGATTCCTTTGTCCGTGTTTTCCCTGCTGCTGCAGTCTGGGCGTTTCCCTCTCTGTCTCGTTCGTTTGGTTTCCACTTTAGTTTCCGCCTATCGCTCTCCCCCCTCGTTGCATGCATTCCTCACCTTTGTGTTTAGCAATCACTCCCGGTTATTTTCCACACCTGTGCCTTATTCATTCTGTAATTCCCTGCACTATTTAAACCCCCGTCTGGTTGCTAGTCGGCGCCAGTTCGTTAACTAACCTCACTCGTTGTGCACACTTCTCGTTTCTGGTCCCGTGTTTGCTGTTCGCTTGGTTTTGGGCTAACTCCCTTTACAGCTTTCCTGTTTACCTGTCCTGCGGTTTGGTAGCTATCCTCCCGTGACGTTTGCTGTTTGCATGCTGCTAAACTTGTCTCCCTCTAACCTCCAGCCGCCGCGGTCTCAGCTCACCTGCAGCAGTGTTTGTTCCCTGAGTGTTCGTGTGTGTGTTGCGGTACCTCCAACTCCAGCTCGGGATAGGATCCGCTGTTAATTCCAGCCTGGCTAAACCTCCGTTGTTCCTGTCCGGCCGTAGCTACCTCCTGTACTTCGGTTACGGTTCCAGGTTCTCTGGAGATCAGCCAGCTCCAACCGGACCTACCCGAGCTACGCCACACCACCCAGCCCCGTCGAGTTTTCGCCAGCTACAACCCGTGCTGTCGAATAACCTCCGTTAAATCCTCCCGGTCCAAACCCTGGCTACAGTACCTAACTAACTACCCTCTGCTTTCTGTCCTATACCCAAGTAGACCGCCCGGTCCAGTTCCTGTTCAGTCCCGGGGTGAAGTTCTCCACCCGTAAAGAGTCCAGTTTCGGCTTGGAACAATCGCGCCGTTCCAGTACCAGTTCCTGTGTGGATCACCCGGTCCAGTTCCAGTCCAGTCCCGGTGTGAAGTTCACCATCCGTAAGAGTCCAGTTCCGGCTTGGAACGAGTTTCGTTCCAGCACCCGTTTCCTGAGTGGACCTCCCGGTCCAGTTCCAGTCCAGTTCCGGTGTGAAGAACACCATCTGTAAGAGTCCAGTTCCGGCTTGGAACAAGTTCCGTTCCGGCTCCCGTTTCCAGAGTGGACCTCCCGGTCCAGTTCCAGTCCAGTCCAGGTGTGAACTCCACCACCAGCCCTATCCAGTTCCGGCTTGGAACAATTGGGTTGTTCCTGCACCCTGTCCGGCTTGGACCACCCGGTCCAGTACCAGTTCGGTTCCGGCTTGGAACCCCTTCCAGAGTTCAAGTCCAGCTCCGGCTTGGAGCAGTCCGTATCGGACTTCCGTTGATGTTCTGTGTAATACTGTGTATTTTGACTTTCCTGTACAGCTTTGGGACTACCCCAACGCTTAATAAATATCCCTTTCTTTGAATCTGCCTCCTGGTCGTTGCACTTGGGTTCGTCCCGTATCAGGATCGTAACAGAAACAGCACATATAGCAATAATATACCCTAAATCATAAATTCAACAATACTTTTTAAAAGTGACTTCATTAACCAACAAAATGTAAATAACTGCTCTCGTCCACAGTGCGCACTGCAGCTCACACTGAACGGTGTGGTGTAGCACGAATAAAAATTTGTTTGCAAAAAATATTCGACATAAACAGGCCAGCAAGGGCACAGTGTGAACAAAGTAAACAATTGATACTTTACTTACCTCGTCAGAACATAAAATTGAGTTTTGTTTTAACATACAAATACAGGAAATATCCACACCTTGCATGCAACACAGAGAATAGCTCTCCACGTACCTGTCAGATACGCAGTTTTCATATGCTTTATAATAGCCTATATAATTATTTTTAATAAAGTAGCCTATATATATTTTTTTTTTAAAATAAACTAGCTAGCTGCTTGCTAAGTTAGACTGAAAAACGAACTATCAAAAAACAAAGGTAACTATAAACTATCAAGCTAACTATAAAAATATATATATACAAAAAATAGCCTAAATAAGCTACTATAACTAGAATACTCAAAAAAGCTCAACTGTAAGCTAGCTATATCGCTCCCTCTCTCTATCTTCTCATTCTCCTGCACGCAGATCAACCACTGCACTGAGATTTGCTTTTATTAGCTGCGGCGTAACCCGCCCTCGCTCCAAAACTTCAGGGCGCAGCCACAAAACTATCGGTGGGCGTAGCTGTACAGGTTTCTATTTCGTCACCGAGGGGAATACGTCACACAAGAAAATTTCTGGCTAATCACAGATTGAACGTGCAGTACCTAACATTTTCCCACTAGAGACACTTTTGAGCCAGATTCTTAAAGTTTATGCTTTTTTTCGCTGACTGCAGTAATTTGTCAAGATTTCGACCAGGATCAATCAGTAATACTTAGAAAAAACCAAATGTATCAGTTCTCATCTAAAATAAGTGGTTTTAGTGCTTTGTTACCCTTTAACTTTATTTCCCCATACACGTTAGCTAACATTTGCTAGATAATGTTTGAGGGATGCATTAGCTAGATTAGGCTACTTACCAACGCAAGGTTAACCAAGACCGCAAGTATCCTACAAGTAGCTACAAAACATTTCAGTTCTAGTACAATACAGCCTACTTTTTGTTATTATGAGCTTTTTGAAATCTAGCTACTAAGTCAGCTTCTATTGCTCGTAACAGTCCAGCTCAAACCAAATTAAATGAGAGCTCGTCTCGCGCCATTTAGACATGACTTGAGTTATTGTTCGTGCAGGTATGCTATGTTATAGAACAGTTGGTGAATACTTAATTGTTAATGCCCAGAAAAAATATAATAGAAATTACATTTAGTGAGTGTACTCACCTAGATGTTTTTGTCTCTTCATTTCAACTACAAATCCATGAGCAATATCTCTGAATTCATGTCATCTATCGTCCAATCATGGTTAGATATCTTTTTTCTGCTGGAATTCACCAGTGTGACAAAGTAGGGTACAGAGAGCACTGGTCAATCACAGAGAGCACGGTTAGCATATCTGTACAAGCACACAAGGAGTTAGTTGAAAAGCAAAACAAATTAAACAATTATGCAACTATTTTTGTTGCAAAATATGCCTCATTATAAAAAAACAATTTCATAGATTCTCTCTGCTTTAAGGGCTTTTATTGTAGGATGCACCTAGATTCATCACTTGGACTTGTGAATAACGCAACCATATTCAACAAAAAATACAAACGTGCAAAATAAAAAGTAATTCAAGTAATTTGTGTGATGATGATTCTTTATAATAATATGGATAGAATCCTGCAAGATTTTTGAATTGTTATTTAATTTGAATTTAAACAAGTTATGCACTAAAATTATGTACTGTAATTCCTGTTAAACTATGACAATTGATTGATAATTTTCAGGCAACATAGGAATCCTTCTGGACCTTTGTGGTGTACAGCTGAGACTATTATTGTTTTTTCATAGTACATTATACTGTGAGCCCAGCATGGGGTATTCTGTGTGGCGCTGCCCACAGAAAACCCACGAGGGCCCATAGGTGAAAAACAGCAATGGGCCTGTGTGGGGTAAGGCAAGCCCATGTGTGGGCTGCTCACAGTAAATCTAATTGGGGGCCCAGAGGGGAAATGCTGCAGAGGCCCCAGCATGGGCAAATCCACAGTGGGCCCATGTGGGATTAGTGTGGGTTGCACTGTAAACAGTGGACCGGCATGGGCTTCTTTGCTGGAATATACTGTTCTTAATTAAATTGTCTGGTTACAACTTAGATTGATATTGGCATTTTTCCATAGAGTTCAATAGGAAAATTTGTCAGGAGAAACAACCCTTAAAGTGATCCATCCATATCTACTGCATATCTGGCAGCAGAGTGATGGCTCGTTTGATACCTCAGGTTGAAATTAAAATAAACCATACCATGGTTGAAATTAAAATAAAATAAACTTGTGTCCAGATGTGTCAAGAAAACTGACTACCGTTTGAGGGTGTACTTACTTTTTCACATGACTGTATATGGGGTCTAATTATTTAATGTGGCCAATAAGAAGTTGTGTAAGTCGCTCTGGATAAGAGCGTCTGCTAAATGCCTATAATGTAATATAACGTAATTTGAATCAGGAGAGTTGACACTGACAGTACTTTTGCCGCATCGCACTCAGGGAGCTTATTGGTTAATGTGTCAATGACTCCACATCACACTCCTCAGTAGCTTTATTATTGTGTGTGGTTTACTGTGCCTGTTCGGTGAGAAGAGGATTCTTATGGGGATTGGAGACAAAATTTTAAGAAATGTAATCAAGACTGTTGGTAATTTTGTAAATAATACATAGCCACTCCTCTGCGTGTGCGTCCCGAAAAAGGGATGCCTCTTCCTCTCCATGAGCTCAGGGGGCTGGGCTCCTGGAGGGTATTTAAACATGTGAGAGAACCACATCCTGTCCTGAAAGCATGGAGGTGATGTGGACCACGCTGGCACTGGTGGCTGGTGCTCTCACCCTGGCAAAGGGAAGGCCAGAGTCGAGGTGCATACTGCAGGGGACCCCCAGGCCTGCTTCGTTCTCCCAGCCTGGGGACTTTGTGATCGGAGGCGTATTTTCCATCCACAACTATGTGATCACCGCTGAGCACAACTACACCAGCGTACCCAAAGTGCCGCAGTGTACAGGGAGGTCAGTGAACGGAGGAAGAGCGTTGTGCAAAGTGACCACTGTGAACATATGCTTTAGATCTTAGAGATGTGTATATATGTATATAAATAATGTTAAATTGTTATAAAATGCATTACTTAGATGAAGCTATACTCTTCATCTTAAAAGCCTGTTAATATGTTAATTTTGTTTTATGCATGTTTTCATTGTTGTTTTATTATTTCACACATTATTTACAAGATTTCATTTTATTTTATTTTGTTTCAGTCATTACGTTTCAAGCAAAATATATATTTTCCATCAGTCTGTCCTTCAGGGTAAGGCATAAGTACAATCAAGTATTCACTTGTAGTTTTAAATATATATATTTAGCAATTTCAGAAATATTTGAGTTCTGTAATTCTAGGAGTCAAATAAGTATAAAATGTATAGATGATCTGAGACCATTCATTATAACCGTAATCTGTTGTTCTGTATGGTGTATGACTCCGAGGTAATGCTCCACTACATTTTTTATCTAAATATAAAATATGTCTGATTAAGTAAGAATAAAAGGTATATTTAAAATTATTGCCAATTGACACCTTGTTGCATGTTCTGTTATATTTCGGTCATTGTGTGTGACTCTTCATATTGTTGTTCACAACAGTTTGGATTTCCGGGAAGTGCGCTTTGCTAGAACTATGGTTTTTGCCATCAAGGAAATCAACAACAGCTCAGAGCTCCTGCCAGGTGTAACTTTGGGCTACCAGATCCATGACTCCTGCTCCTTTGTGCCAGTGGCCGTGAAGGTGGCGTTCCAGCTGGCTAATGGCATTGAGCCAATTTTCTTTCCCAATCAGTCCTGCTCAAAGTCTGCCACTGTGCATGCTGTTGTGGGCGAGTCTGGCTCCACGCCCTCCATCGCCATATCCCGAATTCTCGGACCCTTCGGCATTCCCCTGGTGAGCTTCTCCTGCCCAGTCCACCAGTGACTGTTCCGACAAATTATCTAAAATTATTATTAAATAATAATCCTTGCATTCAAAAATATACTTGAAATAAATCCAAGAGATGAGCCGTTATTATAGACCAGGGATAGAGAACTCTGGTTCTGGAGTGCTGGTGACGTTTCTGGTTATAGTTCCATCTGAGCTTTGATTTTGCTGGATGATTAAAAGTCTGAGCCTGAATATTATGAATGGTAAAATTCTGAATAAACCGCTGAGTGTCTCCAGCACATAGTAACCTGCATTCATTAAACCTGATTAATTGAAATGAATCCAGTCATGTAGTTAAAGGTTTGGATGGAGCATAAACCAGGACCGTCTCCGGCACTCCAGGACCAGGGTTCATGTTAACCGCGTCCCCCTAAGTTTGGTTTTGGTTGCAACTTAAATTTGTGAAATCCCAAATTTCGCCCGTCAATATCTCAGCCGTTTTAGCACCAATTACCAAGCCACTTGGCAGATCCATTCATCTAATCAATATCACACCATAAGAAAAATACGGGAAAGATTTGTTCAGCCATTTTCATATAATTAAGTACATTAAAAAATTAGCATTAAAATTAAGACTTTTTTTCCAACAACCTAGCTCAAATTCTACAACTGTAATCGCTTAAGTAGACATAGCGATATGTCGGGCATGATATGGTCTAATGCTTTTTATTGATCCCATTTCTGTTTATTGTAGGCTACAGTTTTTAAATACCCTTTATAATTCCACGATACCGGAAATTAATTGCCCATCGACTTATCATTGGGCCATAAATTATTTGGCCACATGATATGAATCTACAAGCACCACACCGTGTGAGCTATCAGCTAATAATAATAGCTAATAAAAATAATAATATAATTTTGGTTTATCACAGACAAACCGGTAAACGGAAATATATTGCCTCTTAAACGTTACCGAAAACAACTCCAGAATATACGTTACTGCTTTTTAGCTGATAACGTTGTTAACGTTAGCTATTTGTGATCATATAACATTAAAGCTGGAGTATGTAACTTTTATTTTGAAAAATGTAGGGGAACGGTCATGCTTCGTTGGTAGCAATCATAGAAAGAACTGTTCTGAGAGAAATCCAGCACCATAGACTATGTTTATACCCTCAAATTCTCCATTCTAAAACCAGCAAAATGACGTGTCGGCTCCCTTGGTCTGCGTGGGTTTAAAACATCTTTTACAGATGGGCTTTGCGGAGTCCCTGGGCTTGCTCTGACTGTCAGCTATGTACGCGAAATAATGCCATATTTCTCTCCGTGCGCCTGTTTTGTCAACAAGCCATGGACGGTCGGCAAGAGCACTTGTACTTGCAGCCATGCTTCTTATTCTGTCACCATGAAAGCCGCGGCGTGTGTGTGAGAAAAAAAAAATTACGGTTGGCACGCCCACTACGCATGCAGGGAGTGAAAGCAAAGCGCTGCACACACACACACACACACACACACACACACACACACACACTGCTCGCGATTGCATCCACGCAACTCATAGGAAACACGGCTCTTATTAAAACACTGTTATTCTTAAAGTATCGGTACTAATACAATGGAGTATTGTACCGTTTTTAAAAGGCAGGGTATTGCGATACCTTTCTAGTATCGATATACCGTGCAATACTAGTAGTGAATAGTTATTGAGATATTGACACTTAAACGAGAGTAGCCTAGTAGAAACTAGGTGAAAATTGCCTCTAGAAAAATGCACAAAATAAAATTTAACTACAATATATATGTTCTTGTTTGTCACGATTCATTCTGTTTTATTTCCAATGCTTAATGGTGTACGTAATGTTATTTGGTCTTATTTTAGTCTATTACGGTGCTCTCACGGCACATTGAATTGAACTTTCAAGTGGTGTGTAGCTGTAGGTAGCCTACATTTTCTAGTGGGTGTGTTTATTTACAGTAATCTTCAGTTATGTGGATGTTAAGTGGATGTGTAACAATAGTTATGATTACATTTTTTAAAGAAATTGACACCTCCCAGAGAAGAAACTCAGGGACTTAATAACATTTTTTTTTTAAATAAAATAAATAATAAATAAAAATAAATTTAAAAAAAATAAATAAATATATATATATATATATATATATATATATGAATAAAAAAATATTAATAAAACTATTTACCATTTGTGTATTCTATTAATAACAAAAAAAGCTATGTTTAAAGTGGGAAGTTTGGCTTGGTCAAAAGCAGCAAAAGACAGGAAATCAAATGAACACTATCAAATAGAAATCAAATGCTCTCTACACTATCAGGGATCCAATACTCAGTTTTTTATATCTGACTGCTATACAGTTCTGTAGCTATGTTGGTCTATTTCAAACAACATGTAGCCGACTCATCACTGGGCAGTAGGGCTGCCCCCGACCAAAGATTTGCGTCTACCTGTAGTCGTCAGGTCAAACCCATAGTCGACTAACCGTCGCACATTTATTTATACACATATTTAATTATTTAAATATGTATTTTTGAGCATCAGAAAATGGTTTGACTTCCATCTGATCTATAGTAAGTTTAGTCTACTATATTACAGAGAAAGATTAATTCGGCTATAATCTATAGCCTATCAGCAACGTAAAAGTGTGTTTTTAGCCTAGGGGAGAACTGGGTCGAAAGATTAACTTTTTACATTCATCCGGTTTACTCGAAAGTCAATAGAGCTAGAGGCCATATTTTCTGACAAACAACTTGTATGTGTCCCTCACTAATAGCAACGGGAATTTTGTTACCAGCATAAACAAGTCGGATATAAATTGGCCGCAAACAGGATGAGTGCAATGTGTCTTTCGTCCCTGCCGTGCGGGAATCACGTGAGGAAAAGTGTGCTTTAGCGGTCTTATCTCTGTCTTGTTGTTTTTTTATGCTCATTCCTTTCAACAAATGTACTGTCAGGCAAAATGTCATGTTAGGGACGAGTCAATGAATAATGGTATAAGTTTAAAATCCATGAAAATCTTCAAGAGTATAATGTTGCATAATTAATAGAATTTTGCATCGCAACGTTAAACGGTCTGAAATTGATGATTTAATAGCAACTCACCTTTATTAATAGCTACTAGACATCATTTATTCATACCACGGCATTGTTGAATACTCGGTTCTGATGGGGTCAATACGCATTCCAAGGTTGTGCTTTGATATTCACCACGGCCTTTTAAACAGTGTCTTTCGTGTCTCGCTTGCTTTCAACTTGGCTAGTAGCTAAGTCTCGCAAGCATGCCATTCGAAACCTATGCTGTCCTTTAGTCAACAGTTGTGTTAAGAAAATTATGCATGTTTGGAAAATTCTAAACATAAACACACTTATACAACTGAAAAACACTTCCGGTTTCGATATTTTACTTTCAGCGGTCAAAAATAACTTTGGTCTAGCACTCCGCCAAAACGGGACGCACATCACTGTTTTTTTTGCAGAGTGAAATGATTACACGTGTCACATACTGAATGATCTATGGCATTCGGGTTTCTGTAGTTTTCGCGAAAATCGATGTTATTCTTTCGTCCCGGTTCTCCCCTACTTGTGACAAGCGAACCTCGTCACATTAGGCCTACTCACTGCTGTTTTTCCTCCGATCGCAGTCTTCTCACATTATGCTAGAGCAGTGGTTCTCAAACTCGGTCCTGGGGCCCCCCTGTGTATGCTGGTTTTCGTTCCAACCACAATCGTGATCCGAGAATTTTAACAAGCTGTTTATTGTTTTCAATTGTACTTCTCATTTTTTGATGGATTATTTACCATCTAAGCCAAATTTTGTCAGAAAATAGCTATGCATGCCATGTAGAATAAATGTCCCATGTTCACATTTTTCTTATGGTTCTATATTGCAAACAACTACATACAAAGAATTAACAAAATGATAACTGATAAAAATTAAAGGTGAATCAATATGCTCCTAATTAGTACTTTCATAATTCTGTTTCCTTAAACTTATTAACACAATGCAGGTTTGGCTCATTATGAATTTACGTTGTCCTTGAATTGTTCATTATCAACCAAATTGTTAGTTTTTGTGGCCATGTGTCCACACTTTCACCAATTAGGAGCCTGTTGATTCACCTCTGCCTTCCATTTGCTCAGTTTTGTTACCTCTTTTAATGAAATTGCAATATAGCACAATAAGCAAAATGTGAACATGGGACATTTATTCTACATGGCATGCATAGCTATTTTCTTAAATAATTTGGTTTAAGAGGGTAAATAATCCATCAAAACATGAAAAGTGCAATTAAGAAAAATTAACAGCTTGTTAAAATTCTCGGGTTGCAATTGTGGTTGGAACAAAAACCAGCATACACAGGGGGGCCCCAGGACCGAGTTTGAGAACCACTGTGCTAGAGGAACACGAGTTTGTTGACATTGCTCGGGAGAAGTCCCGTGTTTTGCTGACAATGAAGCCGGCCTTTGACAAGATGCGCTGAATGATAGGCGAATTGTTACTTGCAGAGTTTACATTTAACTTTTTTGGGGTCATCCTTTTGACGCTCAAAATGTTCGCATACTTTTAATTTTCTCTCAGACATTCTATACAACTGATCTATTCCGTAATTAATAGACACCAATTGTTTGTTACAAGGAGCAAGTTCGTAATGAATAGTTTTTTCACACTGCGACGATTCAACTAATTAAAATTTTGGTAATTTTGATAAACTAATGGTTTAGTCGACTATTTGGGGGCAGCCCTACTGGGCAGATTGGTTCAAACCTTCTCTACTGTTTGAAATACAGTAGACCAACATAGCTACAGAACTGTATAGCAGTCAGATATTAAAAGACTGGAGTATTGGAAATCCCTGATAGTGTAGAGAGCTGAAGTTCGGCTTGGCGGTGTTCATTTGAATTTCCTCTTTTGCGGCTTTTGACCAAGCCAAACTTCCCACTTCAAACGTAGTTTTTTGTTATTAATAGAATATACACATGGTAAATATTTTTGAATAATAATACTCTGTTTTCCTTGGTAATTTGTAGACAAATATATTGATTCACTAATATTCACGGTTAGAACAAAGTTACATTCACGGTTTAAAATGTGCATCTTCCTTTCGTGATGCTACAGGTGAGCCACTATGCCACCTGTGCCTGTCTTAGTGACAAACTACAGTACCCCACGTTCTCCAGGACCATCCCCAGTGACTATTTTCAGGCAGCTGCCCTGGCTAGGCTAGTCAAGCATTTTGGCTGGACGTGGATCGGGGCGGTGCGGAGCGACTCTGACTACGGGAACAACGGGATGGCCGCCTTCCTGCAGGCAGCGAGAGCAGAGGGCATCTGTGTGGAGTACTCAGAGGCGTTCTACAGGACCAACCCTCGCGAAAAGGTGCAACGCTTGGCAGAGGTCATCCGCAGGTCCACAGCCCGCGTCATCGTGGCATTCGTTGCCTCGGGGGACATGCTGGTCTTGCTGTCAGAGCTGGAAGGAAAGGTGCTGGCCCCGCTACAGTGGATTGGGAGTGAGGCCTGGGTCACTGACCGCGAGATGTTGCGGTTTCCTCTGTGTGCCGGTTCCATCGGCTTCGGCATCCGCCGCTCAGTTATTCCAGGGCTGCGGGACTACCTGTTGGACCTGGGGCCAGAGCAGGTTTCCCGCTCACCCGTCCTCACAGAGTTCTGGGAGACCGCTTTTGGCTGCAGCCTGGGAGGAGGTCAGACCACAGCGGGCCGGAAACCATGCGATGGAAAACAGAATCTGCGAGACCTGCAGAATCCTTACACGGACACATCCCAGCTGCGCATCTCCAACATGGTATACAAGGCTGTGTATGCTATAGCCCACGCCATGCACAGCATCATCTGCACAGATGAACCTAACACTCCACCCCACTGCAACACAAGTATCCGAGTAGAGCCACAGCAGGTAAACAGTCCACTACACAGTCTTTCAACTATAATGGATAAGGGCATCGACCTAATAATAATAACAATAGTAATGAGACTATGATGATTAATATTATTTAAATGTATTTTTTAAATTATTATTATTGGGGCGTAGGGTTGGGTATCGTTTGAAATGTTTCGATACCAATACCAAAACCGATACCCTTAATTCGATACGATACCTGCATGATACTTTTTTCGATACTTTATATCAGGGCTGCCCAACCCTGTTCCTGGAGATCTACTGTCCTGTCGGTTTTCATATCAACCCTAATTTGGCACACCTGATTCTACTAATGAGTAGCTCAACAAGCTCTCTAGCTGTTGAATGAGGTGTGCTTTGTTAGGGATGGAGTAAAAACCTACAGGATCTCCAGGAAGAAGGTTGGGCAGCCATGCTTTATATGAAAACCTTATATGTTTATCAGCCAACTATGTTTCTATAAATGATTATAACTGATATCTTTACTATTTGTAAACATTTTCATTCTGTAAACATTATGTCACTGTAAAATGACAGATAAGTATTATTCTGTGAAAAGTTTGTCATTGTAAAATGACTGATAAGTAGGCTATTATTCTGTAAACATTATTTCATTGTAAAATGACATAATAAGCACAACAGAAAAAAATAAAGTGCAATTCCAAAACTATCAGGACATCCATTTTGGCGCCGCACTTTTTTCGTTCTTCAGCTTAGTTCTACTTGCTGCTACAGTAAAGGGAGTTACGGAAGGGGTGCAATCAGCTACACTACTGGCTTTCACAGAGGGACCTTAGTATGAAATGAAATCGGAGATTGATTAATTTCACAACTAGCTGTCTACTGCAAAAGTTTATTTATGATAGCTTCAAAGATACGAGGTAAGCTAATAACGTTAACGTAACTAACATCCACCTTAGCAGGGATGTGAACTTTCACGCATTGACCGTGAGACTCACGCATTTGACACTTTTCTCACGGTCTCACGCTAAAGCACAATATCTCACACATTTTAACGGAACAGCAACAATTCTCACGCAATTTCACTGCATTTTTTTTCATAGCAAAAATAGTTCAACTTCCCAACTTCCCGTGTCCCGAAACTCGTGCGTGTGCACTGCTCGCTGTTCGATAGCCGTTTTCCAAACCAACTGGCACACTTCCACATACACTCCACCCTCTCACCTTCATCGCCGGCCAATCACTTATCGTTGGCGATGAAAGGGTGAGAGGGTGGAGTGCACAATTAGTGATGGGCAAAACAGTTCACTTCAGTGACTCGAATCACTAGAATCAGTTCATTAAAAAGATTCGTTCAAAAGATTCGTTCACCGAATCGTTCAGTGCTTGGGCGGAGCTCCGACTGCGTACTGCGTAGTCCGACTCACTCAGTGAACTGAAACGGCCGAACGGCTCATGCGGAAGTGCTGTCGCTATGACAAACGCGCCAAACTCCGTTTACAAATCTTGATATTTTAAAAGTTTCCTCGTTGAATATCAATATTGGAGGTGAACGCTGGTTTTCAATGACTTTTAAGCCTTAACTTGCTGGGCCTGATTCTGGCAGTTTGAGCCGCTGATTATCACTCAGGATCACGTCACGTTAACTCACTGTGTCTAGTAGCCTTCAGTGAACGGATCACTCAACTTGCACCGTTCCCTCGCAGTTTAAGGATCTGAGACAGTCTCAGCCACACGTTTTTTTTTCTTCCATATTGCAGGTTTCACCACGCATTGTAAACTCGAAAGGTGGTGAGATTTTAAAAATCTGTATTGTGCATTTTCCCTGTCAAATAAACAAATAAGGTGTAGGCCTATGCAACTAAATGTCGGGTTTTTTATTATAGTCTACTGAAATCAAAACACAAAATTATAAAAGTAGGAAATATAAATTAGAGTGCAAATAACAATATCAACACAATCCGTGCACACTGTTATAATTTTCCCTCCCAAGGTGTTTATTTTCACCAACAGATCAACGTTTTGATCCAAGCAGGATCGTCAGTACTAAAATGAGAGGGAGCTGGCCCTGTATAGGCTTATACCCTTGACTGGGCTGAAATGAAAACAAGAAATAATAGCCTAAAAGTAGGAAATATAGGACATTACAGTGCAAATAAAAACAATATTAACAAGAAAATAGCCTATAGGAAATACACTACAACTGCAGTGCAAAATAAATATTAAATCAAGAGCAAAATAGAAGCCTAATACAATTAACAATGTAGGCTACATTTATTAAGAAGAAAATATAACTTAAATGTGCAATCAGATCCGTTCATTTCTCAGTTCAGTTGAGCTCTCGAACGGATCTGATCAGCAGCGAGCGTGCAGGGAGAGGGAGGGACTGCCGCGAGCGAACGTGATTCGTCCCCTGCGAACCAGTTCTGCTGTGCTGAACGAATCACGACACGTTCGCTCGCAGAAGTCCACTCTGCACGCTCGCTGCCTCGCTCGGCGCCCGCCCGCCCGTGAATGATTCGTTCAGCACAGCAGAACTGGTTCGCAGGGGACGAATCACATTACAGGACGCATTTAGCAGACGCTCTTATCCAGAGCGACTTACACAACTTTTTTTATCATGTTTTACATATTATCCATTTATACAGCTGGATATATACTAAAGCAATTCAGGTTAAGTACCTTGATCAAGGGTACAACGGCAGTCCTACACTGGGAATTGAACCTGCAACCTTTCGGATACAAGGCCAGTTCCTTAACCATTATACTACACTGCCGCCCCGGCAGTGTCGCGGCAGTCCCTCCCCCTCCCTGCACGCTCGCTGCTGATCAGATCTGTTCGAGAGCTCAACTGAACTGAGAAATGAACGGATCTTTTCAGTAAGTGATTCAGTTCAGTTCGTTCACCCAAAAGATTCGTTCTTTTGAACGAATCGTTCGCGAACGACACAACACTATGCACAATGCATCGCGGAGTTTGGAAAACAGACTCGAACCGAGTTGTCTTGAGTGCAAATGTCGACTGTAAGTAAACGAAAATGCACTTTAAACTAAATCACGAATAAGTGATCAAATATGTTTGCACTATTAACTGTTAGCGTATTAATTGCAGCAATAACAATATGAATGCTTTGTTAGATAACGTTAGCTAGCTAGCTAAAAAGGAGACAAATTAAAAATGAGGTGGATCATTCCTTGTAAAACGCACAGAAAAGCGTATTTCGACACCCACCTTTTCAGATTGTTACAAAATGCTTTCTATAGTTATAAATAGATAAGGTTAGTGGACATTTGTAGGAATTTAATTGAATAAATTGAGAAATTAAGCTAATTGATTGGACCCAGACTGGACCTTCACTGTTGTAGGATTCATATAATATTCTGTAAATATAGTACTACCAATCATCCAATTTGTACCAAATTGCTCCTTGTAATTATGACTAAGACATGAGGATTCCAAATAAATGGTCAGAGTAAAGCCATGGACTCCCGAAAACCCACACCGATCCCACTCCGATGACCACAATACAATACCAGTTCTCTATGTTTGACAAGTACTATGAAGTTGGGCCTTGGAATATTGTTTCTTCATAATATTTAATGTTTTCTTCTAAGTGAATATGGTGATGGTTATTTTCCCCTGTCCAAATGAATGAATCATTGAAGTTGTTAATTTTATATTCAATTAGGCCCTATATAATGTGGAAGTCCCCGTTTCTGACCTTCCCATTTTTTTCACCAGCATTTATAATAAAGAGCACTAGTGGTGCTAGAAGGTCCTGGGTGTGAATACAGTCCATACTTTCTGTGTGGAGTTTGCATGTTCTCAGTGTGGATTTCCTCTGGGTACTCCGCTTTCCTTCCACAGTCAAAATACATGCAGGTTAGGCTAACTGGAGACTCTAAATAAGTGTGTATGAGTGTGTGAGTGAATGGTGTGTGTACCCTATGATGGACTGGTGACCTGTACTGGGCGTATTCCTGCCTCTCGCCTAATTCATGCTGGGATATGCTCCAGCCCCTCGGTGGGTGACTCTGAGCAGGAATAAGCGGGTAAGATAATGGATATCAGCCCTCTGACTGCATCCCATCAGGTCATGGAGCACCTGAGAAAAGTGAACTTCTCCAGGAACGGCTACAAAGTCTCCTTCGATGCCAATGGGGATCCGGTGGCCACTTATGAGTTGGTGAACTGGCAGGTGAAGAGGGATGGACACATGGAATTTGTGACCGTGGGCCAGTATGATGCATCCGCTCCAGATGGACAGGTGTTCATCATGAAGAAGAACATTACCTGGGCAGGCGGCCAGTCACAGGTAATTTCACCTTGAAATGTAATTTCTTTTGACAAATATGGGAGGGGTGTCCGATTTGGCTCCCTGTCAACCACTGTGATATTTGTTTGAAGGTCCCTGTTTCAGTGTGCAGTGAGAGCTGTCCCCCAGGCACTCGGAAGGCTGTGCAGAGAGGAAGGCCTGTCTGCTGCTATGACTGTGTGCCCTGTGCTGAGGGAGAAATCAGCAATGCTACAGGTAGACAGGAATAATTATCTAAAAAATGCAAATATATTGCATTTAGCATAAGAAAACTCAAAATATGAATATGAATGTTTTTATCATAAGTGTAGCTTCAATGGGTGTAGTTGGGTGCATGACCAACAAGCCCCGATAATATACTATAATATAGTAATATTGTTTATGAACAATATATATATATTGTTAACTGTATATATAGTATATGACTTATATTTAGGTGTAAGGATCTGAAGCAGAATACTAGCATCACCTGCACGTTTCAATCCCACAGCCCTCAGACCCTATTTTTCATGTCCTGATCTTTTCTGCACACTCCTGAACAATGAAGTTCTCTCTGTTTTGTGCAGATTCCCTGGACTGCATCACCTGTCCAGCCGACTACTGGTCGAATGCTGAGAAGGATGAATGTGTACTCAAGCCTGTTGAGTTCTTGTCCTTCCACGAGGTTCTGGGTATCATCCTGGCAGCATGTTCGGTCACTGGGGCCTGCATGTCCATCATAGTGGCTGCCATTTTTTACGGACACAGGGACACACCCATTGTGAAAGCCAACAACTCAGAGCTGAGCTTCCTGCTGGTCTTTTCATTGAAACTGTGTTTCCTTTGCGCTCTTACCTTCATCGGCCGGCCCTCTGAGTGGTCCTGTATGCTGCGCCACACTGCGTTTGGGATCACCTTTGTCCTCTGCATCTCTTGTGTTCTGGGGAAAACACTAGTGGTGTTACTGGCCTTCAGGGCTACACTTCCAGGCAGTAATGTCATGAAGTGGTTTGGGCCTCTGCAGCAGAGACTGAGTGTTCTTGCTTTCACTCTCATACAGGTCCTTATTTGTGTGCTTTGGTTAACAATATCCCCTCCTTTCCCCAACAAGAACATGAAGCACTACAAAGAAAAGATCATTCTAGAATGTGATGTAGGATCAGCAGTGGGGTTCTGGGCTGTACTGGGTTATATTGGACTCCTCTCTATATTGTGCTTTGTTTTAGCTTTTCTGGCTCGAAAGCTGCCTGACAACTTTAATGAAGCCAAATTGATCACATTCAGCATGCTTATATTCTGTGCAGTCTGGATCACCTTTATACCAGCTTATGTAAGCTCACCTGGAAAGTTCACTGTAGCTGTGGAAATATTTGCAATTTTAGCTTCCAGCTTTGGTCTGATCTTTTGCATTTTTGCCCCTAAATGTTTTATTGTATTGTTTAGGCCTGAGAAAAATACCAAAAAGCACATGATGGGGAAAATGCCATCAAAATCTCTCTGAAACACAAAGAAATGTCAGTAATGTTTATGGATGATTCTATTTAAAATGTTCATTATGTTATATGTTCTTCTGCTACTGTATATTTCTGTAAGTGAAAAAGACACATATCTGTAAATATCTCTGAGGACCATATTTTTTACCTCTAATATTAATTTAACTGGAGCAACAGACCCTCAGGGATTTCATACAACCAATAAAAGATTGATAAAACGGGGTGTTTGTGTTTTCTGGCATTTGTCTTCATTGTGTAACTGTTCAATCCTTACTCAAAAAGCACCAAGCAAAAGAACAAGATCGGAACATGACTTACAAGTTCCGTGGAGAGCAAAGCCTGCCTGCAGAGTGCTGTTGCTGGAGGGCAGGTAGAGTCAGGCTCACTCCTTTGGGAGCTGCAGAGGGGAGATGGCGGTATGGCTCAAGTTCACTTCAGCTGCCTAAATATATACATCATCACTGTTGGGGGTGTTTGTTTTTCAGGGCTGGGAGGGCATAGCTGTTTTTAACTCATTCTCTTGGGAGGGGAGACTTGTTTTTGTCTGGTGATCTTTTGATTGAAAAGCCCTGTGTGAATACAACTTTAGAAAGGGACTCCCACAAATATCCAGCAGATGTCTCCCTGGGAATTAAAGAAACACAGCATGATCAGATGCTGTTTATTGTTTATCCACCAGCCATTTTCCATCTAACAGGAGGGGTGAACAGGACTTATTTTGATTTCTGAGCATAAAATGAACACCTGCCACATATCAATGATTTAGTAAGTATGTGAAGTACGATGTGAGCAAAATCACCCAATTTCATACTGTCACCTCCTTCACAGCCAGAAGAGGCTCACTGAGGTTCACGAGATTCATTGAGCTATGCAGTTCACTTCACACAGATAAATCTCTCCACTTCTGACAGCACTTATGTCAGCATGAAACACTCTTCAGTCCAATAAAAGTGATAATGTGGAATCTAAGTGATAACAAATAGAGGGTTGGGTACTTTAAAGGGTTGTTCAGGAGACATTTTTGGGGGGGGGGTTGTGGTATATATTCAGCAGCCACAACAGAACTGAGAGGTACTGCCAAAGATCCCAGCAAACAATCCCTTTTTGGGCCTGTGCGGGGCCACTTTGGGCTGAAAATTGGGCTGCTTGTGGGGCCACACGTGGCCAACATTTAACAGTGCATATGCGGCCTTAGTTGGCAGCCCACACCAAACCCACACTTTAAAATGTAACTTTCTGAAAACTTTAACTTATAATACCACAGGAATCTTTATGTGGGTGTCTGTGTGGTTATAATCAACCTAGCTTACATCACAATTTCCTCGTCAACTAGTTATTTCTCCACATTCTAATGATGTATTAACTGTTCAATAGCATTAAATGTGCCAATAATGTGGTTTCAAAAAATAATATATTCCATATTAAACATGGAAATGTGCTTATGTGCATACATTTGTGTTGTTTGAATGGTTTTGTGGTTATATTACAATATTCTACTGTTGGATCGCTGCATTCAATTTTCAGTCCTTGATCGAAAAACAAATTTGAATTTCTTCAAGACAGCAAATTCATTTGCAGTCAATATAATTATTACAGACAATGTTTTTTCTGGATATATTGTGTCTGTGTTTGTGCTCTGAAGTTGTAGCTTTTTGGGGTTGACCTCAGTTTGCACGATTCAGTGTAATGTCACCCCTTTTTTTTCATACTGTAGTTAGTAATAATTGTTAGCTTGCTTCCTATTCTGTAGCTATCTTGCCTGCAAGTCAGCTATTCAAGATGATCAATACTTGATAAATATACGTACTGGTACTGAATTAGTTCAGTAAGCTTAGCTAAATAGATTGCTTAATATTTGATCAGCTCGGCTACGATCAGCCCAATATGAATTACTTCTGTTGCTTGCATGAATATAGATTAATTTAATGTTTAATTTGTGTTTAAGTCAACAAATCCTTGCAGATATTTTGGAGCAGGTGAGAACACTTGTAAATGAACTGATACAATAATTTGCTTGTCCGTGAAAATTAATACGTTTTGTTCGGTAATACTCATTAGAGCATCCCAGCCCAGGGCAATACAAAAGGACCGTCTTTTTTTCTCCTCACAATACATCCTCGAGCACAATGAAGTCAGGAATATATTGAGCAGCCGAGATTGACCAACGAGTGACGTCACAACCTAGGTTGTTCCAAGATGGCTGTGTCCTAGTGCAAAAAATCCAACTTTAATTTATTTTTTTTAGCAAATACGGGTCGATTTCAGATTTAAATACACAAGGCCATATCTTATCTAAAGTAAAAAAGCTAAGGAACCAGAGCCACAATACTGAATGCATAATGTGCCCTTTAAAGCAGACCGTATAAAGCAGTCACATTCGCAGATGACAGAATTTTGACACTTTTGGCCCCCCATACTAACAAATCTCACCCACCACACACATGCCTGTTTCATTCTGTCTCTCGTCCTCTCTCACACACACGCACTATATACATTCATAAAATAGTAAACCATGCCCAAATATGATTCACACATCTCTTTTCAATGAAAATACCTGTAGGCCTAATGCATGCACCAAAATTAACTTCAATCTCAGTGCACTAATTACTACGGAGCCCTGGAGGTGCACAGAAGAAGAAAAAAAACGGGGGGGTTAATTCGTTCGCTCGTTTTAATTAAATCGTTCCCTCAATTTAGTCATTCGTTCCCTCAATTTATTAATTCGTTCCCTCGTTTTAATTAAATCGTTCCCTCAAAATAATGAATTTGATCCCTCGATATAATTAATTAGTTCCCTCAAATTAGCAAACCCTCATTCCGCAAGTACCTTCACTCTGAATCAGGCATATAGTGCTATAAGAGCGCTCCGGCACTTCTTTTTAAAAGTAAATTTCTTTTTTTTAAATGATCAACACATTGTCATTGCACCAACTAAAACGAATAGCTAAATGATATTAGGCTTATATTCCTCAACTAATAAATTGTCTTATGGATGATTTTATAGGAGAGTTGATTCATGTTAACCCCCACAGACATACACCCACGCGGTGCACGATTTGACAGCTATTGCAAGACATTTGACAGCTATCTGCATGATGATCACGTTGGACCGCGCCCCCCTCCCGACATTGCCTATTCGATTTTATAGCGCTCAGATTGGCTGGCCTACATCGCCGCATTCTTCTCCAATCCTGCCGTCCTGTCTTCTTGACTCATCTGTGACCAACTACATGCGATCAAATGCCTATCACCGTCCGCATGACTTCGACTTTAAAATAATACTCTTTAGCCATCACTTCAAAAGCGTTTCCACTTTTGGTATTTAGCGAGGGTATATAGCTAAATGCATTTGTTCTGCACAAACTTTTTGTGATAAACCAGGGAGATTTGCAGTCCCATAAAATAGGAGGGTGCTATTAATAGCCCAAAGCACTTACGACTTCATGCTAAGAAAATCACGCTAAGAAAATCATGTTCACGTATAGAAACAGTATTTTTTTTTTTTAAACGTTGTATAAATGAGCATTCGCTGTTTTCCCTTGCTTACTGTACTATATACAGTACCTGATGCACTTTCGGTTTAAAAGACACCTAATTTTTTTCTCCAAAATCTCTTGTATAAATATATTTAGTACCAAGTACTTACCAGTATATTCAGCTGTTTTATGATTAACCCTGAAGAGTTTATCTTGTTACATTTTGCCAAAGTCCCGTACAGTCAACATTTCCACAGCGACCACCCGTCGCACTTATGGCTGAAATACATTGCGGTTTTGTAAATACACACGCGCTTTTGTACGTTTAAAAAAAACAAAACATATTTAAATACATTAGGCAACATATATTATTATGTTGGTTATTATATACAGTGTCCTGCACTATTATTGGCACCACTAGTAAAGATGAGTAAAAAAAGTTATAAAAAATTCACCGTTTGGTGAATTAGCTTAATGTCACACTGAAAAAAATGAGAAAAATCCAACCTTTATTTGAAGTTAATTTATTATGTGAACAAAAAATCCATTATCAAGAAATAGTTATTTTTAACAAAACCACGTGTGCCACAATTATTGGCACCCCTGCATTTATATATAGAATAAAGTAATAATTTTTCATATTTGGTTGCATATCCTTTGCACGCACAAACAACATCAAGAGACTCTTGATATCTTATTTTCTGGTACTCTTACAAGCGATACTATAACGTCTCTGCATTTGAATGGATCTCTACAGGAATTGGGGGGTGGGACTAGATTTAGCTGTAAATTATGCTGGAACAGTATGGAATATATGATTGGTAAAATGGCTGTAAGTCATCAAGGGTCTGATGTATCAAACGAGCCTCAAACCATCACTCTGCTGCCAGATATGCAGCAGATATGGATGGATCACTTTAAGAGTTCTTTCTCCTGACAAATTTTCCTATTGAACTCTATGGAAAAATAAGTCAGGAGAAGAAACCCTTCAAATTAACAATCCATATGTACTGTATTTCTGGCAGCAGAGTGATGGTTTAAGGCTTGTTTGATATGTCAGACCCTTGATGACTTAGAGCCATTTAGCCAACCATGTGTTCCATGCTGTTCCAGTGTAAATTACAGCCAAATCTAGTCGCCGAGGCTGGTAACTGTGCCTAGCTTAGCTACCCAATGGATTTGTGGAAGTAAGCCGTAGGCCCAAGAAAGCCTCATATGCAAATATATAAATAATTAAATAATACAGTCAAGATCTAGTGGAAAAGTACTGAGATGGGGGGTTGTGAGAGGGTGCAGGATAGTTCTCTGTCAGCAAGGACGAGGGCATCTAGCACACCAGTCAAAACAGGAATGTTTTCCTCCTGTGTTCCATAACAAAGCAGGAGTTGTACTTATAGATCGTGCTGACCGAACAGGTGGGAGGAGAGTTCACAAACAATTTTATTTAATAGATCAAGAGTGCCCCCAAGCGCATAGGGTAAGAACAGGTCATATAACATATTAATGTTTTGCCTAATTTGTTATTGGATAAAATAAGATATTATGAAAAGGTGTTACCACATATGATTGGTGTATTAGCAACGTAAAGGAGGAGTTATGATATTGTAAAAACTAATGTTTGTTATTGTTCGGGGAATTCTGAATCCTCTGCGTAGGTTTGTGGTTTTCCCATGTTGAATCAACATTTGACCATTTAATAAAAGATTATACTTCTGCTATTTCCTTCATCTTTATCTTGAGTATTCTTCCACTCGAAAAACCCATCTCAAATTGAATTTAACGAGGAGGGAGTCAAAGGACTTACTTCCACAGTTGGCGAGCCAGCCAGGAGTCCAAGATCCCGGGGGGGATACAGGAGGGAACCAACGGCGTGCGGTGTTTTTCTTCAAGTTAGAGACCGGTCAATAGTGAGAGGTAAGCAGACACCTTTTTAAAAAAAGTCTGCAGAGAGGAATTACCCGCACTCCGTTGGCCCCAAGTGTGGTCCTACACCGGTGACGGAGCTCCAGTGGGTGAGTGGATTAATTGAATTATATTGATTATAAAAACAAAATAGAGAGGATAAATAGGTAGAAAAATTATTGTGATGCAGTAGAAATAAGCAGAAGTGACTCTGAGTGTCAAGATCTCTGAGTGAGTGTGATATTTTGTGTTTTGAGCTCTGAGTGTGATATATTTTGTGATTTGAGTTGTGAGCGCTGAGAAAAAAAGATGAGCTTGAAAGAAAGCCTGAATAAAAGATGAGCTTGAAAGATAGCCTGAATATGACAACACTGTGGGGGAGTACTGAACTCCAAGTTAGCTAACCAAAAACTCTGAGCAACTCTTGAGCAATATAGAGCAATTCCGGATTGTGGGTCGCGTAGAGGTTGTGTGTAAAGGGACGCCTTTCCCTTCAAAGTCCGCCACAAACGGTGAATAGAGTGAAGCAGTTGAAAGATACTGCCACTGCTATATTACGGTAGGGACAAATAGGGAAACAGTGTTGTGAGAAAATAATCTTTCTAAAAGACAAAAAAAAACTATTTTTAAAAAAAAGTTATGTTGTGTGGCCAAATAATTTACTGTTGTTAATAATACTATCGTTATAATTTTTTGTAAATAGTACTATACATATATCTCAATTGATCAAATTAGAACAAATAGATCCATTGCACGGGTTGTACAATCAAACTGAAGATAATCGATTAAACAATACTGTAACAGGAGAACAATAGAAAAAAGATAAGGTGGTATTATAATAATAACGTTATAATATAATTTGTTGTATTTTGGATATGCTGTATATAATGCTGAAGGAAATTATGTAAATAACAGGGTTTTACTTAGATAGATAGTACTCCACTAGAAAAGTGGAAATATTATGTGTCTGTTATTGTGTATGTTATTGTGGGAAAAGATACAGTGGGAGGATAATTAACATGAGAACAGTTATATGGAGTTAAAATCTCTGTGCTGCCATCCAGGGATTAATAAATCCCTACCCAAGGCCACAGAAACAGGAGAAATATTTAAAATATGTTTAGACTGGTGGGCAGACGGAGCCGTTTGGCTGGAGTGTACCCCAGTGAGGGAATTGAGAACTGAAGAGGTAGAAGGGGAAGTTGAGCAGGGGCATTCAGGGGGAGGAGCCACACGAGTCACAGTCACTAACTGGGAACTAACAGGATTAAAGGTAAAGGTGTGGCTACCAAGAACAGAGTGGTCCCCTGAATTATAATAATAATAATAAATCAATTAAGAATAAATTAATTAATTATAAATTAAGAAACTAAATCAATTAAGAAACAAAACCAATTAAGCCAAAAATCAATTAAGAAAAAATCAATTAAGAAAAAATATTATTTTTTGTTTTTATTGTTTTTTATTTTATTTTATTTTATTTTTATTTTTTATTTTAAAAAGAAAACATGGAGGCAAAGTTATTATAGTTGTAAGTTTTTCATTTAGTTTTTATTTTTTTATTAGTTTTTAATTTCACTTTCTAATTTAGAGGGAGAGAAAGTGTAAATTATTAATATTGGTTTTGAATGTTTTAAATTACTCTATATGCAATCAGAAACTGAAACTAAAAAGAATTCATGATTGATTTTTATTTTTATTTTTATTCCAGTTCATTTTGCACCACTACAGTTAGTTTTAAAAGTTTAAAAGTCACTTTATCTTTATTTTTATTTCAGTTAACTAAAATGTTTTTATTTTTATTTTTTATTTTTGTTTCAGTTTTAGTTTCACTTTCAGTTAACTAGAATAAGCTTGCATGGGCTAAAGAAAAATAAAGATTTGAAAACGCGAGAGGGCGAGACTTTAAAGACACCTCTCTCCTGCATGAGTGAATTATTTCAAACTATGAGACTTGAAATATGACTATGAGAAGACTATGAAAAAATGAGAAAAATGGACAAGAGGTGGTCCCTTGGTATGGCCTAAGGAAGGTACTTTTGGACTTCAATACCTGCAATCAGTGGAAGCAAATGGAGCTACAGGCCTGTATCCCCTATTGAACAGCACTGGGGAACAAGAAGATTTGAACCAGGGGCCTGAGACTACTGTGAGGATGAGACCAGAGTTGGTGAAAGTGAAAGGGACCCTGGAAGTAGAAGGTAATTTGGAAACCGTTTTAATAAGATCAAAAGTTACTGCAGCAGGCCCAGAGGAAGGAGAATCAGAGACAGCCCAGAGTGACAGCCGAGGAAACGAGGGAAATCCCGCAAATAGCACACCATTCCCATGCCTCCACACACCTCATGATGGGCCAGAGAATCAGGGAATGACAAGTTGCAAGAAAGAAACAGTCAAGTCGTCGGGGGCACGTGAATCTGAAAGGAGCAGCAAGCTAGGATGTACCACCAGATATCAACAGGCAATGGAAGAAGCAGAGGGATGTGAGAAGTGAGAAGAAGGTGTGGTGACCCCGACGTGATGAGAATGTGAGATGTGAGAAGAAGAAATGAAGAAGAAATGTGAGCAGAAGAAACAAAACCGAAAGGAGAAGCAAGAAGAGCTGGAAGAGACCCAAGGAGAGGAGAATATGACATCAAAGGAAAAGTGAAACTAAAGTCAACTGCCATTCCCAAAGATGACTCAAGCTCCTCTGATAGTGAAGAATCAGATGAAAGTGCAATAAGGAAGAAAAAGAAAGTGACGAAGGAAATGCTGAAAACAAACCCTAAAGGAGATGAAGAAAGCAGAACAAGCATTCCTGCGCGAAGGAGGGTACTCGCAGCAACGAGTTCAAGAATTGAAGCAGGTCTATGACATCAGTAGTGATATCCAGAACAGTGCCAGCAAAATCCTCAGGAGGAGCGGCAAAAGAAGGAGAGCACCTGCTCGATACAATCCAGGGGAAGAAGGAGACGAAGAGGATGAAGAAACCTTCCTGGCCCCATTGCAAGTCCTACCCCAACCAGGGAGACAACAGCCACTCACTAAGTACACCCCATAGTCATCAATGGACCTGGAAAACATGGTTAAGGATTTACCAAAAATAACAGATGGAGAAGGGCCATGGATAAGCGAGGGTAGAGATGAGGACGACTCACCTGCCCCTGTGCATGGGAGATGTTAAGAAGATATGTAATCCATGATTTTATCAACAGAAGGCAGGAGACATGGAAAACAAGGAACATCGACAATGTTCTTTCACATGTTGTGTAAACGAACCAGTAATAAAGGCCCTAAGCAAGGGGGCTTCCCCAGGAGAATTGGGATAAACAAAGAGCCCATCTTGTCCACCACATGAAGCTGCACAGAGAAAGTATGAAGACCTCAGAAGGGCAGAATAAATCCCTAAAGAAGAAACTGTTACTTCTCCAGATAGCCGACAGGGAGAGAGAAGATCCGGGAATTCAAATTCAAGCAGCAATGATAACCCAGGAGATACAGGAACCCCCCCTCACAACAAGTCCAAGGAGGACAGGGCCCATCCATCGAATGGGCTGGACCAAATTTCCAAAGGCCATGGACGAACTAGGGCCAGTGGCAGCAGAAAGACTGCTGGAGATGCGGAAAGATGGGACACTTGGCCAGGTACTGTTGCACAGGAAGAGGAAGAGGATTCCAATCAAGAGGCCGCATGAACCAAGGAGCGAACCCTGGGTGGCCATCGTACCCGCAAAGGCCATCGTACCCGTCAATGCCATCATATCAAGGACCCGAGAACCAGATAGCGATGATCCCACAGCAAAACATGTATGAGCAGCCACAGCAGCCACAGCAGCCACAACAGCCACAACAACAATGGGGAATGAGTCCCTAACAGAATCCCCTTCAATAGGGATGCCTTGAGAATCCTACACCCCTAGGAGCAGAGGGAGAGTGTGAAGCAAAGGAAATGCTATCTATAACATCCAGCTGTGCCACAAATTAACCACAAATTGATATTCTCATAAGAGGGAAAACATGCAACTTTTTAATAGATACAGGGGGCAACGGTACACTTATCAGAGACTGCCGCAAAGATATGTAGAATCCCCTAGCCTATTCAATCAAATGGTCAGAAATGACCTAGTGGACTTTGCGCCAAAGGGGGTAAGCACTCTCATCCAGTACGTGGACGACCTTCTCCTATGCAGCCCAAGTATGACCGCATGCAAAGAGGACAGTAAGAAACTGTTACAAGAACTGACACTAAAAGGCCACAAAGTATCCAAGTCAAAGTTACAGTTTTGTCAAGAACATGTGCAATACCTGGGTCATACTCTTAAGGAAGGGAGCAAAAATATTTCAGCAGAACGAATTGAAGCAATTACGAAGGTGCCCAGACCGAGAACGGTGAAAGAAATGCAGAGATTCTTAGGAATGACGGGGGTACTGCAAAAAGAGGACTCCAGAGAAAGGGCGGGCAGCAGCCGCCTTTGCAGTAGAGAAGGCAAGCAACGCCAATAACGGCAGGGCATGAAGTTACCCTGTATGTGTCACATGCAGTAGAAGCACTACTCAGTAGAGGGAAATCATCCCTAACTTATCGGGGAGTATCAGGAAACGAGATCCTACTCACACAGCCAGGATTGACCATTATCAGATGCAAAGCTGTGAACCCAGCGAAATTAATGATGACCCCAGAAGAAGGCCAACCACATGAATGTGAAAGAGTGATGGAAGCAGAAGCAAGAGCAAGAGAAGACCTACACCAAGAACCACTGATGGCTCCGGACCACGTGTTTTTTTGTGGACGGAAGCAATTGCACCAAGCGCAGTAATAGAAGTCATTTGCAGAGCTGCCCATGGTGTTGGCCACTCTGCAAGGGGGGATGATGAGAGAAATACAGAAACATTGGTTTATACTAGCATGATATCAAGATGCGCATGCGGATTCTAAAACTGTAGCTAAAGCCTTGGCAAGATAAATTTTCCCCAGATTCGGGGTCTGTCAGACCCTGAGCAGCGACAATGGTTCTAAAAACTAGTTTTAAATAAAACATTTTTTTTAAATAATAATAATTTGACACTGCCCATGATCACACATATTACATACACTGACTACATGAAGAAAAGAACAACTCAAAGGGGACATAATAAAGCCCCAACTGACTAAAGGCCCTTAGGATAGATAAAACAGACACATAAATAGATTAAGGAAAAGGGCGAAGAAGTTAGGAGACGCCTGAGGAGAGGTTACTAGCACTTAGAGTTAGAATATGGGCTCCTAAGAAGAGGAAGAAGACATTACAAGTATAATCCAATTCTTTTTATATAATCTTTGTATAATTATAGCGAATCAAAATTAGATGATCATTAAAAATCATTAAATACAGTAGCTTTTTGATTAACTTTTGATATTTTTAATTAACTTTTGATATTTTTAATTAAATTTTTGATATTTTTGATTAACTTTTTGATATTCTTTATTATTTACTTATTTACTGTGAGAGATCATCTGTTAATTGTTAATTAGAGGAAATATTAACTTAGGTAAATTATGCATGAAACTAATCAACTACAAATGTTTATTTTTATCATACAATACTAATGTATCAACAAGAGAGTGTGAGACCGGACGGTCTCAAAGGGGGGAATGTGGAAGTAAGCCGTAGGCCCAAGAAAGCCTCATATGCAAATATATAAATAATTAAATAATACAGTCAAGATCTAGTGGAAAAGTACTGAGATGGGGGGTTGTGAGAGGGTGCAGGATAGTTCTCTGTCAGCAAGGACGAGGGCATCTAGCACACCAGTCAAAACAGGAATGTTTTCCTCCTGTGTTCCATAACAAAGCAGGAGTTGTACTTATAGATCGTGCTGACCGAACAGGTGGGAGGAGAGTTCACAAACAATTTTATTTAATAGATCAAGAGTGCCCCCAAGCGCATAGGGTAAGAACAGGTCATATAACATATTAATGTTTTGCCTAATTTGTTATTGGATAAAATAAGATATTATGAAAAGGTGTTACCACATATGATTGGTGTATTAGCAACGTAAAGGAGGAGTTATGATATTGTAAAAACTAATGTTTGTTTTTGTTCGGGGAATTCTGAATCCTCTGCGTAGGTTTGTGGTTTTCCCATGTTGAATCAACATTTGACCATTTAATAAAAGATTATACTTCTGCTATTTCCTTCATCTTTATCTTGAGTATTCTTCCACTCGAAAAACCCATCTCAAATTGAATTTAACGAGGAGGGAGTCAAAGGACTTACTTCCACAGATTCACAACTGAATTGGCTGGTCACTAGCTGCTTACTCACATAGGCTACCTAGACTGGCAACCCACTGGATTGGCAATTTTTATTTATTTATTTTTGTTACTATTTCTGACTTAACTTTGCAGTCTCATTTGCAGTTAGCAGTAATTTTGTAAATGATACATAGCCACTCCTCTGCTTTCCTAAGAATGGATGCCTTTTCCTCTCCATGCGCTCAGGGGGCTGGGCTCCTGGAGGGTATTTAAACATGAGAGAGAGCCACATCCTGTCCTGAAAGCATGGAGGTGATGTGGACCACGCTAGTCCTGGCATTGGTGTCTGGTGCTCTCACCCTGGCAAAGGGAAGGTCAGAGTCGAGTTGCAGACTGCAGGGGACCCCCAGGCCTGCTTCGTTCTCCCAGCCTGGGGACTTTGTGATCGGAGGCGTATTTTCCATCCACTTCTATGTGATCACAACTGAGCACAACTACACCAGCCGACCTGAAACGCCGCACTGCACGGGGAGGTCAGTGAATGGAGGAAGAGCATTGTGCTAAGTGACAACTGTGTGGACAGCCATACGTTTTAGATCTTGGAGATGCATATATGTAAAAATATGATACTGGAGAGATTTTTTTCAAGTGATTTTAATTTGTTTACCAAAGTGTCTTGTGTTTACTTTATGGGAAAGTTTTACTTGTATGTGGTACTTCATATAGCCATGTAATACATAACATAAACTCATGGGCCAGACTTTCTTGAACTGTTGTAAATTTGAACTTTGTTTTCGATTTTTACCCATTAATAGGACACGAAAATGTGACATTCTTTACACTGTCATAATTCATGTGGAAATATATACCTATCCTAATGGCCTACATTTCTTTCAACCAAATATTTTTGAAGACGTTTGATATGCCTGTCTAAAACCCACTTTGCTTGGTGAAAGTTGTCGCTCGTATTCATATGGGAGAGCAAAATTAATCAGGCAATAATTTTGGGGAATATATAGTGCTGACTATCTTTCAGTGTCCCAATTGTTACGTACATAAGCACGAATCGTTTACCCACGTGTTTCATGGCTGGTGGATTGGTCAACCAAAAAAAAAAAAAGCATTACTGTCTGGTACGAAACTACTAAGAATTGCTTTGTTTCAACTGCTGCCGACACTACAGGAGCCTGACAACCTTGTGTGTCTAAGCTTCCTCACGCGGTTACGTACCTAAGCCGTTCACGTTTTACCTCGCACCAGTTTATCAAAATCGTCCAAATCAAAGTATTTACACAGCCATCGTGTTATAATCGTGTCCGCATACTGAAAGGTAGGATTTTATTTGTATCTTAAATGTATTTTGGGGGATATATTTTGATGATTGATCATGTTTCACTCGAATTCTGTATGCGATGTTAGGCTCACTTAGCGCTGTGCACCAAGTTTCGTGTATTTCTGCTGCGCTTCCTTCGTTACGTATGTTAACTCGTACGCTGTATTTTAAGATGTGATGCGAATCATTGTTGTGTTAATATTCTGAAACGATGTCTTTGAACATGTTTTGGGTTTATCTCCGCTTGTGAGCGAAATTGCATACGTTAAGACTACTGTGGTAAATTTTATATGACCTGAAAAGACTATTTCCGGTTATTGAACTATCTTCTTTCTTTTTGATAGAGTCAGAGAGTTGTCAAACTTGTAAATAAATGTGTTTGCATTGGTTTTTGCAACAATTAATTTTTTTGGTGTCTATGTCACGTTTATGTGTCCCAGTATCATATTTTCACACACACACACACACACACACACACACACACACACACACACACACACACACACACACACACACACACACACACACACACACACACACACATATATATACATGTTATAAAATGCATTAGTTAGATGAATTGCATAATATAAATAGAATATTGCAATATAGTTGTTGTACATAAATTGTGATCTAGACAGATTTTGTAATGAATTGTAATGCAGTTAAGACTCTTCATCTTAAAAGCCAGTTAAGTTTATGTTGTTTTATGCATGTTTTCATTGTTTTATTATTTCACACATTTACAAGATATAAATATTTTGTGTCAGTCGTTTTGGTTTTAGCAGATATCTTCTCCATCAGTCTGGCTTTCAGGGTAAGGCATTAGAGCAGTTTTAAAAATATATATTTAGCAATTTCAGAAATATTTAAATTTCTGCAATTCTAGGAGTCAAATAACTATAAAATATATAGACGATCTGGGATCATTCATTATAACCCCAATACCAAAAAGCACCTTCTACAGTAATCTGTTGCTCCGTATGGAATATGGCTCAGAGGTAATGCTCCACTCAATTTATTATCTAAATATAAAGTATGTCTGATTAAATAAGATTAAAAGATATATTTAACATTATTGTCATTTCATACCTTGTTGCATGTTCTGTTACATTTCGGTCACTGTGTGTGACTCTTCATATTGTTGCATGTTCTGTCATTGAGTGTGATTCTTCATATTGTTGCTCACAACAGTTTGGATTTCCGGGAACTGCGCTTTGCTAGAACCATGGTTTTTGCCATCAAGGAAATCAACAACAACTCAGAGCTCCTGCCAGGTGTAACTTTGGGCTACCAGATCCATGACTCGTGCGCCTTTGTGCCAGTGGCCGTGAAGGTGGCGTTCCAGCTGGCTAATGGCATTGAGCCAATCTTCTTTCCTAACCAGTCCTGCTCAAAGTCTGCCACTGTGAATGCTGTTGTGGGTGAGTCTGGCTCCACACCCTCCATCGCCATGTCCCGAATTCTTGGACGCTTCAGCATCCCCCTGGTGAGCTTATCCTGCCAAAATCCTCCATGTTCTGATAAATTACCTCAAATTATTATTATATACTAATCCCTGCATATAAAAATGCCTGAATAACAAAAATGTATTATAATGCGAGATGAGCCATTAATATAGAGTATAGTGTGAACTCCAAAAGTGTTAGGACAGTGACACATTTTTTGTTGTTTTGGCTCTGCACTCCAGCACATTGGATTTGAAATGGAACAGTGACTATGAGGTTAAAATGCAGACTTTCGGCTTTAATTTGAGGGTTTTTACATCCCCCATTTTAGGGCACCAAATTAACATAAACTTAAAAAAGATAATATGTCTTTATATACCTACAGACACATGTAACATATCTTTGTAGAATAAGCCTTCTACTTTCATGGCAATTTGGTCTTACTTCTGTTTCTGTAACTAGACGTCTTTATCATCATTTCCCAATTTAGCCACAATATTTATGCAGTCAAGATTCCTCCTATAGGAGACTTCTGAATTTGTTGAATGGCTATAGGTATTTGTGCACAGCACCGGTTCATTAGTGCTGAATAGATTCATGAATGTTCATAGTAGGAACAAAGTTACACACACTGTTTAACCCGATCCACGTTGGCCCCCTAGTGGTAGACGTATCCGTCCCAATAACAGTTTTCATGTTTGTCTGAAATGTTAAACTACAGCTTTAAGAAAGATTTTGATGCAGGACTGTTTAAAAGGGTAGCCGCTTGCGAAAACCTCAGACTCTCCAGTTGCACTGCAGGGCAATAAAATAGGAGGATGCTATTAATAGCCTAAAGCGCTTACGCCCCTCGTCTTGCCACAGCCACAGACTGTAAAATGCATGAAATGCACCGTTTATACACGCAAAGAAAATCATGTGCAGATATAGACACAATAATGTTTTTTTAAATGTTATACAAATAAGCATTCTGCGTTTTTTCCTTGCTTACTACATACAGTACCTGATGCACTTTTGGTTTAGAAGACCAATTGTTTTGTACAAAATCTCTCGTATAAGTATGTTATGAAACCAAACATCTTACCTGTATATGAAGTTACAACTGTTTTCTGATTAACCCTGAAGAGTGTATCTTGTTGCATTTCACCAATGTCCCGTACAGTCAACATTTCCACAGCGACCACCTATCGCACTTAGGGCTGAGATATGTTGCTGTTGTTATGTAAAAACACACATGCTTTTCCTTTTTAAAAACAAACGTATTTAAATACATTAGGCTACTGATTTTATGTGCATTATGTATATACTGTATGTGACTATTCAGAATAAATGCATTCTGTTGCACATTTCTGAATGATACAGCCTCTTCTTCAATTCGAACTTTAAACCATGGATGTGCAGTGAATATTCTTTGAGATATTGACACTTAAGTAAGACTAGTAGAAACTAGGTGGAAATTGCCTCTGGAGGGCTAAAGTTAATAGGGGTTAAAATGTACATCTCTCCTTTCGTGGAGCTACAGGTGAGCCATTTTGCCAGCTGTGCCTGTCTTAGTGACAAGCTGGAGCACCCCACCTTCTCCAGGACCATCCCCAGTGACTACTTCCAGGCAGCTGCCCTGGCTAGACTAGTCAAGCATTTTGGCTGGACGTGGATCGGGGCGGTGCGGACAGACACGGACTATGGGAACAAAGGGATGGCTGACTTCCTGAAAGCAGCGAGAGCAGAGGGAATCTGTGTGGAGTACTCAGAGGCGTTCGACAGGACCAACCCTCGTGAAAAGGTGCAACGCGTGGCAGAGGTCATCCGAAGGTCCACAGCCCGTGTCATTGTGGCATTCGCTGATACAGGCGACATGCTGGTCTTACTGTCGGAGCTGGAAGGCAAGGCACTGGCCCCGCTACAGTGGATTGGGAGTGAGGCCTGGGTCACTGACCGCGAGATGTTGCGGTTCCGCCTGTTCGCCGGTGCCATTGGCTTCAGCATTAGCCGCTCGGTCATTCCAGGGCTGCGAGACTTCCTGTTGGACCTGGGGCCGGAGCAGGTGTCCCACTCACCCATCCTCACAAAGTTCTGGGAGAGCGCTTTTGGCTGCAGCCTAGGAGGAGGTCAGACCGCAGAGCGCCAGAAAGCATGCGATGGAAAACAGAATCTGCGAGACCTGCAGAATCCTTACACGGACACATCCCAGCTGCGCATCTCCAACATGGTATACAAGGCTGTGTATGCTATAGCCCACGCCATGCACAGCATCATCTGCACAGATGAACCTAACACTCCACCGTACTGCAACACAAGTATCCGAGTTGAGCCACAGCAGGTAAACTGTCCGTTACACAGTCTTTCACCTATAATGGATAAAGGCAACAATCAAATAATAATAATAATAATAACAATAATAATAGAGATGATTATTTCCATGGTGAATACACTCAAGTTGAATCTGCAACACCTGATCATTTTCATGCTGGTCATAAGAACCTGGGAAAGGCACATACCAATGTTGAGACTGCAAGGGTGTGGCTATTGGGGAAAACTGAGTGGATGGTTAATATAGAGGTTGGGTGTAAGTTGTGATGGTTACTAGCAGGTGTACTATCAGCTCTTTGACTCCCTCCCATCAGGTTACGGAGCACCTGAGAAAAGTGAACTTCTCCAGAAACGGGTACAAAGTCTCCTTCGATTCCAATGGGGATCCGGTGGCCACTTATGAGTTTGTGAACTGGCAGGTAACGAGGGATGGGCGCATGGAGTTTGTGACCGTGGGCTACTATGATGCATCCGCTCCGGATGGACAGGTGTTCACCGTGCAGAAGAACATTACCTGGGCGGGAGGCCAGCCACAGGTAATTTCACCTTGAAATGTAATTTCTTTTGACAAATATGGGAGGGGTGTCAGATTTGGCTCCCTGTCAACCACTGTGATATTTGTTTGAAGGTCCCTGTTTCAGTGTGCAGTGAGAGCTGTCCCCCAGGCACTCGGAAGGCTGTGCAGAGAGGAAGGCCTGTCTGCTGCTATGACTGTGTGCCCTGTGCTGAGGGAGAAATCAGTAATGCTACAGGTACAGTGAAGAAGGAATAATTCACTCTGTGTAGCACTAAATATATTGCATTTAGCACAAGTAAATTCTGAATATGTATATTTTAATAAATGTACTTCGCAGGCTTTCACATGTTGGGGGACACACCTGCAACTTCATGTGTTTATGCAAGAAAATATTGATGAGTTTAATTTCGGTGTTAGGATGATGTGAAGCAGGAAAAGTCATATCCAATGGGCGGCAGTGTAGTATAATGGTTAAGGGACAGGCCTTGTAACCAAAAGGTTGCAGGTTCGATTCCCAGGTAGGACACTGCCGTTGTACCCTTGAGCAAGGTACTTAACCTGAATCGCTTCAGTATATATCCAGCTGTATGAATGAAAAAAGTTGTGTAAGTCGCTCTGGATCACAGCGTCTGTTATACCTGTAATGTAATGTAATGTAATGTAATATCCATGTTTCCATGCCACAGCTTTCAGGCCGTTTCACATGTCCTGACCTCTTCTGCACACTCCTGAACAATGGGGTTTTCTCTCTTTTGTGCAGATTCCCTGGACTGCATCATCTGTCCAGCCGACTACTGGTCAAATGCTGAGAAGGATGAATGTGTACTAAAGCCTGTTGAGTTCTTGTCCTTCCACGAGGTTCTGGGTATCATCCTGGCAGCATGTTCGGTGATTGGGGCCTGCTTGGCCATCACAGTGGCTGCCGTGTTTTACAGACACAGGGACACACCCATTGTGAAAGCTAATAACTCAGAGCTGAGCTTCTTGCTGGTCTTTTCATTGAAACTGTGTTTCCTTTGCGCTCTTACCTTCATCGGCCGGCCCTCAGAGTGGTCCTGTATGCTGCGCCACACTGCTTTTGGGATCACCTTTGTCCTCTGCATATCTTGTGTTCTGGGGAAAACACTAGTGGTGTTAATGGCCTTCAGGGCTACACTTCCAGGCAGTAATGTCATGAAGTGGTTTGGGCCTCTGCAGCAGAGACTGAGTGTTCTTGCTTTCACTCTCATACAGGTCCTTATTTGTGTGCTTTGGTTAGCAATAAACCCTCCTTTCCCCAACAAGAACATGAAGCACTACAAAGAAAAGATAATTCTAGAATGTGATGTAGGATCAGCAGTGGGGTTCTGGGCTGTACTGGGTTATATTGGGCTCCTCTCTATATTGTGCTTTGTTTTAGCTTTTCTGGCTCGAAAGCTGCCTGACAACTTCAATGAAGCCAAATTCATAACATTCAGCATGCTCATATTTTGTGCAGTCTGGATCACCTTTATACCAGCTTATGTAAGCTCACCTGGAAAGTTCACTGTAGCTGTGGAGATCTTTGCCATTTTAGCTTCCAGCTTTGGCCTGATAATTTGCATTTTTGCACCAAAATGTTTTATTGTGTTGTTTAGGCCTGAGAAAAATACCAAAAATCAAATTATGGGGAAATGTTGATGGAAGATTTTATTTAAAATGTTCATTATGTTACACGTTTTTCTGCGACTGTACATTTCTTTACGTGGACAACGTACATATCTGTAAATATGTCTGAGGACCATATTTTTATCTCTAACATTAACTTATCTGGAGCAAACAGCAACAGGAATTGCATCCCACCAATAAAAGATGATGAATCAGGCTATTTGTGTATTCTGGCATTTGTGTATGTTGCGTAATTGTTCAGTCCTCACTCAAAATGGACCAAGCAAGGGAAAAAGTTCGGAACTTGACTTACAGATGCCGTGGAGAGCAAAGCCTGCCTGCAGAGTGCTGTTGCTGGAGGGCAGGCAGAGTCAGGCTCACTCCTTTGGGAGCTGCAGAGGGGAGATGGCGGTATGGCTCAAGTTCACTTCAGCTGCCAGCCTAAGAATACATCATCACAGCTGTGGTGTTTGTTTTTCAGGGCCAGGAGGGTACAGCTGTTTAGAACTCATTCTTTTGGGAGGGGAGACTTGTTTTTGTCTGGTGATCTTTTCACTGAAAAGCCCAGTGTGAATATGACTTTAGAAAGGGACTCCAGCAGATGTCTCCCTGGGAATTAAAGAAACACAGCATGATCAGATGCTGTTTATTGTTTATCCACCAGCCATTTCCCATCTAACAGGAGGGGTGAACAGGGCTCATTTTGATTTCTGAGCTTGATTTCTGAGCATAAAATGAACACCTGCCACATATCAATGATTTAGGAAGTATGTGAAGTATGATGTGAGCAAAATCACCCAATTTCATACTGTCACCTCCTTCACAGCCAGAAGAGGCTGACTGAGGTTCACGAGACTCATTGAGCTATGCAGCTCACTTCACACAGATAAATCTCTCCACTTCTGACAGCACTTATGTCAGCATGAAGCACTCTTCAGTCCAATAAATGTGATAATGTGGAATCTAAGTGATAACAAGTAGAGGGTTGGGTACTTTAAAGGGTTGTTCAGGAGAATTTTTTTTTGGGGGGGTTGTGGTATATATTCAGCAGCCACAACAGAACTGAGAGGTACTACCAAAGATCCCAGCAAACAATCCCTTTTTGGGCCTGTGCGCGGGGGCCACTTTGGGCTGAAAATTAGGCTGCTTGTGGGGCCACACGTGGCCAACATTTAACAGTGCATATGTGGCCCTAGTTGGCAGCCCACACCAAACCCACTTTAAAATGTAAGTTTCTGAAAACTTTAACTTATAAGACCAGAGGAATCTTTATGTGGGTGTCTGTGTGGTTATAATCAACCTAGCTTACATCACAATTTCCTCGCCAACTAGTTATTTCTCCACATTCTAATGATGTAATGACTGTTCAATCGCATTAAATGTGCCACTAATGTGATTTTAAAAAATAATATATTCCATAGTAAACATGGAATTGTGCTTATGTGAATAAATTTGTTTTGTTTTGTGTGGTTATATTACAATATTCTGGCCATAATTATTACAAACAATATTGTTTCTGTATATATTGTGTCTGTGTTTGTGCTCTGAAGTTGTAGCTGTTTGGGGTTGACCTCACTCTGCACGATTCAGTGTAATGTCACCCCTTGGCCATGACATTTTCATACTGTAGTTAGCAATAATTGTTAGCTTGCTTCCTATTCTGTAGCTATCTTGCCTGCCAGTCGGCTATTCAAGATGATCAATACTTGAAAAATATACGTACTGGTACTGAATTAGTTCAGTAAGCTTAGCTAAATAGACTGCAAGTTGGCTTAATATTTGATCAGCTCGGCTACTATCTGATCAGCCCAAAATGAATTACTTCTGTTGCTGGCATGAATATAGATTAATTCTAATTAATGTTTAATTTGTGTTTAAGTCAACAAATCCCTGCAGATATTTTGGAGCAGGTGAGAACACTTGTAAATTAACTGATCCAATAATTTGCTTGTCCGTGAAAATTAATAAGTTTTGTTCGGTAATACTCATTAGAGCATCCCAGCCCAGGGCAATACAAAAGGACCGTCTTTTTTTCTCCTCACAATACATCCTCGAGCACAATGAAAGTCAGGAATATAAGGAGCAGCCGAGATTAACCAACGAGTGACATCACAACCCAGGTTGTTCCAAGATGGCTGTGGCCTAGTGCAAAAAAGCCAACTTTAATTTCTTTTTCGAGCAAATACGGGTCGATTTCAGATTTGAATACACAAGACCATATCTTATCTAAAGTAAAAAAAAGCAAAGGAACCAGAGCCACAATACTGAATTCTTAATGTCCCCTTTAAAGCAGACCGTATAAAGCAGTCACATTCGCAGATGACAGAATTTTGACACATGCCTGTTTCATTCTGTCTCTCGTCCTCTCTCACACACACACACACACTAAATACATTCATAAAATAGTAAACCATGCACAAATATGATTCACACATCTCTTTTCAATGAAAATACCTGTAGGCCTAATGCATGCACCAAAATGAACTTCAATATCAGTGCATTAATTACTACGGAGCCCCAGAGGCGCACAGAAGAAGAAGAAAATAAACGGGGGGTTAATTCGTTCGCTCATTTTAATTAAATCGTTCCCTCCATTTAGTAATTCGTTCCCTCATTTTAATGAAATCGTTCCCTCGATTTATTAATTCGTTCCCTCATTTTAATGAAATCGTTCCCTCTAAATAATTTATTCCCTCAAATGAGCAAACTCTCATTCCGCAAGCACCTTCACTCTGAATCAGGCATATAGGGCCCTATCTTGGCGATCTTGGCGCTTAGTCTAAGCGCATGGCGCTAAGTCCATTTAGGGCGTGTCCAAGTCCACTTTTGCTATTTTAACGGCGTGTTTTTTTGGCGCTAAGCACGGCGCATGGCGCAACTGGGCTGAACCTAGTCGCTTCATTAATTATAGGTGTGTCTTGGGCGTGACATTCAATAAACCAATCAAAATGTCATATCCCATTCCCTTTAAAAGCCTGCTTTTCCACCTTGGCGGATTGCTTATGATGGCGAAACAGACATGCTCGTGCGTGTTTAGTGTGATCAAGGAATAGGCTAAATGGAGTATGATCAATATTATTCGGACTAACCATTAGCCTATGAGTTCCCGGTAATTCCAGACAGGGCTGTTATTTTACAAAATATGTGCGGTTAAATTTCGCTAAAATTCGCTAAAAGGACCTGCAACAGCTGAGAATAAGCTATCAATGGCTTCAGTCTCACCTTAGAAAACGCCAAATTAGCCTGCTTGTTCAGCGAATTTCGTTTGATTATGCAATGAAAGTGTCAAACATCAATTCCAAGAGGCTGTTCTCATGGAGTTCTCGAAGTTCATTAGGCTACCTGCATAGTAGGCTAATATTGATTAATAACATACATACCGTTATTTTGCCTTAATGATGACACTAAATAGCCTACAATAAAGCTGTCAGGTTCGCAACCCATAAGTTCACGCATATTTCCCCTTGTTTAATAATGTCCTGTTTATGGAAATGTGACCAACCTGTTTTACTCGTAGCGTAATCCTTTAAAACAATCCACTTTCCCAGAAAGACCGTGAAACGTGCGACTTGGAAACAGAGAACATGCAGCTCACGTGCAGAGAATGGCATTAAAATTAATTGTGTAACGTGCTGCAAATTTGTTTTAGTTTCTAATTAGACGCTTAGTTCTCTTTAAAATCGTTTTGCTCAGTTAAGGAATAACGTGTGAAATCAGATGGGTTTTAAACGGTGAGAGTATGGAAACCTGGTCACTGTAATTTAAAAAAATATGAAGGACGAAGAATAGCTAAGGTTACAATTTAGTTAACATGGTGACATCTCCGTTTTTTAACCATAGGCTATCGAAAAAAACCTTATGCACGCTGTAGCCTAGGCTATTTGAAAAACAATAAATGCAATATTCACTGGACAAGGTTTTGAACTTTTTTCAGTCACAAACCATTCTATTTACTTACAAGCTGCATTCATAGATAAACAGAGCTGTATTGTAATGACATCTGAAGCGCATTTTCAGAACTTAAATGTCCGTCTATTGCCGTGCGCGAGTTTTCCATTGAATGACAATTCACGCATTAGGTGCAAAGACAATTCGCGCATTAGGCTTGATAGCTATAGGTGTTATTAGCTCCTTTTTAATGGATGGCCATTGTCCCGTACCATCGCACATCGCCTGGATGTTGATGGAGTGGGCTGAGAGCAATGTAATGTGGCATTGTTTCCCTTCGCTGAGGGAAAGGTATGTGGACCTATGGAACCTTTTATTATTATGCATTTTTGATATAGCCTACACAATAATAATATTTCACATTGTGATCTAGATATTTTAGTCATGCCTGTGCACGCCCCTGTGTGTAGCTAACAGACAGGAGGGTATGCGCGTTGTGCACACGCCTATGTAGACGCACTTATATGCGCCGTTAAAATAGCATGTAAACAACTGCGACATGACTTTAGACCAGGTTTGTGGTGGTTCTAGCGCAAGCGCTTTCTGCTGGCTCAAGATAGCAATACGCCAAAAAGAATCCTGGCCACTCCTCATCTTAAGACCAACACGCCCAGTTCACTAATGATGGCGCAAGACTAGTTAATGGCGCAATGCTAGTTTGACCATGTAAGCGTTAGGCGTTATTATGGACCTAGCGCCGGGTGTAAGATAGCAAAGACACTTGCGTTTGCGTTAGCGCCGCTTTGCGCCGGGTGTAAGATAGGGCCCAAAGTGCTATAAGAGCGCTCCGGCACTTCTTTTTAATAGTAAATTGCTCTTTTTAAAATGATCAACACATTGTCAATGCACCAACTAAAACGAATAGCTAAATGATATTAGGCTTATATCCCTCGACTAATAAATTGTCTTATGGATGATTTTATAGGGTATTTTACTCATGCTAACCCCCACAGACATACACCCACGCGGTGCACGATTTGACAGCTATTGCAAGACATTTGACAGCTTTCTGCATGATGATCACGTTGGACCGCGCCCCCCTCCCGACATTGCCTATTCGGTTTTATAGCCCTCAGATTGGCTGGCCTACATCGCAGCATTCTTCTCCAATCCTGCTGTCCTGTCTTCTTGACTCATCTGTGACCAACTACATGCGATCAAATGCCTAACACCGTCCTTGTGACTTCGACTTTAAAATAATTCTCTTCAGCCATCACTTCAAAAGCGTTTCCGCTTTTGGTATTTAGCGAGGGTATATAGCTAATTTAATTTGTTCTGCACAAATCTTTTGTGATAAACCCGGGAGATTTGCAGTCCCATAAAATAGGAGGGTGCTATTAATAGCCCAAAGCACTTACGACTTCATGCTAAGAAAATCTATATTTTTTTAAAACGTTGTACAAATGAGCATTCGCCGTTTTCCCTTGCTTACTGTACTATATACAGTACCTGATGCACTTTCGGTTTAGAAGACATCTAATTTTTTTCTCCAAAATCTCTTGTATAAATATATTTAGTACCAAGTACTTAACAGTATATTCAGCTGTTTTATGATTAACCCTGAAGAGTTTATCTTGTTACATTCTGCCAAAGTCCCGTACAGTCAACATTTCCACAGCGACCACCCGTCGCACTTATGGCTGAAATACGTTGCGGTTGTGTAGCTAAATACACACGCGCTTTTGTACGTTTAAAAAAAAAAACATATTTAAATACATTAGGCGACGTATGTTATGGTTATTATATACAGTGCCCTCCACAATTATTGGCAGCTCTAGTAAAGATGAGTAAAAAGGGTTAGAAAAAATTAACCGTTTGGTGAATTAGCTTAATGTCACACTGAAAAATATGAGAAAAATCCAACCTATATTTGAAGTTAATTTATTATGAGAACAAAAATATAGAACAAAATAATAATTTTTCATATTTGGTTGCATATCCTTTGCATGCCCCAACAACATCAAAAGACTCTTGATATCTTATTTTCTGGTACTCTTACAAGCGATACTATAACGTCTCTGCATTTAAATGGATCTCTATGGGAATTGTGGGGTGGGACCAGATTTAGCTGTAAATTATGCTGGAACAGTATGAAATACATGATTGGCAAAATGGCTGTAAGTCATCAAGGGTCTGACGTATCAAACGAGCCTGAAACCATCACTCTGCTGCCAGATATGCAGTAGACTGGCAACCCACTGGATTGGCATTTTTTATTTATGTATTTTTGTTACTATTTCTGACTTAACTTGTCTCATTTGCAGTTCCTATGAAATGCAATGCAATATGTGTTTTGTTTTTAATTATGGCATGATAAATGCGCATCTTTACGTAAAAGCAAATGCAGATATGTATTACATTTCACGATGTCGCTAAAGCGATTGCATTTAATTAAATCACTAAAAATCTTCCATATATTGGAGACAAAACTTAAAGAAATGTAATCATGACTGTTGGTAATTTTGTAAATAATACATAGCCACTCCTCTGCTTTCTTAAGGATGGATGCCTTTTCCTCTCCATGAGCTCAGGGGGCTGGGCTCCAGGAGGGTATTTAAACATGAGAGAGAGCCACATCCTGTCCTGAAAGCATGGAGGTGATGTGGACCACGTTGGTTCTGGCACTGGTGTCTGGTGCTCTCACCCTGGCAAAGGGAAGGTCAGAGTCGAGTTGCACACTGCAGGGGACAGCCAGGCCTGCTTCGTTCGCCCATCCTGGGGACTTTGTGATCGGAGGGGTATTTTCCATCCACTTCTATGTGATCACCACTGAGCACAACTACACCAGCCGACCTGAAACGCCACACTGCACGGGGAGGTCAGTGAATGTAGGAAGACCATTGTGCTAAGTGACAACTGTGTGGACAGCCATACGTTTTAGATCTTGGAGATGCATATATATATAATATAAATAGAATATTGCAATATAGTTGTTGTACATACATTATGATCTAGACAGATTTTGTAATGAATTGTAATGCAGTTAAGACTCTTCATCTTAAAAGCCAGTTAAGTTTATGTTGTTTTATGAATGTTTTCATTGTTTTATTATTTCACACATTTACAAGATATACTTTTATATAGATATATTTTTTGTGTCAGTCGTTTTGGTTTTAGTAAACAATATCTTCTCCATCAGTCTGGCCTTCAAGGTAAGGCATTAGAGCAGTATTCACTTATAGTTTTAAATATATATATTTAGCAATTTCAGAAATACTTAAGTTCTGTAATTCTAGGAGTCAAATAACTATAAAATATATAGACAATCTGGGATCATTCATTATAACCCCAATACCAAAGAGCACCTTCTACAGTAATCTGTTGCTCCGTATGGAATATGGCTCAGAGGTAATGCTCCACTCAATTTTTATCTAAATATAAAGTATGTCTGATTAAATAAGAATAAAAGATATATTTAACATTATTGTCATTTCACACCTTGTTGCATGTTCTGTTATATTTCGGTCACTGTGTGTGACTCATCATATTGTTGCTCACAACAGTTTGGATTTCCGGGAAGTGCGCTTTGCTAGAACCATGGTTTTTGCCATCAAGGAAATCAACAACAGCTCAGAGCTCCTGCCAGGTGTAACTTTGGGCTACCAGATCCATGACTCCTGCTCCTTTGTGCCAGTGGCCGCTAAGGTGGCGTTCCAGTTGGCAAATGGCATCGAGCCAATTTTCTTTCCCAACCAGTCCTGCTCAAAGTCTGCCACTGTGCATGCTGTTGTGGGTGAGTCTAGTTCCACGCCCTCCATCGCCATATCCCAAATTCTTGGACGCTTCGGCATCCCCCTGGTGAGCTTCTCCTGCAAAACTCCTCTATGTTCTGATAAATTACCTCAAATTATTATTATATACTAATCCCTGCATTCAAAAATGTATTTGAAATAAATGAGAGATGAGCCATTAATATAGAGTATAATGTGAACTCCAAAAGTGTTAGGACAGTGACACATTTTTTGTTGTTTTGGCTCTGCAGTCCAGCACATCCCATATGGAAATGTAATATACTGCAGTATATTTTAAATATATAGTGAAGATAATTTTGATATATTTACAATATACTGCAGCATATTCCTTTTCCATAGGTGATTGGATTTGAAATGGAACAGTGACTATGAGGTTAAAGGGATAGTTCGGAATTTTGGACATAATGTCTCAATTACGACTTACCCATGAAGTAGTTGATTGATGGAAACCATTTTCAGCTAATTCCATGCTGTCCCTTCTTTTGGACATACACACATTGCTAATGCTAGCGCAACTCTATGGCAACCGGTAGCATCCACTACCAAACGCACTTAAACACTCCACAGTGCACCCAAAGCAAATAAAATACGACGACTTTACGTTACCACGAATGTAGTGCCGGCACTGGTCGACTACAACAAAGAAGAGTAACAAGTTGCAATGGCCACGTTCGCTCCGCCGCTGTACTTCCACAGAGAATATTAGGTCAGCACAAAGTAAAGGATTCAACGATAGTTTGACTTAAAAAATTATGGTATAAACACTCAAAATAACCCCGATAGACTGTCGTCGTATTTTATTTGCTTTGGGTGCACTGTGGAGTGTTTAAGTGTGTTACAAGCGATACTATAACTTCTCTGCATCTGAATCTATCTCTATGGGAATTGGGGGGTGGGACTAGATGTAGGTGGTCGCTACATCTAGTCCCATCAAGTCTGGCTGTAAATTACACGGGAACAGTATGGAACACATGGTTGTCTAAATGGCTGTAAGTCAACAAGGGTCTGAGGTATCAAACAAGCCTCAAACCGTCATTCTGCTGCCAGATATGCAGTAGATATGGATGGATCACTTGAAGGGTTGTTTCTCCTGACTTTTCCCCATAGAGTTCAATAGAAAAATGAGTCAGGAGAAATAACCCTTAAAGTGATCCATTCATATCTACTGCAAAACAACAAAAAATGTGTCACTGTCCTAACACTTTTGGATTGCACTGAATTGTGATAATAAGTCTTTATATACCTACAGACACATGTAACATATCTTTGTAGAATAAGCCTTCTACTTTCATGGCAATTTGGTCTTACTTCTGTTTCTGTAACTAGACATCTTTATCATCATTTCCAAATTTAGCCACAATATTTATGCAGTCAAGATTCCTCCTATATGAGACTTCTGAATTTGTTGAATGGCTATAGGTATTTGTGCACAGCGCTGGTTCATTAGTGCTGAATAGATTCATGAATGTTCATAGTAGGAACAAAGTTACACACACTGTTTAACCCGATCCACATTAGCCCCCTAGTGGTAGACGTATCCGTCCCAATAACAGTTTTCATGTTTGTCTGAAATGTTAAACTACAGCTTTAAGAAAGATTTTGATGCAGGACAGTTTAAAAGGGTAGCCGCTTGCGAAAACCTCAGTCTCTCCAGTTGCACTGCAGGGCAATAAAATAGGAGGATGCTATTAATAGCCCAAAGCTCTAACGACCCTCGTCTTGCCACAGCCACAGACTGTGAAATGCATAAAATGCACCGTTTATACAAAGAAAATCATGTGCAGATATAGACACAATAATGTTTTTTTTAAATGTCATACAAATAAGCATTCTAAGTTTCTCCTTGCTTACTACATACAGTACCTGATGCACTTTTGGTTTAGAAGACCAATTTTTTTCTCTAAAATCTCTCGTATAAGTATGTTTATGAAACCAAATATCTTACCTGTATATGAAGTTACAACTGTTTTCTGATTAACCCTGAAGAGTGTATCTTGTTGCATTTCACCAAAGTCCCGTACAGTCAACATTTCCACAGCGACCACCTATCGCACTTAGGGCTGAGATATGTTGCTGTTGTAATGTAAAAACACACATGCTTTTCCTTTTAAAAAAAAAAACAAATTTAAATACATTAGGCTACTGATATTATGTGCATTATGTATATACTGTATGTGACTATTCTGAAATAAATGCATTCTGTTGCACATTTCTGAATGATACAGCCTCTTCTTCAATTCGAACTTTAAACCACGGATGTGCAGTGAATATTTCTTGATATATTGACACTTAAGTAAGACTAGGAGAACTAGGTGGAAATTGCCTGTGGAGGGCCAAAGTTAATAGGGTTAAAATGTACATCTCTCCTTTCGTGGAGCTACAGGTGAGCCATTTTGCCACCTGTGCCTGTCTTAGTGACAAGCTGCAGCACCCCACCTTCTCCAGGACCATCCCCAGTGACTACTTCCAGGCAGCTGCCCTGGCTAGGCTAGTCAAGCATTTTGGCTGGACGTGGATCGGGGCGGTGCGGAGTGACACGGACTATGGGAACAAAGGGATGGCTGACTTCCTGAAGGCAGCGAGAGCAGAGGGCATTTGTGTGGAGTACTCAGAGGCGTTCTACAGGACCAACCCTCGCGAAAAGGTGCGACGCTTGGCAGAGGTCATCCATAGGTCCACAGCCCGTGTCATTGTGGCATTCGCTGATACAGGCGACATGCTGGTCTTACTGTCGGAGCTGGAAGGCAAGGTGCTGGCTCCGCTACAGTGGATTGGGAGTGAGTCATGGGTCACTGACCGCGAGATGTTGCGGTTCCGCCTGTTCGCCGGTGCCATTGGCTTCGGCATCCGCCGCTCGGTCATTCCAGGGCTGCGGGACTTCCTGTTGGACCTGGGGCCGGAGCAGGTGTCCCACTCACCCATCCTCACAAAGTTCTGGGAGAGCGCTTTCGGCTGCAGCCTGGGAGGAGGTCAGAGTGCAGCAGGCCGGAAAGCATGCGATGGAAAACAGAATCTGCGAGACCTGCAGAATCCTTACACAGACACATCCCAGCTGCGCATCTGCAACATGGTATACAAGGCTGTGTATGCTATAGCCCACGCCATGCACAGCATCATCTGCACAGATGAACCTAACACTCCACCTTACTGCAACACAAGTGTCCGAGTTGAGCCGCGGCAGGTAAACTGTCCATTACACAGTCTTAAAAATATAATGGATAAGGGCATCGACCTAATAATAATAACAATAATAATAGAGATGATTATTTCCATGGTGAATACACTCAAGTTGAATCTGCAACACCTGATAATTTGAATGCTGGTCATAAGAACCTGGGAAAGGCACATACCAATGCTGAGACTGTGAGGGTGTGGCTCTTGGGGAAAACTGAGTGGATGGTTAATATGGAGCTTGAGTGTAAGTTGTGATGGTTACTAGCAGGTGTACTATCAGCTCTATGACTCCCTCCCATCAGGTCACGAAGCACCTGAGAAAAGTTAACTTCTCCAGGAACGGGTACAAAGTCTCCTTCGATGCCACTGGGGATCCGGTGGCCACTTATGAGTTTGTGAACTGGCAGGTTACGAGGGATGGGCGCATGGAGTTTGTGACCGTGGGCTACTATGATGCATCCGCTCCGGATGGACAGGTGTTCATCGTGCAGAAGAACATTACCTGGGCGGGAGGCCAGCCACAGGTAATTTCACCTTGAAATGTAATTTCTTTTGACAAATATGGGAGGGGTGTCAGAATTGGCTCCCTGTCAACCACTGTGATATTTGTTTGAAGGTCCCTGTTTCAGTGTGCAGTGAGAGCTGTCCCCCAGGCACTCGGAAGGCTGTGCAGAGAGGAAGGCCTGTCTGCTGCTATGACTGTGTGCCCTGTGCTGAGGGAGAAATCAGTAATGCTACAGGTACAGTGAAGAAGGAATAATTCACTCTGTGTAGCACTAAATATAGTAAATTCTGAATATATACAGTGCATCCGGAAAGTGTTCACAGCGCTTCACTTTTTCCACATTTTGTTCTGTTACAGCCTTATTCCAAAATTGATTAAATTCATTTTTACCCTCAAAATTCTACACACAACACCCCATAATGACAATGTGAAAAAAGTTTTTTTGAGATTTTTGCAAATTTATTAAAAATAAAAAAATAACATTTCTCATTTACATAAGTATTCATACCCTTTGCTTTAACGTATTTTTAAAGTATCATATTTCATATTTGGTCGCATATCCTTTACATGCTGTTACTTCCTGAAGTCTGTGACCATCAACATCAAAAAACTGTCGATATCTTATTTTCAGGTACTGTTACAAGCGATACTATAACCTCTCTGCATTTGAATGGATCTCTATGGAAATTGGGGGGGTGAGACTAGATTCAGCTGTAAATTACACTGGTGCAGTATGGAACACATGCCTGGCTAAATGGCTGTAAGTTATCAAGGGTCTGAGCTATCAAACGAGCCCCAAACCATCACTCTGTTGCCAGATATGGAGTAGATGTGGATGGATCACTTTAAGGGTTGTTTCTCCTGACTTTTTTCCCCATAGAGTTCTATAGGAAAATGAGTCCGGAGAAATAACCCTTGCAGTGATCCATCCACATGTTGATGGTCACAGGCTTCAGGAAGTAACAGCATGTAAAGGATATGCGACCAAATATGAAATATGATACTTTAAAAATACGTTAAAGCAAAGGGTATGAATACTTATGTAAATGAGAAAAAAATTTTTTTTATTTTTTTTTAAATTTGCAAAAATCTCACATTTTTTCACATTGTCATTATGGGGTGTTGTGTGTAGAATTTTAAGGGAAAAAATGAATTTAATCAATTTTGGAATAAGGCTGTAACAGAACAAAATGTGGAAAAAGTGAAGCGCTGTGAATACTTTCCGGATGCACTGTATATTTTCATGAATGTACTTTGCAGACTTTCACATGTTGGGGGACACACCTGCAACTTCATGTGTTTATGCGAGAAAATATTGATGAGTTTAACTCCTTTGCGTAGAAGGTCCCGCCGGCGGGACCTTTTTGCTCAACTGAGACATTCGTTGCTACTGCAGTCAAACTATTAGTGGAAATCACAAACTCTGTGTTTTAACTTTATTGGTAGACGGTTCCTGACAATTTCTGCTGAATACCGAGTTTCTAAGTGTCACTATTTCCCCGTAGCAAGTCCATTTAACAAGCAACCCACCTAGTCTATACCTATCCATGCATGACATAGTGGACAATAGCGTCTATGTTTGAGTTCATAAATATATTTATTCATCATATAAAATTAGAATAACGTCATAGCAACGAGATAAACCCAACAATAGCCTGATCGTATGCCAGAAAAGCCGTGAAAAGCCCTGCTCACTCAAATTCTAAATAAACTGTGAAAGTACGGTCTCATTCTACCATGTATTCTACTAGCAATATATGCTACTAAATATGAAATAAATATACAATCCTACCATCAGTTTTACACATCGAGATGTTCCTTTCACAATTCAGTGGTCATTTATTGTCTGGTACAATCGGTTTGAGAAATATAACACTTTATACCGCTATTACACTATCTGAAACGTCGACGCGTAATACCCCCATGCACTGTAAGCCTGTCTCATTCATTACAGTTCATTCTGGTAAAATTGTCGGCTTTTTTTTCCAATAGAGTACATTATAACCTGAGCAACTTAGTCTTTTTCGGTGCTTTTTACAATTTACTACAGCCCAACTGCAGTTTTCGTTTTAACGGTCTAGTATTACGCAAGCTCTATAGAATACGCTTTAGGTAGGGGAGTTTCCCTTTTCCGATATGTAAGTATTTTTGCATCTAAAATACCGTTGGTCTCGCTGGCTACATATGTACGTTCGTGTTTCCACTCGAGCACTGTCTTTCCAATATGTTTGATAGCCCTATTGTTATTTTCGCATTTTGAGTGCATTTCACATACTGTAATGCAAACGTTAAATGTATTTTTGATGTAGGCTACCGATGTTCATTGAAGATAGAACATTTGGCAGCACTTTGCAGATGGTGGAATACTATTTTATGTTCATGTTATCGTACATAATATAGGCTATGTCATATATACTTGTCTCTTAGGGCATGAAAAATGCTCATTCCAATTTACTGTGCGCAGATATGTGGTAAATTAAGCTAAAAATTTCCTTGGAGTCATTATGAATAGGAAAATTTAAAAAATGTAAAAAAATACAGAAAAATGCAATCCCAGGACAAAAGTATACATACTGTAGAGGACAGGGACAAGTCATGTTTTATTGAGGTACAAGAGTGAATGATTAGGCAACATATTTAGGTGTATGTAACACTGTGATATCAATGTTTTTTTATCTTAAGCCATCAGAAGGAGCAAATGTATATGCTTTGTAATGGCCAAAACTAATGTATTCATTTTATGACATGTTTTGCATAGGGGTTTTGGACCCATAGATATCTACCCCCCTATACTGATGAAAATATAGTAAATCCCACTTGAAAATTATGCAAAGGTGAGTTTTATGAGCCAAAACTGTTGATTTGTAGTTAAATATATCTTTTTTTTATATATTTAGAGCAGTGCACAATTTAGCCATTTGGATAGATTTGGAGACACTAATGGACAACAGGGTACACTGCTATATTTTGCATCATAGACCTTTAGTAGTTCTGCATATCATCCTCAGATTTAGCAAAACTTGGAGTTTATGATCCAGGTAATGTATATATATATTACCGATTTCACTCATGTAGCTCTCAGCAAAATTAAAAAAAAAACAATTTTTAAATTTTTTTTCCCAAAGTTTCTTTGCATTTGTGGCACTTTATTTTGACTTAAATTATGAAAATAAACAAATCTAAGTTTGTATTGTAAATGGTACACCTGTCTTGTTTCATTTAACCCATTTACCAAGTTTATGTGATGCTCACACCTGGAGTTATAAAGCCTTAAACAGAGCACCCCCTAAATAGGTGAAATTTGCCATCTGCGCCAAGAGGTTAATTTCAGTGTTAGGATGATGTGAAGCAGAAAAAGTCATATCCATGTTTCCATCCCACAGCTTTCAGGCCCTGTTTCACATGTCCCGACCTCTTCTGTACACCCCTGAACAATGGGGTTTTCTCTCTGTTGTGCAGATTCCCTGGACTGCATCATCTGTCCAGCCGACTACTGGTCAAATGCTGAGAAGGATGAATGTGTACTAAAGCCTGTTGAGTTCTTGTCCTTCCACGAGGTTCTGGGTATCATCCTGGCAGCATGTTCGGTGACTGGGGCCTGCATGGCCATCACGGTGGCTGCCGTGTTTTACAGACACAGGGACACACCCATTGTGAAAGCTAATAACTCAGAGCTGAGCTTCCTGCTGGTCTTTTCATTGAAACTGTGTTTCCTTTGCGCTCTTACCTTCATCGGCCGGCCCTCAGAGTGGTCCTGTATGCTGCGCCACACTGCGTTTGGGATCACCTTTGTCCTCTGCATCTCTTGTGTTCTGGGGAAAACAATAGTGGTGTTAATGGCCTTCAGGGCTACACTTCCAGGCAGTAATGTCATGAAGTGGTTTGGGCCTCTGCAGCAGAGACTGAGTGTTCTTGCTTTCACTCTCATACAGGTACTTATTTGTGTGCTTTGGTTAACAATATCCCCTCCTTTCCCCAACAAGAACATGAAGCACTACAAAGAAAAGATCATTCTAGAATGTGATGTAGGATCAGCAGTGGGGTTCTGGGCTGTACTGGGTTATATTGGGCTCCTCTCTATATTGTGCTTTGTTTTAGCTTTTCTGGCTCGAAAGCTGCCTGACAACTTCAATGAAGCCAAATTCATAACATTCAGCATGCTCATATTTTGTGCAGTCTGGATCACCTTTATACCAGCTTATGTAAGCTCACCTGGAAAGTTCACTGTAGCTGTGGAGATCTTTGCCATTTTAGCTTCCAGCTTTGGCCTGATCATTTGCATTTTTGCCCCAAAATGTTTTATTGTATTGTTTAGGCCTGAACAAAATACCAAAAAGCACATGATGGGGAAAATGCCATCAAAATCTCTGTAAAACACAGAATAAAATATCAGTAATTTTGATGGATGATTTTATTTAAAATGTTCATTATGTTACACGTTCTTCTGCGACTGTATATTTCTTTACGTGGACAACGTGCATATCTGTAAATATGTCTGAGGACCATATTTTTATCTCTAACATTAACTTATCTGGAGCAAACAGCAACAGGAATTGCACTCCACCAATAAAAGATGATGAATCAGGCTATTCGTGTATTCTGGCATTTGTGTATGTTGTGTAATTGTTCAGTCCTCACTCAAAATGGACCAAGCAAGGGAAAAAGATCGGAACTTGACTTACAGATGCCGTGGAGAGCAAAGCCTGCCTGCAGAGTGCTGTTGCTGGAGGGCAGGTAGAGTCAGGCTCACTCCTTTAGGAGCTGCAGAGGGGAGATGGCGGTATGGCTCAAGTTCACTTCAGCTGCCAGCCTAAGAATACATCATCACTGCTGGGGGTGTTTGTTTTTCAGGGCTGGGAGGGTATAGCTGTTTAGAACTCATTCTTTTGGGAGGGGAGACTTGTTTTTGTCTGGTGATCTTTTCACTGAAAAGTCCAGTGTGAATATGACTTTAGAAAGGGACTCCAGCAGATGTCTCCCTGGGAATTAAAGAAACACAGCATGATCAGATGCTGTTTATTGTTTATCCACCAGCCATTTCTCATCTAACAGGAGGGGTGAACAGGGCTCATTTTGATTTCTGAGCTTGATTTCTGAGCATAAAATGAACACCTGCCACATATCAATGATTTAGGAAGTATGTGAAGTATGATGTGAGCAAAATCACCCAATTTCATACTGTCACCTCCTTCACAGCCAGAAGAGGCTGACTGAGGTTCACGAGACTCATTGAGCTATGCAGTTCACTTCACACAGATAAATCTCTCCACTTCTGACAGCACTTATGTCAGCATGAAACACTCTTCAGTCCAATAAAAGTGATAATGTGGAATCTAAGTGATAACAAGTAGAGTGGGGCCAACATTTAACAGTGCATATGCGGCCCTAGTTGACAGCCACACCAAACCCACACTTTAAAAAGTAACTTTCTGAAAACATTAACCTATAAGACCACAGGAATGTTTATTTGGGTGTCTGTGTCATTAAAATCAACCTAGCTTACATCACAATTTCCTCGCCAACAAGTTATTTCTCCACATTCTAATGATGTAATGACTGTTCAATAGCATTAAATGTGCCAATAATATGGTTTTCAAAAAATTATATATTCCATAGTAAACATGGAATTGTGCTTATGTGCATAAATTTGTTTTGTTTTAATGGTTTTGTGGTTATATTACAATATTCCACCGTTGGATCACTGCATTCAATTTTTAGTCCTTGATCGAAAAACAAATTTGCAGTCAATAAAATTATTAGCGATAATATTTTTTCTGTTTATATTGTGTCTGTGTTTGTGCTCTGAAGTTGTAGCTTTTTGGGGTTGACCTCACTCTGCACGATTCATTGTAAAGCCACCCCTTGGCCATTACATTTTCTGACTGTAGTTAGTAATAATTGTTAGCTTCCTTCCTATTCTGTAGCTATCTAGTCTGCCTGGGGGCTATTCAAGATGATCAATACTTGATAAATACGTACTGAATTACTTCCGTAAGCTTAGCTAAATATATTGCAAGTTTGCTTAATATTTGATCAGCTCGGCTACTATCTGATCAGCCCAATATGAATTACTTCTGTTGCTTGCATGAATATAGATTAATTCTAGTTAATGTTTAATTTGTGTTTAAGTCCACAAATCCCTGCAGATATTTTGGAGCAGGTGAGAACACTTCTAAGTGAACTGATACAATAATTTGCTTGTCCGTGAAAAGTTTTGTTCAGTAATACTCATTAGAGCATCCCGGCCCAGGGCAATAAAGGATGGTCTTTTTTTCTCCTCACGATACATCGCTGAGAACATTGAAAGTCAGCTTTTTACCCATAGGATGAGCAGACGAGACGAACCAACGAGTGACATCACGACCCAGGTTGTTCCAAGATGGCTGTGACCTAGTGCAAAAAGGCCAATCTTTATTTATTTTTCTAATGCGGGTCGATTTGAGATTTGAATACACAAGGCCATATCTTATCTAAAGTAAAAAAGCAAACGAACCGGACCTACAATACTAATTGTGCTAATAAATACTTAATGTGCTCTTTAAAGCAAACAGTAGGCCATAAAGCAGTCACATTCGCACTCGCAGATGACAGAATTTTGACACTTTTGGTCCCCCATAGCCTACTAACAAACCTCACCCACCACACACATGCCTGTTTCATTCTCTCTCTTCCTCTCTCTCTCACACACACACACACACACACTACATACATCCATAAAATAGTAAACTATGCCCAAATATGATTCACACATCTATTTTCAATGAAAATACATGTAAACCTAATGCATGCACCAAAATGAACTTCAATCTCAGTGCACTATTTACAGTGTGGGATAGCCTACAAAATAAGAAATAGGCCTAATCATCCACATGTCAATCTTGTCATTCACGTGTAATTAACAAATATGAAAAAAATTAACTTCATTAAGTAGGCTAATGGCTGTGCAAATAAAGCATATTGTCGTAGCACCTATTCTCGACCGGGGGGGGGGGGCCATCTCCGACCGCCTCAGGCGCCAACGTATTTATTTCATATTTATTCGCGAGGACTGAACACTGTGACCAATTAAACGTATGTCCCGTAAAAATACACATAATAACCTGTCTAACTGACAGTTTTCAACTTAATAGATATATATTTAGTTATATTAATACGACCTCTTTTACAACGCTAACTTTTATACTTCGAGCACGCTTCGAATTCCTTAATCGCGACGATTAAATGAAACAGTCCTAATATCGCTTTACAGTTTCAAACGTAGCTTTCCAACGGCTATTTAGCTCGAAACCACTTGGCTAACTGCAGTGAATATGTACGGATTGCTAGAAATGCTTATAAGGACCACCCTTTCCGATATTAACCTTAAAGGTTGTATCAGCGATTTTGGGTGGAAACATAAATGATCACATTCATCTGATTTTTCCTCACGATCCGCTAGCTGCCCGCCCCATAAGCAGGCCGTCAAAAAACCGCGTCTCTGTAGGCAGCCCATGCTCCGAGATCGTACACAAAAACAATGGTACTACCAAGTACTCAAAACCAAAATAAACAGTATTCCAACCAATCACAATGATCTGCACAAACGCTAATACTCTTATCTCGCTGAAATCTTGACGGATTTACAAACGGTTTGGTTTCTTACAAACGTTATTAACGTGGTTATAATTCTGGATGCTTGAACACTATTTTTTAAAACATAACATAATTATTCATAAGTATGTTTGTTTGGGATTTCGCTTCAGAAGTGACGTCACGTTTGTGCAGATCATTGTGATTGGTTGGAATGCTGTTTATTTTGGTTTTGAGTAGTTGGTAGTACCATTGTTTTTGTGTACGATCTCGGAGCATAGGCTGCCTACAGAGACGCGGTTTTTTGACGGCCTGCTTATGGGGCGGGCAGCTAGCGGATCGTGAGGAAAAATCAGATGAATGTGATCATTTATGTTTCCACCCCAAAATCGCTGATACAACCTTTAAATACACAAAGAAATGCGCTTGAGAAAATGAGTATCCTAGCGGACGGCACAGAAGCTGTTCAGACCGTGCACGACGGCTAGAATTGTGGACAGTGACATTCAGTTTTTGACTCGCTTATGAAAGTTTCTCGCTCATTAAATGAAATGGGCTATTTATTCATTTAATTATTGAATTTGAGATAATGCATAGATATTTACTTAGTTCCTTATCTTATATTTAAATTATAGTGACATGCTGATGTTGGATAACAAGACTAAAGTTAATGTTGTGATCATGAGTCTGCTTTAAAAAAAAGATGTTGTGCCATGTGAAATCATTCGTGAAACACATATAAAATACATAGGCTATAATTAGGCAGCAACTTAATTTAATAGAATGAATGAATATGTACTTTAATGCTCAGATCCATTTAATGGATAATAATTAGATATAATTAAGATATTAGTAGGCTTTAATTAGATTCACATTTTTATTCCTTGCCATCAATAATGTAGGAATCCTCAAGTTTTCATTTTTTGACAAATTGAGAAATAGTTACATTTAAAATGTTAAGTAAACTTCATTTCTACTTATAATTTAGCCGTTCTCATAGAACACATAGATTACATAATAAGATTATTGGAATAACGGAGGGAAGAGTGCAGAAATTTATTTTTGAACATTTTTACAGATGAACAAGGGCAAAAAGAGATGTCTGTGGAGGGAGGAGGCAATGCTGAGGGCAATTACAAGCATGCAAGTAGGGTATGACCATGTGGCAGGCAGTCAGGCTCAAAAAAGTAGAAAACAACATTAGCAACAAGAGGGAGAATCAGGTGTGACAGGGAGAGGAACGTTGCCCTTTACTTTAACATGCTGAAGGCCATGGTAGAGGAGAATGTGCTAATGGAGAAACCCAGACAAATCTACAACGGTGATGAGTCAGGGTTTCAGATGGGAATACTTCGCTGCAAGATGCTGGTCAGCAAGGGGGGTGGAAACATCCCTACCTTCAAGCACCCGCCACCAGGCACCACATCACAGTGCTGGCATGCCTGCCCTGAAAGCATCTGAGGAAGACATCCCACCAATGATAATCTACGGGAAGGGGTACCTGTGAGGTGACTACCCTGGGAGAGCTTAACACCTTGTTACATCTGGCTACATAGACACCACCCTTTTCCTGAAGTGGTTCCAGAAACACTTCTTCCTGTATGCGATGAAGGAGCACCCCCTGCTCCTGGTGTTCGATGGCCACAACAGCCACATCGACAGGGAGACCACGGACCTGGCCAATTAGGGAAGGTGTCGTGCTCCTCTGTCTTCCACCACATCTCTCCCATATATTTCAGCTGTTGGACAGGGGGTTCTTTGCACCACTCAAAGCAGAGTTTGCTGAAGAGTAAGACGCTTTGGACATCCACCTCCCCTGACAAGAATTTTTTCTCTCATCTCTGGCCCTGTCATCACCAGTCCATCCGCCAAATCTTTAGCCCCTAGCCACATGTGCTCTACGACTTCCCAAGTCCGGCATCCCTCCACTAGGCTGCCTGTCTCCATTGCCACCCTCCTGCTAGCAGCAAAAGGTAATAACAGTGTTTGATCTGTATCCTAAATGAGGCATACGTTAGTAGGCATCATAGCGAATGGATTTGCTTTGACATTTTAGTACTCATTCGGTTACCTTTCTGATTTTACTTTGTAGCACATATAACTGCAGCCCTTCCTCCCTCCACAGCCCCTCTTCTCTCCACCACTCCATTGTTTATCTCATTGGTTTATTACAATGTTTATCCCACTGCCCTCTTATATGCTATCATGTGCAATCAACAAAAGTAGAAAGCTTAGCTCAGTGAGTTCATGCATGCTTTCTTTGTTTTGTTTTTCTTCAATAACAGATGCCAACTCATGTTTCGAAACGAATCTCTCTTCCTCAGGCAGCATTGATTATGCTGCCTGAGGAAGAGAGGCTCGTTTCTAAATGTGTCGCCAGTACATAAACAGCAGTGCAGATAGCCTTCCTTGCTCAATGGCAAGATATATACGTTTTGTACATTGAAGAGCCCTAAATAAATATTTTTTCAGCACCTAAGTGGTTTCACAACTTTTTTGTTGTTGTTTTTTACGAATGAAGTACTGAAAATTTTGTATATTTTCCTTCCTTTTCTCTATAGATGGCACATCATCATCAGACATTTGAGGGAAGGCCTCAGCCTATGCTCTACATGTGGCGAGGTGGACCCTCCCAAAGAAGAAGACATGGTGGTATTATGGGTTTCCTGTGAATCCCGCGAGCAGTGGTGCTGTCACAACAAATTTGATCCGGGTGCAAAAAAGATCCGGGTGAATATTCACGTTCTGAAACAGCTGTTTAAACCCTCTGTGACGTACTTGACGTTCTAAAACAGCGTCTGTTGCTATAACGACGTTGCCTGCTCGCTGGGAGCTGTGGATATGAAGATTCTAAGATGACCTAATCATTCCTCTGGTCGATAAATTTTATCCGGGCTGCAGAAATGATCCGGGTGACGTAATTAACGTTCTAAAACAGCTAACCGAAGCTGCCTGCTAGTTGTAGTTATGTTCTCTGGAGATAAAGATTCTGAGACGACCTAGCTAACGTCAACCATTCCTCCGTGTTTATGGGTCATTTTCACGGATAAAACGGGTTCGTTTTTAGTAAATAACGGCCACACATATCGTCTATATCCTTGACAGGAGGATAGTTATCTGTCGTCATGAATGCGAATGTAATGTTTTTAACTGAGATAAATGCGAATTTATCCACGAAAATATAGCTAGCTACAAAACAACAAAATAAATGTCATTTAAAAAAAAGTGGGCTATCTGCAGTGGTTTGGGCTGGAAACTAACTGTAAAAGTGGAGTAATAACCCTGAAGTGAAGCACAACACTACCTAACTTACTGATAAGATCATTGTGAGCTTGCTTTCCACACAGGATTTGAGCCGCATGCTCCCACCGAGGCTCGGTTGGCCAAGTGCTTTTGTGTTTATGGTGTGTTATGTTGATCGTAACAGTGGTGTAGCTAACGTTAGCTAGCCACTGAAGGTCTAGCTCGGTTGTGCAATATGTTCATGTCAGTCTTAGAATTGGAAGGCTAAGAAACATAAGTCACCTACAGTACCTACACCACTTTATTGTTGAATTTCATCAAAGCCTGTGTTTCATTCATTTAATTAGTCAAGTTCAAAAGCTATGATAGACATAGTGAAATATCAGAGATGGGACCTGCCTCGTCTGCCTGTCCCCCCGTTTACCCATTGCCCCTTGATACCTCAATCTTCCTCGATTTAGATAACAGATAACAAAGGGGAAAGTCCATGAGTGGCTTTTTTTTCATTTTCTACCATGAGAAATGGAACTACTGTAAGTTGTGGTGATGCTTAACATTGAATTATGAGTGCCCACTACTGGCCATGCAATTCCACCTGCACACACCAACTCACTGGTCCCATTTCTTCACCCTTTTCTCCATTTGAAATGTCCATCATTTGTCCACACACCTAGATTTAGGAGTAGTATGCAGAGGTGGGTAGAGTGCTCAGAAACATTACTCCAGTAGAAATAAAGTAGCCCTCCTAAAAATGTAGAGTAAGAACAAACGTGTATCCGGTCAGAAAACTACTCAGGTGCAAGTTTCTTATGCCTTAAAGAGACATTTGTATTTGGAATCATTTACCTGGCAAATTAATGATGTCGTATACACTGATCATCCACAACATTTAAACCACTGACAGATGGGTTGTTTCTCCCGACTCATTTTCCTATTGAACTCTATGGAAAAATAAGTCAGGAGAAACAACCCTTAAAGTGATCCATCCATATCTACTGCATATCTGGCAGCAGAGTGATGGTTTGAGGCTTGTTTGATACCTCAGACCCTTGATGACTTAGAGCCATTTAGGCAACCATGTGTTCCATACTGTTCCAGTGTAATTTACAGCTAAATCTAGTCCCACCCCCCAATTCCCATAGAGATCCATTCAAATGCAGAGACGTTATAGTATCGCTTGTAAGAGTACCTGAAAATAAGATATTGAGAGTCTTTTGATGTTGATGGGTCACAGACTTCAGGAAGTAACAGCATGCAAAGGATATGGGACCAAATATTAAAAATGTTTACTTTATTCTATATATAAATGCAGGGGTGTCAATAATTGTGGCACACGTAGTTTTGTTAAAAATGATTATTTCTTGATGAGGGATTTTTTTTTTCTCATGATAAATTTACTTAAATGAAAGGTTGGATTTTTCTCATTTTATCAGTGCGAGATTAAGCTAATTCACCAGACGGTAATTTTTTATAACCCTTTTTACTCATCTTTACCAGGGGTGCCAATAATATATATATATATGTTAACATATATATATATATATATATATATATATATAATTCATCATGTTAACAAGCCTAACAGTTTAGCTACAACAAGAATAAAAAGAAAGCAAATCCCTCCCCTTCCCCGGTGCACCTGAAGATCGTCTTGGGTTTGAGTCTTCAATTCAATTCAATTCAATTTTATTTGTATAGCGCTTTTTACAGAGAACTGTCACAAAGACGCTGCACAGAGAAGCAGAAGGAAAATTGAGGAAAAAAAACAGGCCTGAACCCCCAGCCAGCAAAACAAGGTAAAAACTCCCCGGTGGGAAGAAAGGGGGTACCCATCCTTCGCTGGCCGGCCCGGTTTAAACTAAAGGTGGAATGGATGGTAATAGACTGTAATGAGGGATCTAATAAAACTAGCTGGTAAGTAGAAAGTCCAATGAAAAGGATGTAAAATGTTCAGTTCAAAGGGGCGGGGTGGTGCATCTGGGACTCCGGTTGCGTCAAGGCAGGGGCATAAACCAGGGGAGGAACAGGACTGGAGCAGTCTGCAAACTCAGGGGAAGGATAGGACTGGAGCAGTCTGTAAACTCAGGGGAGGAACGGGACTGGAGCAGTCTGTAAACTCAGGGCGAGGGGCAGGACTGGAGCGGTCGGCAGATCAGGGCAGATCTTCTCGGCAGGTCTCCACGACCCCCCCCCAATCCTTGTATTATCCTCATCACCAATAAACGAAACAAAAATGCCAGCATCCCATAAACCCACTTTGTCCTCTTCTATGTCATGCCGTATGTCCCACGATCATACTGGTGAGAGATAATGAACAAATCAGGCTTACAATAAAAACCTATTTGACACCTATCTGCAGCAGCCTTACCATTCACAATTCATATCATTTACATACTACCCGTCATTGAGAACAAATACCCTTGACAGTATATGTTTCTATGAAGTGGGGTGCACAGACATAGTGGACCGGTGCCTCCTGGCCAAATAAGTATAAAAAGGGCCAGAGGAAGGTAAATGGCCCACAGGGTCCATAGACAATAATTCAGTTATAATAATAAAGAATGAGATGATAATATAATAACATCATAGGAGATTCCCTACTAACAGGAATAACAGGGAAATATATTAAAAAGAATATACCTTACCCGGACCACTTCGCTAGGACTAACCCGAGATAAGGAGGACTAGAGCACACAGAGCTCAGAGCAAAAAATTATTTAATGGGACTGACGTTTCGACGTCAACGACGTCTTCTTCAGAGTCAAAAGGAAAAAGACGTCGTTGACGTCGAAACGTCAGTCCCATTAAATAATTTTTTGCTCTGAGCTCTGTGTGCTCCAGTCCTCCTTATCTCGGGTTAGTCCTAGTGAAGTGGTCCGGGTAAGGTATATTCTTTCAGTTCGCTGGTCCTTTTGTTGAGCACCTATTATAGGCGTGGCGTTGAGGTCCGATTGCCTCCCCTGTCCCTGGGGGGGGGGGGCGGTGTGGAGCTCAGTATCGGGCACAGGGAGTCCAGGCAGAACAAGACTGGACTTTTTTTTTTTTTGTAGTCTATAGATGATTCAACCCGTAGAAGGAAAAAAATCATCAACATCAAAACCCACTTCTCTTTCATGAATTCATGTATGTATGAAGTTAAGCTGACATTCCAGATGCAGAAACACAATTGTACTGAAATGTATGTTACATGGTATCATATTCTACATCATCAGTGCGTGAAGCGGAAACTTTCTCTCTGCAACAAAATATAATTGTCGGGAAGAGCAAAAATGGAAATGAATAATTTTCTATTTATCAACATAAGATTAAGGTTTGGTCACAGAGGGGTTCCAAAATGCGGTCTAGTTCAGCTGATGGTTATGAGGTTATGGTTCAACATGCAGTGAAACTGTATGGTTCACAGTTTCAAATGGTCTGTAGTTATGAGGTTACGGTTTCACATGGTCAGTCGGTGGTTACGAGGATATGGTTTTGCATGGCCAGTAGTTATGAGGTTACGTTTGCGCACAACCAGTGGTTATGAGATTACGGTTTCACGTGGTTAGGAGGTTATAGTTTTACATGGTCAGTAGTTATGAGGTTACGGTTCACACGGTCAGTAGTTATGTGGTTACGGTTTCACATGGTCAGCAGTACTCACATGCTCGCGGGCAGCACTGTGGATTGGATTTCTTTTTTCAGTAGATCCCAATCAGGAGGGAAAGCAGGATGAGCAGCAGGAATAACCCCAGCCCCATCTTAGATGGCAAGAGCGATGAGGAAGTCGTTCCACTTACATCAGGCCCTATGGAAGCAGATTTGCATTGTATTCAAAGGGAATACATGAGGAAGGATGGCTGCCAAGAACAGTAATGGCTCATGAGTACAGGTGTGTCTGTAAGCTGAACCAAAGGGGACCTCGCTGTCAGATTTTCATGCCTGAAAAGGTGGTCAATGGAAGAGATGAAATGAGAGAAATTACCAATTTTTAGTTCACTTACTGTGTGTGTGCACACAAGTGTGCACTTGTGCGCGTGCACCTATGTCAGAGGTGGGCAACGAGGGCTGTATCCGTTTCTGGTTTTCATGCCAACTTCTGGCCTTAATTACCTAATTAGCCCTAATATTTACGCCATCTGACATTTTAGTTACAATTCTTAATAAGCGCAATGACAGCCGAAGACTTCTTGTGTCCCTATATGAAACATTTTAATGTGATCTAATCTACCAGTGTTGGTGCCCTATCCAAGCATGACATGCATTTTGTATTTTTTAAAATCTTATTCCCATATATAATTCAATAAAAACACTCAGAATAAACCAATACTGTTTATATTGCATGCGCTTACTTTCACTCTCTCTCTCCTGCCAAATGCTCTAGTCCTCTATACAATTTATGAGTATTGTGTGTTCTTTGGGCTTATAAATGCTCAATAGTTTCTGTACCAGGGTATTGTTGCCTGGGGTACATTATTACCTGTTCGGTCTGGCTCTGGCTCCAACTTGGGGCATTCTGAAATCAAAACACAAAAATGTGCTTAGAACATTGTATACACTTTCATTTCATATTTAAACATAACAGATATGACATTGCCTGATAAGTACAGCAATGTTAGTCTGTATGTATTGTATAGGGCATTCTTGGTCACCTTCCTCACTCTTTCTTTCCGAGTTCAAGTGCTGTCCAGCTGCTTCAAATCTGAAGGTTATACCCGGCGCTAAATCGTTGGTCAACATGAAAACAGAGTTGTTCTTCTTGCAGACGTGGTACCAGGTTTCAGGCGGGGGTGAGAATGTGCACTCCGGAAAGTCATTCTTCCCAGACCACAACAGTGTGTCATTCCCGTTTTGAGAACGCCAGACTCTGGCCCCATTTATGCATCCATAGACCAAGCACTTCTCGCACCGTATCGCTAAAACAAAGAGAAATAACCAGAATTGAGAGATGCACTGAAGCCTCGTGAACAAGTTGGCCATTAACTCTCAGTCAACACGCAGAGGGAGACAGACAATTTGGCAAAATACCAAATCAATTTTCATAAAACAGGATGTATTATAACTTGTATATAAAATTACAATAAAAGAAGCTACGAACACAATTAATTTAATTTGATCCTTTGCTTTTTATTATTACAGATGAAATTTGATACAATTCCATTCCATTTCTTAAATCTAACTGAGGGTATGGGGAGTGGCAGTGCCTGAAATGGAAAAAGGAATTGTGGCAGCACTTTCATTTTTATAGTATCCACTCATTTACAGTCAAGCCGGAAAGTCTGCACACCCCTTTCACCTTCTCCACGTTTTATTACGTTACAGACTTATACTACAATAGATTGAGTTCATTTTTTGCCTCAAACATCTACACACAATAACCAATAATGACGAAGTGAAAACAGGTTTTTAGAAAATATGCAATTTTATTTTACTGACAAAAATAGGTTATTTAGGGGTTACATATCTGTACACACCCTTAGCCTAATACTTGGTTGCTGCACCTTTAGCAGCGATTACAGCTTCAAGGCATCTTGGGAAAGAAGCTACGAGCTTGGCACACTTGTTTCTAGACATTTTTGCCCATTCCTCTTGGCATATCCTTGCAAGCTCCGTCAGGTTGGATGGGGAGCATCGGTACACAGCCATTTTCAGCTCTTTCCACAGATGTTCAATTGGATTCAGGTCTGGGCTCTGGCTGGGCCACTCAAGGACATGCACAGACTTTCTCCGAAGCCACTCCTTTGTTCTCTTGGCTGTGTGCTTCGGGTCGTTGTCATGTTGGAAGGTAAACCTTCGCCCCAGTCTGAGGTCCAGAGTGCTCTGGAGCAGGTTTTCTTCAAGGATCTCGGTGTACTTAGCTGCATTCATCTTTCCCTCTATCAGGACTAGTCGCCCCGTTCCCGCTGCTGAAAAACATCCCCACATCATGATGCTGCCACCGCCATGCTTCACTGTAGGGATGGTATTAGCCAGGTGATGAGCGGTGCCTGGTTTCTTCCAGACGTGACGCTTGGTATTCAGGCCAAAAAGTTCAATTTTGGTTTCATCAGACCAGAGAATCTTGATTCTCATGGTTTGAGAGTCCTCTAGGTGCCTTTTGGCAAACTCCAAGCGGGCTGTGATGTGCCTTTTACTAAGGAGGGGCTTCCGTCTGGCCACTCTACCATAAAGGCCTGATTGGTGGAGTGCTGCCTGGATGGTTGATCTTCTGAAAGAAGCTGGAGCTCTGTCAGAGTGACCCTCGGGTTCCTGCTCACCTCCCTGGCCAAGGCCCGTCTTCCCCGATTGCTCAGTTTGGCCGGGCGGCCAGGTCTAGGAAGATTCTTGGTGGTTCCAAACTTCTTCCATTTACGAATGATGGTGGCCACTGTGCTCTTTGGGACCTGTAAAGCTGCAGAGATTTTTCCGTACCCTTCTCCAGATCTATGCCTTGACACAATCCTGTTTCTGAGGTCTGCACATAATTCCTTTGACCCCATGGCTTGGAGTTTGCTCTGACATGCACTGTCAACTGTGGGACCTTATATAGGCAGGTGTTGGCAATCCCCAATCATGTCCAATCAATTGAATTTATCACAGGTGGACTCCAATTAAGTTGTAGAAACATCTCAAGCAGTATCAGTGAAAACAAAATGCACCTCAGCTCACTTTTGGGAGTCATATCAAATGGTGTGCACACTTGTGTACATATGATATTTTACATTTAGATTTTTAATAAATTAGCACAAATGTCTAAAAACCTGTTTTCACTTTGTCATTATGGGCTATTTTGTGTAGAATTTTAAGACAAAAAATGAACTCAATCTATTGTAGAATATGTCTGTAACGTAATAAAACGTAGAGAAGGTGAAAGGGGTGGGAAGACTTTCCGGCTTGACTGTATATATGGCCATACCACCCTATCAAAGGTTTTTTATGTATCCAATGTTAATAAACAAGTTCGTTTTTTTATTTTTGGGAATGACGCCTTATGTTCAACGTAGGCTACGTCTAATATTATCTGTTAGGAGTCTATTGGGGATAAATCCGCAATGATCTGTACAGTGCATCCGGAAAGTATTCACAGCGCTTCACTTTTTCCACATTTTGTTCTGTTACAGCCTTATTCCAAAATTGATCAAATTCATTTTTTCCCTCAAAATTCTACACAGAACACCCCATAATGACAATGTGAAAAAAAGTTTTTTTGAGATCTTTGCAAATTTATTAAAAATAAAAAACTAAAATTTCTCATTTACATAAGTATTCATAGCCTTTGCTTTAACGTATTTTTAAAGTATCATATTTCATATTTGGTCGCATATCCTTTACATGCTGTTACTTCCTGAAGTCTGTGACCATCAACATCAAAAAAACTGTCGATATCTTATTTTCAGGCACTGTTACAAGCGATACTATAACCTCTCTGCATTTGAATGGATCTCTATGGAAATTTGGGGGTGAGACTAGATTCAGCTGTAAATTACACTGGTACAGTATGGAACACATGGCTGGCTAAATGGCTGTAAGTTATCAAGGGTCTGAGCTATCAAACGAGCCCCAAACCATCACTCAGTTACATTACATTACATTTATTTAGCAGACGCTTTTATCCAAAGCGACGTACAGTAAGTGCGTACAGAGACATCATCATCATTACAGAACAGACAAGGCAAAGCACATCCTTTGCATAATGTAGCAGCTATCCCTAGCAATGAACGTTGACTGTAGTTCACAGTAAGCTGTGGGCAAATCAGCAACACCACACTTCATTCCAAATACTATTATAAACTATACGGTTATAAACCATTCCAAATACTATTATAAACTATGCTATTATAAACCATTCCAAATACTATTATAAACTATAATAAACAGACAGGAAAACACAGGGAACAGGGAACTGGTATTCCTAGGTGAGGATATCAGTCAAGGTGGAGTCTGAAGAGGTGTGTCTTCAGGCCTCGACGGAATGCAGGCAGGTTTGGAGTAGAACGTAGGGGAATGGGAAGTTCATTCCACCACTGAGGTGCTAATGTGGAAAAACTCCGCAGTCGGGACAAGCGAGAGCCTTTGACACGGAGGGGGGGAAGTGCCAGTCGCCCTGCTGTAGAAGAGCGAAGTGGTCGAGCAGGAACATAGTTCTGGATTAAGTCCTGCAGGTAGGCGGGGCCTGTCCTATTGGCTGCAGTGTAGGCCAGGGTCAGAACTTTGAACCTGATCCTGGCTGCAACTGGCAGCCAGTGGAGAGACCTCAGCAGGGGGGTTACGTGGGAAAATTTCGGGAGGTTGAACACAAGCCGGGCAGCTGCATTCTGGATCAGTTGAAGAGGCAGAATGGCGCAGGCCGGTAGGCTTGCGAGCAGGGAGTTGCAGTAGTCCAGGCGTGAGGTGACCATGGTCTGGGCAAGAAGCTGGGTGGAGTAGGTGGTCAGGTACGGTCGAATCCTCCTGATGTTGTACAGGAGGAACCTGCAGGACCGTGCCGTCGCCCTGATGTGCTCTTTGAAGTCCAGCCGGTCGTCCAGGACCACCCCCAGGTTCCTTGCAGAGCGGGAGGCAGCCACCACGGTCCCATCAACGGTGATGGAGAGGTCATGTAGTGGGGAGGTCTTGTACGGCATGAAGAGGAGCTCTGTCTTGTCAAGGTTGAGCTTCAGGTGATGGGTAGCCATCCACTCAGAGATGTCAGTCAGACAAGCAGATATCCTCTCCTTAACCTGTGGGGTAGAGGGAGGGAAAGAGAGGAAGAGTTGAGTATCGTCAGCATAGCTATGGTATGAGAAGCCATGTGAATGGATTACTGAGCCAAGAGACTTAGTATACATAGAGAACAGCAGAGGACCCAGTACAGATCCCTGCGGGACTCCTGTAGACAGGGGACGGGGAGCAGAGATGGAACCCTTCCAGGAGACTTGGTAGGATCTATCAGTGAGGTACGATACAAACCAAGAGAGGGCAGTTCCAGAAATGCCCATCTCAGCGAGTGTGGAGATCAGGAGTTTGTGGTTGACCGTGTCGAATGCCGCAGACAGGTCAAGGAGAATCAGAACAGAGGAGAGGGAGGAGGCTCTAGCAGTGGCGAGTGCCTCAGTCACAGCCAGGAGAGCAGTTTCGGTGGAATGGCCGGTTCTGAAGCCAGACTGATGCGGGTCAAGCAGGTTGTTCTGGTGGAGAAAAACAGACAGTTGGTTAAGGACAGCACGTTCAAGTGTTTTGGACAGGAAGGGCAAGAGAGATACAGGACGGTAGTTCCTGACATCAGCGGGATCTAAGCTAGGTTTTTTAAGGAGTGGGGTTACACGGGCAGTTTTAAAGGCAGCAGGAACATGGCCACAGATTAGGGAGGTGTTAATAACGGAGGACAGATATGGAAGGAGCTCAGCAGATATAGACTGGAGGACTGCTGAAGGTATGGGGTCTAGTGGACAGGTGGTTGCGCGCTGGCGCGTCACCAGCTCGAGCACATCGGAGTCCTTCAGAGTCTTGAAGGACGACAGTGTAGCGATGGGTTCAGTATGGGGGATGTGGGGTGTCACCGGATGCGTGAAGGAGTTCCGGATCGCAGCCACCTTCCCCTCAAAGTGGGTCAGGAAGTCATCTGCAGAGAGGGAGGAGGGTGAAGGGGGTGGAGGGAGGGTGAGCAGGGAGGAGAAGGTGGAAAAGAGTTTACGTGGGTTAGATAGACATGTATCAATTTTCGACTGGAAAAATGAAGTTTTAGCTGATGTAGTTGCAGCTGTGAAGGCTGCCAGCAGAGTGTGGTAGGAGGCCAGGTCATCTGGGGATCTGGATTTCCTCCACTTTCTCTCAGCGGCTCGTAGCATGGTTCTGCTGGATCTGAGAGAATCCGTCAGCCACGGGGAAGGGGGTGATAGTCGGGCTGGTTTGGAGACAAGAGGGCATAGTGAGTTGAGAGACTGAGAGAGGCATGAGTTAAACACAGAGGTGGCGACATCAATGGGCATTTTAGCAAAGGTAGCAGGAGGAGGAAGTGCAGAGAGAGCAGAAGTAGTGAGAGAGGAGTGAGAGAGGGTGCGGAGATTTCTCCTGAACATAACAGCGGGTGGGTTGTTAGCGGATTTGAGGGAGAGTGGGCAGGAGAGAGAAAATGAGATAAAGAAATGGTCCGATACGTGGAGGGGGGTCACCGTGAGTTCAGATGTGGCGCAACTCCTGGTGAGTACAAGGTCCAGTTGGTTACCACCATTGTGGGTGGCAGGCGATGGGGACTGAGTGAGGGCAAAGGACTGGAGGAGTGAGGTGACACTGGATAGCTGGGCGCTGTCTGGTTGGAGGTTGAAGTCTCCCAGTAGGATTACTGGGGTACCATCCTCAGGGAAGGAGCTCAGGAGTGTGTCCAGTTCATCCAGGAAAGCGCCGAGCGGACCTGGGGGGCGATAGAGAACAACAATGTTAAGTGCAGATGGTGAGTTACAGTGACTGCATGAAACTCAAAGGAGGAGATATTCAGGCAGGGTACAGTGGGAATAGAGAATTTCCAGGACGTGGAAATGAGCAAACCAGTACCCCCGCCTCTGCCTGAGGCCCTGGGGGTGTGGGAGAAGGAGTAGCCAGCAGACAGAGCAGCTGGAGTGGCTGTGTTATCTGGGGTGATCCAGGTCTCAATGAGAGCCAGGAAGTGGAGGGACTTCAACTTGGCATATGCAGTGATGAAGTCAGCTTTCTGGACGGCTGACCGGCAGTTCCATAGTCCACCCACCACTGAGAGTTCCTTATGAGAGGACAGCGGTGGGTAGACCAGGTTAGCCGGACAGCGTCTGCGGTGGTTGGGCCTCCAGGAGCGAGGCATGGAGCACAGAGGAATGGGGGTTAGACACATGGTAGGGGATGAGAAGACAGGTTAGGTGGGGGAGGATCATTACAAACTGTTCAAATTACCGACGAGGCTGCCGTCTTCACGGCAGCCTCTACTTTAACTTATAAAGTTGGCTAATTTCTCGATTGCACTCAGCTGCTTGCAGGGCTAATTCACTCAGGTGAATCTATTTGCGATTAGCAACACAAAACACTAGCAATTTACTAGACCTAGAAACACAAAGCAAGTAACAAGTGGTCAGTAATGCTGCAATTTACATTAACTAAACCGTGACTACACTACAAACAGTTCAATCAGCTAACGCACAGCTGAACCAAATGAAAAAGACGATACTTAAGCCTATCCGACGGTAGATTGATAACGCGGGTCTGCTTGCACTCTGAACTAGGAATGCAAAACACGCTATTTATTCACTCAGGTGAATCTATTTGCGATTAGCAACACAAAACACTAGCAATTTACTAGACCTAGAAACACAAAGCAAGTAACAAGTGGTCAGTAATGCTGCAATTTACATTAACTAAACCGTGACTACACTACAAAAATTAAATTAAAAATTAAAAAATTAACTTAATTTGGCTGTTAACCTTTGTTAGACAGCTAGCTACCTAACGGCTGAAGTGTAGCTAACATTGAATGTCAAAAGCTAGATAGTTAGCTAGCTAGCTAACGTTAGCTAAATAACTTAATATTTGAGGTAAGCGTCCAAGACAGCAAGATACAGCAGGTTAGCCTAGGCTAAATTAGCTAACGTCAAAACAGAGTTACTTGAAAGGTAAAACAAATGGGAAAAAATAACTTAACTTATTTAAATCGTCGTTAATGGCTAACGTTCGTCATTCAGTCAATTAAAATGTATTTCCCCATATAAGTTCAGTTAGCTAACGTTAACATTTGCTCGAGCCTAAGAGTTTTAGGGGGTGACATTATAACGTTATTCTTATTGCTTACCAACGCAAGGGCACAACTCCGTCCAGAGAGTATCGTACAAGTAGCTAAGTACAAAACATTACTTTTCAAAGTTATTATGGATAACATTAATGAAAGTTATTAACGTTAGCTTTTTGACGTCTAGCTAGTAACTAAACCAGTTTCTATTGCTCTTAACAGAGTCCAGCTCAAACCAAATTAACTGTCAATATTTCAAACCCTTTTTAAATGAGAGCTCTTCTCGCGCCATTAGACATGGCAAGATTTGTCGTTCGTGCTATGCAATGTTAGGCTATAGAACGGTTGGTGAGTAGCTACCCGAAAAAATGTGCTAGTCATATCTCTGCATTGATCTCATCTACCTTCCAATCATGGTTGGATTTCTGCATGACTTCACCAGTGTGGCAAGGTAGGCTACAGAGAGCACTGGTCCATCATACTGGTTTACGCATATCTCAATAAGCACACAAGGAGTTAGTTGAAAGGCAAAACAAATGAAAGAATTATGCCACTATTTTTGTTGCAAGATATGCCTCATTATAAAAACAATGTTAATCGATTGATTCTCTTTCCTTTCAGTGCTTATATTGTACGATGCGCCTAGGTTGATTCATCACCTGGAATTATGAATAACGCAACTAGGCCTACTCACCAAGAAATACAAAATAAAAAATAATTCAAGTAATTTATGTGATGATGATTCTTTATAATAATATGGATGGAATCCTTCAAAATGTAAGAATTGCTATTCAATTTAAATTTAAACAATTAAGTTATGCACTGAAATTATGTACTGTAATAATTCCTGTTAAACTATGATAATTGATCATTTTCAGGCAATTTTCCTTCTGGACCTTTTTGGTGTACAGCTGAGACTATTATTGTTTTTTTGATAGTACATTATACTGTGAAAGTGGCACTTTCATAGACCCCCCACCCAAACAATCCGGCAAGGAAAAGTATAGCCTACTGCTGGTGTGAATGAAACCAAGGTTTTGAATTATAGTCCCATCCTCTTCAATGATTTGCCAAATGTGACTATTTGTGATTTTTATTGTTTTGTTTTTTTGTAATGTCATTCCATAGCTAGACCACATGGGCCATTGTGCCAACCCAAACTTATTGTGTAATGGTTATTTTTGAGTATATTCTTACCTGTGGACCCAGCATGGGGTAATCTGTGGGGTGCCCACAGAAAACCCACAAGGGCCCATAGGTGAAAAACACTGTGGGACCAACATGGGCTGAGCAGCAATAGGCCTGTGTGGGGTAACTATGGGCAAGCCCAAGTGCAGGCTGCCCACAGACAAACAAATTGGGGGCCCAGAGGGGAAATGTTGCGGAGGCCCCAGCATGGGCAAATCCCAAAGGCCATGTGGGATTAGTGTGGGTTTTCCCTGCTCACAATAAACCTAGAGTGGGCTTGCGGGGGCTTCTTTGCTGGGATACTGTTCTTAATGAAATTGGTAACGACCTAGATTTATATTGGCATTCCATTGATTTGCTGATCCGGCCTTGTATGTTGAACCAATGCACGAATGTCACTGTCGAGGAATATGCACACGACCATAGTTTCCCCGAGTTGATCTCGTCTTTCCCTCAGATTTTACATGCCACCTTAGCCACTTTTGAAATATTTTTTTTGAAACATCAGCAAGTATATATCACTTAAAGCGTAACAAAGCACGCTGGTTTAGCGAGACCCCGCCCCCTTTTGAAATTAGAAAAATGCCGAAATCTGGCCGTGATAAGGTAATAATATAGGGGCTGAGCTCCAGGTATCAAACCACGTCCCAGCTTTTTTTTTTTTCACTAGTAGCCAAAAGCCCATTCTGCTCTGGACTGCAGTCACGGCGGCTGCTTTGTTCCACTCTCTGGCCGTGTCCGAATCAGCACTCTTCCACACTATTGAGTAGCCTTGGGACCAGTTCTTATATATTTCTGTGGAATCCACTCCGGGAGGAATAGTCAGCTGGAGTAAGTTTCTGGCCAATGACAGACTGGATGTGCAGTACCTAAGGTTTTACCACTAGAGACACTTTTGAGCGAGATTCTTTGGGTTTACGCTGTTTTGCGCTGACTACAGTAAAATGTCAAGATTTGGACCAGAATCAATCAGTAACTCTTAGAAAAAACCAAATGTATCAGTTCTCATCTAAAATAAATAGTTTTAGTGCTTTGTTACCCTTTAAAAGCCCCTGCCAAACATGCCCCACCAAACACCCCTCTTTTAAAGACACTAAGAGCTGAAGTCATGGTAGCCAAAATATGAGGAAACTTGCCTCATTGCCCAACATGCCCAGCATTTTTATATAAAATCATGTAATTTTCAGTTTATCTTCACTTTTTTGCTTTTTGCTTGCTGTGCTCAATCTTGTTTCTTGCCCTCAACGGAGGTAAGTGGGCGGGGTTTAGGATGTAGACTTCTTTGATTGTGAGCAAAAGACCGCAGCAAGGCTAAAGATCCTGCATAGTGCACCTTTAAGTATTTCCTTTATTTAGTTGACAGTTGATACATCAAATGCACAAATATGGGAATCTTGTAAAACATCAGAACTTGTTATGGGAAATGCTAGCTGCATGTTATGTAATGTTTCCCACATTAGTTATGAAAATTTCCTATTACATGCCAAAAGTACTACTTTCACTCCCACACAAATTGGCATGGCTCTATTAAATTACAAAAAAAAACAGATTACTTCAGCATGTTCAGAAGGGTGAAAGGAGAGGAATGTTGTGGATACAATTTTATCAGACTAATAAGCTTGTTGAATTACATTAAGGTGGAAAACTCGATATACAAAAAATGTATAGATACAGTACATTGCCTGGAAAGTATACCCAAGATTTCCAAGTTCTGCCAAAATACACATATAACAATATGTTCATCACTGAAAAAATAATGATTCCATAAATTTGTGTACGTGGCTTTTCCATATTATTAAGAAAAACATGTAATCTATATATAAATGTATTTTACAGCAGAGATATGACTGCAGTGAATGTCTTCCTAATATCTCTAATTTTTATTTTCATGACAAATGTTTCTATTCGTGTTACATTACCTACGTCTTGTATACAGATGTTTATATTACTTGTTGGATTTGAAAATGTGATCAGTTTTACCAAAGGTTAAGGGTTTTAATTTATTTATTTTTTTTATTAATTAAAATATTTTTTTGTGGTAGATTTGTGGTTATTTGTGAGTAGAGTATTCTTATGGGGAATGGAGACAAAATAAAATATGTAATCATGACAGTTGGTAATTTTTTAAATAATAAATCGCCACTCCTCTGCGTGTGCCTCTTCCTCTCCATGAGCTCAGGGGGCTGGGCTCCTGGAGGGTATTTAAACATGTGAGAGAGCCACATCCTGTCCTGAAAGCATGGAGGTGATGTGGACCACACTGGCACTGGTGGCTGGTGCTCTCACCCTGGCAAAGGGAAGGTCAGAGTCGAGGTGCACACTGCAAGGGACACCCAGGCCTGCTTCGTTCTCCCAGCCTGGGGACTTTGTGATCGGAGGCGTATTTTCCATCCACTTCTATGTGAGCACCACTGAGCACAACTACACCAGCGTACCCAAAGCGCCGCAGTGTACGGGGAGGTCAGTGAACGGAGGAAGACCGTTGTGCAAAGTGACCACTGTGAACATATGTTTTAGATCTTAGAGATGCATACATATGTATATAAATAATGTAAAATTGTTATAAAATGCATTACTTAGATGAATAACATAATGTAAATATATTGTAATATACAGTTGAAGTCGGATGTTTACATACACTTAGGTTGAAGTCATTAAAACTCATTTTTAACCACTCCACAGATTTCATGTTAGCAAACTATAGTGTTGGCAAGTCGGTTAGGACATCTGCTTTGTGCATGACACAAGTAATTTTTCCAAAAATTGTTTACAGACAGATTATTTCACTTTTAATTCACTATATCACAATTCCAGTGGGTCATAAGTTTACATACACTACGTTGACTGTCTTTAAATATTTAATATTTGGTCGCATATCCTTTGGCTTTTCATGTCATGACTTCATGATGTCTGTGACCCAATAACATCAAAAGACTCTTGATATCTTATTTTTTGGTACTCTTACAAGCTATGCTATAACGTCTCTGCATTTGAATGAATCTCTATGGGAATTGGGCGGTGGGACTAGATTTAGCTGTAAATTATGCTGGAACCGTATGGAATACATGATTGGTAAAATGACTGTAAGTCAACAAGGGTCTGAGGTATCAAAGAAGCCTCAGACCATCACTCTGCTGACAGATATGCAGTAGATATGGATGGATCACTTTAAGCGTTGTTTCTCCTGACAAATTTTCCTATTGAACTCTATGGAAAAATAAGTCAGGAGAAGAAACCCTTCAAGTTATCCATCCATATCTACTGTATTTCTGCCAGCAGAGTGATGATTTAAGGCTTGTTTGATACATCAGACCCTTGATGACTTAGAACCATTTAGCCGACCATGTGTTTCCATACTGTTCCAGTGTAATTTACAGCAAAATCTAGTCCCACCCCCCATTTCCCATAGAGATCCATTCAAATGCAGAGACATTATAGTATCGCTTGTAAGAGTACAGTCAACTTAGTGTATGTAAACTTCTGACCCACTGGAATTGAGAATTAAAAGTGAAATAATCTGTCTGTAAACAATTGTTGGAAAAATTACTTGTGTCATGCGCAAAGTAGATGTCCTAACTGACTTGCCAACACTATAGTTTGCAAACATGAAATCTGTGGAGTGGTTAAAAATTAGTTTTAATGACTTCAACCTAAGTGTATGTAAACTTCAGACTTCAACTGTAGTTATTGTTATACATAGACTATGATCTCAACAAGTTTTGTAATGAATTGTAATGAAGATATACTCTACATCTTAAAAGCCTGTGAAGTTAATTTTGTTTTATTCATGTTTTCATTGTTGTTTTATTATTTCACACATTATTTACAAGATATACTTTTTATTTCAGTTTTAGCAAAATATATCTTCCATCAGTAAGACATTAGAGCAATCAAGTATTCACTTGTAGTTTTAAATATATATATTTAGCAATTTCAGAAATATTTAAATACTTGGAGTCAAATATAAAATGTATAGACGATCTGGGACCATTCTTCCGTATGGTGTACAGAGGTAATGCTCCACTTAATTTTTTATCTAAATATAAAATGTGTCTGATTAAATAAGAATAAAAGGTATATTTAACATTCTTGTCATTGGACATCTTGTTGCATGCTCTGTTATGTTTCTGTCATTGTGTGTGACTCTTCATATTGTTGTTCACAACAGTTTTGATTTCCGGGAACTACGTTTTGCTAGAACCATGGTTTTTGCCATCAAGGAAATTAACAACAGCTCAGAGCTCCTGCCAGGTGTAACTTTGGGCTACCAGATCCATGACTCCTGCGCCTCCGTACTAGTGGCCGTGAAGGTGGCATTCCAGCTGGCTAATGGCATCGAGCCAATTTTCTTTCCCAACCAGTCCTGCTCAAAGTCTGCCACTGTGCATGCTGTTGTGGGTGAGTCTGGCTCCACACCCTCCATCGCCATGTCCCGAATTCTCGGACCCTTCGGCATCCCCCAGGTGAGCTGCTCCTGCCCAGTCCTCCAGTGACTACCAATATATTATCTAAAATTATTCTTAAATCATAATCCTTGCAATCAAAAATGTATTTGAAATAAATCCAAGAGATGAGCTGTTATTATAGAACAGGGATAGGTAACCCTGGAACATTTGAAGTCTGAACCTGAATATTACGAATGGCAAAATTCTGAGTGAAACGCTGAGTGTCTCCAGCACATAGTAACCTGCATTCATTAAACCTGATTAATTCAAATGAATCCAGTCATGTAGTCATGTCTCTGGCACTCCAAGACCAGGGTTGCCTACCCCTAGTATAGAATATACACGTTAAATATTTTTTAATAATCTATTAATAATCCAAATAATTATATTGATTCACTAATATTCACGGTTAGAACAAAGTTACATTCACTGTTTAAAATGGGCATCTTCTTTTCGTGATGCTACAGGTGAGCCACTATGCCACCTGTGCCTGTCTTAGTGACAAACTACAGTACCCCACGTTCTCCAGGACCATCCCCAGTGACTACTTCCAAGCAGCTGCCCTGGCTAGGCTAGTCAAGCATTTTGGCTGGACGTGGATCGGGGCGGTGCGGAGCGACTCTGACTACGGGAACAACGGGATGGCCGCCTTCCTGCAGGCAGCGAGAGCAGAGGGCATCTGTGTGGAGTACTCAGAGGCGTTCTACAGGACCAACCCCCGCGAAAAGGTGCGACGCGTGGCAGAGGTCATCCGCAGGTCCACAGCCCGTGTCATTGTGGCATTCGTTGCCTCGGGCGACATGCTGGTCTTGCTGTCAGAGCTGGAAGGCAAGGCGCTGGCCCCGCTACAGTGGATTGGGAGTGAGGCCTGGGTCACTGACCGCGAGTTGTTGCGGTTCCGCCTGTGTGCCGGTTCCATAGGCTTCGGCATCCGCCGCTCTGTCATTCCAGGGCTGCGGGACTTCCTGTTGGACCTGGGGCCAGAGCAGGTTTCCCGCTCACCTGTCCTCACAGAGTTCTGGGAGAGCGCTTTCGGCTGCAGCCTGGGAGGACGTCAGAGTGCAGCAGGCCGGAAAGCATGCGATGGAAAACAGAATCTGCGAGACCTGCAGAATCCTTACACAGACACATCCCAGCTGCGCATCTCCAACATGGTATACAAGGCTGTGTATGCTATAGCCCACGCCATGCACAGCATCATCTGCACAGATGAACCTAACACTCCACCCCACTGCAACACAAGTATCCGAGTTGAGCCACGGCAGGTAAACAGTCCACTACAACTATAATGGATAAGGGCATCAACTTAATAATAATAACAATAATAATGAGATTATGATGATTAGTATTATTTTTATTTATTTTTTAAATTATTATTATTGGGCAGCATGGTGGTGCAGTAGATGGCACTGTCGCTTCACGGCAAGAATGTCCTGGGTTCGAATCCAGTCCAGGAGCCTTTGCATGTTCTCAGTGTGGGTTTCCTTTGGGTAATCCGGTGTCCCTCCACAGTGAAAATACATGCAGGTTAGGCTAATTGGAGACTCTAAATGAGTGTGTGAGTGAATGGTGTGTGTACCCTATGATGGACTGGTGACCTGTACAGGGTGTATTCCTGCCTCTCGCCTAATTCATGCTGGGATAGGCTCCAGCCCCTCGGTGACTCTGAGCAGGAATAAGCGGGTAAGATAATGGATATCAGCCCTCTGACTCCATCTCATCAGGTCACAGAGCACCTGAGAAAAGTGAACTTCTCCAGGAACGGGTACAAAGTCTCCTTCGATGCCAATGGGGATCCGGTGGCCACTTATGAGTTGGTGAACTGGCAGGTGAAGAGGGATGGACACATGGAGTTTGTGACCGTGGGCCACTATGATGCATCCGCTCCAGATGGACAGGAGTTCATCATGAAGAAGAACATTACCTGGGCAGGCAGCCAGCCACAGGTAATTTCACCTTGAAATGTAATTTTATTAAACATGTTGGAGTTGGCATAACATTGCGCTATTTGTTTGAAGGTGCCTGTGTCAGTGTGCAGTGAGAGCTGTCCCCCAGGCACTCGGAAGGCTGTGCAGAGAGGAAGGCCTGTCTGCTGCTATGACTGTGTGCCCTGTGCTGAGGGAGAAATCAGCAATGCTACAGGTACACAGGAATAATTCTTTCTGTGTACCACATTAAATATATTGCATTTAGCCTAAGAAAATTCTAAATATGAATATATATATTTAGCTTCACTGGGTGCAGTTGGGTGCATGACTAACAAGCCCCGATAATATAGTATAATATAGTAATATTGTTTATGAACAATATATATTGCTTACTATATATATATATAAAATGAGTAAAATTTATGTGTAAGGATCTGAAGCAGAATACTAGCATCACCTACACGTTTCAATCCCACAGCCCTCAGACCCTATTTTTCATGTCCTGATCTTTTATGCACACTCCTGAACAATGAAGTTCTCTCTCTTTTGTGCAGATTCCCTGGACTGCATCACCTGTCCAGCCGACTACTGGTCGAATGCTGAGAAGGATGAATGTGTACTCAAGCCTGTTGAGTTCTTGTCCTTCCACGAGGTTCTGGGGATCATCCTGGCAGCATGTTCAGTGACTGGGGCCTGCATGGCCATCATAGTGGCTGCCGTGTTTTACAGGCACAGGGACACACCTATTGTGAAAGCCAACAACTCAGAGCTGAGCTTCCTGCTGCTCTTTTCATTGAAACTGTGCTTCCTTTGCTCTCTTACCTTTATCGGCCAGCCCTCTGAGTGGTCCTGTATGCTGCGTCACACTGCGTTTGGGATCACCTTTGTCCTCTGCATCTCTTGTGTTCTGGGGAAAACACTAGTGGTGTTAATGGCCTTCAGGGCTACACTTCCAGGCAGAAATGTCATGAAGTGGTTTGGGCCTCCCCAGCAGAGACTGAGTGTTGTCCTTTTTACTCTGGTGCAAGCTGTGATCTGTACCCTGTGGTTGATTCTGTCACCACCTTTCCCACTAAGAAACATGAAACATTACAAGGAGAGAATAATTCTCGAATGTGACTTGGGGTCAGCAAGTGCTTTCTGGGCTGTACTGGGTTATATTGGACTCCTCGCTATACTGTGCTTTGTTTTAGCTTTTCTGGCTCGTAAACTGCCTGACAACTTCAATGAAGCTAAATTCATTACATTCAGCATGCTCATATTCTGTGCAGTCTGGATCACCTTTATACCAGCTTATGTAAGCTCACCTGGAAAGTTCACTGTAGCTGTGGAGGTATTTGCAATTTTAGCTTCCAGCTTTGGTTTAATTGTTTGCATTTTTGTCCCAAAATGTTTTATAATATTGTTTAGGCCTGAACAAAATACCAAAAAGCACATGATGGGGAAAATGCCATCAAAATCTCTCTGAAACACAGAAAGAAATGTCAGTAATGTTGATGGATGATTTTATTTAAAATGTTCATTATGTTATATGTTCTTCTGCTACTGTATATTTATTTAAGTTAGAAATGTACATACCTGTAAATATCTCTGAGGACCATATTTAATCTCTAATATTAATTTATCAGGAGAAACAGACCATCAGGGATTACATGTCACCAATAAAAGATTGATGCATCAGGGTATTTGTGTTTTCTGGCATTGTCTACATTGTGTGTCACTCCCCACTCAAAATGCATCAAGCAAAATAACAATTTCAGAGGCATTTTCTAGTGTGAGTACAAAGAAAATACTTTATTTCAATGATTAATAAGTTTATCTTTACATATTATCAATCATATTATCAATCACCAATGTATATGCATTGTCAATTACTTTGTTTATTTTTTAATCCACACTGAACAGAGTGATTTTTGCACAAAGCCAACACTTCATCTTTCTCTTTATTTTTTCTATCATTTAATTTAAGTCTTGAATTACAATTTTACAAAGATCGCAGACATCAATAGTATTATCTGTGTTATGGCTGGATATGCTTTATAATGAACAAGAAATCCAGCAGGGGGCAGTCTTCCCAAGCTTATAAACAAAGCTCACTTACTCGACCAGGGATGGGCAATTCCTGTCCTGGAGGGCCGGTGTGTATGCAGGTTTTTTTCCTACCAATTACCCTGGCTAAATGAACTAATTGGCTGTGTACACCAACACTGGTTCACTCGTAGATTAGATCACAGTAAAAGTTTCATCAAGGGACATAAGAACAGTCTTCAGCTGTCATCCATGTGCTTATCAAGAAATGTAGCTAAAATGTCAGATGACGTAAATGTTAGGGCTAATTAAGACCAGAAGTTGGCATGAAAACCAGAAACAGACAGGGCCCTCATTGCCCACTTCTGTACTCGACGATGTGGAACAAACTTACACAAAAACCATGCCGCACTGTTTACACAATTTATGTTTACACAATTTGAAATGTCCTTTATTAGGTTGAAGCATAAAGGTCCATTGAGACCTCAGTTTCCTTTGATAATTACAGTCTGGGGTACCATGGGAAATGTAGGAAATACCAAAGACGGTAGGGAATGTGAGAGACTGCATATACAATTGGCAGGAATGATGTCCTATCTACATGGAGCCCTTTTGAAAATTTTACCAGGATACCATGGCTAACAGCTGTACTTCTTACAATAGTTCCAAGGGCTCATTAATGACCACAGTCGGGTTGTAACTGGTGAATGTGAAAAGCAAGAAATAGAAGTTGACAAGTCTATTGATAAAGGCCTGTTTATCACCAGTTAGTTGGTGTGTGTTGGTTTGTGCACCAGGCTCTTTTTAGTGTTCCTTTCAGGTCTCAGTAAGATGATGTAGCACTTGGGAAGGAATATGCAGAGCAGTAGGCCGAAACTGGAGGCCAGGATGGCAAAGATCTCCACAGCAACCGCGTACTTCCCCGGGGAGGTGTTGTAGGCCGGGATGAAGGAGATCCAGACAGCGAAGAAGATCAGCATGCTGAAGGTGATGAGCTTGGCCTCGTTGAAAGTGTCCGGCAGCTTCCTGCCAAGGAATGCAAGAGCAAAACAGACACAGGAGAGCAGGCCGATGTAGCCCAACACCAGGTAAAAGCCCAGGGTTGACCCCACTTTGCACTCCAAGATGATCTTCCCGGCTTCATAGGAGGTGTTTTTGAAAGGGTATGGTGGCGTCCACACCAGCCAGCCAGCAGACAAAATAATCTGCACTGCGGTGCAGGTCAAGATGACCACCCTCTGCTGCAGTGGTCCGAACAGCTTCACAGTACTGGACCCAGGTAGGGTGGACCGGAATGCCACCAAGACCACGATGGTCTTGACCAGGATGCAGGAAATGCAGAGGACGAAACTGACCCCAAATGCCACCTGCCGCAACCAACAGGACCATTTTGAGGGCCGGCCCACAAACACCAATGCGCAAAGGAAGCACAGAGTGAGTGACTGCAGAAGCAGGAAGCTCAGCTCTGAGTTGTTGGCCTTGACGATGGCTGTTGCCCGGAAACGATAGAAGATTGCAGAGATAACCAGAGTCATGGTAACACCCAGGAGCGATATGGCCACCAGGATTATGCCCATGGTGTCCTGGAAGGACAGGAATTCCTCCGTTGATGCCACACAAGCCACCCTCTCTCTGTTTGACCAGTAATACCGAGGGCACTTTGTACACTCAGTGGAACCTGCAGAAGGCACAGATACAAATATATTAAATACATACATTTTCCTGTTGAGGCAATATTTCCTATTTAAAGGAAAATCACATTCACAAACAGACATTCTGATGGGCGTGAGACCAAAATATGAATTCTAGTTGAAAAATACTTTCTCTTTACTTTTTAAAAAAATACTGGTTCCTCACATGGGGCTGTATATGTCTAATTCCCACCCTAATTTGGAATGTCCAATTCACTATTTGCAACAACAGCCGCGTTCTGTGGTCCCGACGCCCAACTGCACAATCGTGACTGAATATATATATGTTTCTCCTCAGAAACACATGGTGTCATCTGCCTGCTTCCTTTTACACCACAGACCACAGCTGAGCTTGCATAGAGTTGAGTCGCAGGAAGACCTATCGTATGCGGTTTTGACATGCAGTCCACGGGTGCCCAATTGACCACCAGGGGGCACTAGAGAGCGATGAACTGCGGACCCCTAACCGACCGGACCCTCCCATACCCTGGATGACACAATCGCCAAATGTGCATCGCCCTCTGGACGTAGTCGGGACTGGCACGGTCTGGATTTGATCCAAGACCGAGGGGCTCATCTTTGTACTACAACATGGTGCCTTAACCGAATGAGCCACCCAGCAGCCTCCAGAGGAAATGCCTTCTGTGCATGCTTTATTTGCATGCAGTCAGAAGAACATTTCAATCCACAGGGATCCTCTTGAGGAAAACAGAGAAACCTGAGAACAGTATATGTTGTCACCATGGCAACTGGTGTGTGCTGCTTCTGTGGAGTTTCCTGGTTGCTCTGAAAACGATCCAATGTTGACTGAAACATTTTCCTGTGTGTTTCTTAATAAAATAAACTGTATAGGAGCATGATTTGCCTAGAGTTTTTTAAACAAATTCTTATAAAGGGATATACAGGATTGATGTAGTTATTTTTGTTAATTCGGAATAACATATTGTCAATATTGTGATTGCCTAAACACCAACAGGGAATAAAATATGGGCAATAAAATGAGGCTCTTGCAAATGGAAGGGTTACAAGTTGACGGGTTGTTGAAATGCTGATTTCACATCATTGGGCCAGAAGGATTCAGCTTACCTGTACTATTGCTGACTTCGCCATCTGCGCAGGGGAGACAGTCAAAGCAGCAGATGGGCTCCCCTGTGCGTGTGGCCTGCCGAGTGCCTGGTAGGCAGCTCTTTGTGCACACAGAGACAGGAGCCTGCAAAACAAAGAGAGGGCGGTTACAGCACTCTAACCTAAAAACCATTGCACCTGCTACCACATACTCTGAAACTCTGTTGCCCCCCACTCCTGTCCCTAAGAAAGTTGTAGCCTACTGCATTTACCTCTGTCCCAAAATGTTTGTTCTCACAGATAGCTAGCTAGCCAACTAATGAATTATATTCAAAGCAGAGGCTAAAAAATAAATGTAGTCAAGCTAGAACTAGACTTGCTACTCTCGCAAAATCATAACCTCTCCAAATATATAAAAATTTATGACGAAATAGCAGCATCATTGTCCAAGTTTGTTTTATCGAGTCAGACTGTTGATGCACATTAATTTAGAATGGTGATTAAACTTTTGCTGGTGCTACTTCATAGCCGGGCGTTTACGGAAAAATAATGCACACTTTGAAGAATTGAATATTCAGCCACGCCATTGTATAAGTGAAACTACTGAGTCAGTAATTCATCAATGGCCAGTCATTTCAAAACACTTTAATTTAATCCCATGCAGATAAACTGTTTGCTATGTGCTTTTCATGTATGAAAATCTTTCAAAAAACAATTTTTTTAAATCAGATACATGAGCACAAAATAAATTATTTTCTAAGCAAGTTACAATGAAAACAGGATTTTTCAAATGTTATCAGGACCTTTCACCTTTGAACAGACCAGCTGCGTCCAAAACAAGGACTATAATAAGCTCAATATCGAGGCCATCACATGATATTATTAATCATTTATACAGAGCAAACTCACAAGTGCAACTGCTTATTTACTCATGCAAATTTGCTCCCATGATTCTGCATGCGTTTCCTTGGCCTTGTGCTATGAATACAATCAATATGAAATGTGTAAGTATTCCCAGGGAAGATAAACCACAGTGCATGACACAATGGCTTCAGGTTTCCACAGATTAGCATTGGTGGGTATCACCAAGGGTCTGAGCCAAACACTGTCACAGCTGTCACAGCCTGGCACTCACCTGAATCTGCCCACCTGTCCACAAAATCAGCTCCTCATCCATATTCAGCTGTAGCCCCTCTGGGGCAGAGGCATCAAAGCTGCCAACTTTCTCAAACTTCATTCCTCCTCGACCATCCAGCTGCCAGTTGATGATGTCATAGAGAGGCACTGGCTCCCCGTTGGCGTCGAAATACACCTTCTCTCCCAGCTGGTTTGTAAAGTTCACTCTCCTCAAGTGGAATAGAAGCTGTGAAGAGGGTTTGAGATGAAAGCAATGCATTGTATATTTCTATTGTCATAAACGCACACTAATTTCTTTTGGAGAATGAAGTTGGAATTAATTTATAAGGAATATGCAGCTATATAACTTGGGCAGTAGCAGTGATGGGCAGTAGGAGTAGCAGTTTCAGGACAAAACATTAACCAGCTTTATAGAAATTCTGAAAATCATACTGAACGAGAAAATGCAGTGATCTCTGGAAAGGAAAGTATATTACTACACTATAGCATTCTTAACGGCATCGTGAAGTGTACAATAATTTTACTACTCAGAAGTGACAGATTTAAAAATACTGTAAAATCCATTGTGGATTGCTTAACACATGTGTAACAACATGCATGCACGAACACCAACACTCACATGTACATGCACATACACACACCCTCACACCTCTGCCCACATGCATACACACATGTACACATGCTTACAAATACCGTACAAACAAACACCCGTTTATACCATACACATGCAAGCATAAACAGGCACATGCATTTACTCACACAGCCACACTCACAGCCACTCAGTTTGCAATGCTGCAGAAGAACTGTACCTCTCTGGGTTTAAACTGGGGATCCCTGATGCAGGCCTTGATTCCTGAAGCTTGTGCCATACGGTCACACTGCAAGAGCTCATGCAGGGCATGAGCAATGGCGTACACAGCCTTGTACACGTTGTAGGAGACCCTTAGCTGTGATACATCAGTGTAGATGCTTTCTATGGTGCTCAGGTCTTCAGCCCCAGTGCAGGCTGGGGGCTCGGGCCCTGCGCCAGCGAGAGTTTCATCTTCACGGAAACTCAGCCTGCAGCCAAACAGCTCCTCCCAGAACATGTTGGCAAAGACAGACTCCGGCCTGGGGGAGGGGCGGGTCTGTAACAGGAAGTCGCCCAGCCCCGGTATGTTGCCGCTGCGGAAGGAGAAGCCCAGAGCTCCAGCGAGAATCGGGTGGAAGTGCGGGGCGGACAGAAGGGTAGCAGTCACCCACGCCTCGCTGGCCAGCCACTGCCTCCCTGTCAGGTTTCTTCGGACGACCTCGACCAAGAGCTCATACAGCTGGCCTTCGGTGGTGAAGGCTAAGATCACGCGGGCGCTGGAGGCCTCCAGTGTATCGGCAATCTGGTGGATTTGCTCCGGAGAGGGTGTCTTTGGGAGGATGCTGTAGAAGGCCAGACAGCCCCCGTGTTCATGTAGCTGCTCTGAGAAGGCCTGTATCCCGTACCGGCTGTAGTCGTCCTCTGTGCCCACGACACCCACCCAGCGCCACCCGAAGTGACTGGCCAGACGGACTAGCCCACGCACCTGGAAAAGGTCGCTGGGCACCGTCCGCAGGAAAGAGGGGAATGTCTGCTTGTTGTTCAGACATGCACAGGTGGCGAAGTAGCTCACCTGGGACACACATAGAAACATAATTATAATAATAATACTAATAATAATTATTAAAATAGCCTTTGATACCAGCTTATAATTTACAATTTAGTCATTTACCACATGCTCCCTGGATAGTTTGCTGCAAACTTGCAGCTAATATGTAGCGTATTTGCCACAAACTAAATTGTTTTCCACAAAATGTTGCCAGAGGTTTGCCAGACTTTGCCAGTAGTGAAATTCTGGTGAACTTCTTGCAACAATGGCAATTCCCACAAAGCTAATTTGCATGTGAAAATATGAGCTTGCTGCAAACCTATGGCAACAATGGCAAAAGTTTGACGCAAATTTGCATTATTTTTGTAACGGCTTTTAGTCAATGTGACTTAAAAAAGCACATTTCAAGGTAAGTAACCCCCATAAGAGCTAGGGTTACTTAGGGTTCAAGGGACTTCTAAATTTTGTCTGTAAAAAACTATTTGCACACCAACAAGAAAAAAATCCAAAACTCACACAAACTGAAGTAAATTTATTCATGAAGGAAATGCATATTTGAGAAACAAGCTGGCAAATGTTTCTGTAGAATAAATTTGTACATGTATGTAATATTCTGTCTTTAATATTATTATTTGTCCGGATAATATCATATATTACAAGATAACCTGCTCGAATGCAAATAATTGGACAAGAATATGTTGTCTGTGGCTTGACTTCTTTCTTTATTCAGAGAAGGGTTTAATCCATAATATTCTGATGACTTCATTGGCTAATAGATTAAGTAGAATTTCCACAGACACATTCTTAAAATCTATGACTACATGTTTTGGCAGGTCGGGCAAAACAATAGCAGAAAGGAAATAAACGTCTGTAACCGGGCCAAGTTTAAGATCTTTCACAATAAGAGTTTTGGACATGCTTGCCACTGCCAGTGAGGCATCATAAATTACTCTCTATATAAACTAGAATGCGTGGCAAGATTGGAATTTTTTTAATCTATTGTCATACATCATTACTTTCTATTTCCTTCTCTTCAGAGGACTGGATGTGTACTCAGAGTGGTACACGATAATGGGCGGAGGCCGAGCAGATAATGGTGTTGAGCCGAGGGTGAGACAGCTCAAGGGAAGGGTGAGAGAACACTTCTTTAAAGCCCTTTTGCCCCTGCTGAACATTTTAATGCTGATTCATACGACTGCACATTGATACTGTCATTGTGTGGGTACGGCTGGTCATGAAGAACAGTTGTCATGTCAAGGTCAGCTGTGGTATAACCATTATTACACTGGATTTATTATTTTTATTACACTTAAAAATGTTTGTGTTTGTTTGTAACATTAATGTTTAATACTGAAATGAACACATGCACTGCACAGGGGGCATAGTTATTTCATTTATTGCATGAGACAACGTGAAATTAAATAATAGAAAACAAAATCTCCCATTATTAGACACTACAGTTGTATTGTCTCGCTCACATTGTCTTCACCACTAATCCATGATACTCATAGAAATTACAGCCATTTGAATATATGATATATCACCAGTCTGTTATACTTACTTAGAGCTTTAAAGATTTAAACCACACATACCCACATCTGGTCTTTGCTGTCCGTTTCCTATTAAAGCTCACCAATGGGATTCTGAAGGGCCCGACGGTGTGGGCGACCGCACGAGTGGGGGACGAGGACGCCAGGCCGATGATGGCCGACACGGGGCCACTGCCCAGGCACGGAGGGTCCGTGCTCGCCCAGCCTGAAGAGTCATTGAGGAGCGAGAACGCCCCCCGAAGGCCGGTGTGGATGTGGTCGCAGCTGTCCAGGATCCTGTAACCCAGCCGCACTCCGGGCAGCAGGCTGCTGTCCCGGTTGATCTCCTCTATGGCGAACACCATGGTCTGGACCCAGCGGAACGCCCTGTAGTCAAACCTTGGAGAGAGAAGGAGACAACGACCACAACACAGGACACAAATGAATAAAAAGCTGTCAAAGGTTGAGGCTGAGGGGGACGTGTAGGCAGACAGGGGTGCAGTCTATCTGCACTTGATCACTTGGAACTACAAGCAGAATCAGAGGAAAGATATGCTCCCTGGTGTCTCCCTGTTGTCTGCTACAGTTGTGAAGGACTCCCACGCCACACCGATGCACAAAGTGCCCCAGCTCCAGCAATGCAATGTCATTTGCAAGGGTACCGGTGACTCTCATAGTCTCCGTCACCACTCTGTTTCTGCTATGAGCCCGTAAAAAAACACAGTGGAGCCCGTAAAAAAAAAAGGTCAACGTGGAAAATCCTCTGGTCTTCAGTGGAAAGTCTCTCTTTTAAAAAAAAAAGAAACGAAGATGGGATTACACTCACCCCTGGCACTGGTCATAGCGCGGCTTGGACACATATAAGAGGTCGGGTTCTGGAGCAGTGATGTGCAAGGGGAACAGTCCTCCAATAAGAACGTCCCCACTCATCTCCAGCATGGGGAGGTCAAAGTCACCCAGTCGCCGGCACACCGGCTCTGTCCCTAAGCTTTTAACAAATATAATCAATAGAACAAGTGGAAACTGAAGACCTATCGCCACAGCGCTGACAGATGTCATCCCAAAGACTTCAGACACAAATCACACCGACTGCAACACCCTACAAACCACATTGCGTCCATCCTATAAAACATGTCCTCTTTGTGAATTCATCATGTGACTGACAGTGGCACCAATGGGGACAGAGAGAGAGAGATGGCAAAAGGACCTTGCAGATAAGTCATAGCGGTACTGTGATTGGCTGATTAATCATGCCATACCCACCCACACTGCAAAAACCAAATAATAACTTAAATAATAAGCGTTTAAAATGTATTTCTATTAATTATTTGCTGAATAAGACAAAAAGATTGGCAATGATGTGAGACAGTTTGACTCATTTAAAAATTTGCCAATGGGGTAAGACAATTTCACTTGACAAGCAAAAAAGAACTTAAAACAAGGTGATATTGTCTACTCAAGAGAAAAACAAGATTTGAAATCTCATTCATTACAAGACTAAAACACTTAAGACTAGCAGATTTAGCAGATTGCCTCTGATCAAACACAGAGAATATAGATTCTCCACAGTGGCCTTATAACACATTGGTGCAAACATCAAAATATAGACGTTAAATATTTATCAAATTTCTCTGTAAAATGAAATTTAAAAATTCAAACATTAATATAACCTACATTACATTTGATACTTAAAAATTATAGTCAGTATCCAATATTCACAGGAAGAGTCTGAGAAAGACATGAAAGAGAGAGCGAGAGAGAGAAAGAGAGAGAGAGAGAGAGAGAGAGAGAGAGAGAGAGAGACAGAGCTGCATTTCCTAATGGAATGCACAAAATACCAGGAAATTAGAACACATTTCTTTTCAAAAATTGGAACAATGTTACCCAAATTCCCAACATATAATAATCTCGAAAAGCTCCCCTACATACTCGGGGAGAAAACCGAATGTGTGGCATTGGCTGCAAATTACGTGGCTTCCTGTCACAAAATGAGGGACAACCAGTGAGGCACCATATCCTTTATCCTAATTGTTAATTGTTATTGTTACTGTCCTTATTAGTGGTTGTCGTTCAACAATTTATCTAGATTGTCTGTAGATTTGGTTATTCATTATTTATTTTTATTATTCCAGTGTATTAGTCCTATGTCATGTGTCATTGTTAATTGTTTTATTGTTAATTGCTTTGGCAATATTGTTTTTTTACAATCATGCCAATAAAGCATTATTGAATTGAATTGAATTGAATTGAGAGAGAGATCTGACTAGATTCGCACTCGAGGCCAGATGTGGCTGTGTAGCGGAGCAGCGGGACTGTCACTCCCTGTATGTGACTGCCATCTACAGGCCGCTCAGTGTATTGTAGATGACATCTCAGGAATTCAACTGCAGCTGAGGCCCTTTCCTTTCAAGAGTACAAACAGGAGGACTCCACTGTCTGTCAGTAGTGCTGCTGAATCCCAGTGGGACTATCATTGTACATGACATTAGCAGGAAGCTCTCATTCACTGGCACAGTCAGACATTCTAATAGCAATACAGTTATGCTTGTTGTTGACCCATGAAAAATAGCAGTAAAAGTGAAAAAAGTGGTAAAAGTGAAATAAGAGACTCTCCATAAGAGTATCTCCCTTTCAAAAACAGACAAGACAGCCATTTAATAGAAAAATATTAATAGACAAGATAAATTTTTATCTGCCTGAGCAAGCCAGTGTGCCACCCTATTGGTGCCCAGCAGTATTCTTCAGAAGAGTTAAAGACTGGCACAATGTGACTGAAGGCATCCGTCTCCAGAGGGACAGGGCTGTGTACTCTATAAAAGCATGTGACGTGGATGTCAGGCAGTGAAGTGGGGGATGTCTGTGGCAGGGATGAGGCCTGTGCTCTCTTTGTGTCTGAACCTAGCCCTGGTCTGGGCCTCTGCAGCTCCTCAGACAGCCTGCCGACTCAGGGAGCGTTTCCATCTGAACGGGATGTACCGCAAGGGGGACGTGGTTCTTGGGGGGCTGTTTGAGGTGCACTTCCTGACAGTGTTCCCTGAGCTGTCATTTACATCCGAGCCAGAACAGCCGAGATGTGAGAGGTGAGTCGCGCTGCTCCCGAATATCAGGAGACGACCAGACAGACATACAGTAGGTGTACACACAGATGCACACACATGCAAACACCAATACACAAACACCTCTACACAAATATACATAGACAAACAGACAGACAGATACTATAAACTAGTTAGGCATTTTGAGCAGAACAGGAATTTTGAAAATCACAAAATATCTTTCATATACTTATTAAATATTATATCTCATATTAATATTAGATATTTGTTGGCAAAATATTTGCACGCACACGACATTGTAATTACATTTCGAGTTTGCATGTGATTGCACGTTTCACTGTACATGTGAAATCATGCATTGTCATGTGTGGTACTGTATGATAAGGTGCAAAACAGGTCTTTCCTACACAGAAATACAAATATATGATAAACTATGATGACCATGGTGACCGGGGTGTAAGTATTGTGAGGGTTAATTTAGTTTGCAAGCTATAGCATGGAAGTAGGATAAGCTATAGCATGTAAATCAGGTTATTATTATTATTATTATTATTATTATTATTATTATGTATTTTTATAATTATTATTATAATTATTATTGCTGTTAGGAGTAGTACTATTAATTTTGATGTATTATTTTAGTAATAGTATAGTAGCCTAGTATAGTAGCTAGCTAGTAGTGGTAATAATAATAATAATAATAATAATAATAATAATAATAATAATAATAATAATAATTCATAAAACACTTTCCATACATGGTTTCCAACAATTTTGTTAGAATATAGCACCAATTTAAAAAATATTCATAATAAAGAAGAATAAGAAGAGTTGGCATACGTGCTAATACATTTGTTAGGCATGTATCAGGCAGAAAATGGAAAGACCGCTCATCCCGTTGGTAATTATTTCTATCGAATAGAATAATATTGTGGGCCAATTATCTGTCTGGTTAGCTCTGTCTTGCATTATACTGACTGGACAAGTGATAAAGCTAAAGTTACAGCCAGGCCTATTGGTTTTAAGGCACAATGTAGGCCTACTGTGATAGCTGTAAAATGTAGAGTAGACAGTGAAGGATAGATCGGAAGGCGTATTTGTTTGAACTTTGAAGGCTGCTATAATAGTAGCTATAATAATGTTTCACCATACAAGTAGGCTAGGCGTAATTAACGCGTAATAAATATGGCCAATTTAACAGTATTAAAATAACAGAACTCTTGGTTCGAACTCGAAGGCATAACGTTGCCTGACATTAACTTTAATTTGGTATGATTAGGTCGGCTTTAGCAAGTTCTTAACATTATTTTAAAATGAGCCAACAATCATTAGTTCAAGTCAAACTTGCTTAAAGGTTGATTAACAAAACCAATAGTTAAGGTTGAATATGTGGATAAAAAGCGTTTTTATCCTGCGAATATCTTAGTTGCAACACGTTATCAATCAATCAATCAATATTTATTTATATAGCGCATTTCATAACAAGTTGTCACAATGCACTTCACAGCAAAACCCAGTCTAAACCCCCCACAAGAGCAAGCCAAGGGCAAAAGTGGCAAGGAAAAACTCCCTGGTGTAACTAGGAAGAAACCTTGGAAGGAACCAGACTCAATGGGGGAACCCATCCTCCTCTGGTCGGCTCAGGGTCTAGGGCTTAAAGACCAACATGGTTACATCGCGCTAAGCATTTCTGTGGTTAGGTACAGTAGCCTATTTTTTAAGTTTGTAAATATTAGCGAGCTAACGTAGCGTAGATGTAGCCTAACGTAGAGACACAGGCTGTTATAACCTAGCACTTCACGATACCGGTAGCTAAATGTACTGGTACCCTACTTTACATACAACTGGATTTGTCATTGAAAATGCTGTTTTAATATACATGATATTATTGTTACATTAGCACGCACGGCAGGCTTTCCGGTAAAATCTCAGACGAGAATTCTGCCAGCTACACAAACAGCAGCCACCTATATCGAACTCTGTCAGTCATTTCTAGAAACACTCCATCTCTGTGACTTAGTTAGATTTATTAAACATTTGTCCATTTAGGATTACAAATGGCGCACAGAGCATTAGGCTACTAACCAGCACAACTGCCTCTGAATCGTGTAAACTGTAATGCATAAAAAATAGTGTAAATTAACTAAAACATCTGAAGAGTTTACCAACTAATCTGTAATGTAGCTAGTTTAAAAAGGTAAGGAAAGACAGGACAATAGGTAACTGCAACACACATATAAGTAGTAGATTTTCAAGAGTGACATTGCTTTATTTTCAAATGAGTGACATTGCTCTTTATGTTTATTTATTTTTCATACGGTGTAGTTTTTTTTACTATAGTGATACTATAATTATATAGTGAGGTTATAATTGTAAACCTCAATGTTACCTAGCTATGGTTACTTGTTATTTTTCCTGTTTTCCATATTTTGGAATAGTAAAGACATCAAAACTATGAGATAACACAAATTAAATTATGCAAAGACCAAAAAAGTGTTAAACAAATTTTAAAAAAGTCATATATTTTAGATTCTTCAAAGTAGCCACCCTTTGCCTTGATAACGGCCTTGCACATTCTTGCCATTCTCTCAAAAAACGTCTGTGGTAAACAGGTATTCCACAGGTAAACAGGTGATGCCATCATGACTCTATATAAAAGGATATCAAAAGTCTCCTTATATCTTATTTCCAGGTACTCTTAGAAGCGATACTATAACCTCTGCATTTGAATGGATCTCTATGGGAATTGGGGGGTGGGACTAGATTAAGCTGTAAATTATTCTGGAACCGTATGGAATACATGATTGGTAAAATGACTGTAAGTCAACAAGGGTCTGAGGTATCAAAGAAGCCTCAGACCATCACTCTGCTGACAGATATGCAGTAGATATGGATGGATCACTTTAAGGGTTGTTTCTCCTGACAAATTTTCCTATTGAACTCTATGGAAAAATAAGTCAGGAGAAGAAACCCTTCAAGTTATCCATCCATATCTACTGTATTTCTGGCAGCAGAGTGATGGTTTAAGGCTGGTTTGATAGCTCAGACCCTTGATAACTTAGAGCCATTTAGCCAACCATGTGTTCCACACTGTTCCAGTGTAATTTAAAGCTAAATCTAGTCCCACCCCCCAATTCCCATAGAGATCCATTCAAATGCAGATGTTATAGTATCGCTTCTAAGAGTACCTGGAAATAAGATATCAGGAGTCTTTTTATATCCTTTTATATAGTCATGATGGCATCACCTGTTTACCTGTGGAATACCTGTTTACCACAGACGTTGTTTGAGAAAATGGCAAGAATGTGCAAGGCCGTTATCAAGGCAAAGGGTGGCTACTTTGAAGATTCTAAAATATATGACTTTTTTTTATTTGTTTAACACTTTTTTGGTCTTTGCATAATTTAATTTGTGTCATCTCATAGTTTTGATGTCTTTACTATTCCAAAATGTGGAAAACAGTAAAAATAACGGAAAAAAACCTTTTGACTGGTACTGTACTTTCATAATTGCATAGATAAGTAAAACAATTGAAGCCCTTCTCAAGTTTGCTTTTTGGCGCATTTGTGCACAGAGTAGTAATTATGCACACACACCATTGTTAATCTCGGCAGTTTGAGAAAACAGCGAGTGAATTGTGATGCTTGGGATGCATTCTCTCCTGTGTGTAAATATTCATCATAACAATAATCATCTTGGTAGCTAGCCTCGCAAAGACAACAAACATGGCGGCGTTTCAGTTTTTCTGCGTGTCCCATTGGCTGAAATATAATGTCCGAAATCACCCTGATTGACCAAAAAGAAAATAGATTTGGAGGACATGTTTGGAGGGTAATGTTTCCATAATGGGCTCAATTAATTTTCAAAGGCAATTTTAATAGCTAATAAATAATAAACTATGATTAGTATCATTAAGATTTTAAATAGCATACATCTGCACATATAGTAGAATAAGATGGTATGCATCTTATATGGGTAGTATAAAAACTGGGACTAGATAGTTACAAAATGGGAAGAAAGAGCAGAATAATAAGAAGAAATATCCTGAGAAAGAACTAATTACACATTTTAATCGATGAATGGAATAATTAGGTTTTACATAATTTTCTATGTAATTTTCCATAAATTAGTAATAATTTAGGCATTAAAGTAGGAGACATGACATGAAATATCTTCATTGTCCAGTTTTCCTCTCCCCTCTGCCAGGCTTGATTTCCCAGGGTTCCAGGCAGCGCAGACCATGATCTTTGCGATTGAAGAAATCAACAAAAACCCCGACCTGCTGCCCAACATCACGCTGGGATTCCATCTCTATGACAACTGCGTGAAGCTTGGCGTTGCGTTCCGTGCAGCCACAGCGCTGGTCAGTGGTACAGAGGAGTCCTTCTCTGACTTGGGTTGCACAGGGTCACCCCCAGTTCTGGGCATCGTGGGTGATCCGGGCTCCACCCATTCCATCGCCATCTCCAGTGTGCTGGGCCTGTTCCGTGTTCCCATGGTACAGTATAACAGAGGGCCAATCCTGGTCCACAGCCCAGCTGCGCTTTTAGCTCTCTGACTCACACAGGAGGGGTACTGAATCTAGCCATGAAGGAACTTTGTCTTTGAATTTGTGAACTCAAAAAAGAAGTGGAGTATGTAGACAGTGTAATATCCGTATGATAAATATATGAATTTGTAAAACTACATCAGATTGAAATGAATGGGATTCTCTGCTAGAAATAAATTACAGTTCCCTTAAGAGTGAACTCAAACTCAAATCAACAGAGCAAAACTGGCCTTTGATTCAAAGCCTATATCATTCCATCAAGGCTAGGATTACAATGCCTCTCTCGGTGGCAAAAGATTTATTTTTTTAATGTTTCAGCCACCAAAATTGACTCTGAAGAATGTGCATATATATATAACTTATCTAAGCTTTTGTAGCTTTTATCTGCTGTGTTTTATCACTTAATTGGGTGGTTAAGAGTAAATAGGAGCCCTGGAGCACTGACCTGCCAGTGACCTTTGTCTCTCTGGTCACTGTGTGAGGGACAGATTCTCTACTGCTCTGCTCTGCTTTGTATACAAGCTTACTATGGTGAAGGAGCAAGCTACAAATGGAGGTGTTTGAGGTTGTGTTTCTTAATACTGTTAAGATTAATATAAATTTATTTGCCAATTAGCACAAGGTAGCTGGAATTAGTTTTTCTCGCATATCTCCCCTAGACACACACACATACATCCAAGGTCTCCCTACATTTATAGTCCCTCTATATACTAGCGTGCATGATATCATCAGAGAGGTCTGAGCACAGGGTCAGCCACAGTATAGCGCCCCTGGAGCAGTTATGGGTTTCAGTGCCTTTCTCAAGGGCACTTTGCCAGTGTTGGTGGGCACCATAGATATAACACTAGTCACCGTCCAGGTCCTAGCCTACAACTGGAATACACCCTCCTGGCCATGTCGGTGATCAAACTAGCGACCTTCTGGTTGTCAGTCAGCCTATATTACTTCTAAGCGAGCTGCCATCCCTGTTAGTGCCTCCATGTCTTTCTTCTTCCCCCAGGTGAGTTACTTTGCCACATGTTCCTGCCTGAGTGACAGACAGCGGTATCCCTCCTTCTTCAGAACCATCCCCAGCGATGCCTTCCAGGTCAGAGCCATGGCGCAGATCCTGCAGCGGTACGGCTGGAGGTGGGTGGGACTCCTCTTCAGTGACGATGATTACGGGGTGCACGCGGCCCAATCGTTCCACCAGGAGGTCAGCCGCTTCGGCTGTGTGGCCTTCTCCGAGATGCTGCCACGCGACAACGACCAGACCGAAGTCCGGCGGATCGTGGGCGTCATCCACCGGTCCACGGCGAGGGTCGTGACGGTGTTCTCCACAGAGGCATACCTTCTTCCTCTCGCCAAGGAGATCGCCCTGCAGAACCTGACGGGTCGACAGTGGATCGCCAGTGAGGCCTGGGCCACCTCCACCATCTTACTCACAACCGAGATGCTGCCCTTCCTGGGCGGTACCCTGGGCATCGCCATCCGCAGGGGAGATATCCCGGGGCTCCTGGACTTCCTGCTCAGACTCCGCCCAGACTTTGACCCTGACAACAACATGGTGAACATGTTCTGGGAGGAGATTTTCAGCTGTAGGTTCAAAGACTCCCCTGGCAGGGTGTGCACAGGACAGGAGAATCTGGAGGGCACAGAGTCGGCGTACAGTGACGTGTCAGCGCTCAGGCACTCTTACAACGTTTACAAAGCGGTGTACGCCCTGGCACATGCCCTGCACAATCTGCTGGGGTGCAAGCCTGGGACAGGGCCCTTCCCAGGAAACTCCTGTGCCAAGCTCCACACACTGCAACCCTGGCAGGTGAGAGACATTCTCAGAATGATAAAAGATCCAGGCTTGAGAAAAGGTTGTGTAGAGTGAAATGTCTAAGTTAATAAGAACAAACTGAAGAGTGTGGGGATTTTTTTTAACGCGAAACAGTTTTTTTATGCTAAACTTCATTCACCTGGCAGCTGGGAAATAAGCCCCCTTTTCTAACATAGCAGTAGTTTCTATGTTAATACTGTAGTAGTAATATAGGAATTCATCAAACCTACTTTATTTTGGGTCATTTTTAATATGATATACAGCACCACACATTTAATAATGGTTATTTTCCCTCCTATAATTCCCTCTTTCAGCATGTAGCAGCATTTGGCCTAAAATCTCCTTATTTTATACGAATATGTAAGAATGTCTTCTATCACTCTCTGTGTAGCTGGTGCACTACTTGCAAATAGTTAACTTCACCACCAGCTTCGGTGACCAAGTGTCCTTTGACAAAAATGGCGATGCCCTGGCCATCTACGATGTGATGAACTGGCAGAGGGCAGCAGACGGCACCATCAGAGCCGTGACCGTCGGGGTGTTTGACGAATCCGCCCCTCCTGGACAGGAGCTCCTGCTGGAGGAAAGAAACATCTTCTGGAATTTTGAGTCACATGATGTGAGCCCCTCTCCCAATTTTGACTTAATAAAGCTGCGCTCTGCTCTCTGTGAGGCTTTGATTCAATTGCATGGAGTTGAGCTGGTGTTTAGAGTGTAAACCGCAACAGTTTAGTGTCGACTGCTGAGCTGAAAATATTGAGGGGCTGAAAACTTCCCCTTAAACTGATTATTGGTCTTGACTGTTTTTCTATCATTTTTCTTGAGATATAATAACTCACAAAATACTCAATAATCAAACCTTTGGCATTGTTGCTGCAGGTTTGCGGCAAGCTCGTATTTTCACATGCAAATTAGCTTTGTATGAACTGCCATTGTTGCAAAAAGTTCACCAAAATTTCAGCAGTACTGGCATGGTCTGCCAAACCTCTGGCAACATTTTGTGGAAAACAATTTAGTTTGTGGTAAATGCGCTACATATTGGCTGTAAGTTTGCAGCAAACTATCCAGTTTTGTAAGGGAATGTGAAGAAAGAAGCCGTGTGAAGAACCTGCCAAGGGATTATTCCGATCGCTTGGCACACTTGTTACTGAAGGAAAATTAATGAGACCAATTATCAGGCAAGTTTTCCACCCAATATATTTTCAGCACTCCATCCGCTACTGGGCAGCACACATACTTTTAGTCACATATACAGCATTTGGTGTCTTGCATAAAGACCACCTGACAGTAGTGCATGTACTGGTCAATAGAATTGTGTCATAAATGTAAAGAATGGCACTCTTCTTATGATAACAACTTCCGCCAGCCCCCACGCTCCATCTGCAGTGAGCCCTGCCCCCCAGGCACCAGGAGAGCAATAAGGAAGGGCGAGCCAGTCTGCTGCTTTGACTGCCTGCCCTGCGCAGATGGGGACATCAGCAACCAGACAGGTCAGTGCACCTACACGGCAGAGAGGAAATATTTCTCTGAGAAAACATTCTCATGAGATGTCTTGGTGATTTGCTTTGGTCAGCCTCCAAGGCCTCAGGACCTTAATCTGATCTAATCTAAGTTTAAATCACATAGACCAGGGGTGTCAAACTCCAGTCCTGGAGGGCCGCAGTGTCACAGGTATTTGTGGTTTCCTTTCAATCAGCACCCAGTTAAAGCATTGAGAACAAGGTGTGTGGACTTCTTAGCCAATTAGTGACTTAAATTAATCACTTGTGCTTAAACGCACCAAAAACCAGCAGACACTGCGGCCCTCCAGGACCGGATCTTGACACCCCTGACATAGACTGTGGGTACCTGCTAGGTGTTTTTTTCTTTTTTTTAATGTTAGTTTTTTTTTATATTAGAGCCTCACAAGTCAAAACTAACTCTTGTCTGAGGCCTCAAACCCTGGATACATGCATCAATAGCCCCTTTCCCCCCACCCCCTGCTTTCGGATGCAGGTATGTTATTAGTTTCCTCTCCCACAGATTCCAGTGAGTGCTACAGGTGTCCGGTGGACTTTTGGTCAAACCAACTCCGAGACCGCTGTGTGGCCAAGGAAATTGAGTTCCTCTCCTTCCAGGAACCCCTGGGCATCTCCCTAACGACCATCTCGGTGTTGGGGGCGTGCATCTGCGCAGTTACATTGTTTGTATTTGCCCGCCACAGGAACACACCGGTAGTGAAGGCCAACAATTCTGAGCTGAGCTTCCTGTTGCTGCTGTCACTCACACTGTGCTTCCTGTGCTCCTTGCTGTTCATTGGCCAGCCTCAGCGGTGGACCTGCCAGCTGAGGCATGCCGCGTTTGGGATCAGTTTCACCCTCAGCATCTCCTGCATCCTGGTCAAGACCATCGTGGTGCTGATGGCCTTCAAGGCCGCGCGGCCAGGTGGGAATGCGATGAAGTGGTTTGGCGTGCAGCAGCAGAGAGGCACTGTTCTGGCCTTCACCGTTGTCCAGGCAGTGATCTGCGTGGCGTGGCTGACCGCTGCGTCACCGGTGCCCTACAAAAACACCCGCTCCCAGAACTCCAAGATAATCTACGAGTGCGCCGTAGGGTCAATCGCCGGGTTCAGCGCCCTGCTCGGCTACATCGGCCTGCTGGCGGCCATCAGCTTCCTGCTGGCCTTCCTGGCAAGGAATCTGCCTGACAACTTCAACGAGGCCAAGTTCATCACCTTCAGCATGCTCATCTTCTGCGCCGTCTGGATCTCCTTCGTCCCCGCCTACGTCAGCTCTCCAGGAAAGTACTCAGACGCAGTGGAGATATTCGCCATCCTGGCCTCTAGCTTTGGCCTCCTGGGAGCGATATTTGCACCAAAATGCTGCATCATCCTGCTGCATCCAGAGAAAAACACCAAGAAGGCCCTGATGGGTCGAGATGCCCCAAAGAAATAAATGTTTTATTCATACTTTTTATTTAAATTTTATGTTTTATTAAAGCTATGAATCTATCTGTTTTAAATGTCTTGAAATATGACTTGAACTGACTGTAATGATGTAAATCCAATGACATGCAATAACGTAAAAAAAGCAATAAATATTAATAATGATTTTTTATTGAGTATTCCTTTATTAGTGTGTTTGAATATATTGTGTGATATGGTGAGAAAAATATTTTACAGTTCATAAGTTCAGTGGCTCAAATTATTATATTTTCCAATGTATATTTTTGTGTGTGCTACGAGTAAATGTCACTAAAATGGTTGTGTACTGACAGAACGGGGGGGGGGGGGGTGTATTCCACAAAACAGGATTATCAAATTATCCAGATAACTCTGAGAATGATAAGGCTGTATCGTCACATAAGTGAGATTTCAGTCAATGAAAATGCACTCAAATCTGGTTTATGAGTAATTTAGCCTTAAATATTGTTAGCTGCTGATATTGAAGAAAGTTTCTGAGGTTATTTCATGGTATTATTTTAGAGTTTTATGGCTAATTTGCTAATCCTGCTTTGTGGAATTCCCCCCAGATATCTTCTTGTTCAAATGCTTGCAGTTTACAACCTGCAGTGCACATCCACATATTGCTGCTTATCCAGTAAAGACACCCCCCCCCCCCCACTGCCATCCGTCCACCCATCTATTATCTAACCTGCTTATTCTCAGTCAGCCTGGGAGCCTATCCCAGCATGCATTGGGCGAGAGGCAGGAATACACCTTGGACACATCGTCAATTCATCACAGGGAACACACCCCATTCACTCGCACTCTCATACCTATGGGCAATTTAGAGTCTCCAATTAGCCTAACCTGCATGTCTTTAGAGGAAACCGGAGTCACCGGAGGAAACCCACGCGGATAAGCGGAGAACATGCAAACTACACACGGAAAGGCCCTCGGCTGGGATTCAAACTCGGTACCTTCTTGCTGTGAGGCAACAGTGCTAACCACTGCACTGCCCCTTCCCCACTGCCAAAACATCCATTTCCCTTTGGTAATATACACACACTCAATCCAAGTGATTCACTGCCTCACATGTGCATTCAGGAACAAACACGCAAATGTACACATATGTACTAATGTACATGCACAAACACACAGGCACAATCACATGCACACTTTGTTTTTCAAGCGAGAGAAAGAAATATTTGCACATATCATGCAATTTTAGTTGCAGTAAAGTTTTTATTAAGGCTCAGGAAATCCAGGAAAACATTTAAATGATTGCTTTATCATGTGTATTGCTTATTAAAACAGTTCAAATATTTTAAGATGCTGTTGGAGCTATTTTTGTTCTCTTTGTTTATTGAACTGAAACACATTTCCAAGATATTTGATTAAAAACTGGGAGCTACTTGTAAATAACATAATATACTTCCATCTTTCCATTAGCCATTTTTCTTTATTAATAGTTTTGTGGTTACAGACATGACCCTCCAGAAAGAATAATTTAATTAACTCAATTCAATGTGGATTGTAAAAATGTAGACAATTTTATGATGAGTAATTTGCCAATTAAACAGTCACACAGAAGGAAACGTGTTCTATTAAATATTAAAGATTGTAGGACTTGTTCCTATAATAGTGTGATTATAAAAAATTGTAGGACTTATTGTTCCTATATAGTGTGCTTATTTCCCCATTAGGAACTTCTTGGTATTTCTTTCTGGCCTCAGTAGGATGATGTAACACTTTGGGGCAAAAATACAGAGCAGGAGCCCAAAGCTGGAGGCCAGGATGGCGAATATCTCCACGGCAACTGTGTATTTCCCCGGGGAGCTGACGTAGGCGGGGACGAAGGCGATCCAGACGGCGCAGAAGATGAGCATGCTGAAGGTGATGAACTTGGCCTCATTGAAGTTGTCTGGGAGCTTCCTGGCTAAAAAGGCCAGCAGGAAGCAAATGGCCGCCAGCAGGCCAATGTAGCCCAGGATGCAGCCAAACCCCAGCGCTGACCCAACCGCACACTCTAGAATGAGCTTTGACCCCTGGAACCCCGTGTTGCGGTGTGGGTAAGGGGGGCTGAGGGAGAGCCATAAGATGCAGATGAAAACCTGGATTCCGGTAAAGAGAACCACACTACCCCGCTGCTGACCCTGCCCAAACCACTTCATCGTGTTGGCGCCAGGCCTGGCGGACCGGAACGCAACCAGAACCACAATGGTTTTTACCAGGATGCAGGAGAGGCAGAGGACAAAGCTGATCCCAAAGAACACATGCTGGGCCAGGCACGACCACTCTGAGGGCCGGCCCACAAACACCAGCGCACACAGGAAGCAGAGTGAGAGGGACAGCAGCAACAGGAAGCTCAGCTCTGAGTTATTAGCCTTTACTAGAGGGGTGTGCCTGTGGAACAGGAAGACCACGCCCACTGCCACTGTTATGCCACTACCAGACAAGGCTATGGTTGTCAGGGTGATGCCCATTGTGTCCTCAAATGACAGAAACTCCACCTCACGAGGAATACATTCATTTCTGTGACTGTTGGACCAGAACTCGGCAGAACAGCGTTTGCATTCCAGTGATCCTGAGGGAAAAGATGCCAAAAAACACATATGTCAAATTTAATTTAACTATCATACAGATCCACTCTAAATGATAGGCTTTCACATGAGTTCAATAACAAAGACAGGCCACACACTGACATGTGCTGTATGCTGCAGGTGAGCAGAGGTACAGAGCATTAACACCATGTGCATTCCATCTCCAGATTATCATACTGTCCTGGCATTTGTCTTGTGAGTCTTTTCATTACACACTGACAAACTCTAAAGGGTGTTAAAGGGTATTGAAATATTAATTCAAACAGTTACAGTATAAAAAAGCGATGTAAAAAAAGTTCAATAACACTTCAACAACGTACATTTTTAATTCAGACAATACAATAAATCAATTTCAATAATTTAGAAATATTTCAACAAATATTTTTACATTTTTAATTAATGAAATAAAGGTAAAAAAAATAAAAAAAGGAAGGGATTTCACTCTAAAATTACATAAAAATGAAATAATAAAAATGAGTAAATGAGTAGAAGCTAAAGAGGTTCATTATTACCTGTCTGGTTGCTGATGGACCCGTCTGCACAGGGCAGGCAGTCGAAGCAGCAGATGGGCTCTCCCTTCCTCACGGCCTTGCGTGTTCCTGGGGGACATTCCTTAGAACACACAGAGAGTGGAACCTGCGCACCTCCCAAACACAAAATGGCACAGAGGAACAAGTCTTGTGGAGGTAAATGTACACACAGGAAGCACTGCTGTGCATCATTCTTTTTGAGAAGCAGCGTAAGCTAAGAGACCAATTAACTGGCTGACTGCCTGAGCAGCTTCATCGCTAGATTTTTGCAGACATGGAAGAATGCCTGTTCAGTTTAATCAGACACCTGTCTGCTCTGCAGTTTAACTGAAATAAAATGACATATTCTATTAAAAAGAGGACAGAAAATACCTGGTTTTGTTTTTGGAAGAACATTTTAAATCAAAATATGCATCACACTGTTCCTGCTACAATAATATAGATTTTTTTCAGCAGGCAGCCAATATCAAAGACAGTTTTCAATTTAGTGAATTTTATGCAATTTCACTCACATTCCATTATAATATTAAGGAGGACGATACTGTACAGAAGCAACTGAACTAATGTACATTTCTCAGGGGCAACAACAGCAGTATCTCTAAATTTGGCAGCCCCTCTTACCGTATTAGTACCACCGACCCACACAATGGCTGAATCATTCATTTGGAGATCAGACCCTTCCATTTTCCCGATGGTGACGTACTTCAGTGAGCCACCAGGGGTGTCGTGCCAGCTGACAATGTCGTACACCGCCCTAATGTCCCCCCGCTCAATGTGGATCTCGTCTCCCAGCTGGGTGGTGAACTGCACCTGGTTGAGGTGACGGATCAGCTGGGGAAAAATAACAAAGTCTGATTAAATCTTTTATAGAGTCTCAGGCCAGTGTGTGGAGGTTCATTGGTCAATGCTTGTAAAAGGAGGATAAGGTTTCAGAAATGCTCTACTAGCTGTTGTGGTCATGTGATTTAAATGAATTAGAATTAGTGACACAAAACACATGTAGCTCTTCTCCATAGAGGAAAACAGTTTCAGTAAATGCTTTGCTCTATAGCATATTACCCAACTTGTGGCCTCATACTTCTCTGTCTTTTAAATTTTATGATTTTTAAGGTTTATAATTGTGCAACATTGAACTAAATGCACCTGTCTTGGCTGGAGATCGTCGGTGGTGGCACAGTGTGGGCTCCTGTCGGTGGCGTTCTTTCCAGTGCATGACAGCTGGCTGTGGAGTGCATGGGCCACAGCATATACAGCCAGGTAGATGTTGTAGGTTGTTCTCAGCTGGGAGATGTCTGTGAAGATATTCTGCACTGACTGCAGTGTCTCTGTCCCTACACAAGGTGGCAGCAGCTGTAAGGCAGAAGAATTCCCCCCAACTGGGTTGCACTCAAACAAGAGTCCCCACAGCTCCCGCATCAGAGTGCTCCCAGGCTCATGGGAGGGGTGGAGGCTGCGCAGGTGTTCCTGCAACCCCGGGATGGGAGCGCTGCGGATGGCCACTCCCAGGATTCCCCGGGCAATGCTGAAGAGGGCGGGATTCCGGAGCAGCCTGTCGCTGGTGCTCCATGCCTCGCTGGCCAGGAACTGTCTGCCCGTTACGTTACGCCTGATCAGCTCCAGGAGCAGCGTCTCCACGTCCGTGTACCAGGCAAACACCAGGATCACGCGGGCAGAGGAGCTCTGCACCACATCTGCTGCTTTCAAAACATCACTCTCCAAGCGTTTCCGTGACAACGTTGTGATGAATGACAGGCACACCCCGGCTCCCTTCACTTCCTCAGAGAAGGCCTGAATCGCCAAAAGCCCGTAATCATTATTGGAGACGATGGCTCCCACCCAGGTCCAGCCAAAGCGCTTGGCCAACTGCGCCATGGTCCCAGCCTGGTAGAAATCGCTGGGGATTGTCCGGAAGAAGTTCGGAAACTTACGCTTGTTGCTGAGACAAGCGCAGCTGGCTCGATAACTGACCTGACGTACACAAAATATAAAAAAAGAAAACTTTACTGTTAACTATAAATCTGTATTGCACAAACAAATTATATCTTCAAAACGTAGTCATACATCATTACCAGTTTGTGTTAGATACTGGCAGGTTCCATACTACACATACTGAGTGTGATTTTTTGTGTATCTGCATAGAAATGCATCTTTTCAAATGCATTGATAATCTACCTCACATGACACACTATATTTTTCATATACATATTTTTTCATATACAGTACATTACAATACAAGCCCTATTAACTGTATTTCTTCTATTTCTGTTTTACTTATAGTTTCAAATGAAATTTTAATATGTAATATTATGTAATTATGTAAAATACATATAACAATCATACTCAAATTATTTTCCTTACAGGCCTGACCCATTGATGATAAAAATGTATACTTAATCTCTCAATTTCTTACCTGGTGTTATTGGCTCCATATGTCCAGTGAATTGTAAGATATACACATCACACAAAATATCTATATAAAATATCCATAAATTACCTTGATTAAGGGCATATAAGAACTAAAACTGCACACAGCAACATTGTCCCTCAATATTCAAGACCATAACCCACTGGTGTAATATCCAGTGCTCTAACAGCTTGTGACTGACCAGAGGAATGCCCAGTGGTCCCAGAGTTCTGGATAGGATGATACACTGTGTGGACGGAGCGTCTCCAATGAGGGCCAGGACCTTGCTGCAAGTTTGGTTTCTCCCACTGACCAAGGCTAGAGCCCCACGCAGGGACCAGGGGTACTGCCCACAGCTGTCCATGATCCTGTACCCCAGTTTGACCCCCGGCAGCAGGTAGGGGTTCTGGTTAATCTCCTCCACCGCAAACACCATGCCCTGTGCCCAGCGCAGTCCCCGTGCCTGGAGTCTGACAAGGTAAAAACCACATCCCAGCATCACAACCAGTTTACTTTTTTTGAACTTTCAGTAACATAGAGAAAAAGATGAATTTCAAACAAAAAGAAAACAATTCAGAGAAATGTCCAGAATACAGTTCATAGGGTTTTCTCAGTGAGTTAAGTATTCTATTCAGTATATACTCAGTCCTCAGTGAACAATGCAGAAAAAAAGCCATCCTTCGTAATAATTTGTTCTTTTTAATTAAGAGACAAACTAATAAGCAAGCTAATTCAGGAAACAAAAAAATTGTCTTGGAAATTTAAAAAAAATTATTGCACATGAACTTCTTATTCTGTACAGAAATCAGGAACTGACCCCTGGCACTTCAGTATCTTCGGAGGTTTGGTGAGGGTCGCGTCTGGAGCGACAGGCTTGATGTAAATGGGGAAGAGTCCTCCCAAAATGACATCTCCATCCTGAGAGAGGCTGGGGTCTTCCAGGCTGTTGGAGTATAACCATTGCTGGCACTGTGTCGACAGGCTCCCATCCATCGCCCAGGTCTGGAGTGGCAGGACCAGTAACCACTGCAGGAAGCTGAGTGGGGACATAGCGGAGCTGGGCTGAGCAGCCTCTCTCTGAGCCCCGGCTTCTAAGTCCTTGCCATGCAGCTGAAGTGAATATTTGTAATGGCCACTGTGTCCTGAGGGGCCGAGGAGAATTCGGGATTGAGCAGTAAACAGGGACCATGGGAGAGAGGCAACCTCCCCTTCCCATGAGCCTCTCTGTGCGTGAGGTAATTTCTGTATGTGTAGTGATGCGTGTGCAGGTCAGTGACACTGTGCAGGGGGTCAGAGAGAGTGGGGCTGGTGAGGATGGGCAGCTGGGTGTAAAACTTGATGTCACAGAAACAAAGTTGAATTTCAGACTTTTTCTTTCACATTGTTTTCTCTAGTTCTGTACATTATTATCTTTCATGTCTTATGACACCATGTTTGTACCAGGGCAGTGCACTGAGGGTTACTAATCAGTTAATGACATCAGAGGGCATCGCATCAGAAAATGGCCGTTGTTTACAACCTCAAAATATGAGCCGAGTGACAGGACCCTGGGAGGATCTTCATACACAAACAAGCTATGCTGGGACTGGGACTGGGGCAGTGGAGTCCTTTCCCAATGCCTGAATTAGACCCAGGGGTCATAATTCATGAACATGACTTTGGCGGTTGAGCCAAGGTCTCAGGTGTGAGCTGTCTCTCTGAATGCTGCGCATTTCACGAGCAATTAGGCCCCATTTTCAGAGGAAATGGAGTGTGAATGAGGACATTATGGGATGGGAGGGGCAGTATGTCCCAGATGGGGTTTAAATCACTGTCACCTGAACACCAGAAGTACAGGCCACAGGTAACCGTGAGGGGGGAGAAGTACAGGGCCCAGGTAAACATGGAAGGAAAATGTTCCCGTTTGAGCAATTTGGAGCCCTAACAGTTCTGCCTGAGTGCGTTCAACACAAAAAACAAAAGGTTCTGCACAGTCATTCTTGTTTTGCCAACTGTTGCATGCACTTTCATAGACATTTAGTCGCAGTTTGTTTTAGATCTATAACTTACAGATTGCCACCTTTACATGGATTATACAGCACAGTAAAACACAAAACACATACAGATGAAGGAAGACTTATTAAGGATCCCTATTAGAACACATCGTTGCATTTTTTCTTCCTACATCATTTGATATAAAAAGAAATAAACAAGAATCTCTTGTTAAATAAAAAGATAAACAAGTAGTCACCTCAGTGTGAACACAGATAAAATGCGGCCCAGACGTGTTCACATAGTTGGTCTTAACACAATCGAGTTATCCGTACCGGCCCATCTATGAATGTCAAATAAGACATTTTCTGCTTTGGTGGCTGAGCCTCACAGACTGCTCTGGCTTCAAGACTGCTCTTAGATCAGTGCTTTTGAACAGCATGCGGTCCTGTGTTTAAAGACAGGCCTGCTCTGTATTGCAGTGAGCTCTGTGGTAGAGCACTGTCTGAGAGACTGTGATGTGCTGCTGATGCTAGGTTTGCCTTTCAGTGTGAGCCAGTTAGTCTCAGTTACTAACCTCTGATGCACTCACCCCGGGGTAAATATATAATTCATCCTGTAAATTCACCCAAAAATATGAATAATGCAATGATTCTCATTCTACTTTTTAGCGATTTGCGCAGTGGTTTGCGCAGAACACAAACCACTGCAGACATGATTTTCCAAGTGAAAGAAATGTGAGTAATCAATGGGAATCAGTGGGAAGCAATTAAGTGCATATTGGCAGATGGCCCCAGATGGTGCAATCATTCATTTCAGTTATACACATAGGCCTAGGTACTACAAAGAAAAAAGAAGCAACCGTTAGTGAGTGGAGACATGATCATAGACCTTACCACTGATGCAGTGCAAGCTGGAGGCCATATTACAGATCCTTCTTATTACATCGTAAGAAGTTAAGATGCGATAAATCGAAGATAGGCTTTTTTCAAATTCGTAGGCCTATTAGACTACAGAAGCAAATCTAACGTTAGGAATCGTATCTTAGCTTCCATCCAATTATCTCAGGTTAGGAAATCTTAAATAGCCTACTCAATCAGAAATCGTTGATCAACTTTCATGTCTGTTAACGTTAGCCTATAGCCTACAATCGACGCCACTTGTTTTCATAGCTGGAGTTAGAAAATAGCCAGCTAGTAGGCTTAGCGAACGTTATAACGTTCGTATTTTAAAGGGTAACAAAGCACTAAAACCACTTATTTTAGATGAGAACTGATACATTTGGTTTTTGGTGTTACTGATTGATCCTGGTCCAAATCTTGACATTTTACTGCAGTCAGCGCAAAACAGGGTAAACCAAAAGGATCCGACTCAAAAGTGTCTCTAGTTAGGTAGCCTACTGCATGTCCAGTCTGTCATTGCCCAGAAACTTCATCCAGCTGACGTATGCCTCCCGGTGACAAAATTGGAAAAACCTGTACAGTTCATAGACTGTATAAAAATACGACGTCTGCCTAACGATGCTTTTGGGAAGCGCACCCCTGATCATTCATCTGCGTGAAGAGGAGATAGGAGAGCAAGCGAGCGATAGCTAGCTAGCTTACAGTTTAGCTTTATAGTTTATAGTGGCTAAAAAGGCCAGCAGGAAGCAAATGGCCGCCAGCAGGCTGATGTAGCCCAGGATGCAGCCAAACCCCAGCGCTGACCCAACCGCACACTCCAGAATGAGCTTGGACCCCTGGAACCCCATATTGCGGTGTGGGTAAGGGGGACTGAGGGAGAGCCATCAGATGATGATGAACACCTGGACACAGGTGAAGAAGAGCACACTACCCCGCTGCTGACCCAGCCCAAACCACTTCATCATGTTGGCGCCAGGCCTGGCGGACCGGAACGCAACCAGAACCACAATGGTTTTTACCAGGATGCAGGAGAGGCAGAGTACAAAGCTGATCCCAAAGAACAGGTGCTGGGCCAGGCAGGACCACTCTGAGGGCCGGCCCACAAACACCAGCGCACACAGGAAGCAGAGTGAGAGGGACAGCAGCAACAGGAAGCTCAGCTCTGAGTTATTAGCCTTTACTAGAGGGGTGTGTCTGTGGTACAGGAAAACCACGCCCACTGCCACTGTTATGCCACTACCAGACAAGGCTATGGCTGTCAGGATGATGCCCATTGTGTCATTAAATGACAGGAACTCCACCTCATGAGGAATACATTCATTCCTGTGACTGTTGGACCAGAACTCAGCAGAACAGCGTTTGCATTCCAGTGATCCTGAGGGAAAAGATGTCAAAAATACTTATTTCCAAATTTTGTTATCATAGAGATTCACTATAAATGATAGTCTTTCACAGGAGTTGAATAACAAAGACAGGCCACACACTGGCATGTACTCTATGCTGCAGGTGAACAGAGGACCATGTGCCAGTCAGCTCTTCTTTTTTTTAAATGTCAAAAATACTTATTTCCAAATTTATTATTTATTATTTATCATACAGTCACATGTGTCTTTTCATTACACACTGACTCTAAAAAGGTGTGAATATTGAAATATTACTTCAAAAAGTTACAGTATTAAAATGTTATGTAAAAAATGTTCAATAGAGCAATTGAAATAAAGGAGAAATATTTCAAGACATTTTTCTCATATATGTCTTTAATTCAAGGAACAAATAATAAAAAAAAAGCTAAATAAAAAAGGGATGCATTTTATTTTATTCCCCTAAAATGAATGAAATAATAAAAATGAGTAAATGAGTAGAAGCTAAAGAGGTTCATTATTACCTGTCTGGTTGCTGACGGACCCGTCTGCACAGGGCAGGCAGTCGAAGCAGCAGATGGGCTCTCCCTTCCTCACAGCCTTGCGTGTTCCTGGGGGACATTCCTTAGAACAGGGGTTCTCAATCCTGGTCCTGGGGGACCCCTGTGTATGCTGGTTTTCGTTGCAACCGCAGTTGCAATCCCAGAATTTTAACAAGCTGTTCATTTTTCTTAATTAGGTGCTTTTCATGTTTGGAGGAATTATTCGCCCACTTAAGACACATTATGTCAGAAATAGCTATGCATGCCATGTAGAACAAACTCCCCATGTTCACATTGTGCTTATTGTGCTATATTGCAACAATTACATAAGAAAAGGTTACAAAATAATGTATTTTCACTCAAATGAAAGAGTGAAGTGAATCAATAGGCTCCTAATTAGGTTGTTGAACACGTGTTTAACTCAATTTTTTCTTTAAGCTTAAGACAATGCAGGTTTGGCTCGTTATCATTTGCTTTGTGTTTGAATTCTTCATTATCTACGAAATGGTTAATTTTAGTGGCCATGTGTCCACACTTTCACCAATTAGGAGCCTATTGATTCAAATCAGTCTTTAAATGGATCTGTTAAATAATTTTCTTATCTTTTTTAAATAATATAGCACAATGTGAACATGGGGTGTTTATTCTACATGGCATCCATAGCTATTTCTGATATAATGTGGCTTAAGAGGGTGAATAATTCCTCCAAACATGACAAGCACCTAATTAAGAAAAATTAACAGCTTGTTAAAATTCTGGGATTGCAACTGCGATTGCAACGAAAGCCAGCATACACAGGGGTCCCCCAGGACCAGGATTGAGAACCCCTGCCTTAGAACACACAGAGAGTGGAACCTGCGCACATCACCAAAACACCACAGAGGAAGAAGACAGTGAGATAAATGTACTTACAGGAAGCACTGCTGTGAATCTTTCTTTTTGGCTGAGAAGGTGACGTAAGCTAAGAGACTGCAGTTTCTGTATCCATACTGACTGAGAGCCTACTGCAGTTTTTACATTTCATCACTAGACAGTTGCAACAACAAAAAAGTGTCTCTTCAGTTAATGTAATCTCTGTTCTGCAGTTTAACTGGAATAAATGATTAAATCCATAAAATGAACAGCACTGAGGCTTGGTGAAAGGACTCAAATTGGGATTAGCACAGAAAAAGCCTTTTTGATGTATAATGAAAATATGTATCATACTGTTCCTGCTACAACAATATTGATTTTCTCAGCGGGCAGTCAATCTCAAAGGCAATGCAGCCAATTTAATGCAATTTCACTCACATTCTATAATAATATTAAGGAGGAGGATGCTGTACTGAAGCAACTGAACTAATGTACATTTCTCAGGGGCAACAACAGCAGCATCTCTAAATTTTGCAGCCCTCTTACCGTATTAGTACCATCGACCCACACAATGGCTGAATCATTCATGTGGAGCTCGGACCCTTCCATTTTCCCGATGGTGACGTACTTCAGTGAGCCACCAGGGCTGTCCTGCCAGCTCACAATGTCGTACACCGCCCTAATGTCCCCACGCTCGATGTAGATCTCATCTCCCAGCTGGGTGGTGAAATGCACCTGGTTAAGGTGCTGTAACAGCTGGTGAAATATAACAAGGTCTGATTATATTTTTGATGGAGACTCAGGGCAGTTTGTCACAGTTCCTCGGTCAATGCCAGTTCAAAAATGCTATACTGATTGTAGTGGTAATACGCTTTGAATGAATTACAATTGGTGATATGAAACACATGTTATTTTTCTCCACGGAGAAAACTTTTTAAGTTAAGTTAAGTTTGAGTTGCAACCACATTTGCAATCCAAGAATTTTACCAAGCTGTTAATTTTTTCTTAATTAGATGCTTTTCATTTTTTGAAAGATTATTTCACCTCTTAATCCACATTATGTCAGAAATAGCTATGCATGTCATGAAAAATAGAAGTCCCATATTCACGTTGTGCTTATTGTGCGACATTGCAAACGTTTACATTTAAGAGGTAAAACTTTTTTGTTGATAAATTACTGATGGAGGTGAATCAACAGACTTCTAATTGATGAAATTGTGGACATCTGGCCACAAAAACGAATCATTTGCTAAACAATGAAGAATTCAAAGGCAACACAAATGATATCGAGCCAAACCTACATTGTGTTAATAAGTTCAAGGGAAACATATCATGAAAGAACTTAAACACGTGTTCAACAACCTTAATTGAGCAAGAGATTGGCTGTACCAAAAACCATCATACACAGGGGTCCCCCAAGACCAAGTTTGAATACCACTGCTCTCTATCATATTACCCACCTTGTGGCCTCTCTCCTCTATCGCTTTTAAATTTTATGATCCTTTTCAAGATTTAAAATTCTGCAACACTGAACTGAATGCACCTGTTTCGGTTGGAGATCCTCGGTGGTGGCACAGTGTGGGCTCCTGTCGGTGCCGTTATTTCCAGTGCATGACAGCTGTCTGTGGAGTGCAAGGGCCACAGCATATACAGCCAGGTAGATGTTGTAGGTTATTCTCAGTTGGGAGGCGGCTGTGAAGGCACTCTGCACTGACTGCAGTGTCTCTGTCTCTACACAAGGTGGCAGCAGCTGTAAGGCAGAAGAATTCCCCCCAACTGGTTTGCACTCAAACAAGAGTTCCCACAGCTCCCGCATCAGAGTGCTCCCAGGCTCATGGGAGGGATGGAGGCTGCGCAGGTGTTCCTCCAGCCCCGGGATGGGAGCGCTGCGGATGGCCACTCCCAGGATTCCCCGGGCAATTCTGAAGAGGGCGGGATTCCGGAGCAGCCTGTCGCTGGTGCTCCATGCCTCGCTGGCCAGGAACTGTCTGCCCGTTACGTTACGCCTGATCAGCTCCAGGAGCAGCGTCTCCACGTCCGTATACCAGGCAAACACCAGGATAACGCGGGCAGAGGAGCTCTGCACCACATCTGCTGCTTTCAAAACATCACTCTCTAAGCGCTTCCGCGACAACGTCGCGAAAAACGCCAGGCACACCCCACCTCCCCTCACTTCCTCAGAGAAGGCCTGGATCGCCAAATGCCCGTAATCGTTGTCGGCAGCGATGGCGTCCACCCAGGTCCAGCCGAAGCGTTTGGTCAGCTGCGCCATGGTCCGAGCCTGGTAATAATCGCTGGGGATCGTCCGGAAGAAGTTAGGAAACACACGCCTGTTGCTGAGACAAGCACAGCTGGCCTGATAACTGACCTGAAGTACACAAAATATATAAAAAAATATAAATATATTAACAATAAATATGTATGGCACCTACGAATGATACTTTTCAAATGTTAGATATTAACAAGCTCCATATACTAAATCTTTAGTGTGTTTTACAGTATATCTAAATATACTGTAAAATGTACAAATACACATTTTTTTCAAATGCATTAAAAATCTACCTTACAAGATACACTATGTGTTTATGGAGTTAAGTTTACAGAACATTATAATTAAAGCCAAATTTAAGCATTTTATGAATAGATTAAATTAATTTAAAAAGAAAATCAAATCCGTGTCATATTCAAATCCAAATGCATTTAATTACGCAATTTAATACATTTATTTTGAAGAATGAATAAACAAATTATTTTTAGCTTAAAAACACATAATGTTATGTAAATGTGTAACTGAATGTAAACATATTATATATAATACATTCAGAATGATTTCATCTCATTAATCTGACCAATTGGCCCCCACACCAAATACATTGACTAGAAGTGGTCTGATTATAGAACTTATACCAATCACACCCAAATTGTTTTTATTACAGATCTGACCTATATGTAATAAAATGAGGACTTAAGCTTAAGTTCTTACCTGCTGTTATTGACTCCATATGTCCAGTACATTGCAAATATACATGCCACACAACATACGTTATGTAAACGTATGTAAAATATTCATAAATTACCTTTAAGGGTATATTAGAATTAAAACTACAGGTACCTGATTTTTACCACTGTCAGCTAATGGTACCACATAGCACACAGCACCAGTGTCCCTCAATATTCAACACCATAACCCACTGGTGTAATATCCAGTGCTCTAACAGCTTGTGACTGACCAGAGGAATGCCCAGTGGTCCCAGAGTTCTGGATAGGATGATACACTGTGTGGACGGAGCGTCTCCAATGAGGGCCAGGACCTTGCTGCAAGTTTGGTTTCTCCCACTGACCAAGGCTAGAGCCCCACGCAGGGACCAGGGGTACTGCCCACAGCTGTCCACGATCCTGTACCCCAGTTTGACCCCCGGCAGCAGGTAGGGGTTCTGGTTAATCTCCTCCACCGCAAACGCCATGGCCTGTGCCCAGCGCATTGACCGTGCCTGGAGTCTGAAAAATTCCATTTCCATTCCATTTTCAGAGGAAAGGGAGTGTGAATGAGGAGATTATGAGTTGGGAGGGGCAGTATGTCCCAGACGGGTTTACATCTCTGTTACCTGAGCACCAGAAGTACAAGACACAGGTAACCATGAGGGGGAAGGGGGAGAGTAAAGGGCACAGATGGGCCTTAGAGGGGAGCAGACCACTTACTGTAAACAATCTAGGACAATGCAAATGCTTTACATTGTTGACAACTTGCCTTTTAAATGTGGATTATCCCTGACTTGGTTCATGTCTACTTTAGAGCAGAAAGAGCTGTTTGCTTATTCACTCAGAAGAGATGAGATCCAATAGAATGTAGAAGTAGATTAAGAAAAGACTGGCACAGGATTTTTATTCTTTCTTTGTGTATCATGTTTCAATATTTTATTGCATTGGTAAGGAAATTCCTCTAATGTTCCCTTTTGAGTACCCTGGAGACATAACAGTTAATTCGGAATGCATTAAACACAGAAAATATGAAGTAAAGCTTTGTGAAATTTTGAACCAAAATTTTTATCTGTATCAACTTTGTGCTGTCCCTCTAAAACCACAATAAATTGTGTATCTCAAAATTATTTTGCTGTCAGTATGAAAGCAATTAAAAATAAAAGCATTTGCCTCCATGGTTATACAGTATGCAGTAGTGTTTCAAATCTTTTAAAACTTCCAGAAAGCAAGCAATCTGATGTATTGCATCCAATGCACTAGAGATGGGCTGGGTGCAAATGCAGAGCACTGAAAAATATACAGATTTCTGCATAGTCATGCTGGTCATTTCTGCATAGTCATGCTGGTCATTTCTGCATAGTCATGCTGGTCATTTCAACTGTTGCATGCACTTTCTCAGACATTCACTTCCTTAGGGCATTTCAATTATGGTTTCTCATTACTTAGGCCTATTAGGTAGCCTTGCAAGGTTGGTCCACGAAAGCCTGAGACAGCTGTTGGGACAGCTACTGAGTAGCCTACCAAAGATGGTGGATTCAGCAAAATGAACAAGTTTCACATAACATCAATTGCCCTCGCATAAAACTGACACTCACTGCACTTTCTTAGACATTCAGTCAGTTTGTTTCAGATGTATAACTTGCAGTTTGTAATCTGTACATGTAGTACAACACAGTAAACACAAAACACATACAGCTGAATGAAGACTTATTAAGAATCCCTATAAAACAGAACAAATCTTTCTGGGACTGCATTTTATTTGCTACATCATTTGTCAGATCGAGATAAAGGCGTCTCTTGCTTCTCTCCGTGTAACAGATATGTTTTTGCTTCATCATAATTCATTGTTTATGTATAGTCTAAAAAGGGACTAGATGTACTTGCCGAGCAGTATGTAGATTCACAATCTATACCGGAATTAGGTTTACACCACAGAACTCTAGATGAACTAGAAAGGAAATGGGGTCAAGTGATTCAATTCGACCCTATTCAATTGAGTACTTCTCCAAGTGGCACCAATACAAGATGGATGCCATGGGCCCACAGCCTGGAAATAGTATTACCGATGAGTAGGGCCACCAGTTTTCTAGGGGGTATAAATCTCATGACAGTACTTCAAAAGGAGTGAGAAACAACCTTGTTGAAAAACTCATAGGTTTGATGAATTACTGTAGCGCCCCTTATTGGCCGAATCTCACCAAAATTCCATGTACATTCCTGTACATGCTTACCCATATTTGGTTCATAAGTTATGGGCATTTTCACATGTTCCCCTGCAATAACACCGTCTAATTACCAAGCGGAGCCAAATTTTACTAACCTCCTTGGTTTGACATGCCAAAAATATTCTGTGATGATGAAACATTGCTTTCAAAAGTTAACATTTTTGTGATAAGCCACGTCCACATCAATTTTTATTGGCTTTCTGCGTTTTTTTTATGTTGAAACCTTCTTTACATAACTTTGAAAGATCATCGTTAGTAGATGCAATTTGCTCAAACAGTCTAGGAGGAGATTTTAAAAGTTTTTCACAAAATTGCAAAAAATTCAGTTTGGCAAATGGGTCCTTGAGGCAAATTTGTTTGTTATGAGCCAGGAAAAAGAATTTTGAGTATAGGCAAAGATGTTCAAAAGTTATACCCCAAACTATTCAGTTTCTTCTGATACACCATCAGGCTAATCTGGGTAAGTTTTGTTAACTGAGCAACAGGTGGGAATGGGAAACTACCTGCCAAATCTGGTTGCTCTATGCTGTACAGTTTTTTCTGTGCATACACTTTTAGGGCAGACAAATAAAAATCTGAACAAAACCAATAGGGTTCCAGGCCAGCACCTGCAATGTTTGGAGCACTAAAAAGTAGCAATGTGTTGGTTAGGCTACCAGCAAAGCGTGTGTGTCAGGCATTTGAGGTAGGCTGTGAGGCAATTTCAAGCTAACCTTGGATATTTAATCAATCAGTCTGCCACAGTCTATTCTGTCCATATACTAACAGTGACATTCCAGGGAGGCTACCCTTTTCACTGTGGACAGTTCAATCACAGTTTCTCATCATTTAGAAAGCCTGAGACAGCTGTCCTGTCGGGACCTACAGCTACTGCCTTGCCTACCAAAGATAAGCAAAATAAACAAGTAGATGCAATAATAATTATTTAAGTCTGTGAACCTAATATTGATGTGTTTTCACATGACATCAATTGCCCTCACATATAACTGAAACTCACTCTGTGACTTGAGGTCTGCGGGTGGGTGTTGAGAAGGCAGTGGCCAAGGCCTCAGGCTCTGGCTGTCGGAGAAAACACCTATCTAAAATGGGAAGGGGGTCCACTTTTCCTCAATATTATGAGAAATGCTTCACTCACAGAGGGAAGCAAGCACATAATGGCAGATGGCCCCAGATGGTGCTACCAGCTTCCAATTCATTTCAGTTATGCACATAATTTGTTCTTTATCAAAGAACAAAGGAGAAACCGTTAGAGAGGTGGATGGAGACGTGATCACACACCTTGCAGGAGATTGATGTGCAAGCTGGAGGCCAGAATGGTGAAGCAACCTGGGACAAGTCTGGTAGCATCCTCCTATTTTGTTGTGTCAGGCTTTTGTCTTTTGTTTTTTTCATGCGCTGTGTGTCTGTTGTAGGATGGGGAAGCGGGCTGGAGATTGTTCAGGGCACTCATGCTGCTTGTTTCGATAATATTAACTAATTGTATATTCGGGATAATTTTGTTTGTGGTTGTCACCATGGAGACGCATTCACAACATACTGTATGCTCGGGAATGTCCGTTGGATCTGCAGCTACAAAGTTTACCATCGTTCTTCACCGGAGTTGAAGATGTCGGGACTCGGGACTGATCTAGGACTGCAGGCAATCTTCAAAAGGCCACCAGAGAAAGGAAAGGAGAAGATAATGCGGGGGAGGAGTGAGGCGACGACTGGGAAGGCAGACGCAGTTCAGTTCTCCATTTTCGACATTGTACAGAGACCACAACACTGCGTGTATGGAGTCGTGGAGGCGGAGTTTGTGTTGGACTGCTTGATAACACTGGACATCTCGGGACAGAGGGGGCTATTTTTAATCATGATGTTTGGCTGTAGGCTATTACACTTTAATTCACTTAATTAGTTTGATTAATGTAATGATGATATTGAATGTCTTTGTTTGATATGTTTGTGTGTTGTGGGTCTGCCCCACTGTCTATGTCTTTTTTGTTGTTGATGGGGCTGCAACTGAAGTTCCCTTGTGGGAAAATAAAAGTTATTCTATTCTATTTAGCAGGTAAGACAAGACAATAAAAGGAAATAGACTTCTGTAACTGGACCAGGTTAAATATGTTTCACAATAAGAATGTTTGACAAGCATATGATACAGGATTATTTTATATAAATAGAAAATAGATTATCTCACTACCTGTGGGAAGTTTTAAATGTCAAAGCTTTTATTTTTCATTCATATTTTTTTCTAGAATGGCTGTTTTGTCAGATAATAGGAATATAATCCATGATTGTCAATTTTTCAGTCAGCTGTTGAGAACCAACACTTAACCCTTAGATGCATGAGTGATTGGACCCTACACTCTTCCATAAGTGGGTCAAAAATGACCCGTATTAGAATCAATGTGTATTAACCACACATAAGTAACCTTAAGTATTAAACTAGCAGCGTGAACCACTTAAACAAGGATTCAGAAAAACACAATCAAGGGAGGTCACAAGGAGGTAGGGAGGGGTGGAGAGAGGTGCAGCTTGAAGAGGTGAGTCTTCAATCTGCTCTTGAAGGTGGTCAGACTTTCTGTTGTTCTGACCTCCACGGGGAGCTCATTGGCCAGGACAGACAGACGTCGAGACCGGGTGCTAGTCTGAAGTGGGGGGGGGGGGGGGTACCAGTCGTCCTGAGGAGGCGGAGCGCAGGGATCTGGTAGGTGTGTAGGGTCTGATGAGCTTTTGGAGGTATGGAGGGGCTGATCCTCGGACTGCCTGGAAGGCGAGCACCAATGTTTTGAATTTGATGCGAGCCATCACAGGTAGCCAGTGGAGGTCAATGAGCAGGGGGGTGACATGGGAGTGTTGGGGGAGATTGAAGACCAGGCGCGCTGCTGCGTTCTGGATAAGCTGAAGGGGTCTAATTGCCGATGCTGGCAGGCCAGCCAGGAGAGAGTTGCAGTAGTCCAGGCGGGACAGCACCATAACCAGGAGCTGGGTTGAGTGGGTGGTGAGGAAGGGACGGATTCTCCTGATGTTGTACAGGAAGAACCTGCACGCCCGGGTTACCACTGCGATGTTCTCGGAGAGGGACAGCCTGTTGTCCATCACCACTCCAAGGTTCCTGGCACAGGGCGTTGGGGTCAGTGGAGTGTCCCCTAGGGAAATGGAGAGAATAAGTTGATAAGAATCAAAGGTTCCCATGAGATTCCACAGGAACTGCATGTGGGTCATTTTTGACCCACTTATGGAAGCTTGGGGTAGTAATACAAAAACTACAATTTCTTGAAAAGTATAAAAGGTACCTTAAAAATATATGGCATTATATCAAAAACATGTTTTTTGAGGGATAGCTGGAATATGAAATGATAACTTTTCATTACAAAGATATTGCAAGAACACAACCTCACCGGGTCATTTTTGACCCACTTATGCATCTAAGGGTACAGCCAATTTACAGCAAATAGTGATTGATGTTCTCTTCAGAGGACTGAATGCTTACTGAAAGCGGTACACCGATAGCTTCATTGTGTGGGTATGGCTGGTCATGAAGAACAGTTGTCATGTCAAGGTCAGCTGTGGTATAACCATTATGACACATTGGATTTCCAGTTCAGGGGCAGACTATCCATTCTCTTTGACTCTGTTCAGTCTTTCATATTCAGCTGAAATGAATAGTGTGAACATGGGGAGGGCATCACACTTAAAAATGTTTGTTTGTTTGTAACATTAATGTTTAATACTGAAATTAACACATGCACTGCACAGGGGGCATAGTTATTTCATTTATTGCATGAGACAATGTGAAATTAAATAATAGAAAACAAAATCTTGCATTATTAGACAATACAGTTGTATTGTCCCGCTCACATTGTCTTCACCACTAATCCATGATACTCATAGAAATTACAGCCATTAGAATATATGATATATCACCAGTCTGTTATACTTACTTAGAGCTTTAAAGATTTAAACCAGACACCCACATCTGGTCTTTGCTGTCCGTTTCCTATTAAAACTCACCAATGGGATTCTGAAGGGCCCGACGGTGTGGGTGACATCCCAAAGACTTCAGACTGACACAAATCACACCGACTGCAACACCCTACAAACCACATTGCGTCCATCCTATAAAACATGCCCTCTTTGTGAATTCATCATGTGACTGACAGTGGCACCAATGGGGACAGAGAGAGATGGCAAAATGACCTTGCAGGTAAGTCATAGGGGTACTGTGATTGTCTGATTAATCATGCCATACATTACACACATTACACATTACAATCATTTGGCAGACGCTTTTATCCAAAGCGACGTACAATAAGTGCATGTTGAAGGTCAGTGACGCGACTACAAAGCAAATCCGACAAAGCACAACTTTCTCACAGCGTAGGAGCTATCCCTAGTAATGAACATGAGTAGTACACACAGTCAGCTATACATTCTGAACTAAAAATAACCAAAAACACAAGTTAAATAGAAAACAAGCAAAAAAAAACAGGAAGCGAGTACTATAGAATGGCCCTATATAGGTATTTTAGTCGAGGTGGAGTCTGAAAAAGTGCGTTTTCAGACCACGATGAAAAACAGACAGTGTTTCAGCTGAGCGCAGCAGAGTGGGGAGTTCGTTCCACCACTGGGGAGCTAGGGTGGAAAAGCTCCGCAGTCAGGACGAGCGGGAGCCGTTAACACGGAGGGGGGGAAGTGCAAGTCGCCCTGCAGCAGCAGAGCGAAGTGGTCGAGCAGGAGCGTAGTGCTGGATTAAGTCCTGTAGGTAGGAGGGGCCTCTTTTGGCTGCAGTGTAGGCCAGGGTCAGAACTTTGAACCTGATCCTGGCCACAACCGGCAGCCAGTGGAGTGACCTCAGCAGGGGGGTGACATGCGAGAACTTCGGGAGACAGGTCAAGCTGACAGGTCAAGCTTTACAGGTCATACCCACCCACATTGCAAAAACCAAATAATAACTTAAATAATAAGTATTTAAAATTGATTTCTTACTTTTTTGGTGAATAAGACAAAAAAATTGCCAATGATGTGAGACAGTTTGACTCATTTTTAAATTTGCCAATTGGGGTAAGGCAATTTCACTTGACAAGCAAAAAATAACTTAAAACAAGGTGATATCGTCTACTCAAGAGAAAGGCAAGATTTGAAAACTCATGCATTATAAAACTAAAACACTTAGACTTTTTAGCAGATAGCCTCTCTGATCAAACACAGAGAATATAGATTCTCCACAGTGGCCTTATAACACATTGGTGCAAATATCAAAATATAGACATTAAATATTTATCAAATTTCTCTGTAAAATTAAATGTAAAAATTCAAACATGAATATAACCTACATTACATTTGATACTTAAAAATTATAGTCAGTATCCAATATTCACAGGAAGAGTCTGAGAAAGACATGAGAGCGGAGCAGCGGGACTGTCACCCACTGCATGTGACTGCCATCTACAGGCCGCTCAGTGTATTGTAGATGACATCCCAAGCATTCACCTGCAGCTGAGGCCCTTTCCTTTCAACAGCATGAACAGGTGAGGACTCCACTGTCAGTAGTGCTGCTGAATCCCAGTGGGACTATCATTGTACATGACATTAGCAGGAAGCTCTCATTCACTGGCACAGTCAGACATTCTAATAGCAATACAGTTTTGCTTGTTGTTGACCCATGAAAAATATCAGTAAAAGTGAAATAAGAGACAATAGACTCTCCATAAGAGTATCTCCCTTTCAAAAACAGACAAGACAGCCATTTAATAGAAAAATATTAATAGACAAGATTAATTTTTATCTGCCTGAGCAAGCCAGTGTACCACCCCATGGGTGCCCAGCAGTATTCTTCAGAAGGGTTAAAGACTGGCACAATGTGACTGAAGGCATCGGTCTCCAGAGGGGCCAGGGCTGTGTATTCTATAAAAGCATGTGATGTGGATGTCAGGCAGTGAAGTCGGGGACGTCTGTGGCAGGGATGAGGCCTGTGCTCTCTTTGTGTCTGAACCTAGCCCTGGTCTGGACCTCTGTCGCTCCTCAGACAGCCTGCCGACTCCGGGAGCGTTTCCGTCTGAATGAGATGTACCGCAAGGGGGACGTGGTTCTTGGGGGGCTGTTTGAGGTGCACTTCCTGACAGTGTTCCCTGAGCTGTCATTCACATCCGAGCCAGAACAGCCGAGATGTGAGAGGTGAGTCGCGCTGCTCCCGAATATCAGGAGAAGACCAGACAGACATACAGTAGCTGTACACACAGGTGCAAAACAGGTATTTCCTATACAGAAAGACAAATATATGATAGAGTATGATGACCATGGTGGCCGGGGTGTAAGTATTGTAAGGGTTAATTTAGTTTGCAAGCTATAGCATGGAAGTAGGATAAGCTACAGCATGAAAATCAGGTTATTATTATTATGTATTTTTAAATTATTATTATTATTGTGTATTTTCATTATTATTGCTGTTAGGAGTAGTACTATTCATTTTGATGTATTATTGTTCTTTATCATATCATTTTGTAGTAGGCCTAGTATAGTAGCTAGTAGTGGTAATAATAATAATAATAATCAATAAAACACTTTCCATACATGGTTTCCAACAATGTTGTCAGAATTTAGCACTAATTTAAAAATATTCATAATAAAGAAGAATAAGAAGAGTTGGTATACGTGCTAATACATTTGTTAGGCATGTATCAGGCAGAAAATGGAAAGACCGCTCATCCTGTTGGTAATTATTTCTATCGAATAGAATAATGTGTAGCGTAGACAGTGGGTCGCTAGAGGGATAGATCGGAAGGCGTATTTGTTTGAACTTTGAAGGCTGCTATACAAAAGTAGCCTATAACCATACAAGTAGGCTAGGCGTAATTAATACGCCTAACAAATATGGCCAATTTAACAGTATTAAAATAACAGAACTCTTAGTTCAAAGGCATAACGTTGCCTGTCATTAACTTTAATTTGGTATGATTAGGTAGGCTTTAGCAAGTTCTTAACATTATTTTAAAATGAGCCAACAATCATTAGTTCAAGTCAAACTACGAATTCATATTATTAACTCGCGAGTCGCGACAACAGCATCAAACAGCGTGGGAGATGGAGTCAGCTTAACAGTTGATTAACAAAACCAATAGTTAAGGTTGAATATGTGGATAAAAAGCGTTTTTATCCTAGGAATAATGTTGCAACACGTCACATCTAGCTAAGCATTTCAGTGATTAGGTGCAGTAGCCTATTTATTAAGTTTGTAAATATTCGCTAGCTAACGTAGCGACAGACTGTAATAACCTAGCACTTCACGATACCGGTAGCTAAATGTACCCTACTTTCCATACAACTGGATTTGTCATTGAAAATACTGTTTTATAAATACATGACTGATATTGTTAGCCTACATTAGCACGCACGGCGACTTTCCGGTAAAATCTCAGACGAGAATTCTGCCAGCTACACAATTACAGCAGCCACCATCGAACTCTGTCAAGTCATTTCTAGACACACTCCATCTCTGTGACTTAGTTAGATTTATTAAACATTTGTCCATTAGGTTTACATAATGAGCTCAAAAAGTATGAAAATATTCAAATCTCAATGGCGCACAGAGCATTCTACTAACCAGCACAACAGCCTCTGAATCGTGTAAACTAGTGGTGTGTCGTTCGCGAACGAGTCGGCTCTTTTAGGTGAACGTTGGGAGCCGACTGGCATATCTGAAGAGCCGATTTGTTTTGTAAATGAACTCAAGACAAGTGCTTATGGTCTTGGTGGAACTTTTATTCGTTTTTTTTCTTCAAGTTCCATCTGTAATCAAAGAGAATAACTTTTTAGGCCAAAAATAAATAAAACTACTATAAGAAAATAACATTAATAATAATATAAAAACCAGTTTAATTGTTGGTCAATTTAATTGTTCTGATGCTGCAGTTTTGCACATTTATTTTTTTATGCATTTATTTATTTTTCTTTGTTATGAAGCAATATTATTTTCTATTTTAGATCTTCTATTTGTCTATTTTGTTTTGAAATGTTCAACTACGCACTGTGTTTATTGTGCAATTTATTTCAAGACATAAAAATGCCCTACTTTCAGTGCACATGTGTAACAGCGTCTTACTGTTTTTACTTTTTTTTATTTTTTTTTACAGTTTTTATAACAAACAAAATACAAAATAATGTTATTTTGGTAATTAGAAGGTAGAGTAAGATTCCTTTGAACAATTTAAGTGATAGATGTGCACAAACACCAATCATAGGTCAAAATATCGCTAACTTTGGCCGATTTTGAAAAACCGGAAATGCTACTAAATGAAGAGCCGTTTGGGAGCCGAAAGAGCCGGCTCTTATTGGTGAGCTGAGCCAAATGATCTGACTCACTGAAAATGCCCATCACTAGTGTAAACTGTAAGGCATAAAAATTTGTGTAAATAAACTAAAACAACTGAGGAGCTTACCAACTACTCTGTAATGTAGCTAGTTTAAAAAGGTAAGGAAAGACAGGACAATTGATAACAGCAACACACATATAAGTAGGATGATTTTCAAGAGTGACATTGCTCTTTATGTTTATTTATTTTTCGTACTGTGTAGTTTTTTTTACTATAATGATACTAATTGTAAACCTCAATGTTACCTAGCGATGGTTACTTGTTTCCCATCTTTTATTTGGGCTTACCTTTCTGTCCAAACAATTTAGTTTGGCTAGGACACCACTTCCTGAAATCTCAAGTAGCTATCCCATCTAGACACAACCTTTCTATACAGCAGTAAACTGCGACATCACAAACATTTTATATAACTTAGCTAGCTAGCTACCTGTGAACAAAATACACACATAGGCAGTAGGCGTACTTATAGTTAGCCCCTTGGTGGCTAGCTAACGTTATTAGGCGTGCTAGCGGTTGGAAGAGATATACTTTCATAATTGCATAGACAAGTAAAACAATTGAAGCCCTCAAGTTTGCTTTTTGGCGCAATTGTGCACAGCCTAGTAATTATGCACACACACCATTGTTAATCTCGGCAGTTTGAGAAAACAGCGAGTGAATTGTGATGCTTGGGATGCATTCTCTCCTGTGTGTAAATATTCATCATAACAATAATCATCTTGGTAGCTAGCCTACCAAAGACAACAAACATGGCGGCGTTTCAGTTTTTCTGCGTGTCCCATTGGCTGAAATATCATGTCCGAAATCACCCTGATTGACCAAAAAGAAAATAGTCAGATTTGGAGGAGATGGTTTGAGGGTAATGTTTCCATAATGGGCTCAATTAATTTTCAAAGGCAATTTGAATTGCTAATAAATAATAAACTATGATTAGTATCATTAAGATTTTAAATAGCATACATCTGCACAAATAGTAGAATACGATGGTATGCATTTTATATGGGTAGTATAAAAACTGGGACTAGATAGGCTAGTTACAAAATGGGAAGAGCAGAATAATAAGAAATATCCTGAGAAAGAACGAATTACACATTTTAATCGATTAAAATTAGGTTTTACATAATTTTCTATGTAATTTTCCATAAATTATGTAATAATTTAGACATTAAAGTAACAGACATGACATGAAATATCTTCATTGTCCAGTTTTCCTCTCCCCTCTGCCAGGTTTGATTTCCCAGGGTTCCAGGCAGCGCAGACCATGATCTTTGCCATTGGAGAAATCAACAAAAACCCCAACCTGCTGCCCAACATCACGCTGGGATTCCATCTCTATGACAACTGCGTGAAGCTTGGCGTTGCGTTCCGTGCAGCCACAGCGCTGGTCAGTGGTACAGAGGAGTCCTTCTCTGACTTGGGTTGCACAGGGTCACCCCCAGTTCTGGGCATTGTGGGTGATCCGAGCTCTACCCATTCCATCGCCATCTCCAGTGTGCTGGGCCTGTTCCGTGTTCCCATGGTACAGTATAACAGAGGAATCTGGTCCACAGCCCAGCTGCGCTTTTAGCTCTCTGAATCACACAGGAGGGGTATTGAATCTAACCACGATGGAACTTTGTCTTTGAATTTGTGAACTCAAAAAATTAACCCTTAAGAGTGAACTCAAACTCAAATCAACAGAGCAAAAGTTGCCTTTGATTCAAAGCCTACGTATATCATTATTCCATCCAGGCTAGGATTGCAATGCCTCTCTCAGTGGCAAAAGATGAACTCCGTGTTTATTTACAAATGCACTTTTAATCCTTATGTTTTTTTTTTGTTGTTGCATTTTTACAGAATCTTTTGGAGCAACACCAGTGTTTTTTTGTATTTATGTTTCAGCCACTATAATTGACTCTGAAGAATGTGCATATACAGTTGCAAGAAAAAGTATGTGAACCCTTGAGAATTTTCTGTATATCTGCATAAATTTGATCTAAAATGTGATCACATCTTCATCTAAGTCCTAAAACTTGATAAAGTGAACCCAACTCAACAAAAAACACAAAAAACATTATTCTTTTATAATTTATTTATTGAGCAAAATTATCCAACATTAAATGCTTTGTTGGAAAAAGTATGTGAACCCTTGGATCATACGTATTTTTAAAGTATCATATTTAATATTTGGTCGCATATCCTTTGCATGCTGTTACTTCCTGAAGTCTGCGACCCATCAATATCAAAAGGCTCTCAATATCTTATTTTCAGGTACTGTTACAAGCGATACTATAACCACTCTGCATTTGAATGGATCTTTATGGGAATTGGGGGGTGAGACTAGATTCAGCTGTAAATTACACTCGTACATTATGGAACACATGACTGGCTAAATGGCTGTAAGTCATCCAGGGTCTGAGGTATCAAACGAGCCCCAAACCATCACTCTGTGGCCAGATATGGAGTAGATGTGGATGGATCACTGCAAGGGTTATTTCTCCTGACTCATTTTCCTATAGAACTCTATGGGGAAAAAAGTCAGGAGAAGAAACCCTTAAAGTGATCCATCCACATCTACTCCATATCTGGCTGCAGAGTGATGGTTTGGGGCTTGTTTGATACCTCAGACCCTGGATGACTTACAGCCATTTAGCCAGTCATGTGTTCCATAATGTACGAGTGTAATTTACAGCTGAATCTAGTCTCACCCCCCAATTCCCATAAAGATCCATTCAAATGCAGAGTGGTTATAGTATCGCTTGTAACAGTACCTGAAAATAAGATATTGAGAGCCTTTTGATATTGATGGGTCGCAGACTTCAGTAAGTAACAGCATGCAAAGGATATGCGACCAAATATTAAATATGATACTTTAAAAATACGTATGATCCAAGGGTTCACATACTTTTTCCAACAAAGCATTTAATGTTGGATAATTTTGCTCAATAAATAAATTATAAAAGAATAATGTTTTTTGTGTTTTTTGTTGAGTTGGGTTCACTTTATCAAGTTTTAGGACTTAGATGAAGATGTGATCGCATTTTAGATCGAATTTATGCAGATATACAGAAAATTCTAAAGGGTTCACATACTTTTTCTTGCAACTGTATATACCTTATCTAAGCTTTTGTAGCTTTTATCTGCTGGGTTTTATCACTTAATTAGGTGGTTAAGAGTAAATAGGAGCCCTGGAGCACTCACCTGCCTGTGATCTTTGTGTCTCTGGTCACCGTGTGAGGGACATATTCTTTACTGTTGTGGGTAGTGGCTGCCTCTGTCGTTTCTACTATTGTTTTCCGATTTGGCGTCGTCTGATGCTCTATCGGATTTTTTCTGCCTCCGTCCCGGTGTTTGGATCTCTCCTGGTCATTATCTCCGACACCTGTGTTCGGTTTCCTTCGGCTATATATAGCGCTTACTTCCGCTTTCCGGTGCTTCTATATTGTCATTGCCACTTGACTAGGAAGCCGGTATAGGTATAGGTATAGGAAGTTCGGTCACTGCATCTCTGTTTGGCTTTATACAGGACACTGCTATTTTGACTAGTGATAGGATTAGAATAGGATCTATTCTTTTTTTTGCCTGCAGCCTGTTTATCTTCCTTTCAGCTCTTTAGCCTACAGAGCTGTAGATACAGGCCTGCTATTCTGTTCGTTCCTTTTCTGTTTTCTCTACCTCTGATCTACGCAGATTAAATAGTGCGTGAGGTTCTTTCTTTTATTGTTTCTCGCAGTTTTAGTGACATTCGCCTCCGTTTGAGGTTGTTTTGTGTTGGCCTTGTGCTAGGGAAGTTTTGCTCCTGCTTTTCCGTTTCCATTTTTTCCCTGGTGCGGTTTAATTCCGCTTCTGTGGCGTGTCTATTTTTAGATACGCTTTCTGAATCCTCATCTGTCGTGTTTTGGTTCTCAACTTCTAACCCAAACCTGACAGAATATAGAAGCCTAAAACATGGAAGAATCAGCGTCAGTTAAGGATTCTAAACAAACACTAGCCAGTCAGGACGCTACAGGGATTACCACGGAGGAAGCACTCCTCTCCCTGCAGTTTCAACAAGGCCAGCTGTGGGAACAGTTGCGTAGCCAGGGGGAGTGCCTCCAAAGTATAACAGGGAGCCTGCATAGACTTTCTGTGGAAAGTAACCCTCCTGCAGTTGCACAAGCACCCACACCTCCCATACTCGCTCCACGTACCCTGAAAGAGCACAAGCTAGCGAGCGCTAGCCGGGGAGACGGGATGTTCGGACGGCCCGTTAAAATCTTTATTTCTCGTGGAATCATTATCCAATCCCATCAAGGATGCTTTGGCTATGCTAGAACCACCCGCTACTTTAAGTAAACTGATAACTACTGCAATACGTCTCAATAACCGGATTAGAGAACGTGAACGTGCGATTAAAGATCAGCTGCCCCGTTTAAGATCCGTGTTATGAAGAGACACTCCGCCCACTGTGCCCACATACCTCTCCGTTGATCAGGAGGAGCCTATGCAGGTGGATGGGTCGTCCCTCCATCAAACTGAGAGAGCGAGACCACGGAGGTACTTGTGCCAGAATTGTAAGCGTAGGGGTCATACTAAAGATCGAGGCCCTAAGTTGGTGGGAAACGAGGGGTCTCACTAGGGAGGCCGGGGTCCCCAGTGAGACAAGATTGTATTAACTCCCGAACCCTCATACCCGTCTGACTGTTTTGGGAGGGACGTTCGGCAAGCGTTACCGCTTTTATTGATTCAGGGGCCGTGGCGTCTTTTATTGATGCTAAATGGGCTAGGAAATTCTATAGGCAAAAAAAAATAAAAATATAGGCAAAAAAATGCCTATAATGTAAATTACAAATCCCTACCAATCCACTAATTAGCCCTCGTCAAGTTACTGCCCTGGATGGTCGTCCTTTGGGTTCTGAACTCATTAAACGAAGGATGAATCCAGTTGAGATGCGCATTCCTCTCCAGGGGCACTCGGAGAGAATAGAATTTTTTTTAATCAACTCTCCGTCGTATCCTCTAGTGCTGGGACATTCATGGTTAGGGCTACATAACCCGCATATCTGTAGAAATAGGAATCCTATTCGTCAGTGGGGTCCCCACTGTTTATCTCATTGTCGTCCTGTCGTTCACCCTGTTCTAAACGCCGCCTTTGATCTTTCCGAACCTAATTCCGAGAGTGATTCTGAGGAGGCAGAATCTTATCCGGACCGAGATATTTCCTCCTCCCTCGTGGGGAGTGGTGAGGAGAGTCTGTCTTGGGATCCCTTTGCTGAGGGGCTCCTCACGGAGGAGGACGAACATTCCTTTAGCCAATGGGTTTATCATGCCATCTACATCACCAGCCGGTGCAGGGTTTTTTTTTTGTTAAAAAGAAAGACGGAGGGCTAAGACCCTGTATAGATTACCGGGGTCTCAATGCTATTACCATTAAGAACAGGTACCCTCTTCCCCTCATGAATTCCGCATTTGAGTGTTTACAGGGGGGCGTCGGTTTTTAGTAAACTCGACCTACGTAGCGCTTACAATCTCGTGCGCATTCGTGAAGGGGATGAGTGGAAGACCGCTTTTAACACGCACCACGGACACTACGAATACCGGGTGATGCTGTTCGGTCTCACTAGCGCCCCCTCTGTTTTTCAGGCGCTAGTGAACGATGTCCAGAGAGAGATGCTGGAGAAATTCGTCTTCATTTACTTAGACGATATTTTAATTTTTTCTCCGGATCTTCCCTCTCACATCATACACGTTAGACAGGTGTTGGAGGCGCTTCTTAAGGCTCAACTATTTGTTAAGGCTGAGAAGTGTTCTTTCCACACCGGTTCCCTCTCCTTTTTAGGCTTCATTGTTGCTGATGGTAAAGTCCTGATGGATCCAAATAAAGTTTCAGCGGTTAAGAATTGCCCCACTCCTACTTCTGTGAAGCAGGTGCAACGCTTCTTGGGCTTTGCAAATATTTAGCGGCTCCTATCACAGCCCTCACAAAGAAAAAAACATCTCCTACTCGGTTTCAGTGGAACCCCAGGGCGGAGACCGCTTTTACTGAACTAAAAAGAGGTTCTGCTGCGAGCCCATTCTTGTTACTCCTAATCCCTCCCTTCCCTTTGTGGTGGAAGTCGACGCCTCGGAGCTGGGGGTTGGGGCCATTCTTTCTCAGCATTCTCCGGTGGACCGCAAGCTACACCCATGTGCATATTTTTCTCGTAGCCTTACATCTGCCGAGAGAAACTATGGCGTTGGTGAGCTTGAGCTGTTGGCGGTCAAATTGGCGCTGGAGGAGTGGCGCCATTGGTTGGAGGGAGCTGAGCACCCTTTTACGGTCTGGACCGACCATAAGAATTTACAGTATATCCAACAGGCCAAAACGCGCAATTCGCGGTAAGCCCGTTGGGCCTTGTTTTTTACCAGGTGGTTTTATTCTTACCTATTGCCCGGGTCAAAAAATATTAAACCTGATACGTTATCACGCATTTATGACCGGTCGGATAATGAGTCACGTCCCGAATCTGTGGTTCCTAGTTCTCGTATTGTGGCCCCTGTTATGTGGGCCATTGAGGCGGCTGTGCAGATGCACTGCGTTCCGATCCCGGTCCAGGGGGGGTCCGCCTCACTGCTTGTTTGTCCCTCCTCGATTGAGATCTCGTGTCCTTCAGTGGGGTCACACTTCTCAGTTAGTGGCCCATCCAGGCGTGCACCGGACAAAGGAGTTTGTCTCGCGCCGGTTTTGATGGCCGAAGCTCGAGAGTGATGTGCGGGAGTTTGTCGCAGCATGTGCTATTTGCGCCCGTAATAAGGGTTCACGGCTTTCTCCTTCGGGCCTCTTGCGCCCCCTGTCCATTCCCAGGCGTCCCTGGAGTCACATCGCCCTCGACTTTGTTACCGGTCTGCCAGCCTCGCATGGGAATACGGTCATCTTGGTCATAGTTGATCGTTTTTCCAAAGCAGCTCATTTTGTCTCTCTGCCTAAACTGCCATCGGCACCTGAAACGGCCCAGCTAAAACCATGTGTTTAGGGTGCACGGCCTACCTCTGGACGTGGTGTCGGATCGCGGTCCCCAATTCACCGCTAGATTCTGGCGTTCATTTTGTGCTCTATTGGGGGCATCCGTCAGTCTTTCTTCCGGCTTTCACCCGGAGACTAACGGCCAGACAGCGCACCAATCAGAGTATGGAGAGTACTCTCCGGTGTCTGGCCGCGGCCAATCCTAGCTGCTGGAGTCGCTTTCTCGCCTGGGCCGAATACGCGCATAATACCCTGCGCAACGCATCCATGGGTCTCTCTCCGTTTGAGGCTCAGCTGGGATACCTACCTCCCTTGTTCCCTGAGCTGGAGAGAGATGCAGAGGTACCCTCCGCCGGCTTCTTCGTGCATAGGTGTCGAGCGGTCTGGAGGCGCGTACGCGCATCATTACTGCGCGCTTCGGCTAAACAAAAAGTGGTGGCCGACAGGCACCGCCATCCGGCTCCCTCCTACCGGGTGGGGCAACGGGTGTGGCTTTCCACACGGGCCCTGCCATTGCAAGTTGAGTCCCGCAAACTCGCACCTCAATTCGTGGGTCCCTTTAAGATCGTGCGGAAACTCAACCCGGTCACGGTACATCTTCAGTTACCATCTTCCTTGCGCATCCACCCCACCTGACATTTACTGCTCTGCTTTGTATACAAGCTTACAATAGTGAAGGAGCAAGCTACAAATGGAGGTGTTTGAGGTTGTGTTTCTTAATACTATTAAGATTAAGATACATTTATTTGCCAATTAACACAAGGTAGCTGGAATTAGTTTTTCTCACATATCTCCCCTAGATACACACACATACATCCAAGGTCCCCCTACATTTATAGTCCTCCTATATACTAGCGTGCCTGATATCATCAGAGAGGTCTGAGCACAGGGTCAGCCACAGTATAGCACCCCTGGAGCAGTTATGGGTTTCAGTGCTTTTCTCAAGGGCACTTTGGCAGTGTTGGTGGGCACCATAGGTATAACACCAGTCACCGTCCAGTTCCTAGCCTACAACTGGAATACACCCTCCTGGCCATGCCGGTGATCGAACTAGTGACCTTCTGGTTGTCAGTCGGCCTATTTTACTTCTAAGCGACCTGCCATCCCTGTTAGCGCCTCCATGTCTTTCTTCTTCCCCCAGGTGAGTTACTTTGCCACATGTTCCTGCCTGAGTGACAGACAGCGGTATCCCTCCTTCTTCAGAACCATCCCCAGCGATGCCTTCCAGGTCAGAGCCATGGTGCAGATCCTGCAGCGGTACGGCTGGAGGTGGGTGGGACTCCTCTTCAGCAACGATGACTATGGGCGGCACGCGGCACGCTCCTTCCACCAGGAGGTCAGCCGCTTCGGCTGTGTGGCCTTCTCCGAGATGCTGCCACGTGACAATGACCAGACCAAATTCCGGCGGATCGTGGGCATCATCCACCGGTCCACGGCGAGGGTCGTGACGGTGTTCTCCCAGGTGTTCTCCCTTCTTCCCCTCGCCAAGGAGATCGCCCTGCAGAACCTGACGGGTCGACAGTGGATCGCCAGTGAGGCCTGGGCCACTTCCACCATCTCACTCGCACCCGAGATACTGCCCTTCCTGGGCGGTACCCTGGGCATCGCCATCCGCAGGGGGGATATCCCGGGGCTCCTGGACTTCCTGCTCAGTCTCCGTCCTGACTTCGACCCTGGCAACAACATGGTGAACATGTTCTGGGAGGAGATTTTCAGCTGTAGGTTCAAAGACTCCCCTGGCAGGGTATGCACAGGACTGGAGAGTCTGGAGGGTACAGAGTCGGCGTACAGTGACGTGTCAGCGCTCAGGCACTCTTACAACGTTTACAAAGCGGTGTACGCCCTGGCACACGCCCTGCACGATCTGCTGGGGTGCAAGCCTGGGACAGGGCCCTTCCCAGGAAACTCCTGTGCCGAGCTCCACACACTGCAACCCTGGCAGGTGAGAGACATTCTCAGAATGATAAAAGATCCAGGCTTGAGAAAAGGTTGTGTAGAGTGAAATGTCTAAGTTAATAAGAACAAACTGAAGAGTGTGGGGATTTTTTTTACGCGAAAGTTTTTTATGCTAAACTTCATTCACCTGGCAGCTGGGAAATAATCCCGCTTTTCTAACATAGTAGTAGTTTCTTTGTTAATACTGTAGTAGTAATATAGGAATTCATCAAACCTACTTTATTTTGGGTCATTTTTAATATGATATACAGCACCACACATTTAATAATGGTTATTTTCCCTCCTATAATGCCCTCTTTCAGCATGTAGAAGCATTTGGCCTAAAATCTCCTTATTTTATATGTATATATAAGAATGTCTTCTATCTCTCTCTGTGTAGCTGGTGCACTACTTGCAAATAGTTAACTTCACCACCAGCTTCGGTGACCAAGTGTCCTTTGACAAAAATGGCGATGCCCTGGCCATCTACGATGTGATGAACTGGCAGAGGGCAGCAGATGGCACCATCAGAGCCGTGACCGTCGGGGTGTTTGACGAATCCGCCCCTCCTGGACAGGAGCTCCTCCTGGAGGAAAGAAACATCTTCTGGAATTTTGAGTCACATGAAGTGAGCCCCTCTCCCAATTTTGACTTAATAAAACTGCGCTCTGCTCTCTGTGAGGCTTTGATTCAACTGCACTGAGTTGAGCTGGTGTTTAGAGTGTAAACCGCAACAGTTTAGTGTCGACTGCTGAGCTGAAAATATTGAGGGGCTGAAAACTTCCCCTTAAACTGATTATTGGTCTTGACTGGTTTTCTATAATTTTCCTTGAGATATAATAACTCACAAAATACTCAATTCCGTCAGATATAGCCAGTTTTCCTTAATTAGGCTATTAGGTGAGTTATTAAATAATTTTAATTGCATCGCAAAATGGTGCGCATTGTATCGACTCTTTGTTCACTACACACACATTCAGAGAATATTCATGGCAAAGATCTGCAAAGAGCAGATTTGTTCATTTAAACGATCTTGGTGTAAGGGGGGCGTGACGTGTTAGGTTCGAAGGGACCACACGCAGCGAAGGGATTCGAAAAAGCTCTAAGAGCCACTGAGACGGAGAGACCCCGTATTTGAGGGAATTTAAATGACAACTCAAATAACCTAGTTCCCACTCTCGACTGGAGGGAAATAATAAGGGAACTAGGAAAAAGGGGACGTAACAGAAATCGACCTGTATAACCGGTCGAACGTCACACGAGAGCAAAGAATCTTTAAACACAACGAGCTAACAAACACTGAATACCCGAACAGTATACAAAACCGTGAACAACGAGATGCTAATGTAAAATGAGAGAAGGAGCTGCCTCGGAGGTAACACAAACAAAGGAACATAAATTAGAGCTAAGCAAAGGGAGAAAGCGAAAAGCGAAAAATAACTCCCTAGCTCTAAACGGAGCGTACTGCTTGCTGCAGGAATAGAAGGGAAGCAGTCTCCGTGTCCTAACCTCTACCGGCAGTGTGCCAAACGCAAGTCATGTGAAAAATAATGGCCCTACATCTCAATAAGGGGGAGGGTACGAGAAGGCGAAAGGAACAGAGATCTAACGTTCCATGGCTACTTTCATAGGCTCGCAGTCACACGCAAACATGTCAACAAAATCGCCCGGTCTCCCTGTAAGGAGAGATGTACCGAAAGGTGAACAGAACTACTGTTCTGGACATTTGCCGGCTCAATGACTAACGCAAGCCTAGTAAAAAATACACGCCCAAACAAAGGCAAAAAATAATACGAAACACCAAACAATAGAGAAGCCCCGAACGAAGGAAACGGGAGCTTAAGTAGCTCAGAGGTAACCACGCACAGGTGTGGATGCTGAGAGAAGCTCCGCAAAAAAGATGGGGCGGAGCAAACATCCACTAAAAGGGCAGCGCCCTAGCGTGGCTACCGAGGGAAACGACCGCAAGGGAAGAAATTGTCAAAAACCATGACACTTGGAGTGCAGGTTTTGTTAGATTGCCTTTATTCCAATGCGTGCTGAACGCTGACAGGGAAGTTAACAGAGTGGTGTCAAGTTTCTTTTACATCAAGTTTACTTTGTGATTAAAACTTATTTTTCAAAATTGAATTTATCATTTACTCTCCCAAACATAACCCTTACAAAAATATAGGCCTTCTGGCAAATTTGCCTCAAAGGTTTACGGCAAGCTCGTATTTTCACATGCAAATTTGCTTTGTAGGAACTGCCATTGTTGCAAAAAGTTCACCAAAATTTCACCAGTACTGGCAAAGTCTGCCAAACCTCTGGCAACATTTTGTGGAAAACAATTTAGTTTGTGGCAAATGCGCTACATATTAGCTGTAAGTTTGCACCAAACTATCCACTTTTGTAAGAGAATGTGAAGAAAGAAGCTGTGTGAAGAACCTGCCAAGGGATTATTCCGATCGTTTGGCACACTTATTACTGAAGGAAAATTAATTGAGACCAATTATCAGGCAAGTTTGCCCCATCTATTTTCAGCACTCCATCCGCTACTGGGCAGCACACATACTTTTAGTCACATATACAGCATTTGGTGTCTTGCAAAAAGACCACCTTACAGTAGTGTATGTACTGGTCAATAGAATTGTGTCATAAATGTAACGAATGGCACTATTCTTATGATAACAACTTCCACCAGCCCCCACGCTCCATCTGCAGTGAGCCCTGCCCCCCAGGCACCAGGAGAGCAATAAGGAAGGGTGAGCCAGTCTGCTGCTTTGACTGCCTGCCCTGCGCAGATGGGGACATCAGCAACCAGACAGGTCAGTGCACCTACACGGCAGAGGAAATATTTCTCTGAGAAAACATTCTCATGAGATGTCCTGATGATTTGGTCAGCCTCCAGGACCTCAGGACCTTAATCTGATCTAATCTAAGTTTAAATCACATAATCTGTGGGTACCTGCTGGGTGTTTTTTTTTTAAATATTAGAGCCTCACAAGTCAAAACTAACTCTCGTCTGAGGCCTCAAACCCTGGATACATGCATAAATAGCCCCCCCCCCCACCCCCTGCTTTCGGGTGCAGATATGTTATTAGTTTCCTCTCCCACAGATTCCAGTGAGTGCTATAGGTGTCCGGTGGACTTTTTGTCAAACCAACTCCGAGACCGCTGCGTGCCCAAGGAAATTGAGTTCCTCTCCTTCCAGGAACCCCTGGGGATCTCCCTTACAACCATCTCGGTGTTGGGGGCGTGCATCTGCGCAGTTACCTTGTCTGTATTTGCCCGCCACAGGAACACACCGGTGGTAAAGGCCAACAATTCTGAGCTGAGCTTCCTGCTGCTGCTGTCACTCACACTGTGCTTCCTGTGCTCCTTGCTGTTCATTGGCCAGCCTCAGCGGTGGACCTGCCAGCTGAGGCATGCCGCGTTTGGGATCAGTTTCACCCTCAGCATCTCCTGCATCCTGGTCAAGACCATCGTGGTGCTGATGGCCTTCAAGGCCGCGCGGCCGGGTGGGAATGCGATGAAGTGGTTTGGCGTGCAGCAGCAGAGAGGCACTGTTCTGGCCTTCACCGTCGTCCAGGCAGTGATCTGTGTGGCGTGGCTGACCGCTGCGTCACCGGTGCCCTACAAAAACACCCGCTCCCAGAACTCCAAGATCATCTACGAGTGCGCCGTAGGGTCAATCGCCGGGTTCAGCACCCTGCTCGGCTACATCGGCCTGCTGGCGGCCATCAGCTTCCTGCTGGCCTTCCTGGCAAGGAATCTGCCTGACAACTTTAACGAGGCCAAGTTCATCACCTTCAGCATGCTCATCTTCTGCGCCGTCTGGATCTCCTTCGTCCCCGCCTATGTCAGCTCTCCAGGAAAGTACTCAGACGCAGTGGAGATATTCGCCATCCTGGCCTCTAGCTTTGGTCTCCTGGGAGCGATATTTGCACCAAAATGCTGCATCATCCTGCTGCATCCAGAGAAAAACACCAAGAAGGCCCTGATGGGTCGAGATGCCCCAAAGAAATAAATGTTTTATTCATACTTTTTATTTAAATTTTATCTGTTTTATTAAAGCTATGAATCTATCTGTTTTAAATGTCTTGAAATATGACTTGAACTGACTGAAATGATGTAAATTCAATGACACGCAATAACATAAAAAAGCAATAAATATTAATAATGAATTTTTATTGAGTATTCCTTTATTAGTGTGTTTGAAATATATTGTGTGATATGGTGAGAAAAATATTTTACAGTTCATAAGTTCAGTGGCTCAAATTATTATCTTTTCCAAAGTATATTTTTGTGTGTGCTACGAGTAAATTTGCACAGAATGTGGGGGGGGAATTCCACAAAACAGGATTATCAAATTATCCAGGTAACTCTGAGAATGAAAAGGCTGTATCGTCACATAAGTGAGATTTCAGTCAATGAAAATGCAGTCAAATCTCGTTTATGAGTAATTTAGACTTGGAGCCTATCCCAGCATGCATTGGGCGAGAGGCAGGAATACACCTTGGACACATCGTCAATCCATCACAGGGAACACACCCCATTCACTCACACTCTCATACCTATGGGCAATTTAGTCTCCAATTAGCCTAACCTGCATGTCTTTAGAGGAAACCGGAGTCACCGGAGGAAACCCACGCGGATAAGCGGAGAACATGCACACTCCACACAGAAAGGCCCTCGGCTGGGATTCAAACTCGGTACCTTCTTGCCGTGAGGCAACAGTGCTAACCACTGCACCGCCCCTTCCCCACTGCCAAAACATCAATTTCCCTTTGGTAATATACACACACTCCATCCAAGTGATTCACTGCCTCACATGTGCATTCAGGAACAAACACTCAAATATACACATATGTACTAATGTACATGCACAAACACACAGGCACAATCACATGCACACTTTGTTTTTCAAGCGAGAGAAAGAAATATTTGCACATATCATGCAATTTTAGTTGCAGTAAAGTTTTTATTAAGGCTCAGGAAATCCAGGAAAACATTCAAATGATTGCTTAATCATGTGTATTTCTTATTAAAACAGTTCAAATATTTTAAGATGCTGTTGGAGCTATTTTTGTTCTCTTTGTTTATTGAACTGAAACACATTTCCAAGATATTTGATTAAAAACTGGGAGCTACTTGTAAATAACATAATATACTTCCATCTTTCCATTAGCCATTTTTCTTTATTAATAGTTTTGTGGTTACAGACATGACCCTCCAGAAAGAATAATTTAATTAACTCAATTCAATGTGGATTGTTAAAATGTAGACAATTTTATGATGAGTAATTTGCCAATTAAACAGTCACACAGAAGGAAACGTGTTCTATTAAATATTAAAGATTGTAGGACTTGTTCCTATAATAGTGTGATTATAAAAAATTGTAGGACTTATTGTTCCTATATAGTGTGCTTATTTCCCCATTAGGAACTTCTTGGTATTTCTTTCTGGCCTCAGTAGGATGATGTAACACTTTGGGGCAAAAATACAGAGCAGGAGCCCAAAGCTGGAGGCCAGGATGGCGAATATCTCCACGGCAACTGTGTATTTCCCCGGGGAACTGACGTAGGCGGGGACGAAGGCGATCCAGACGGCGCAGAAGATGAGCATGCTGAAGGTGATGAACTTGGCCTCATTGAAGTTGTCTGGGAGCTTCCTGGCCAAAAAAGCCAGCAGGAAGCAAATGGCCGCCAGCAGGCCGATGTAGCCCAGGATGCAGCCAAACCCCAGCGCTGACCCAACCGCACACTCCAGAATGAGCTTTGACCCCTGGAACCCCGTATTGCGGTGTGGGTAAGGGGGACTGAGGGAGAGCCATAAGATGATGATGAACACCTGGACACAGGTGAAGAGGAGCACACTACCCCGCTGCTGACCCAGCCCAAACCACTTCATCATGTTGGCGCCAGGCCTGGCGGACCGGAACGCAACCAGAACCACAATGGTTTTTACCAGGATGCAGGAGAGGCAGAGTACAAAGCTGATCCCAAAGAACACATGCTGGGCCAGGCACGACCACTCTGAGGGCCGGCCCACAAACACCAGCGCACACAGGAAGCAGAGTGAGAGGGACAGCAGCAACAGGAAGCTCAGCTCTGAGTTATTAGCCTTTACTAGAGGGGTGTGTCTGTGGTACAGGAAGACCACGCCCACTGCCACTGTCATGCCACTGCCAGACAAGGCTATGGTTGTCAGGGTCATGCCCATTGTGTCATTAAATGACAGAAACTCCACCTCACGAGGAATACATTCATTCCTGTGACTGTTTGACCAGAACTCTACAGGACAGTGTTTGCATTCCAGTGATCCTGAAGGAAAGATTGCAAAAATACATATATCAAATTTAATTTAATTGTCATACAGATCCACTATAAATTACAGGCTTTCACTGGAGTTCAATAACAAAGACAGGCCACACACTGACATGTACTGTGTGCTGCAGGACAGCAGAGGACCTTTTTGAACAATACAGAAAATTACCCCCCCCCCCCCCCCCCCCAATTAGCCTAACCTGTATGTCTTTTTAGATTGTGGGAGAAAAATTGAGTATCTGGAGTAAACCCACACAAACACGTGGAGAATATGCAAACTAAATGCTAATTCGCAGAAAATCCAATATGGCGGACTTTATCTGTCCTCAAGGCAAATTTGTTCATCATGAGCAGAGGGACCTGTACACCAAATGTTCTGACTCTAGGTCAAACGGGGCGTTGTCAGTTGGCGTGTCAATATCAAGATTTTGTCACATGAACTACAGCGAGTAGCCTATCGCCACCAAATTTGGGGAGGGCTTGTGGGATGACACCTTATAACTATGTGCCAAGTTGCATAAGAATCAGCCAAGCAGTTAAGGAAAAACACAGAAAAATTATATTTAAAACAAAATGGCGGCCAATTCAAGATGGCGCCGACCCATGTAGTACATATCTATGTTCCAAATCTGGGCCTTTGTCACTCTAGCATGTTTGAGATCTCTGCAAAGGAACAGTGATTTTTAGTGAATTTGTAAATATTTCTTTATATTTGGATGTCTATAATGCCACCACGTGGCTCAATTGGGTTAAAACTGCAGGGCTGAAGTCTTGATGTGACTCGTAATAGACCTACCAAGTTTCATGACATTAAGTCAAACGGTTTCTGAATTATTAGCATTTTTGTGATAAGCCACGCCCACTGAAAATTTATTGGCTTGTCATTCTGCCATTTTCTCACCTAGGCCTTAGATAAGTTATTTTTTATACGGAGGCACATGAGATGAGTCCTTCAGGTTTCGTGCAAATTGGTCAAATTTTGTCGGAGGAGTAGCATTTTAAGTGTTTTACAAAAAATGCGAATTAGCGGAAAATCCAATATGGCGGACTTTATGGGTCCTTCAGACAAATTTGTCCATCATGTACATCAAATTATGTACATCAAAAATAATTTGATGTACATCAAATTATTTACTAAGTAAAACGGGGCATCGACAGTGAGCATGTGAATGTCAAAATTTGTCATGTGCACTACAGCGCCAACAGGTGTTCAATCTGCGTCATAATTTACGGGATCCAAGAGTTTGACCATCCCAACAAGCCTGCCAAGTTTGGTGCTTCTAGGCCAAAGTAGCTCACGGAATTTTAGGTGAAGGGAGAAAAAAGAAAAGAAAAAAATAATCCAAACAAAAACAATAAGGTACCAGCAGCTTTGCTGCTCGGTCCCCTAATAAGTAAATGAGTAGAAGAGTAGAAGCTAAAGAGGTTCATTATTACCTGTCTGGTTGCTGACGGACCCGTCTGCACAGGGAAGGCAGTCGAAGCAGCAGATGGGCTCTCCCTTCCTCACAGCCTTGCGTGTTCCTGGGGGGCATTCCTTCGAACACACAGAGAGTGGAACCTGCGCACATCACCAAAACACCACAGAGGAAGAAGACACAGTGAGATAAATGTACTTACAGGAAGCACTGCTGTGAATCTTTCTTTTTGGCTGAGAAGGTGACGTAAGCTAAGAGACGACAGTTTCTGTAATCACTGACAGACCCAGTGACTGACTGAGAGCCTACTGCAATTTTTATGTTTCATCACTAGACATTTGCACCCACAGAAAAGTGCCTCCAGTTAATTTAATCTCTGTTCTCCAGTTTAACTGGAATAAATGACGAAATCCATAAAACAGACAGCACTGAGGCTTGGTGAGAGGAATCAAATTAGCATTAGCACAGAAAAAAACGTGTTATTTTTTGAAAAATTTTAATTTTCTCAGTGGGCAACCAATATTAAAGGCAATTTAAAATGCAATCAATTTTATGTAATTTAACCCACATTCTATATTAATATTAAGGAGTAGGATGCTGTACTGAAGCAACTGAACTAATGTACATTTCTCAGGGGCAACAACAGCAGTATCTCTAAGTTTGGCAGTGCCTCTTACCGTATTAGTACCACCGACCCACACAATGGCTGAATCATTCATGTGGAGCTCAGACCCTTTCATTTTCCCGATGGTGACGTACTTCAGTGAGCCATCAGGGCTGTCCTGCCAGCTCACAATGTCGTACACCGCCCTAATGTCCCCCCGCTCAATGTGGATCTCATCTCCCAGCTGGGTGGTGAACTGCACCTGGCTAAGGTGACGTATCAGCTGGGGAAAAAGAACAAAGTCTGATTGAGTTTTTGATGGAGACTCAGGGCAGTGTGTGGAGGTCCCTTTGTCAATGCCAGTGAATGGAGGATGAGGCTTCAAAAATGCTGAATTGGCTGTAGTGGCCACGCGCTTCAAATTAATTGGAATTACTCACACTAAACAGATGTTGTTAGTCCCTTGCTCTGTATCATATTACCTGCCTTTTCACGATTTTAAATTCTGCAACACTAAACTGAATGCTCCTGTTTCGGTTGGAGATCCTCGGTGGTGGCACAGTGTGGGCTCCTGTCGGTGGCGTTCTTTCCAGTGCATGACAGCTGGCTGTGGAGTGCATGGGCCACAGCATATACAGCCAGGTAGATGTTGTAGGTTGTTCTCAGCTGAGAGGTGTCTGTGAAGATATTCTGCGCTGACTGCAGTATCTGTGTCCCTACACAAGGGGGCAGCAGCTGTAAGGCAGAAGAATTCCCCCCAACTGGGTTGCACCCAAACAAGAGTCCCCACAGCTCCCGCATCAGAGTGCTCCCAGGCTCATGGGAGGGGTGGAGGCTGCGCAGGTGTTCCTCCAGCCCCGGGATGGGAGCGCTGCGGATGGCCACTCCCAGGACGCCCTGGGCAATGCTGGAGAGGGCGGTGTTCCGCAGCAGCCTGTCGCTAGTGCTCCATGCCTCGCTGGCCAGGAACTGTCTGCCCGTTACGTTACGCCTGATCAGCTCCAGGAGCAGCGTCTCCACATCCGTGTACCAGGCAAACAGCAGGATCACGCGAGCAGAGGATTGCTCCACCACTGCCGCCGCCCGAGCCACATCCTGCTCCAAGCGATTCCGTGACAACGTTGTGATGAACGCCAGGCACACCCCGGCTCCCACCACCTCCTCAGAGAATGTCTGAATCAACGAGAGCCCGTATTCATTGTCTTCGGCGATGGCTCCCACCCAGGTCCAGCCAAAGCGCTTGGCCAACTGCGCCATGGTCCGAGCCTGGTAGAAATCGCTGGGGATCGTCCGGAAGAAGTTAGGAAACTCACGCCTGTTGCTAAGACAAGCACAGCTGGCAAGATAACTGACCTGAAGTACACAAGATAACAAAAAAACATATACTGTGAACAAACAAGATGTATTGCACATGCATAGGATACATTGAAAATAAAGGAAAAGGCACACAAGCAGCGTTTGTCAGATATTGTATGTTTATTATTACTTATTTATATAATAAACTATTTTTCAATAAAATACACAAATTAATATGTACTTGTGCAACTGGATATAAGAATATCTTATTAAATATAATCAGATTTTATTCAATTTCATTTTATGAGTAATTGGCCAGCTAAACAAAAACATTGACGATAACTCACCTATTCAGCTAGTTCTGACACTTATATCCATACTTGTATGTTTTATTGTTATCAGCAGATAAAATATATTTTTGTCCACTTTTTAAACACCATTTTTACATCATAGAATATATAGAAAATATACCCAAATAGTTATTTTTACAGGTCTGACCTCTAGATAAAATGAAAACCTAATCTCTCAAGTTTTTACCTGCTCTTGCTCCATATATGTCCAGTGCAAGATATATAGTGCATATAACATAATATCCATATGTAAAATGTTCAAAAATTATTTTTATTAAGGGTGTATTAGATCTTACTTAAACTATAGGTACCTGATTTTTAAGTCAGGTGGTACCACAACACCATTCCCCCTCAGTATTTAACACCATAACCCACTGGTGTAATGTCCAGTGCTCTAACAGCTTGTGACTGACCAGAGGAATGCCCAGTGGTCCCAGAGTTCTGGATAGGATGATAGACTGTCTCGAAGTAGCCTCCCCAATGATGACCGGGACCTTGCTGCAAGTGTGGTTTCGTCCACTGACCAGGGCTAGGGCCCCCCGCAGGGACCAGGGGTGCTGCCCGCAGCTGTCCATGATCCTGTACCCCAATTTGACCCCCGGCAGCAGGTAGGGGTTCTGGTTAATCTCTTCCACCGCAAACACCATGCCCTGTGCCCAGCGCACTGACCGTGCCAGGAGTCTGACAAGGTAAAAACCACATCCCAGCATCAGAATCACAGCCTACCGTCTTTAACTTTCAGTACCAGATTCAGATAAAAACATGAAAAGAACAATGAATTCCTAACAACAAGGAAATAGTCTGTAGAGAGAAATTATTCAATCTACTTGGTCCTCAGTAAAAACGAAAGATTTCTTTCATAATGAAATTCTTAAAAACATACATAGAAGTATGTAATTTAAAAACATACATAGAAGCAAAAACAAAAAAATTGTACAGGAATTTAAAAAAAAAACCATTTTGTGAATATGATGTTTTATTCCGTACAGAAATCAGAAACTGACCTCTGGCACTGCGGTAGCTTCGGGGGCTTGGTGTAGGTAGCGTCTGGAGAGATGGGCTGGCAATGAAGGGGGAAGAGTCCTCCCAAAATGACATCTCCATCCTGAGAGAGGCTGGGGTCTTCCAGGCTGTTGGAGTATAACCATTGCTGGCACTGCGTCGACAGGCTCCCATCCATCGCCCAGGTCTGGAGTGGCAGGACCAGTAACCACTGCAGGAAGCTGAGTGGGGACATAGCGGAGCTGGACTGACCAGCCTCTCTCTGAGCCCCGGCTTCTAAGTCCTTGCCATGCAGCTGAAGTGAATATTTGTAATGGCCACTGTGTCCTGAGGGGCCGAGGAGAACTCTGGATTGAGCAGTAAACAGGGACCATGGGAGAGGGCAACCTCCCCTTCCCATGAGCCTCTCTGTGCGTGAGGTAATTTTTGGATGAGTAGCGATGAGTGTGCAGGTCAGTGACACTGTGCAGGGGGTCAGAGAGGGTGGGGCTGGTGAGGATGGGCAGCTGGGTGTAAAAGGGGGCATCACAGCAACAAAGATGAATTTCAGAATCTTTCACATTGTTTTTGTCTTGTTCTTTTGAAAGTACATTTTCTCTTTCACGTCTGATGAAAAAGGGTTCATATCAGGTCAGTGCACTGAGGGTTACTTAATCAGTTAATCAGATAAAAATCATGTTTGTATGCCTTCAGCCAGAAAGGCCTCTCATGAGAATATAGGCCGCTGTTTACAACCTCAAAATATCAGTACACAGACAGGAGCCTGGGAGGATCTTCAAACACAAACAAGCAGGGACTGGGACTGGGGCAGTGGACTCCTTTCCCCATCCCTGAATTAGACCCAGGGGGCATAGCTCATAAACATGATTTCATCACGATTGGGGCGGTTGGGCCAATAGGCCTCAGGTGTGAGCTGTTTCTCTAACTGCTGCACATTTCACGAGCAATTAGGCCCCATTTTCAGAGGAAAGGGAGTGTGAATGAGGAGATTATGGGATGGGAGGGGCAGTATGTCCCAGACGGGTTTAAATCACTGTCACCTGAGCACCAGAAGTACAAGACACAGGTAACCATGAGGGGGGGGGCGGAGAAGTAAAGGGCATAGATGGTCCTTAGAGGTGATAATTGAATTACACCGTAATGTCCCAACCAGTCGAAGGCATATACACATCAGGGCATGACCCTAAACTCAGAACACCCTTCAGATCAGTGACAGAGAGTTCCACTGGAACAAGCTGGAGCCTCAGATAATGCAAATGATTGGACAAGAATGTGGGGGCCTGTGGCTTGACTCCTTTCTCTGTTCAGGGAAGCGTTTCATCCATAACTGTTCCATCGCATGATTTCATTGGTTATCTGATAGTTCTAATAGCTCTAAAGCATAACCAAGTAAACAGGGATAAACCATGTCTGTCAAGTATGATCCATGACTGTCAATCTTCCAGTCTGCCAGTGAGAACTGCTTAAAACAGCAAATAGTGATTAATGTTCTTTTCAGAGGACTTCAGATGCCTACTCAAAGTGGTGCACTCCAATGGACCGAGTAGATAATGGTGTTCCTCGTTTAGCTGAGGGTGAGGTGGCTTGAGAGAAAGGAGAGAGAACACTTCTTTGCTGCCTGTTGCACCTGCCCGACATTCTAACACTGACGTGTATTACTGCACAATGATAGCTTCATTGTGTGGGTACGGCTGGTCATGAAGAACAGTTGTCATGTCAAGGTCAGCTGTGGTATAACCATTATCACACTGGATTTACAGTTCAGGGGCAGACTATCCATTCTCTTTGACTCTGTTCAGTCTTTCATATTCAGCGGAAATCAGTTCCAACGCCAATGAATAGTGTGAACATGGAGAGAGCATCACACATAAAATTGTTTGTGTTTGTTTGTAACATGAATGTTTATACTGAAATTACACATTCAATGAAGACAACAGGGGACAGAGTTTTTTCATTTATTGGATGAGAATAAGTGCAGTTAAAGATTAGGAAAAAAAATCTCTCATTATTAGGCATTGTCTCACTGACTTGTGTCTTCATGACTAATCCATGCTACTCAGCAATTGTAGCCATTTAAATATTATATAAATTATATATCATCAGTCTCTCTGTTATAGGCTACTTAGAGCTTAAAAAATATAACCCAAACATGTACACATACAGGGATGGCAGGTATGCCATCTGCAAAGTTACGGTTCGGAGCATGCCCCATACCTGTACAGCACAGACAGTTTGGCAATTTTCAGGGTTTCCTACAGAAATAACCACAATGACCACGGATTCTCAGACCTTAAGAACATTAACGTCTATACCTTCTAACCTCATGTAAACGCACAGCATTCAGATACTTCACAGATCTACACAATAACGCTCCAAACTTGGGTTATTTTTGCAGTTATTCTCCTTCTTCTTCCTGCCGATTTTGTCATCACAAATACTCCATGCCCTAAAAGAATAATTCTCCCCATTGGATAACAACATCTGATCTGCCATTAACAAAATCTGATTAAAGTAGTCAAGTAGCCAAATTCAGGATATACAGGCAAAATTAACGATGTGCACATGTAATGCTTTTGATTGATATATAAGGATGTGAACATGTGATGTTTTTGGACATATAAGGAAGTCCACATGTGATGTGTCAGCCAAGAGAACATATTTTTAAATAATCATTTCACATGCAAACCCCACATAATATTCTTTCATGACTCAGATACCTCCATGACAACAAGGTAGGCCATGAATCTTCTGACTCAATTTGTAACTGTTAACCCCAGACAGCACACTGAGCACATGTAGGCCTCTGTCTGTGGGAGATACAGTGCATCCGGAAAGTATTCACAGCGGTTCACTTTTTCCACATTTTGTTCTGTTACAGCCTTATTCCAAAATTGATTAAATTCATTTTTTCCCTCAAAAATTCTACACACAACACCCCATAATGACAATGTGAAAAAAGTTTTTTTGAGATTTTTGCAAATTTATTAAAAATAAAAAAATAAAATTTCTCATTTACATAAGTATTCATACCCTTTGCTTTAACGTATTTTTAAAGTATCATATTTCATATTTGGTCGCATATCCTTTACATGCTGTTACTTCCTGAAGTCTGTGACCATCAACATCAAAAAACTGTCGATATCTTATTTTCAGGTACTGTTACAAGCGATACTATAACCTCTCTGCATTTGAATGGATCTCTATGGAAATTGGGGGGTGAGACTAGATTCAGCTGTAAATTACACTGGTACAGTATGGAACACATGGCTGGCTAAATGGCTGTAAGTTATCAAGGGTCTGAGCTATCAAACGAGCCCCAAAACCATCACTCTGTTGCTAAATATGGAGTAGATGTGGATGGATCACTTTAAGGGTTGTTTCTCCTGACTTTTTTCCCCATAGAGTTCTATAGGAAAATGAGTCCAGTTAAAATTAAAAATGAAACTACTGAAGTGTAGCTAGCTAGTCAGCATTGGCATATGGCATCAATTATCATAATTAACGTTAACGGCTTACTAATGACGGGATGTTGCCTAATGTCTTTTGCTCTTTCTCTCTCTCTCTCCCTCTCTCTGTCTCTCTCTCTCGGCCTCTCTCTGCCCCCCCCCCCCCCCATCCATCCCTACCACCACCTTTTAACCTAATACCATGCCCATGTTGTGTTTAAGTCCCTTTTATAGAGTGTAGGTGCCCCGCCAAATACTGTTCATAGACACTTCTGGACAAGTCAGCCCTATTCATGTGATTATTTAGACTGGCAATCCCGTGGAAGGTAAACCCTGTCCGTAAGGTTCCCCGGCATGGACTGACAGTGGTCATAACATGCAGTGCTATCATTAATTGTTCCGGTCTTCGCTATGAGTGTTAATGCCTAAGCCCTCAACTCCCACAGTCTTCTCCTGCCATTCCCTAAAGGACACCCACAGCCACAAGTGCAAACAAGTGCAAACAAGTGCAACCGGTCCCACACCCTGCCGCGGGAAGCTAGCCTAAGCAACTGCCGTCAGCAGTCCACCCAATTGGATCCAGGCTAAAGGAGCCAAAATGGATTCCGACAGGGAAAGAGGAGCTTCCCCACCCGTCAGAAGAGAGGCCCTGACTGCACTTTGCCACCTGTGGATCGTCCAGCTTCCTGTCACAGGAGACAGAGCCCCCCGCACGCCGTGCACAACTGGTAGAGACACTGTGGAGTAGGTTGCATTTCACTCACGCAATTGCAACACTAATGGAATAAGCACTGCATGTTATCCAAGGAAGTCCAGGGAGCCTCTTCCCTTGCCAGTCCAGATACCCTGACACTGGAGAAGGAATTGACTGAACCAAGGTGCCATGACAGCAGTGAAAAAAAATAATAAATGTCTGCACCACACCGGATCATCACAATGGGACTAGTAAACTGGACATGGACTAATTGTTTTAAAGATGGTTAGTGAACCATTAGGACACTTGTTTTCATGCAGCTATCATTGTACAATGATATAATGTCCAAATGTGTGGTTGTTATGATGATGGAACGATAGGCTCTTAGCAGCTGCATGCACCTATCGTTCCAAGAGAGGGAATGACGGGATGTTGCCTAATGTCTTTTGCTCTTTCTCTCTCTCTCTCTCTCTCTCCCTCTCTCTGTCTCTCTCTCTCGGCCTCTCTCTGCCCCCCCCCCCCCCCCCCCATCCATCCCTACCACCACCTTTTAAACTAATACCATGCCCATGTTGTGTTTAAGTCCCTTTTATAGAGTGTAGGTGCCCCGCCAAATACTGTTCATAGACACTTCTGGACAAGTCAGCCCTATTCATGTGATTATTTAGACTGGCAATCCCGTGGAAGGTAAACCCTGTCCGTAAGGTTCCCCGGCATGGACTGACAGTGGTCATAACATGCAGTGCTATCATTAATTGTTCCGGTCTTCGCTATGAGTGTTAATGCCTAAGCCCTCAACTCCCACAGTCTTCTCCTGCCATTCCCTAAAGGACACCCACAGCCACAAGTGCAAACAAGTGCAACCGGTCCCACACCCTGCCGCGGGAAGCTAGCCTAAGCAACTGCCGTCAGCAGTCCACCCAATTGGATCCAGGCTAAAGGAGCCAAAATGGATTCCGACAGGGAAAGAGGAGCTTCCCCGCCCGTCAGAAGAGAGGCCCTGACTGCACTTTGCCACCTGTGGATCGTCCAGCTTCCTGTCACAGGAGACAGAGCCCCCGCACGCCGTGCACAACTGGTAGAGACACTGTGGAGTAGGTTGCATTTCACTCACGCAATTGCAACACTAATGGAAAAAGCACTGCATGTTACCCAAGTCCAGGGAACTTCTGGTCCCTTGCCAGTCTAGATACCCGGACACTGGAGAAGGAAGAGACTGAACCAGGGTGTCATAACAGCAGCGACACAAAAGAGTGTCTAATAGAGATATGACTCTAGATCACAAAGGGACTATTAAACTGGGCATGGACTAAATGTTTTAAAAATGGTTGGTGAACCATTTGGACAGTTGTTTTTGTTGTTAGCAGGTAACTGCATCTTCAATGTCCAAATGTGTAATGTGATTCCTATTTGGTGATGTAAGAATAGGTTTTTAGCAGGTGCATGCACCTATTCTTACAAGAGAGGGATGTAGGATATCTAATATTTCCCCCCTTCTCTCTATCTCTGTCTCTCTCTCTCATTCTCAACCCCCCATCAAAGATAAGCCAGTCTGTCATAAATGACCCCTCTCCCCCCCCTCCCCCACACCTTAACCCAATCAGGACAGGGATGGTCTTCCTGTGGAGGTATTTTATGAGTGTACCGCAGAAAAAGAAGTTAGTCAATTGTGGAGTTTGTGTGAAGAAGTCATTCTTTTTGGTTCCTCGTGCGTTTCCTTTTGTTCCTGTTCCGCTGGAGGGTAAATAATTTGACAATTTTTGGCTTATCTCTCTCTTTTCTGGTATATTTCCTAATTAATGTCTGGTTTAATGTCTTCACTTTTGTGAATTATAAGTAGTCAGCCTACAATCCTTCGTGAATGTATGATTCCCAGTCATTATTCTAATTGAATGTTTTCATTTAATAAAATTACTTAATCTCAAGACCTGATTTAGACCTTGTTTTGGCTTGTTAGTTGATCCACCAGGTTACTGTTCGACTTACCTATTAACGAATTTGGCGATTTAATTGATGATTGTAATTTTTAATAATAATTGTTAAATTAAATCACGTAAAACTTATTTTGAATGTAGGTTAAGTGAGGGGTTCTAGCACGCAATATCGCTTGTGTTCAGTATTCAGAGTGCCGAACGTTTTAACAAGGGTATTGACTGTTGGAACCACTGGATTCAGAAAATACACATTTTACCTAGTCCTCACTTACCCGACACTAAGGAACTCTCTCTTGACATCAATGGCAAAACGCTAGCTAGAATACAGAACCGCTGTATCGATAGCCAAAAGACAACTGTTTTTTGCTCTGCCTCTGTATTTCTGGCTCACTGTCACTCTCCCCAGTAGCCTATAACCCCCACAGACCCATGACTGATCACCACTGTTAGCTAGTGTAATAAAGACATTCAATTCATCCACAGCATCTGATACAGCCTCACTCACCTCTTGTAACATCGCTAGTATTTTGTTTGCGGTCAGTTCGTCGTCATTGTAAATCTTTATATAAACTGTATGAATGGGTTGTAGCTAGCTAACTTCATATACTGTATAGCTAGCATAAGCCACACAGTAATAACTTATAACAATTAGATTTACTGGGGAACACAAAGGCATATGGCAGCCTTGTCATTTTGCAACGTTACACGCAGCAATCAAAATGATCAAGCGTACCCGGCGGCAGGGTCAATTTAACCGTTCATGGCCATTCAAGTAAGTAAGTGTTTATAACTTACCTATGAACAGCACAAAGGGAAAGCCATCAGCTATGAATTTCATGACGGCAGATTTATTGATTTTCTTAAAGTGGTTAGTTCCGACTGCACAATGTGATTGGCCGAGACGCATTCCATGAGTGCATATGTAAGCAATAATCAACGACGAGGTGTTAGTGATGGGCAAAACAGTTCACTTCAGTGACACGAATCACTAGAATCAGTTCATTAAAAAGATTCGTTCAAAAGATTCGTTCACCGAATCGTTCAGTGCTTGGGCGGAGCTCCGACTGCGTACTGCGTAGTCCGACTCACTCAGTGAACTGACGGCCGAACAGTTCATGCGGAAGTGCTGTCGCTTTCACAAATGCGCCAAACTCCGTTTACAAATCTTGATATTTTAAAAGTTTCCTCGTTGAATATCAATATTGGAGGTGAACGCTGGTTTTCAATGACTTTTAAGTCTTAACTGGCTGGGCCTGATTCTGGCAGTTTGAGCCGCTGATTATCACTCAGGATCACGTCACGTTAACTCACTGTGTCTAGTAGCTTCAGTGAACGGATCACTGAACTTGCAACCGTTGCGTCACAGTTCGTTCACTCAGTGAACTGTTCAGCCGTCAGTTCACTGAGTGAACGAACTTGCACCGTTGCGTCACAGTTCGTTCACTCAGTGAACTGTTCAGGCCGTCAGTTCACTGAGTGAACGAACTTGCACCGTTGCGTCACAGTTCGTTCACTCAGTGAACTGACGGCCAAACAGTTCATGCGGAAGTGCTGTCGCTTTGACAAATGCGCCAAACTCCGTTTACAAATCTTGATATTTTAAAAGTTTCCTCGTTGAATATCAATATTGGAGGTGAACGCTGGTTTTCAATGACTTTTAAGTCTTAACTGGCTGGGCCTGATTCTGGCAGTTTGAGCCGCTGATTATCACTCAGGATCACGTCACGTTAACTCACTGTGTCTAGTAGCTTCAGTGAACGGATCACTGAACTTGCACCGTTGCGTCACAGTTCGTTCACTCAGTGAACTGTTCAGCCGTCAGTTCACTGAGTGAACGAACTTGCACCGTTGCGTCACAGTTCGTTCACTCAGTGAACTGACGGCCAAACAGTTCATGCGGAAGTGCTGTCGCTTTGACAAATGCGCCAAATTCCTTTTACAAATCTTGGTATTTTAAAAGTTTCCTCGTTGAATATCAATATTGGAGGTGAACGCTGGTTTTCAATGACTTTTAAGTCTTAACTTGCTGGGCCTGATTCTGGCAGTTTGAGCCGCTGATTATCACTCAGGATCACGTCACGTCACGCAGTGAACGAATCAGTCCACTCTGCACGCCCGCCCGCCCGTGAATTTTTTTAATAATTTTTTTTTTTAATATAAACTTTATTTCGAACAATTTAGGAAACAAATTAGAGGAAAAAAAAGAAAAAAAAACTTTATAGTATACAACACGCAAACACGGTACTCATTTCGGCTATACAATACTTAGAACAATACGTCCGAAATGGAATAGGAAGAAGCAAATGCGAATGATTCGTTCAGCACAGCAGAACTGGTTCGCAAGGGACGAATCACGTTCGCTCGCGGCAGTCCCTCCCCCTCCCTGCACGGTGCACGCTCGCTGCTGATCAGATCCGTTCGTGAACTGAACTGAACTGAGAAATGAACGGATCTTTTCAGTAAGTGATTCAGTTCAGTTCGTTCACCCCAAAAGATTCGTTCTTTTGAACGAATCGTTCGCGAACGACACAACACTACGAGGTGTGCATTACACGGTTTTATACCATGGCTTGGCTAAATACTCGATTCTGATTGGCTGGAGGGTGGGCATTTATTTCCTTAAACCGCCCGGCAATGAAGTAGCGCCGGCAACATTTTGATCACCGTTCTAAATTAATACGCCGTCTACGTTATCTGCTGCCAGCGCCATGAGAGTCGACACTTTCATGAATGGTATCCATAGCAACACCAACAGCTGATTAATAAAGCCGGCAAATAACGCTAAATTTGCCGATTTGAAATGTTTGTCTTCGCCAAATATCTTAGTTACAACAACTTTAATCTAGCAAAGAAGTTTTGTGGTTCGAGGTGCAGTATTTATTCAGTTTGGAAATATGAACGTAACATAGTAGGGCTTTACCTAGCTAATGTAACGCTGACGTGAGCAACGCTGGTTGCGAATGCGAACAAGTTACTACTTCCCATTAGAGTCGACAAATAACGCTACATTCGCCGATTTAAAATGTTTGTATTCGCCAAATATCTTAGTTACAACAACTTTAATCTAGCAAAGAAGTTTTGTGGTTAGAGGTGCAGTATTTATTCAGTTTGGAAATATGAACGTAACATAGTAGGGCGTTAATCTGTATATTAAATAAAACATTTTATCCAGCGAAATGTCTTAGATATGACAATTAACAGTAACAAACTCTGTATCTACAGTAGGCTATTTTTTTCAGATGTTCCCATCTCATGATCCAGATCGTGAAATGCAATTTCCTTAGCCTGGGCTGTTTGAAATAGGCTGCGTGACCAAAGCATTTTTAAAAAGCAAGACGGAGAGAGGGAGGTAAATTGAGTTGCGGTTTCATGCAATTTTCTTAAATTATCTAACTAATGACAAAAATAACCAAAATTGGTGCTAATTTTATGGTATAAAGTTGAGAAGGAACTATTTGCTTCCATATAGAATCACTTATTTTCAGAACTACCAACGAGAGGTTTTTGCATAACTACGGACAAAATAGAACTAGTAACGAGAAATAGAAGCAGCAACGAGATGTTTTCTGTTCAAATAGAACTAGCAACGAGCAGTTTTGCATGACAACGGCAAACTACATGCCAAAATGGCCTCGGAAGGATATTTAAATTTCAGCTGATAAAGTCGATAAAAATCAATAAATATAAATGTGACTATATATAATAATTGTTGGTAACCATGGTATAAGCGCAATAATGACCTCGGAGCCGGGCATTTAACAGTTGAAATGCCCTTCGCGGAGGGAAATTGCCCTCGGCTGCGCCTCGGGCAATTTACTACCTCCGCGTCGGGCATTTAAACAGTGAAATGCCCGGCTCCTCGGTCATTATTGCTTACTTAACCGCACGACGTTGAGGCGAAGAACGCGGAGGGTGGTTGCCTCAACGGAGTGCGGTTAAAACCGTGTAATGCACACCTCGGAGTTGATTATTGCGCTTATACCATGGTTACCAACAATGATTATATAGTTACTTTCATATTTATAGATTTTTATCGATTTAATCAGCTGAAATTTAAATATACTTCCGCAGCTCTTTGGGCTTGTTGTTTTTGCGTTGTCATGCAAAACAGGTGGTTGGTAGTTCTAATTGAACAGAAAACATCTCGTTGCTAATTCTATTTCTCGTTACTAGTTCTATTTAAGTGCGTTGCTATGCAAACCCTCTCGTCGTTAGTTCTGAAAATAATTGATTCTATCGGGGGAAAAATAGTTCCTTCTCGGTTATAACGTACAATTGGCACCAATTTTGGTTATTTTTGTCATTACATTATTTAAGAAAATTGTATGAAACCATAACTCATTCAGATTCAACATTACCTCCCTCTCTCTGTCTTGCTTTTTAAAAATGGTTCGGTCACGCAGTGTGTAGCAGATTCGCATCATGATGTCCTATGGGACCATCTAAAAAATCCTACGGAGTTTGTTAGATGTAACTTATCGAAGAATTTTCGCTGGATAAAAAGTTTTCTACATATAGCCTATAGGCTACAGATTAACATGCTTTGTGAAGTAGCCTAGCTTGCATTCACAAGCAGTCAGCGTGTTGCCGACGTCAATTTACATGCAAATTCCTACTATGATAAGTTCGTATTTCCAACTGAATAAATACTGCACTTGTAACCACAAAAATGTTTTGCTAGATTGAAGTAGTTGTAACTAAGATATCTGCCGAACACAAACTTTTTTTAATCTGTAGATTAATGTTGTTTACCGATTTTTATAAATCCAGATGTATGCTGTTGCTACGGCAACGCTAACTTCTACCTTAGAGACTGATTTATGGCTCGCAGTAAAAAAGATTAGGCTACGCATTGCACATAAACACCATGCGCTTTGCTAACTCCGTGATAATGTAACTATGGCTAGCTATATAGTTACCTCGCCACGTATTGCATTTGCATTATCTTAAAAACAATGACAAAAGTTTATCGTAGCCAAAGTTAGCCCACTATTTGCAGCATACCTACGAGGCGAAGTAGCCGTCTGCCGTAGGCTACAGTAGCCTAACGTTAGTCACTGAGGAAAATAAAGTAGGTAGGCTACATTCGTTTACTTTATTAATTCACTTTATTTATTCCACTTATTTTCTAGAACGTCTTGGACTCTGAATTGACCGGTCATGTTTGCCATTCCCAGGTTGCATAGTAGTACTAGCTGGCCAGGCAGGCAGCGCATTAATTTAGAACTGTGATTAAACTTGTGACCCGGATGACTGACCGGTTATACAGAATAACGACCAGTCATTGACCAATCAGAATCGAGTATTCACCCATACCATGGGATAATGGCTTATATACCTCATCACCAGCCGGGATCACTGTACTTACATTCTAATTGATACATTGTTGGAATTATTTTTTTTTTTTAAGTGGAATTCTGAAGGAACTGTATTTGTTTGCAGAGCCAATTAAACAACAAAATCATACTCTTTTGTCTCAATCATTACTATTTTATAGGCTAGTAGAATTGTAATTTATGTATAAAAAAGCAATATCACACTTGTGGTTGTGCTGTTATACTGTAGGCTATATCAGCAGGGCTGTGATTATCTATGACGGAATAACAGCATTCCTTCTCATATGATATTGCTTAAATAGACAGTGCTTTGTATGTGTAACTTGCCATTTTTGCTGAGATCAATACTATAATAATGACACAATAACAATGAGGACTAAACCAGGAAGTCAGAGACACTAGGGTAGAGGAGCTGGCGGCCTCTTGACGGCAGGAAACTGGAACCGTGTTACACAAAGATACTGTATACACAAAGATAAAGATAACAAACTAAGTTATAGATGGAAAACAAACTGTGACTGAATGTCTAAGTAAGTGCATGTAACAGTTGACATGACCAGCACGACTATGCAGAACTATGTTTCAGTGCTCTGCGTTTGCACACAGCTCATATCTAGTCCATTGGATGCAATCAGATTGCTTGCTTTCTGTTAGTTAGGAATTCAAAAGATTTTAAACAGATTGTAAAACCATCGAGGGAAATGCTTTTATTTTTTACATTTGCATTGTCCTAGATTGGATACAGTAAGTGGTCTGCTCCCCTCTAAGGCCCATCTGGGCCCTGTACTTCTCCCCCCTCGCGGTTACCTGTGGCCGGTACTTCTGGTGCTCAGGTGACAGTGATTTAAACCCCACCTGGGACTGCCCCTCCCAACCCATAATCTCCTCATTCACACTCCCTTTCTTCTGAAAATGGGGCCTAATTGCTCGTGAAATGTGAAGCAGTCAGAGAAACAGTGCATACCTGAGGCCTGTTGGCCCAACCTCCGCAATTGTGATGAAATCATGTTTATGAACTATGCCCCCTGGGTCTAATTTGGGAATGGGAAACGGAGTCCACTGTCCCTGCTTGTTTGTGTTTGTTTCCTCCCAGGCTCCTGTCAGTGTATTGATATTTTGAGGTTGTAAACAGCGGCCTATTTTCTCATGAGAGGCCTTTCTGGCTGAAGGCATACAAACGTGATTTTCATCTGATTAATTTATTACTAATCCTCAGTGCACTGACCTGATATGAACCCTTTTTCATCAGATGTGAAAAAAGAAAATTGTACTTTCAATAGAACAAGACAAAAACAAAATTGCAAATAAAATTATTTACTGCTGTGATGCCCACTTTTACACCCAGCAGACCCACCCTCTCTGACCCCCTGCACAGTGTCACTGACCTGCACACTCATCAATAAACATCCAGAAATTACCTCACACACAGAGAGGCTCATGGGAAGGGGAGGTTGCCTCTCTCCCATGGTCCCTGTTTACTGCTCAATCCAAAATTCTCCTCGGCCCCTCAGGACACAGTGGCCATTACAAATATTCACTTCAGCTGCATGGCAAGGACTTAGAAGCCGGGGCTCAGAGAGAGGCTGGTCAGCCCAGCTCTGCTATGGCCCCACTCAGCTTCCTGCAGTGGTTACTGGTCCTGCCACTCCAGACCTGGGCGATGGATGGGAGCCTGTCGACGCAGTGCCAGCAATGGTTATACTCCAACAGCCTGGAAGACCCCAGCCTCTCTCAGGATGGAGATGTCATTTTGGGAGGACTCTTCCCCCTTCATTGCCAGCCCATCTCTCCAGACGCTACCTACGCCAAGCCCCCCAAGCTACCGCAGTGCCAAAGGTCAGTTCCTGATTTCTGAATGGAGTAAGATGGATTCAGATTAATTAATTTTTTTAAAAATTCCAGTCCAATTTTTTGTTTCCTGAATTAGTTTGGTTTTGTTTTTTTAATTTGATTGTAATTTCATTATGAAAAAAAGATTTGTTCCTACATTGACTGAGTAGATTGAATAGTTACATTAGCTCACTATGAACACTCTCCAAACTGCATTCTGACCATTTCTCACTATAGACTATTTGCTTGTTTTTTGGAATTGTTCTTTTCATCTTTTATCTGAATGTTACTGAATGTTAAAAGACAGTAAACTGTGGTTGTGATGCTGGGATGTGGTTTTTATCTCGTCAGACTCCAGGCACGGGGACTGCGCTGGGCACAGGGCATGGTGTTTGCGGTGGAGGAGATTAACCAGAACCCCTACCTGCTGCTGGGGGTCAAACTGGGGTACAGGATCATGGACAGCTGTGGGCAGTACCCCTGGTCCCTGCGTGGGGCTCTAGCCTTGGTCAGTGGGAGAAACCAAACTTGCAGCAAGGTTCTGGCCCTCATTGGAGACGCTCCGTCCACACAATGTATCATCCTATCCAGAACTCTGGGACCACTGGGCATTCCTCTGGTCAGTCACATACTACAGTACTTGTAGTTTAATTAAGATCTAATATACCCTTATTAAAGGTAATTTATGAATATTTTACATACATACTTGGTGTGATATGTATATCTTGCAATGTACTGGGCCAATAACAGCAGGTAAAAACTTGAAAGCTTAAGTATTCATTTTATCACCTATACGTTACATCTGTAATAAAACAATTTGGGTATGATCGTTATAAGTTCTATAATCGGACCTAGCTGACTCAGCCACTTCTAGCCAATATTTGTGGTGTGGGGGACAATTATTCAGGTCAATGATATTAAGTCATTCTGAATGTATTATATAAGATATCTGTACATCCACTTATGTATTATTATGTGCATTTTAGCTTTAAATTATTTTTTCTTCCAATGGAAATTTATTAAGTATAATTATTAAATGCAGTTTGAATACAAGGATTTCCTTTTTAAAAATTAATTTCATAATTAATTCTATTCATAAAATGCTTGAATTTAGGCTTTAATTGTAATGTTATGAAAAGTCAAATGCAGAAATACATAGGGTATCTTGTAAGGCATTTAAAAAAAAATGCAAGTTTCTATTATTTACACTGTAAAACACACTAAAGATTTAGTATATGGAACCTGCCAATATCTGGCTTTTGAAAGGTATTCATATGTGCATATTTATTGTTAATAAGGTTTTTGTAAATATATTTTGTGTACTTCAGGTCAGTTATCAGGCCAGCTGCGCTTGTCTCAGCAACAGACGTGAGTTTCCTAACTTCTTCCGGACGATTCCCAGCGATTATTACCAGGCTCGGACTATGGCGCAGCTGACCAAGTGCTTTGGCTGGACCTGGGTGGGTGCCACTGCTGCCGATAACGATTACGGGCTTTTGGTGACCCAGGCCTTCTCAGAGGAAGTGAGAGGAGGCGGGGTGTGCCTGGCGTTCATCACGACGTTGTCACGGAAACGCTTGGCGCACGATGTGGCTCAGGCGGCGGCAGTGGTGGAGCAATCCTCTGCCCGCGTGATCCTGGTGTTCGCCTGGTACACGGACGTGGAGACGCTGCTCCTGGAGCTGATCAGGCGTAACGTAACGGGCAGACAGTTCCTGGCCAGCGAGGCATGGAGCACCAGCGACAGGCTGCTCCGGAATCCCGCCCTCTCCAGCATTGCCCGGGGAATCCTGGGAGTGGCCATCCGCAGCGCTCCCATCCTGGGGCTGGAGGAACACCTGCGCAGCCTCCACCCCTCCCATGAGCCTGGGAGCACTCTGATGCGGGAGCTCTTGTTTGGGTGCAAACCAGTTGGGGGGTATTCTTCTGCCTCACAGCTGCTGCCCCCTTGTGTAGGGACACAGACACTGCAGTCAGCGCGGAATATCTTCACAGACATCTCTCAGCTGAGAATAACCTACAACATCTACCTGGCTGTATATGCTGTGGCCCATGTACTCCACAGCCAGCTGTCATGCACTGGAAAGAACGCCACCGACAGGAGCCCACACTGTGCCACCACCGAGGATCTCCAACCGAAACAGGTGCATTCAGTTGAATTATGAATCTTGAAAACGATCATAAAATTTTGATGAGATTGAGGAGAGAGTTGGAGGGTAGTATGATATAGAGCAATGGACTACCTGAAAGAGTTTTTCTGCATGGCGGAGAACATGTTTTTCACACTAATTCTAATTAATTTAAAGCACATGACCACTACAGCCAGTACAGTATTTTTCAAACCTCATCCTCAATTTGCAAGCACTGACCAAGAAAACTCCACACATTGCCCTGAGTCTCCATCAGGCATTTAATCGGACAACTAAAGTCAGAGTACTACAATAAAATGGATTCCTTTTGAACCTTTTTATCTTTTATTTCATTAGATCATATTTTTATATTGCTTGAATTAAAAATGTACGTTATTGAAGTCTTACTGAATGTTTTTATGTAACTGTAAATTTTTAAAGTAATATTTCAGTATTACCACCCTGTAGATTTTATCAGTGCAATGACTGGTGACACATAATATGAATTAATGGAATGGGGGATACTGTCTGTATCTATTGTTAATAGATAAAAATATATATTTTTTTAAATCGTGTAGACGCCAATCTTTAAATTGCTCAATGGCCTCAGTGGATAGCACTGTCACTTCACAGCAAGAAGGTCCTGGATTCAAATCTTGGCCAAGGCCTTGTTCTCCTTGTGTCTGTGTTGCTTTCCTCTGGGTACTCCGGTTTCCTCCCACAATCTAGACATGCAGGTTTGGTTAATTGGGGGGGGGGGGGGGGGGGTTGCTGTAAAAGAGCATGCGTGCTCAGTCAACCTACCTTGTATAAATAAAGGTTAAAAAATCTCACGTGACAGCCAATCACAGGACAGTATGATAATCTGGAGATTAAATACATGAGCAGACCTGCACATGGTGTTAATGCTCTGTACCTCTCCTCACCTGCAGCATACAGCACATGTCAGTGTGTGGCCTGTCTTTGTTATTGAACTCCTGTGAAAGCCTATCATTTATAGTGGATCTGTATGATAGTTAAAGGTTGTATCAGCGATTTTTGGTGACGTCACTTCTGAAGCGAAATCCCAAACAGAGCCAGCTCCAGCTCAGAACCAATTATGTTATGTTTTAAAAAATAGTGTTCAAGCATCCAGAATTATAACCACGTTAATAACGTTTGTAAGAAACCAAACCGTTTGTAAATCCGTCAAGATTTCAGCGAGATAAGAGTATTAGCGTATTAGTATCACCCACCCCTTGTCGGTGATTGGTTGGAATACTGTTTATTTTGGTTTTGAGTGGTTGGTAGTACCATTTGTTTTTGTGTACGATCTCGGAGCATAGGCTGCCTACAGAGAAGCGGTTTTTTGACGGCCTGCTTATGGGGCGGGCAGCTAGCGGATCGTGAGGAAAAATCAGATGAATGTGATCATTTATGTTTCGACCCAAAATCGCTGATACAACCTTTAAATAAAATTTCACATATGTGTGTTTTGGCATCTTTTCCCTCAGGATCAGTGGAATACAAACACTGTTCTGCTGAGTTCTGGTCCAACAGTCACAGGAATGAATGTATTCCTTGTGAGGTGGAGTTTCTGTCATTTGAGGAAACAATGGGCATCACGCTGACAACCATAGCCTTGTCCGGCAGTGGCACGACAGTGGCATTGGGCGTGGTCTTCCTGTTCCACAGGTACACCCCTCTAGTAAAGGCTAATAACTCAGAGCTGAGCTTCCTGTTGCTGTTGTCCCTCACACTCTGCTTCCTGTGTGCGCTGGTGTTTGTGGGCCGGCCTTCAGAGTGGTCCTGCCTGGCCCAGCACCTGGTATTTGGGATCAGCTTTGTACTCTGCCTCTCCTGCATCCTGGTAAAAACCATTGTGGTTCTGGTTGCGTTCCGGTCCGCCAGGCCTGGCGCCAACATGATGGTGGTTTGGGCTGGGTCAGCAGCGGGGTAGTGTGCTCTTCTTCACCTGTGTCCAGGTGTTCATCATCTTATGGCTCTCCCTCAGCCCCCCTTACCCACACCGCAATACGGGGTTCCAGGTGTCAAAGCTCATTCTGGTGTGTGCGGTTGGGTCAGCGCTGGGGTTTGGCTGCATCCTGGGCTACATTGGCCTGCTGGCGGCCATTTGCTTGCTTTTGGCCTTTTTGGCCAGGAAGCCCCCAGACAACTTCAATGAGGCCAAGTTCATCACCTTCAGCATGCTCATCTTCTGTGCTGTCTGGATCGCCTTCATCCCCGCCTGCGTCAGCTCCCCGGGGAAATACACAGTTGCCGTGGAGATATTCGCCATCCTGGCCTCCAGCTTTGGGCTCCTGCTCTGTATTTTTGCCCCAAAGTGTTACATCATCCTACTGAGGCCAGAAAGAATTACCAAGAAGTTCCTAATGAGGAAATAAGCACACTATATAGGAACAATAAGTCCTATATTATTTTATATTTTATCTCCATCTGTGTGACCTTTCTTGGAAAATGACAGATTATACAATTATCTTAATTTTTACATTCCACATTCTTTAGCCAATTAAATTATTCTTTAATGAGGGTCATTCCTGTAAACCTGAATCACTTAATGAAGACTGAGGCAATAAACAAAATTGTAATAGTAAAATAATCATTTGATTATCCTTAATAAAAACCTTACTGCACCTAAGATGTGTGATATGTGGAAATATTTATTTCTCTCACAAGAAAAACAAAGTGTGCATGTGAGTGTGCGTAAGTGCATTTGTGTATGTATGTCAACAGTGTTGCTGTATGCACATGTGTGAGAGTCATTGAATCACTTGGAAAGAGTGTGTGTATATTACCAAAGGGAAACAGATATTTTGGCAGTGGTTTTTTTGCTGGTTGAGCAACAATAAGTGGATCTACAGGTGGGTCATTCTGTGTCAAATCAGATAAGGTTGTTGCAGCACCGTCTCAGATTTTGTTCAAACCTTGTCTATATCATGAATGGGTCCCAAAACCAAGGCCTGTAAAATATTTCTGTTCAAATCCTATGTTTTCATATTTTTTCATTTTTTGCCTCAAACATCTACACACAATAGCCAATAATGATGAAGTGAAAACAAGTTTTTAGAAAATATGCAAATTTATTTTACTGACAAAAATAGGTTATTTAGGGGTTACATATCTGTACACACCCTTAGCCTAATACTTGGTTGCTGCACCTTTGGCAGCGATTACAGCTTCAAGGCGTCTTGGGAAAGAAGCTACGAGCTTGGCACACTTGTTTCTGGACATTTTTGCCCATTCCTCTTGGCATATCCTTGCAAGCTCTGTAAGGTTGGATGGGGAGTGTCGGTACACAGCCATTTTCAACTCTTTCCACAGATGTTCAATTGGATTCAGGTCTGGGCTCTGGCTGGGCCACTCAAGGACATGCACAGACTTTCTCCGAAGCCACTCCTTTGTTCTCTTGGCTGTGTGCTTCGGGTCGTTGTCATGTTGGAAGGTAAACCTTCGCCCCAGTCTGAGGTCCAGAGCGCTCTGGAGCAGGTTTTCTTCAAGGATCTCGGTGTACTTAGCTGCATTCATCTTTTCCTCTATCAGGACTAGTCGCCCCGTTCCCGCTGCTGAAAAACATCCCCACATCATGATGCTGTCACCGCCATGCTTCACTGTAGGGATGGTATTAGCCAGGCGATGAGCGGTGCCTGGTTTCCTCCAGACGTGACGCTTGGTATTCAGGCCAAAAAGTTCAATTTTGGTTTCATCAGACCAGAGAATCTTGATTCTCATGGTTTGAGAGTCCTCTAGGACTAGGTGCCTAATGGCAAACTCCAAGCGGACTGTGTCCCGGGTTCCTGCTCACCTCCCTGGCCAAGGCCCGTCTTCCCCGATTGCTCAGTTTGGCCAGGCGGCCAGGTCTAGGAAGATTATTGGTGATTCCAAACTTCTTCCATTTATGAATGATGGTGGCCACTGTGCTCTTTGGGACCTGTAAAGCTGCAGAGATTTTTCCATACCCTTCTCCAGATCCATGGCTTGACACAATCCTGCTTCTGAGGTCTGCAGATAATTCCTTTGACCCCATGGCTTGGAGTTTGCTCTGACATGCACTGTCAACTGTGGGACCTTATATAGGCAGGTGTTGGCAATCCCCAATCATGTCCAATCAATTGAATTTATCACAGGTGGACTCCAATTAAGTTGTAGAAACATCTCAAGCAGTATCAGTGGAAACAAAATGCACCTCAGCTCACTTTTGGGTGTCATATCAAAGGGTGTGCACACTTGTGTACATATATTTTACATTTTGATTTTTAATAAATTAGCACAAATGTCTAAAAACCAGTTTTCACTGTCATTATGGGCTATTTTGAGTAGAAGTTTGAGACAAAAAATGAACTCAATCTATTGTAGAATATGTCTGTAACGTAATAAAACGTGGAGAAGGTGAAAGGAGTGTGCAGACTTTCCGGCTTGACTGTAAATACACAGTTAAAGGCATTGTTATACCTCTAGGAAAAAAACGTCCAAAATGAAGCAGGGTCTTCCATTATTATCTCTACTTATGTGTGTCCCTGCCTCTGAAATACCATATGGGTGCAAAAAAATCAGTTTGTAATACCCTCAATATCACTCTCACTTTTTTCCAAAACAATGGCCTTATAAAAATAAAATAAGCATGCAGTACAGGCTTTTAATGGTTCAGTCATACTGAGAACAGTATGTCTTCCATCCTACAAAGTTTGGTGAGGCTAGGAATAATACTTTTCAAGATATTAATGCCCAAACATGGCTTCCCAGATAAGGTGTTTTTGAGAGTGTAAAAATAAAAATAAAAATATAAAAACATTGGAATTGAACAAAAATATTTTACAGGCCTTAGTTTTGGGACCCAAACATTATACAGACAAATTTTGAACAACATCTGAGACGGTGCTGCAACCACTTTCCTGGATTCTCTCTGATTTGACACGGAATGACCCAGGTATTAAACTGTAACCCCCTTTTAGCGACACTATCCATGATCCTCCACCTCAGTACTAGTAGAACACCGAAGAAGATACTTTGTAGTGGATGAATATATTCAGTCACTGAACTTATGAACCTTAAAATATGTTTCTCATCATATCACACTGAACACCTTGCAATCACAAGTATTAAAAAATATTAAATTAAAACCCATGATTTTTTTTTTTGGTAATGTAAATTCATAATTTTGGTTTCAAAGCCATTATTGAAAACAAACTTTGATGAACTAAAAAGTGTGAATAAAACATTTACTTCTTTGGGACATCAACCCATCCGGGCCTTCTTGATGTTTTTTTCTGGATGCAGCAGGATAATGCAGCATTTCGGTGCAAATATCGCTCCCAGGAGCCCAAAGCAGGAGGCCAGGATGGGGAATATCTCCAGGACAACTGTGTATTTCCCTAGGGAGCTGACATAAGGCGAGCGCAGAATAGGAGCATGCTGAAGGTGATGAACTTGGCCTCGTTGAAGTTGTCAGTCAGATTCCTCGTCAGGAAGGCCAGCAGGAAGCTGATGGCTGCCAGCAGGCCGGTGTAGACAAGCAGGGCGCTGAACCCGTAGATGATCTTGGAGCAGGTGTTTTTGACAGTGGAGGGACCATAAGTCCATGGTTGATCTTTAGAGACGGACAGTAAAGATAATCTCAACAAACATTTTCAACGTACAAAAATTCTAAGTTACTCAAGCATACAAAGCACTGTATAATAGAATTAGCAAAATCTAGGCCTGCCCTTAAAACTATTGATATCAAAATGAGGCCAATTATAATTATTATAACAAACAATATTGCCTATCTTAGCTCACACAAATTAAACAAGCGCTATTCCAAAGCAGTGCTACCTAATGTTTCCTAAATTATTTAATGTAAAGTTTTTTTCATCTTGGCATCTGAAGAGAATGTGGTCATTCAAACTTCATGTGTCGTGAAAATGTTCGCAGATCAGATGTTATCAAATGGAGAGAATTATTCTTTGTGGGCATGGAGCATTCATGACGAAATTGGCAGGAAATAGAAGAAAAATTGCAAAAATAACCCAAGTTTGGGGCTTTATTGTGTGGATGTGTGAAGTTGTATCTGAATTCTGTGTGTTTACATGGTCAGAAGGTACAGAAGTTAACGTTCTTCAGGGCTGAGAGTAGGTGGTCATTGTGGTTACTTCTGCAGGAAACCCTGAAAAGTGGCAGATTATATAGGTATGGGGCATGCCCCACTAAGTACTCGCCCCAGCTTAAGCATATTAGTCATGGCAGCTTCTTGCTCATAGCCGTTTATAGCAATTATATTTAAATAAATGATATACCATCAGAATGTTATATATACTTAGAGATTTAAAGAAATATAAACCACGTATGCATGGTGGGGGAATAGGACACCGGGCTATTGACAGCACTGGCTGGGGGTGCCACCCGGTCACCGAGGATCTGTGCTCGTCCAGCCTGGAGTCGAGGAGGGAGAGCACCCCCATTAATTCTCATAAGAATTAACTGCACTTCATTTGATACATGAAAAGGTACATTCCGTATCTACAATTCTGAGAAAGTGACAGAAAAAGAGAGACAGCCAGGGCAGGTGCGGTTGTGCAGCGAGGAGCAGGACTGCCATCTACAGGCCATTTTGTGTATTGTAGATGAGATCTCAGGAATTTTCCCTTCCTCTCAAAAGCACCTACAGGAGGTGAGGACTCCACTCTGTCAGTAGTGCTGCTGAAACCCAGTGGGACTGTCATTGTACATGACATTAGCAGGAAGCTCTCATTCAATGGCACAGTCCGGCACTTAAGTTTTGGTTGTTGCGGACCCATGAAAAATAGCGAATGTTATGTGAGATAAGAGGTAATGGCAACGGAATGCTCAGAAATTTTCAGACTAATTTTGAATGTAACACCTATAAAATGGTGTTGAATGCAATGGGCTTGTTATGATTTATGAATATGTGAAATTGATATCAACATATCAAATATATCTGAAACAAAAGCAAGTAGAAAAAACCTGTTTTTTTGTTACCATTCAAGGCTACCAAATTACACATGACCTCAGCAATTCATAGCTATATCCCGAAGTGTTGATTCGATTTGACTGAGACTACATCATCAGTTGGGCTAAGCTATGGCTGTGTTCAGTTGTAGCCAATTCTATGCAGTAAAACTGACGATATTTCACTTTTTGTCGAACTGAAACTGTTTCTGCCATTATTGTGATCGCAAAGCGTAATGAAGGAGGCATTATGGTCATTATAAATGGCATTTAAAGCTTCTCACATTACATTATCAAGTGGAATTATATTGATATGATGATCGAACAACAAAATCCAATAAAATAAATAAAAGAATGCAAAGTCTTTGTCAACTTTGTTTTCACAACATATGTTACACTAAGTGGAGTGGTGAAGAATCAGTCTGATCAGAATAGGGTTGACACCTGGGATTCCTTTAGTTGAGCTCAATATTAAAAAATGAGCTTTAATCCAAACGTCATCCAAGTGAGCGGAGAACCACCCCATTGGTTCCCAGCAGTTTTCTTCAGAAGGGTTAAAGCCTGGCACAATGTGACTGAAGGCATCGGGTCTCCAGAGGGACCAGGGCTGTGTACTCTATAAAAGCATGTGACGTGGATGTCAGGCAGTGAAGTGGGGGACGTCTGTAGCAGGGATGAGGCCTGTGTTCTCTTTGTGTCTGAACCTAGCCCTGGTCTGTGCCTCTGCAGCTCCTCAAACAGCCTGCCGACTCCGGGAGCGTTTCCGTCTGAACGGGATGTACCGCAAGGGGGACGTGGTTCTTGGGGGGCTGTTTGAGGTGCACTTCCTGACAGTGTTCCCTGAGCTGTCATTCAACTCCGAGCCAGAACAGCCGACATGTGAGAGGTGAGTCGCTCTGCTCGAAACATCAGGAGACAACCAGATATACAAACACACATATGCGTACCCAAACATACAGCCACACATACATACAGTATGCAGACAGAAAAATACGTATACTATCAACCACAGTAAGGCATTTTGAACAGAGCTCACAGAACATTATACACTGGTATTTTCTCATAAAATACTGTTTTAGGTGACCAGACTTCATACCAATATATATTTGTTTCTGCTTGTTTGTGAAAAATCTGCATGCAGACTACATTTGTAATTGACATTTTAATCCATGAATGAAATGATTACCTTTCACGTAATTGTGTAAATTTTGGCATTAGCCCTCGTTATGTTGCTATTTAATGACACATTTTAGGTTTGGGGTCAAATTGACCCCAACAGTTTAAACTGACACAAAACTATTGTAATAGAAAAATTGACACTTTCTGTGTCACCTTTTGTGTCTCCCGATTGACTACCATTTTATCCCTAAATATTAAAAATCTGTGATGAAACATCTAATTTTAGAGCCTGACTGAGATAAGTGAAAGGTTGTGAAGTCTGCAACCTGTATGAGAAAGTTCCACCAGAATCAGCCACAAAATAATCACATAAAAATTTTTTGTATAGAGTTGGTACAGGACTTTTGAAAACATAGCATTATAATCGTTGTGAGTTTATATTTAATCCCAAGAAGTTAGGAAAAGTCATATAGTGTCAAGATGAACAAATAAGGCTAACTGGTTTGTAAGAGACGTCAAACACTGAACCGGGTCAAATTGACCCCGAACATTATATGAAGTTTAACCCCTTTGCATAGATGAATAGTGATAACGGCGCCGGCGCCACCATTTTGCGCAACTGAGACATTTGTTGCTCCTGCAGCCAAACTATTACTGGAAATCACAAACTCTGTGTTTTAACTTTATTGGTAGACAATTTGTGACAATTCTGCTGAATAGAGAGTTTGCAAGTGTCACTATTTTCCCGTAGCAAGTACCCCCCCACCCAGTCTATACCTACCCATGCGTGACATAGTGGACAATAGTGTTTTTTTCACTCAAATTCTAAATAAACATGTGAAATTATTGTCTCATTGTACCATGTATTCTACAATGAATATCTGCTACTAAATATGAAATAAATAACAATCCTACCATTGGGTTTATAGAGACATGTTCCTTTCAAAATTCAGTGGTCATTTATTGTCTGGTACAATCTGTTTGAGAAATATACAACACTTTATACCGCTATTACACTATCTGAAACATTGACTCGTAATGCCCCCCATGCCCTGCAAGCCTGTATTTTTCGTTTTAACGGTCTGGTATTATGCAAGCTTTATAGAAATCACATTAGGGAGCGGAGTATTCCCTTTCCTGATATGTAAGTATTTTTGTGTCTAACATGCTGTTGGTGTCGCAAGCTACATATGTACGTTCGTGTTTCTACTCTAGCACTGTCTTTCCAATATGTTTGATAGGCCTATTGTTATTTTCACATTTTGAATGCATTTCACATACTGTAGTGCAATCGTAAAATTTATTTTTGATGTAGGCTACCGATGTTCATTGAAGATAGAACATTTGGCAGCATTTTGCAGATGGTGGAATACTATTTTATTTTCATGTTATCGTACATAATATAGGCTATGGCGTATATACTTGTCACTTAGGGCATGGAAAATGCTCATTCCAATTTAATGCGTGCTGATATGTGGTAGATTAATGTAAAAATGTTCCTTGGAATCATTATGAATAGGAACATTAAAAATAAAAAACTACATAAAAATGCAATCCCAGGGCAAAAGTATACATACTGTAGAGTACAGGGAAAAGTCATGTTTTATTGAGGTACAAGAGTGAATGATTAGGCAACATATTTAGGTGTATGTAACACTGTGATATCAATGTTTTTATCTTAAGCCATCAGAAAGAGCAAATGTATATACTTTATAATGGACAAAACAAATTTTACTTATTAAATGTTTTGCATAGGGGTTTTGGACCCATAGATATCTACCCCCCTATACTGATGAGAATATAGTAATTCCCACTTGGAAATTATGCAAAAGTGAGTTTTATGAGCCAAAACTATTGATATGTAGTTAAATATATCATAATTTATTTTATTTAGAGCAGTGCACAATTTAGCCATTTCGATAGATTTGGAGACACTAATGGACAACAGGGTACACTGCTATATTTTGCATCATAGACCTTTAGTAGTTCTGCATATCATCCTCAGATTTTGCACACTTGGGGACATGAAGTTTATGATCCAGGAAATGTATATATATTACCGGTTTCACTTGTAGCTCTCAGTATTTTGTTTCAAACTAAAAAAATTATTTATTTTTTTTCTTCCAAAGTTTCTTTGCATTTGTGGCGCTTTATTTTGACTTAAATTATGAAAATAAACAAATCTAAGTTTGTATTGTAAATAGTACACCTGTCTTGTTTCCTTTAAGCCATTTACCAATGTGATGCTCACACCTGCAGTTATAAAGCCTTAAACAGAGAACCCCCTTAATAGGTGAGAATGGACCAAATTTGCCATCTGCGCGAAGGGATTAAAGAAGCAGACATGAAATGAAGATAACAGACATGATATGTAATTTCTTCATTGTCCTGTTTCTCATGTCAGGCTGGACTTTCCAGGGTTCCAGGCAGCGCAGACCATGATCTTTGCGATCGAAGAAATCAACAAAAACCCCGACCTGCTGCCCAACATCACCCTGGGATTCCATCTCTATGACAACTGTGTGAAGCTTGCCGTTGCGTTCCGTGCAGCCACAGCGCTGATCAGTGGTACAGAGGAGTCCTTCTCTGACTTGGGTTGCACAGGGTCACCCCCAGTTCTGGGAATCGTGGGTGATCCGGGATCCACCCACTCCATCGCCATCTCCAGTGTGCTAGGCCTGTTCCGTGTTCCCATGGTACAGTATAACAGAGGGCCAACCCTGGTCGACAGCCCAGCTGCGCTTTTAGCTCTCTGAATCAGAGGAGGGGGTATCGAATGTAACCATGATGGCACTTTGTCATTAAATTTGTGAACTCAAAAATTAACTGTAGTATAACTATCTAGACAGTGTAATATCCATACAATATGTGAATTTGTAAAACTGGATCAGATTGAAATGAATGAGATTCTCCCCAACAAATAAATTAGCATTGAACTCTGACTCAAAATAAACAGCAAAACTGCAAAACTCAGTTTCTCTGTGGTATAAGATCAACTATGTTTATGTAATGCACTTTTCATCCTTTTAATTTTTACTGGATTTTTTGTAGTAACACCAGTAGTTTTATTAAATTTTGCTTCAACAAAGGAGCCACAATACTTGACTCTGAAAAATGTGTTTTCAAGTTTTGATGCTTTAGTTTATTTAACCAGTGTGATATACAGTTGTAGTCGAAAGTTTACATACACTTAGGTTGAAGTCATTAAAACAAATTTTTAACCACTCCACAGATTTCATGTTAGCAAACTATAGTGTTGGCAAGTCAGTTAGGACATCTACTTTGTGCATGACACAAGTAATTTTTCCAACAATTGTTCACAGACAGATTATTTCACTATCACAATTCCAGTGGGTCAGACGTTTACATACACTAAGTTGACTGTGCCTTGAAACAGCTTGGAAAATTCCAGAAAATGATGTCATGGCTTTAGAAACTTCTGATAGGCTAATCGACATTATTTGAGTCAATTGGAGGTGTACCTGTTGATATATTTTAAGGCCTACCTTCAAACGTAGTGCCTCTGCTTGACATCATGGGAAAATCAAAAGAAATCAGCCAAGATCTCAGAAAGAGAATTGTGGACCTCCACAATTCTGGTTCATCCTTGGGAGCAATTTCCAAACTCCTGAAGGTACCACGTTCGTCTGTACAAACAATAGTACGCAAGTATAAACACCATGGGACCATGCAGCCGTCATACCGCTCAGAAAGGAGACGCGTTCTGTCTCCTAGAGATGAACGTGCTTTGGTGCGAAAACTCCAAATCAATCCCAGAACAGCAAAGGACCTTGTGAAGACGCTGGAGGGAACATGTACAAAAGTTTCTATATCCACAGTATGACGAGTCCTATATCAACAAAACCTGAAAGGCTGCTCAGCAAGGAAGAAGCCACTAATCCAAAACCACCATAAAAAAAGCCAGACTACAGTTTGCAACTGCACATGGGAACAAAGATCTTACTTTTTGGAGAAATGTCCTCTGGTCTGATGAAACAAATATGAGCCATAATGACCATTGTTATGTTTGGAGGAAAAAGGGTGAGGCTTGCAGGGGGCACCATCCCAACCGTGAAGCACGGGGGTGGCAGCATCATATTGTGGCAGTGCTTTGCTGCAGGTGACTGGTGCACTTCATAAAAATGGCATGAGGAAGGAAAAGTATGTGGGTATATTGAAGCAACATCTCAAGACATCAGTCAGGAAGTTAAAGCTTGGTCGCAAATGGCTCTTCCAAATGTACAATGACCCCAAGCATACTTCCAAAGTTGCGGCAAAATGGCTTAAGGAAAACAAAGTCAAGGTATTGGAGTGGCAATGACAAAGTCCTGACCTCAATCCAATCGAAAATTTGTGGGCAGAACTGAAAAAGCGTGTGCGAGCAAGGAGGCCTACGAACCTGACACCAGTTCTGTCAGGAGGAATGGGCGAAAATTCAACTTATTGTGAAAAGCTTGTGGAAGGCTATCCGAAATGTTAAACAATTTAAAGGCAATGCTAAAAAATACTAACAGAGTGTATGTAAACTTCTGACTCACTGGTAATGTGATGAAAGAAATAAAAGCTGAAATAAATCATTCTCCCTAATATTATTCTGACATTTCACATTTAAAATAAAGTTGTGATCCTAACTGACCTAAGACAGGGAATGTTTACTAGGATTAAATATCAAGAATTGTGAAAAACTGAGTTTAAATGGATTTGGCTAAGGTGTATGTAAACTTTCGACTTCAATTGTATAACTTCCCAAAGCTTGTGTAGCTTTTTCTGGCTGCCTATCAGACAATAAAAAAAGAGCATGCACATCAAATATATTGATACATTTAAGCAGGTACAGCTTGTTTTTGTTTTATTCAGGCATTTGAGGACTAATGAAGGCAGTCATAACAAAATTTGAATTGGGTGGAGCCCTGGAGCACTGACCAGCTTTCATGTTTGTCACTGTGTGAGGGACATATTCTTTACTGCTCGGCTCTGCTTTGTATACAAGCTTACCATGGTAAAGGTGCAGGCTATAAAATGGAGGTGTTTGAGGATGTGTTTCTCTATACTGTTAGCGCCTTCATGTCTTTCTTTTCCCTCCAGGTGAGTTACTTTGCCACATGTTCCTGCCTGAGTGACAGACGGCAGTATCCCTCCTTCTTCAGAACCATCCCCAGTGATGCCTTCCAGGTCAGAGCCATGGTACAGATCCTGGAGCGGTACGGCTGGAAGTGGGTGGGACTCCTCTTCAGCGACGATGATTACGGGGTGCACGCGGCCCGCTCCTTCCACCAGGAGGTCAGCCGCTTCGGCTGTGTGGCCTTCTCCGAGATGCTGCCCCACGACAACAACCGGGCAGAGGTCCGGCGGATTGTGGGCATCATCCGCCACTCCACAGCAACGGTGGTGGTCGCATTCTCGACGGAGGCGTACCTACTGCCCCTCACTGAGGAGATAGTCTTGCAAAACCTGACGGGGCGACAGTGGATCGCCAGCGAGGCCTGGGCCACTTCAGCTGTCTTCCACACGAGCCAGCTGCTGCCTTTCCTGGGTGGTGCCCTGGGCATCGCCATCCGAAGAGGAGATATTCCGGGGCTCCATGACTTCCTGCTAAGTCTCCGCCCTGACTTTGACCCTGGCAACAACATGGTGAACATGTTCTGGGAGCTGATGTTCAGCTGTAGCTTCAAAGCAGACTCCCCTGGCAGGGTGTGCACAGGACTGGAGAGTCTGGAGGGCACAGAGTCAGCGTACAGTGACGTGTCAGGGCTCAGGCACTCTTACAACGTTTACAAAGCGGTGTACGCCCTGGCACACGCCCTGCATGATCTGCTGGGCTGCCAGCCTGGGACAGGGCCCTTCCCAGGAAACTCCTGTGCCGAGCTCTACACACTGCAACCCTGGCAGGTAAGAGACGTTCTCAGAATTATAAAAGATCCAGGCTTGAGAAAAGGGTTGTATAGAGTGAAATGTCAGAGAAACTGAAGTGTGTGAGGATGTTTTCTATTTTTCTGAAGTCACTGCATTCACGTGGCAGCTGAGAAATAAGCCCCCTTTCCTTTCCTAACATAGCAGTTCTTGTATGTTACTACAATAGTAGTAATATGGGAATTGATAAATTGTTAATATGATATACACCACTACACATTTAATAATGGTTGTTTCCTCCTATAATACCCCACCTCTTCTCAGCATGGAGCAGCATGGTGCTCACATTCTTTTTACATATTTATAATGTTCCTTCTATTTCTCTTATAAATGCTCCTTTGTTTACCCCATGTAGTTGGTTCCTTACCTGCAAAGGGTTAACTTTACCACCAATTTCGGTGATCAAGTATCCTTTGACAAAAATGGTGATGCCCTGGCCATCTATGATGTGATGAACTGGCAGAGGGCAGCAGATGGGACCATCAGGACCGTGACGGTTGGGGTGTTTGACGAATCCGCCCCTCCTGGACAGAAGCTCATGCTCGAGGAAGGAAACATCTTCTGGAATTTTGAGTCACATAAAGTGAGCGCCTTACCTGCTTTACTTACTAAAGCTGTGCTTTCCTCTCTGTGAGGTCTTCATTCAGCTGCACTGAGCCAATTCAGTGACTCGCTGATGTGTAAACTGCAACAGTTCTGTTTAGGCAGCTAAGATACTTTTACTGTTTAGCCAGCAAACAGTTACATCTACAGCATTTAGTCTCCTGTAAGGACCACCCAATAGTAGTGCATGTACTGGTCAATAGAATTGTGTCATAAATGTAAAGAATGGCACTATTCTTATGATAACAACTTCCACCCAGCCCCCACGCTCCATCTGCAGTGAGCCCTGCCCTTCAGGCACCAGGAGAGCAATAAGGAAGGGCGAGCCAGTCTGCTGCTTTGACTGCCTGCCCTGCGCAGATGGGGAGATCAGCAACCAGACAGGTCAGTGCACACATATGGTAGAGAACAAATATTTCTCTGAGAAAAAATTCTCAGTTACTAAGGGGATGAGATGTCCTGGTGATTTAACCTCAGGACCTCATACAGTCTGATCTAATCGAAGTTTAAATCACATAGACTGGGGGTACCTGCTGGATGTTTGTTTTGCCAGTAATTGTTTTATTTTTTAATATTAGACTCAACTCACAAGTCAAAACTAACTCTCGTCTGAGGCCTCAAACCCTGGATGCATGCATCAATAGCCCCCTTCATTCTCCCCCCCACCCCCTGCTTTCGGGAGCAGGTATGTTATTAGTTTCCTCTCCCACAGATTCCAGTGAGTGCTCCAGGTGTCCGGTGGACTTTTGGTCAAACCAACTCAGAGACCGCTGCGTGCCCAAGGAAATTGAGTTCCTCTCCTTCCAGGAACCCCTGGGGATCTCTCTAACGACCATCTCAGTGTTGGGGGCATGCATCTGCGCAGTTACCTTGTCTGTATTTGCTCGCCACAGGAACACACCAGTGGTGAAGGCTAACAATTCTGAGCTGAGCTTCCTGTTGCTGCTGTCACTCACACTGTGCTTCCTGTGCTCCTTGCTGTTCATTGGCCAGCCTCAGCGGTGGACCTGCCAGCTGAGGCATGCCGCGTTTGGGATCAGTTTCACCGTCAGCATCTCCTGCATCCTGGTCAAGACCATTGTGGTGGTGATGGCCTTCAAGGCCGCGCGGCCGGGTGGGAATGCGATGAAGTGGTTTGGTGTGCAGCAGCAGAGAGGCACTGTGCTGGCCTTCACCGTCGTCCAGGCAGTGATCTGTGTGGCGTGGCTGACCTCTGCGTCACCGGTGCCCTACAAAAACACCCGCTCCCAGAACTCCAAGATCATCTACGAGTGCGCCGTAGGGTCAATCGCCGGGTTCAGCGCCCTGCTCGGCTACATCGGCCTGCTGGCGGCCATCAGCTTCCTGCTGGCCTTCCTGGCAAGGAATCTGCCTGACAACTTCAATGAGGCCAAGTTCATCACCTTCAGCATGCTCATCTTCTGCGCTGTCTGGATTGCCTTCATCCCCGCCTACATCAGCTCTCCAGGAAAGTACTCAGACGCAGTGGAGATATTTGCCATCCTGGCCTCCAGCTTTGGGCTCCTGGGAGCGATTTTTGCACCAAAATGCTGCATCATCCTGCTGCATCCAGACAAAAACACCAAGAAGGCCCTGATGGGGCGAGATGCCCCAAATAAATAAATGTTTTATTGACACTTAATTTAATCAAAGTTGAATCTATTTAAAATATGGCTTTGGAACTGAAATTTTGTTAATGACATTCATTTACCTTAACTTAAAAAATAAAGATTCATCATGAATTTTAACTGTGTATTCCTTTATTAGATTGAAACACGTTCTATGGTGAGAAACAAACTTTAAGGATCATAAGTTCAGAGACTGTGAAATTATTCATCCTTTCCAAAGTATCTTCTTTGGAGTGCTATTAGTACTGAGAAGTGGAGGATCCATGGCAGTTTGTATGAAAGTGTGTGTCACTAAAAGCGTTGTGTCCTGAAGGAACGGATCTCTTCCTGTTGAACTGCTTGCAGTTTAATACATGCACATTCACATATTGTTGTTCAACCAGCAAAAACATCCCCTTGACCGCCAAAACATACATTTCCTTTTGTTGATACACACTCTATAGTTGCAGAAGTTTTTATTAAGGGTGAAGAAATCCAGGCAAATTATATGAATACGAAATCATATTTTCTACCTATTATAACAATTGTTTAAAGTGGGGGTTCCCAAACTGGGGTCCGTGGTTGAGGTTGAGTCGTGTTTCTCCTGTGAGCACATAGTTCCTATATTCATCGAATAGAAGCCAATATGCACATACTTTAAACATTTGTGTAAAAACCCCAGTGAAACCAATATTTTTTTAAAGTTTTAATTACTCCAAAATGTGCAAGTGAAAATATCATGACTAAAGTTCAGTTGGAGATCTCCATTCACCCTGCACCACGCAGGTACTTTTGGTTCGCAAATGAACAATTAAACATGTGAATAGGACAGTAGCTAGGCTCTGATAAAAAAAACAAAAAACACAAATGATTCTTGGAGCTCTTTGACCTGCCAGCAAGCTGGGCACAGGTAGCCTGCATGTGTCCCCAAAATTAACAATTGTAAAATGGAGCTTTGCCTTGGTAGATCGTAAGGGTCACCGGTCCTTTCTTCATCACAGTCGTGCTGTATCTCTCTACCTTTTGGTTGCGTGTTCTTGGAAGCAGTTCCCATCTCCGTTTGTTCACAGTCCCAACCAAAGCAGTTTTCTTGTGGAGAAGACTCTCGGCGAGTTTGAGCGTGGTGAAAAAATTGTCCATCGTGATGTTTCCCCATTTGCTAGGGTATATACAGTGGCTTGAGAAAGTATTCAGACCCCTTCACTTTTTGCACGCTTTATTGTGTTGTAGATTTAATTTTAAATGGATAAAATGTACATTTTTTCCCCATCAATCTACACTCAATAACCCATAATGAAAAAGTGAAAACATGTTTTTAGACATTTTTGCTAATTTATTAAAAATCTAAAACTTAAATCTCTCCTTTACATAAGTATTCATACCCTTTGCTTTAACATATTTTTAAAGTATCATATTTAATATTTTAAAATTTCTAAAAACATGTTCTAAAAAAAGCCACTGTATATACAGTGAGCATTAAAATTCACTGGACAGTGACACATTTTTTGTTATTTTGGTCCTGTACTCTTAGCACTGAGTTTGAAAGGACAATGACAATGAAGTTGAAGTGCAGCTTTAATTTGAGGGTATTTTCATCAATATCGGATCAACCGTTTAGAAATTATAGAACCTTTGGTACATAGTCCCCCCCATTTTCGGGCATCAAAAAATATTGGACAGTTTAACATAATAGAGAATAAAGTAATCATTTTTTATATTTGGTCGCACATCCTTTGCATGCCATGACTTCCTGATGTCTGTGACCCAACAATATCAAAAAACTTTTCTGGTACTCTTACAAGCGATACTGACACTGCATTTGAATGGATCTCTATGGGAATTGGGGGGTGGGACTAGATTTAGCTGTAAATTATGCTGGAACAGTATGGAATACATGATTGGAGAAATGGCCGTAAGTCATCAAGGGTCTGAGGTATCAATGAGCCTCAAACCACCAGTCTGCTGCCAGATATGAAGTAGATATCGATGGATAACTTTAAGGGTTGTTTCTCAACATGAATACTGTAATTGGGACGGATACGACTATGGGGCCACCGTGGATCGGATTATGCTGCTGTCCAGATACCTCGGAAACTTGTAATTACGACCTATCCGACCAGAAAAAATACAAAATACAAATACAATACTTTTTGCCTTAAGGGGCAAGGACCTTAATCTTCGACATGATGGAAGAGACTCAAAGAGAAAGTCCAGGGGATGTGATCTTCTTTACTTTTTTAATTGTACGCTCCTCATACAGATGTTTCAGCAGTTTTTGTTGGTTCCCTATGATTTTAGTAGCCTGTACTGTCACCCTCTCCAGCTTCAGTTGCCTGATTTCACTTAATGAGCCCAACCAAGCTGTTAGTCTAAAGGTCAGCACTGACTCAAGGAAGCAGGTGTAAAATGCCTGTGGTACTGACTGGCTCACGTCCAAATTCCTCAGTTTCCCGAGGAAATACAGCCTTGACTGACACTTTGCATGCATGCACTCGATGACAGTTTGCCTGAAAGGTCAGTTTATTATCATTGATGGTACCCAAATATCTGTACTCCTCCACTCTTTCAACTGTTTTGGCTCCGATGGTAAGGGGCCTCAGCGGGGACGGCTCACGCCGGAAGTCAATGGAGATTTCTTTAGTCTTCTCCACATTCAAGTCCAAGAAATTGACTTCACTTCACACCACTGTTGGAACTGGCTGACAGCAGATTGAAGCTGGTCATCAGAGTTGGATGAGTCTACAATTACTGTATCTTCTGAGCACTTGATCATTACTTTATCATTTCACAGCTCTGGGTTGCCGAGTAGGGGGAAAGTGACATCATTCAAAATGGATGAATCTGTATTTTAATGGGAAATGCTTAACAAGATCTTGAAACACAATTTAATTTTGTGGCTGTTTCAATGTTTATGCATGCCCACATACGTCACTTGACAACGTGCACCCCCCCCCCCCCCCCCATGTTGAATCAAAAATATATATATATTTAAAATATAACTGAAATTGTTCCTGAAAATATGAGCACTGCCGACGGATCCGTCTCGTTATCTGATTTCATAAAACGTGTTTGACCCATCCCCATTGCCATATGCGCTTGTGCGTGAACGGGCAAGCAAGAACTTGAACTGGCGTAGACTAAAGACTGGTTTTCACCAAAGCCAGTTAGCTAGCTATATAACGTTCACCCTTACTTTCCATTTTTCTTGTGTTAACATTAACAAAGTCTTGTCTGAAAACAAAGTAAGCTAATTTACCCTTGTATCTTACAAGATTAGCTTTTCAGCATTTTTAAAAACTAATTTCTACACAACCTCACACAGGGCATTTTCTAAAATAAAATGTTTTATTTATGAACATTTCGGAGAAGATATATATGTAGTTGCTGTTTGGGTGAGATTTGAGATGCTTTCATATAAAGCTAAAAGCCATGGTAGGCTAATCAGTACATTAGTGGATAAGATAATTTTTAACCCCCCCCCCCCCCCCCCTTATAGGAGCACAACTTTATTCATGCCCAGTAATAAAAAATCATTATATAATCTTATATGGAAACAAGTATATTAAAGATGAGCTATAGTCCCTTCATCATTTCAGTCTCTTTGTGCTATTTATTATTTACATGTGAAACTAAGATACTGTAATTGGCTCATCATTTTCATTTGTATTTTAGAATCTTGTGTTTTGATCAAGTTTATTTTCTCACGTATTTACCAACCATTCTTAGAGGACATACAGTATTTTCACTAACTATATGACAACACTTTTTTTTTTTAGTTCTGTGATTCACAATCCTACTTTTAATTGTATACACATTCCTGCCACGCTACATGAGATCAGATCACAACATCAGTTTCTGTTTCTTTCGCAGAAAACACGTAGCTACAAATTCATCCATGTCAAGAGCCGACGTAATGGCCCTTACCATGAGCAAAAATAATCTAAGTTTTTATTTCGCCCGTGTAAGATAGATGCGGCGGAAGGGGGTTAAGACGCTATATCAGTTTATATATTATATCACTCTATTTCCTAATGAAGGTAATGTGATTATTACGTTTGTGCTTTTAATTTAAAAAAATTAAACAAATCTACTCGCTGTAGTTCGCTACTTGGCTATACCCCATGACGTGTCTGTACTGCACCATGAGCCACATCTGGACTTCTGATTTTTTTTTAAAAATACTGATTAAAAAAAACATGTAACGAAAAAATCATAGCAGCCGGTTTTGAAGAGCCTAAGGGGCTGTGTCCACAGAAAGCGTTTTTTGAGCTGCCAGCGCCTTTCTGCCAGCCATTTCCTATGGTAAAGACGCGCTAGTAGCGCTCCCTCTTCCCAGCGCCTCGCCTCGCGTTTTAGCGCTCTTGGTGGCTAGCGTTTTTTGGCGGAGCGCTCTGGGCTCCTCCAGTAGAAAATAGTTCAACATTTGGAGAGAAGCGCAGCTTATCAATGTCACTTTTTTTTGACCGACCAATCAAAATCGAGGAAGAGGCTGGACTAAAAAGATCAACAAACATGGCAGAGGAGAGGCTGATTCTTGCGGTGTCCGACAACCCAGTAATCTACGACATTACATTACATTACATTTATTTAGCAGACGCTTTTATCCAAAGCGACGTACAGTAAGTGCGTACAGAGACATCATCAAGATCACTACAGAACAGACAAGGCAAAGCACATCCTTCGCATAATGTAGCAGCTATCCCTAGCAATGAACGTCGACTGTAGTTCACAGTAAGCTGTGGGCAAATCAGCAACACCACACTTCCATTCCAAATACTAGTATAAACTATAATAAGCAACACAAAAGACTAGCAGCTGACCTAGAAACACAAAGCAAGTAAACAAGTGACCGGTAATGCTGCAATTTACATTAACTAAACAGTGACTACACTACAAACAGTTCAATCAACTAACGCACAGCTGAACCAAATGAAAAAACACGATACTTTAGCCTATCCGACGATAGATTGACAACACTGGTCTGATTGCACGACCTAACCATGAAGGGCTACCACGACCAAAACATAAAATATAAAGCCTGGAGAGATGTCTCTGCTTTTTTGGGGGGTTCAGGTGAGAATTATTAATTGTATTATCTTGTTGGGTTGATGTTAGCTTGCTATTTACCTTGTAGTTATGCTAGCTAGCTAACTGTCAGATGGCCAACTGTCAGTTCGTATTATCTTGTTAGGTTGATGTTAGCTTGCTGTTTACCTTGTAGTTATGTTAACTAGTAAGCGAGCTAACGTTAACTAACTGTCAGATAGCCAACTGTCTGTTCGTATTATCTTGTTAGGTTGATGCTAGCTTGCTATTTACCTTGTAACTTAGTTATGTTAACTAGTAGCTAGCTAACTTTAACTAACTGTGAGTTAACGTTAGCCAACTGTCAGTTAACTGCCAGTTCAATAGCGGTTACATATCGTGACATTGATCTTCATCAATATCCATCGCTAGAGCAATCGCAAGGATCCGGTTTCTGGCATTCATGTTTACCGTTATGTTAAACGTTATTTTGGTTAGGCTATTTGTACTAATAACGCAGATGACGCGGTGATCGTAACCTAGCAACAATAAGCGCTCCGTGCGCTTTTGGAAACGCTCTGGGCATTCATATTTTTGATATCCAAAGCGCTCCGCCATGAAAAAAAACGCTTTCTGTGGACACAGCCCCTAACGTTACCTCCTCCCTGTACAGTGACCACTGTGTCGTGATACGAATCGTAGCCTAGCCTACCGTTAGTTGAGTGCACCGTTAGCTTACATCCTAGCTAGCTAGGTAGTTTTATACCTTTGATTGAATCAATGTTAATAAACTCACAGTCATTAGACTTACCTCTGTATTTTCCTCCTACTCCTTTTTTCTTTTTATCCCCTGTGCACCAGAAGTCTTGCTGTTGAATCTTCATGTTGAGAACCGACCGTTCTAATTTCGAAATCAAAACGGATCCCTGACTCTGCCCTCCAATCACAGTGCTACTGTGAGAACAGCTGGGCAAAACCAAAAAACGATGGAGGGGGGGCGTCGTGGAGGGGGGCCACTAACTTTTATTTATCAAATTCTCAAAACATACAAATTTAGATCTGGGAGGGGGGGGTACCCAATTTTTTCATATTTTGTATTCTATGAAATATATATAAATATATCCCCCCCACAAAAAAAAAAAAAAAAAACAATCTTGGCTTGGCGCCCCAGGCGACCGCCTATCTCGCCTATGCCTAGAACCGGCCCTGCTTTTGACATATGATCAGTTCGCGCAATCAGGAAGTATATAAATGCTTTAGCGAGTGATGTGGACATGTAGCGTTAGTGTTGTTTAGCCTACTATAGTTATTGTCACAACAATCGGTGGGGAGAAAACATGGATGTGATGTGAAATTAATTTCAGATCAAAAATGTTGGGAGCAAAACGTTTAACGTTAGTTAAACAATTCGTTCAGCGCTCATTCTGAAAATTCTCACACTGAGCGCTCAGTTACTGAACGCACCCGGCCACATTACTCTGGTGACGACGTCCATCTAGAAAAAGCTGTAGCGTGACGTCAGCTCTGCAGACCATTTCATATGCTTCATGATTTATATAAAATGTGTATTCCTTTTCGTATCATTCAGCTATAGTCATGCCTCCGGGGGAAAAATAAAGACATGGTTACGCCCCTGACCTACGATTATATATAGCAATGTCATTATTTTGGCCGGTAAAAAATATGCTACGTCTGGCTGGTAATTTTTTCATCTACCCGCCACCTTGGCAGGTAAGCCAAAAAGTTAATTTTGGACCCTGGTTTCTTACCATCACATCTAACGTTAGCTAACTTGCTTAATGTGCACGCTTGCTAGCTGGCTAACGTTAGCAAGCTAAAGCTAGGATTGCAGCGCCGTTGTAACGACAAAATCTCGTTACACCGTAATTCACTTCACTCGTTGATGGCCGAAACGCTATGAAAAATATGGGTCTCAGTTCACAGCTCTAATTGTTTTTTTTTTGTAAGATGGATAACATCAACAAACACATTCTTTCATTGTGCGAACAAATACGTTTCACAGAACTAGCTTTTGTTAGCTTCCCAAATCTGGCTTTATCATTAGCTTCCCAGTCTAGTTTTATCGCTATATATGCTAGCTAACGTTAGCTGTAAGATACAGGATGCAGAATTTAAACTAACTCACCCGGAATTTTTCTCCATGAAACTCGCTTTGTCGAATGTTTGGTCTTGAAGAACTCTGAGGCTTGTATCAGGTATATCTCCGCAACAGGCTAGTTCCATACTTGTTTGGCGTAGAATATAATCCAAGAAGTGTGTTTAAAATTTAATTTGTTCGGAGTGTAATATTTCCTGGATGATTCGTTTAGTCGTTACACGGAAAAAGAACGACACGCTACGTGCGCGCTCCCTCTATTGACTGTGCACATGCGTAGAGAGAAATATGAGACTACGGGGTTTACATTACTGTTCATGCTTCACAACAATATTCATTTTCTCAGCAGGCAGCCAATATCAAAGGCAGTTTACAATACAATTCATGTTATGTAATTTAAAACACATTCTATAGCCTAAGAATATTAAAGATCGGGATACTGAAGCAATTGAGACTATGTTTCTCAGGGTTAACAACATTCCCTCTTGCCATCTTGGCACCACTGATCCACACAATGGCTGAATCATTCATGTGGAGCTTGGACCCTTCCATTTGCCCGATGGTGACATAGGCTACTTCAGCAAGCCCTCAGGGCGATGTGCAATTGGCACTTGGTTTGGCTGGGTTCAGTTCATCAGGCAACCCTGCTGGGCTGGGCAAGCCCATGTCCTGCATGCAGCTGTATAGGACGGTCTTCCGACAATGCTGATCTGTGCCAGTTTGGTGATTGTGCATAGGAGAAACAGTTGGCTGAGCCACGTGTGTCTTCTGCAGAGGGGTTGCTCCATGAACATGGTTGGGGGACAATTGGACATTCCAAATTTGTGTGGGAATTAAACATTCACAGCCCCACATTGGTTGCCAAATTATTTAAATAATCCAGAATAAGGTATTTGTCACTCCCCATTCACTTCTAGGGCAGCTAAAACGGTCTCAAAATGACACTTCTGACAACCCCACTGACCTGGGGATGGCAATGACTGGCCCTCACATGACTGCTCTGGCTTCAAGACTGCTCTTAGATCAGTGCTCTTGAACAGGTCCTGTGTTTAAAGACAGGCCTGCTCTCTATTGCAGTGAGCTCTGTGGTAGAGCACTGTCTGAGAGACTGTGATGTGCTGCTGATGCTAGGTTTGCCTTTTAGTGTGAGCCAGTGGGTCTCAGTTATGATGCACTACCCTGTGATGCAGTCACCCCTAGGGTAAGTATATCATTCATACTGTATATAAATAATGCAATGATTCTGATTTTATTTGGCAAAGAACACAAACCACTACAGACATGGTTTTTCAAATGAAGGAAATGTGAATCATCAGTTGAATCATTAATTTAAGTCAGTCCACTTTTCCACACTATTAGGTGAGACACGTCACTCCCAGAGGGAAGTGCATAATGGCGGATGGCCCCAGATGGTGCTACCAGCTTCCCATTACTTTCAGTTATACGCTTACTGTATATCAAAGAACAAAGAAACAACAGTTAGAGAGGTGAGTGGAAAGAGTCTGGCAGCTTCCTGCCTGTAGCGGTTTATAGCAATTACATTTAAATAAATGACACACCGTCAGCATGTTATGCATACTTAACGATTTAAACCACACACATACCCACGTCCCGTCTTTACTGTCTGTCTCCTGTTAAAGCTCACCAATAGGATTCCTAAGGGTGTGAGCGACCGCACAGGTGGGGGAAGAGGACCTGGCTGTTGACACCGAGTATCCATGGGTATCCATGGGGCGCCAAGTACCCATGCTCATCCAGCCTGAAGAGTCATCAGGAAGAGCACCCCCGTTAATTCTCAGAAGAATTCACTGCACTTCATTTAATACATGTAGAGAGCATGGATATTCAAATCTGGACCTCAAGTCCAAATTTGGCCCTGGTTATCTTTATCACAGGTAATTAACTGAACAATTAGTGCTACTGATTGGCCAGCCTGTCTTCCCGCCTGGATCCCAGGTAAAGGGAAGGTGTAAAACAAGCAGTTCTCAGAGCTCAAAGACCATGATTTGAGTACCAAGGATGTAGAGCAGGGGTGGGCAATTCCAGTCCTGGAGGGCCGCTGTGTATGCAGGTTTTTGTTCCCACCAATTACCCCAGCTAAATGAGCTAATTGGCTGTTTACACCAACACTGGCAGATTAGATCACATTAAAATGTTTCATATAGGGACACAAGAAGTCTTCGGCTGTCATTCATGCGCTTATTAAGAATTGTAGCTAAAATGTCAGATGGCGTAAATATTAGTGTAATTAGGTAATTAAGGCCAGAAGTTGGCATGAAAACCAGAAACAGATACGGCCCTTGTTGCCCACTTCTGATGTAGAGAGTAGATACACATTCCAGGTGCGGTTGTGCAGGGAGCAATGGGACTGTCACCTGCTGCATGTGACTGCCATCTACAGGCCGATCAGTGTATCGTAGATGACATCCCAAGCATTCACCTGCAGCTGAGGCCCTTTCCTTTCAACAGCATGAACAGATGAGGACTCCACTGTCTGTAGTGCTGCTGAAGACCAGTGGGACTATCATTGGACATGACATTAGCAGTAAGCTCTATACAGCCACTGGCACAGTCAGGCACTTAATAGAAAAATAGACTACGCATGTAACCCGTTACAATAAGACGTGTTAGCGAGGAAGTTTAGCAATATTCTTAACCTGTATATTCATTATAATACAATGAAATTGCAGCAACACTGAACATAAGTGTTGTAGAGTTCCGGATTTTCAGATCTGAGTATAAGACTGCTCAGTGCAATTTGCTTGTTGTGGTTAATCTTTATATGAAATTGGTGACAAAATATCGAATATATCCAAAATGAGAGCAATTTGGAGCTATATATAGCTATATCCTGAAATAAAATGTTGATCTTATTCGACTGAAATTACATCAGTCTTTTGGGCATGTGCTAAGCTACTGCTGCGTTCAGTTGTCAGTTTTATGCAGTAAATATGCAATATTCAACTTTTAGTAGAGCTGAAACCATTTCTGCCATTATTAACTGCGATCACAAAACATAATGGCAAGATGGGTTATTTAAAAATGGCATTTAAAGCTTCTCGCACTGTAGTATAGAGTGGAATTGTATTGATATGATGATCTAACAATAAAATGCATTAAACCATTTTTTATTTCCAACTTTGTTTTCAGCACCTGTGTTACACTAAGTGGAGTGGTGATTGTGCTACTGATCAGAGTGGGGTTGACACCAGAGATTCCTTTAGGTAAGCTCAATAAAATTGACTTTCATCCAAACTTAATCCAATTTTCTACTTGAGCAAGCCAGTGAGCCACCCCAGTATTCTTCAGAAGGGTTAAAGACTGGCACAATGTGACTGAAGGCATCGGTCTCCAGAGGGGCCAGGGCTGTGTATTCTATAAAAGCAAGTGAAGTGGATGTCAGGCAGTGAAGTGGGGGACGTCTGTGGCAGGGATGAGGCCTGTGTTCTCTTTGTGTCTGAACCTAGCCCTGGTCTGGGCATCTGCCTCTCCTCAGAGAGCCTGCCGACTCCGGGATCCTTTCCGTCTGAACGGGATGTACCGCAAGGGGGACGTGGTTTTTGGGGGGCTGTTTGAGGTGCACTTCCTGACAGTGTTCCCTGAGCTCACATTCACGTCTGCACCAGAACAGCCGACATGTGAGAGGTGAGTCGCGCTGCTCCCGAATATCAGGAGATGACCAGACAGAAATGGGTAAACACACACTAAAATACACAAACATACATATATACATAGACCGACAAACAGACAGGTATTATAAGGCATTTTGTGCAGAACAAAGTCATGAAATATCATGCACTGGTATTTTCTCATAATATACGGTTTTTATTTTGGTGATCACAGATGGCATACATTATATGTTTGTTTCTGCTTGTTTGTGAAATGTTTGCATGCACACTACATTTGTAATTTCACATTTTAATCCATGAATTAAATTAATTAGTTTTCCATAATTGTGTCATAATTTAGGCATTAAAGTAGCAGATATGACATGAAATTTCTTCATTGTCCAGTTTTCTTCTCCCCTCTGCCAGGCTTGATTTCCCAGGGTTCCAGGCAGCGCAGACCATGATCTTTGCGATTGAAGAAATCAACAAAAACCCCGACCTGCTGCCCAACATCACGCTGGGATTCCATCTCTATGACAACTGTGTGAAGCTCGGCATTGCGTTCCGTGCAGCCACAGCGCTGATCAGTGGTACAGAGGAGTCCTTCTCTGACTTGGGTTGCACAGGGCCGCCCCCGATTCTGGGCATCGTGGGTGATCCGGGCTCCACCCATTCCATCGCCATCTCCAGTGTGCTGGGCCTGTTCCGTGTTCCCATGGTACAGTATAACAGAGGAATCTGGTCCACAGCCCAGCTGCGCTTTTATCTCTCTGACTCACAGAGGAGGGGTATTGACTCTAGCCATGAAGGAACTTTGTCTTTGAATTTGTGAACTCAAAAAATAACTGTAGTATAACTATCTAGACACTGTAATATCCGTATGACAAAAATGTGAATTTGTAATACTACATCAGTATGAAATTAAATGTTTCTCCCATCCATGTTGAACTGAGACTCAAAATAAAACTGAGCAAATTCTTATGCCATCCAGGGTAGGATTACAATACCTGCTGCCTCCCTGTGATATTAGATCAACTCACTGTTTATTTATTCATCCTTTTCTTTAATTCATTGTTTCGTATTTTTTACTGGATCTTTTGTAGTAATATCAGTGGTCTTATTCAATTTTGCTTCAACAAAGCAGCCACCATAATGCTTGACTCTGAAAAATGTGTTCAAGTTTTGATGCTTTTGTTTATTTCACTCCTGTGATATATAACCTCCCGAAGCCCGTGTTGCTTTTTTCTGCTGCCTATCGGAGAAAAGCAAATCAAATAAATTGATACATTTAAGCAAGTACAGCTTGTTATTGTTTTATTACGGTTGTTGAGGACTAATGAAGGCAGTCATAATAAAATTTTAGTTGGGTAGTTTTGTTAATGTTAATTGGAGCCCTGCCTGTGTCCTTCGTGTCTCTGGTCACTGTGTGAGGGACAGATTCTTTACTGCTCTGCTCTGCTTTGTATACAAGCTTACTATGGTAAAGTTATTATAAAATTGAGGTGTTTGACTGTTTGCGCCTCCATGTCTTTCTTCTTCCCCCAGGTGAGTTACTTTGCCACATGTTCCTGCCTGAGTGACAGACAGCGGTATCCCTCCTTCTTCAGAACCATCCCCAGCGATGCCTTCCAGGTCAGAGCCATGGCGCAGATCCTGCAGCGGTATGGCTGGAGGTGGGTGGGACTCCTTTTCAGTGACGATGATTACGGGGTGCACGCGGCCCAATCGTTCCACCAGGAGGTGAGCCGCTTCGGCTGTGTGGCCTTCTCCGAGATGCTGCCCCACGACAACAACCGGGCAGAGGTCCGGCGGATCGTGGGCGTCATCCGCCACTCCACAGCGAGGGTCGTGGTCGCATTCTCTGCGGAGGCGTACCTATTGCCCCTCACTGAGGAGATCGCCCTGCAGAACCTTACGGGGCGACAGTGGATCGCCAGCGAGGCCTGGGCCACCGCAGCTGTCTTCCACACGAGCCAGCTGCTGCCTTTCCTGGGTGGGGCCCTGGGTATCGCCATCCGCAGGGGAGATATCCCGGGGCTCCTGGACTTCCTGCTCAGACTCCGCCCAGACTATGACCCTGACAACAACATGGTGAACATGTTCTGGGAGGAGATTTTCAGCTGTAGGTTCAAAGACTCCCCTGGCAGGGTGTGCACAGGACAGGAGAATCTGGAGGGCACAGAGTCGGCGTACAATGATGTATCAGCGCTCAGGTACTCTTACAACGTTTACAAAGCGGTGTACGCCCTGGCACACGCCCTGCACGATCTGCTGGGCTGCAAGCCTGGGACAGGGCCCTTCCCAGGAAACTCCTGTGCCGAGCTCCACACACTGCAACCCTGGCAGGTAAGAGACAGAGAAAGCTTTGACAGAGAAACTGAAGTGAGTGGGGATGTGTCTTATTTATTGTAAAGGGTGACTGTATTCACGTGGCAGCTGAGAAATGAGCCGCTTTCCTTTTCTAACAAAGCAATACTTATAGTAGTAATATAATAATTCATGAAAGTAATTCAGCATGAGGAAGCATTCTGCTCACAGCTCCTTTGACATAATGTTCCATTCATTTCTCTTATAAATCCTCCTGTTTGGCCCGTGTAGCTGGTTCCTTATCTGCAAAGGGTTAACTTCACCACCAGCTTCGGTGACCAAGTGTCCTTTGACAAAAATGGCGATGCCCTGGCCATCTACGATGTGATGAACTGGCAGAGGGCAGCAGACGGCACCATCAGAGCCGTGACCGTCGGGCTGTTTGACGAATCCGCCCCTCCTGGACAGGAGCTCCTGCTGGAGGAAGAAAACATCTTCTGGAATTTTGAGTCACATAAAGTGAGCTCCTTTCCCGCTTTACTTATTAAAACTGTGCTCTACACTCTGTGAGGCTTTCATTCAGCTGCACTGAGCCAGTTCAGTGACTTGCTGGTGTTCAGTGTGTGAACTGCAACAGTTGTTTAGGCAGCAGTCCAGTTTCGAAAAACCGTGTTTTTCAAGGTGGGTATAGTTTTTCTGATAAATGTTTAGATACTTGCAGTTTTACTTTTATTTGTCTTAGGGATTTAAATATAAAAATGGATTTTTCATGCAAAAATTTAAAATAAAGAGAAATGTTGATTTTCTCAAAAGTGGGCTGAGTGAGTTTTGGAAAAACACTCTACGTTTGATCTCCTGTACCACCCAATAGTACATGTACTGATCAACAGAATTGTGTCATAAATGTAAAGAATGGCACTATTCTTATGATAACAACTTCCGGCAGCCCCCACGCTCCATCTGCAGTGAGCCCTGCCCCCCAGGCACCAGGAGAGCAATAAGGAAGGGGGAGCCAGTCTGCTGTTTTGACTGCCTGCCCTGCGCAGATGGGGACATCAGCAACCAGACAGGTCAGTGCACCTACACAGCAGACAGGAAATATTTATCTGAGAAAAAATTCTCAGTTACTAAGGGGATGCGATGTCCTGGGCCATGTCCGAATACGACCCCTACACCCTTTTGAGGGCGCATATTTGAGTCTTTTGAATGGGTGACTTTTTCTCACAAATGGGGGCACTTAAAATACCAGGATGAACCCCTTATTTCTGGGGTTTTGTTCAGGGAATTCAGGAGCACACTCATCTGCATAATTTGACAATTTTTTAAAATTTTTGTTAATTCTGTCTTTATTCATAATCTACACTTTGTAACAATAGTCATATGTTAACTGATTGATATTCTCAATAAAAATAAAAAAACAAAAATAAATATTACGAACTACAGTGGGACAGTGGACAGGGGTCATATTCGGACACAGCCTTGGTGATTTGGTCAGCCTCCAGGGCCTCAGGACCTTAATCGGACCTAATCTAAGTTTAAATCACATTTAAAATGTTTTTTTCAGTAATTGTCTTTTTATAGTAGAGCCTCATGACTCAAAACTAACATTCATCTGAGGCCTCTGTCAAACCCTACACATATGAATCAATAGCCCCCCCCCCCCCGCGCTTTTGGATGCAGATATGATATTAGTTTCCTCTTCTCTCTTGCAGATTCCAGTGAGTGCTACAGGTGTCCGGAGGACTTTTGGTCAAACCAACTCCGAGACCGCTGCGTGCCCAGGGAAGTTGAGTTCCTCTCCTTCCAGGAACCCCTGGGGATCTCCCTAACGACCATCTCAGTGTTGGGGGCATGCATCTGCGCAGTTACCTTGTCTGTATTTGCCCGCCACAGGAACACACCGGTAGTGAAGGCCAACAATTCTGAGCTGAGCTTCCTGCTGCTGCTGTCACTCACACTGTGTTTCCTGTGCTCCTTGCTGTTCATTGGCCAGCCTCAGCGGTGGACCTGCCAGCTGAGGCATGCCGCGTTTGGGATCAGTTTCGCCCTCAGCATCTCCTGCATCCTGGTCAAGACCATCGTGGTGCTGATGGCCTTCAAGGCCGCGCGGCCGGGTGGGAATGCGATGAAGTGGTTTGGTGTGCAACAGCAGCGAGGCACTGTGCTGGCCTTCACCGTCGTCCAGGCAGTGATCTGCGTGGCGTGGCTGACCGCTGCGTCACCGGTGCCCTACAAAAACACCCGCTCCCAGAACTCCAAGATCATCTACGAGTGCTCCGTAGGGTCAATCGCCGGGTTCAGCACCCTGCTCGGCTACATCGGCCTGCTGGCGGCCATCAGCTTCCTGCTGGCCTTCCTGGCAAGGAATCTGCCTGACAACTTCAATGAGGCCAAGTTCATCACCTTCAGCATGCTCATCTTCTGCGCCGTCTGGATTGCCTTCGTCCCCGCCTACGTCAGCTCTCCAGGAAAGTACTCAGACGCAGTGGAGATATTCGCCATCCTGGCCTCTAGCTTTGGGCTCCTGGGAGCGATTTTTGCACCAAAATGCTGCATCATCCTGCTGCATCCAGAGAAAAACACCAAGAAGGCCCTGATGGGTCGAGATGCCCCAAAGAAATAAATGTTTCATTCACACTTTTTATTTTATCAAAGTTATAAATCTATAAATCTACAATTCTATTTGTCTTAAACATGGCTTTGAAACTGAAATGATGTAAATGCAATGTCATGCATTACCTATATAAAATAAAGATTCCTCATGGACTTTATTTGTGTATTTCTTTATTCGTGTTATATACACCGATCAGCCACAACATAAAAACCACTGACAGGTGAAGTGAATAACATTGATTATCTCATTATTATTTTGGTTCTGTACTCTAGCACTTTGAGTTTGAAAGGATAGCAAAAATATTGGACAGTTTAACATAATGTAGAATAAAGTAATCATTTTTAATATTTGGCCACACATCCTTTGCATGCCATGACTTCCTGATGTCTGTGACCCAACAACATCAAAAGACTCTTGATATCTTATTTTCTGGTACTCTTACAAGCGATACTATAACGTCTCTGCATTTGAATGGATCTCTATGGGAATGTATGGAATACATGATTGGTAAAATGGCTGTAAGTCAAGGGTCTGAAGTATCAAACAAGCCTTAAACCATCACTCTGCTGCCAGAAATACAGTAGATGACTTAGAGCCATATATTCAACCATGTCATCTAAGCCATCTTACCTATCTTCAAGAATGGCTAATCTTCTTTGCAAATCCTTAAGTGTTCTATTTCTCATTTAAATAGTTAGTGCATAATGGTTATTTTGTTTATTAAACTGATTTAAAATTGCATCAGTGACCACCTAAGATAATATAGCAATTTCATTATTTTGGCCGGTAATTTCATCTACCCGCCACCTTGGCAGGTAAGCCAAAAAGAAAATTTTGGACCCTGATTTCTTACCATCAGTCACATCTAACGTTAGCTAACTTGCTTAATGTACACACTTGCTAGCTGGCTAACGTTAGCAAGCTAAAGCTAGGATTGCAGCACCGTAATTCACTTTACTTGTTGATATGGCCATAACGCTATGAACAATATGGGTCTCAGTTCACAGCTCTAATTGTTTTTTTTAAAGATGGATAACATCAACAAACACATTCTTTCATCGTGAGAACAAATACGTTTCACAGAACTAGCTTTTGTTAGCTTTCCAAATCTGGCTTTATCATTAGCTTCCCTGTCTAGCTTTGTCGCTATACATGCTAGCTAACGTTAGCTGTAGGATTCAGTATGCTGAATTTAAAGTAACTCCCGGAATTTTTCTCCATGAAACTCGCTTTGTCGAAGGTTTGGTCTTGAAGAACTCTGAGGCTTGTATCAGGTATATCTCCGCAATAGGCTAGTTTAATACTTGTTTGGCGTAGAATATAATCCAAGAAGTGTGTTTAAAATTTAATTTGTTCGGAGTGTAATATTTCCTGGATGAAATATCGTCGTTAGACGGAAAAAGAACGACACGCTCCCTCTTTTGACTGAGTGTGCACGTACGTAGAGAGAAAGATGAGGCTACAGGGTTTACAATACTGTTCATGCTTCAAAAATATTTATTTTCTCAGCAGGCAGCTAATATCAAAAGGCAGTTTACAATACAATCCATTTTATGTAATTTAAAACACATTTTGTGCAATTGGCACTTGGTATGGGTGGGTTCAGTGACTTCAGTCATTCATCAGGCAACCCTGTTGGGCTGGGCAAGCCCATGTCCTGCATGCAGCTGTATAGGGCGGTCTTCCTACCATGCCGATCTGTGCGAGTTTGGCGATTGTGCATAGGAGAAACAGTTGGCTGAGCCACGTGTGTCCTCTGCAGTAGGGTTGCTCTATGAACATGGTTGGGGGACAATTGGACATTCCAAATTTGTCTGAGAATTAAGCATTCACAGCCCCACATTGGTTGCCAAATTATTTAAATAATCCAGAATAGGGTATTTGTCGCTCTCCATTCACTTCTAGGGCAGCTAAAACGGTCTCAAAATGACACTTCTAGCATGTATAAGAATGTGAACGAAGCGGATTCTGTCAATACAAACACCAGTCCTCATATATATATTTAATTAAATGTCCCTTTCCTGGCTTTTTCGTATTTTATTTGGAACATAGATCCGGGAGGTAATTCTTGCGCCAGAAACAACGTTAATGCGACGATGAATCAGAAACCACTCATTGGTCCAAATTTCCACGGAAGCAAGTGGTCCTGGTAGTACCTGGTAGGCTACTTTTATAAATAATTTTAATTACACACACAAAAAAAATACGTACGAGGACTGGTTATTGTTTGTATTGACAGAATCTGCTTCGTTCACGTTCGTATACGTGCTAGAAGTGTCATTTTGAGACCGTTTTAGCTGCCCTATAGAAGTGAATGGAGAGCGACAAATTCCCTATTCTGGATTATCACCCCAGGGGAGCACAGAGCAATGAACATATTTCGCCACCATTTGGCCAGGTAACTACATAACCCAAAGTTCAGTTGTGCTTTAAAGAAAGACACACAAAGCCTGTTACCAAGCTCTGAAATGCACCAAAACAGCTGAATGTATCCATACCAAGGTCCAATCAGACATTTTCTGCTTACACAAACAACCCCACTGACCTGGGGACGGAAATGGCTGGCCCTCACAGATTGCTCTGGCTTCAAGACCGCTCTTAGATCAGTGCTTTTGAACAGGTCCTGTGTTTAAAGACAAGCCTGCTCTCTATTGCAGTGAGCTCTGTGGTAGAGCACTGTCTGAGAGGCTGTGATGTGCTGCTGATGCTAGGTTTGCCTTTTAATGTGAGCCAGTTGGTCTCAGTTATGATGCACTACCTTGTGATGCAGTCACCCCTAGGGTAAGTATATCATTCATACTGTATATAAATAATGCAATGATTCTGATTTTATTTTGCAAAGAACACAAACCACGGCAGACACGGTTCAAATAAAAGAAATGTGAATCATCAGTTGAATCATTAATTTAAGTCAGTCCACTTTTCCACACTATTAGGTGAGACACGTCACTCCCAGAGGGAAGTGCATAATGGCAGATGGCCCCAGATGGTGCTACCAGCTTCCCATTCAATTATACGCTTACTGTATATTAAAGATCAAAGAACAAAGAAGCAACAGTTAGAGAGGTGAGTGGAAAGAGTCTGGCAGCTTCCTGCCCGTAGCGGTTTATAGCATGCTTTAATTACGGTTTATTACATTTAAATAAATGACACACCGTCAGCATGTTATGCATACTTAACGATTTAAACCACACACATACCCACATCCTGTCTTTACTGTCTGTCTCCTGTTAAAGCTCACCAATAGGATTCCTAATGTGAGCGACCGCACAGGTGGGGGAAGAGGACCTGGCTGTTGACACCGAGTATCCATGGGTATCCATGGGGCACCAAGTACCCATGCTCATCCAGCCTGAAGAGTCATCAGGAAGAGCACCCCTGTTAATTCTCAGAAGAATTAACTGCACTTCATCTGATACATGTAGAGAGCATGTATATTCAAATCTGGACCTTAAGTCCAAATTCGGCCCTGGTTATCTTTATCACAGGTAATTAACTGAACAATTAGTGCTACTTCCTGCCCGAATCCCAGGTAAAGTGAGGGTGTAAAACAAGCAGTTCTCAGACCTCAAAGACTATGAATTGAGTACCAAGGATGTAGAAAGTAGATGCACATTCCAGGTGCGGATGTGCAGGGAGCAGTGGGACTGTCACCTGATGCATGTGACCTGCTGCATGTGACTGCTATCTAGAGGCCGCTCAGTGTATTGCAGATGACATCCCAATATGACATCCCAAGCATTCACCTGCAGCTGAGGCCCTTTCCTTTCAACAGCATGAACAGGTGAGGACTCCACTGTCAGTAGTGCTACTGAAGACCAGTGGGACTATCATTGGACATGACATTAGCAGTAAGCTCTATACAGTCACTGGCACAGTCAGGCACTTAATACTTTTCCAGAGAAAAATAGACTAATTACGCATGTAACCCGTTACAATAAGACGTGTTAGTGAGGAACTTTAGCAATATTCTTAACCTGTATATTCATCATAATACAATGAAATTGCAGCAACACTGAACATAAGTGTTGTAGAGTTCCGGATTTTCAGATCTGAGTATAAGACTGCTCAGTGCAATTTGCTTGTTGTGGTTAATCTTTATATGAAATTGGTGACAAAATATCGAATATATCCAAAACGAGAGGAATTTGGAAAAAAGCTGTTGTTTCTGTTACCCTTCTTGGCTACCAAAATGTATGGCCTCACCGATTCATAGCTATATCCTGAAATAAAATGTTGATCTTATTTGACTGAAATTACATCAGTCTGTTGGGCATGTGCTAAGCTACTGCCGCGTTCAATTGTAGTCAATTTTATGCAGTAAAATGGACAATATTAGACTTTTAGTAGAGCTGAAACAATTTCTGCCATTATTAACTGCGATCACAAAACATAATGGCAAGATGGGCTATTTAAAAATGGCATTTAAAGCTTCTCGCACTGTAGTATCGAGTGGAATTGTATTGATATGATGATCTAACAATAAAATGCATTAAAACATTTTGTTTTAGTAAGAATGTTTTTTTATTTTTTTTATTTCCAACTTTGTTTTCAGCACCTATGTTACACTAAGTGGGGTGGTGATTGTGCTACTGATCAGAGTGGGGTTGACACCAGAGATTCCTTTAGGTAAGCTCAATAAAATTTACTTTCATCCAGACTTAATCCAATTTTCTACTTGAGCAAGCCAGTGAGCCAGCCCATTGGTGCCCAGCAGTATTCTTCAGAAGGGTTAAAGACTGGCACAATGTGACTGAAGGCATCGGTCTCCAGAGGGACAGGGCTGTGTATTCTATAAAAGCAAGTGAAGTGGATGTCAGGCAGTGAAGTGGGGGATGTCTGTAGCAGGGATGAGGCCTGTGCTCTCTTTGTGTCTGAACCTAGCCCTGGTCTGTGCCTCTGCAGCTCCTCAGACAGCCTGCCGACTCCGGGAGCGTTTCCGTCTGAATGGGATATACCGCAAGGGGGACGTGGTTCTTGGGGGGCTGTTTGAGGTACACTTCCTGTCAGTGTTCCCTGAGCTGTCATTCACATCCGAGCCAGAACAGCCGATTTGTGAGAGGTGAGTCGCTCTGCTCCCAAACATCAGAAGAAGACCAGACAGAAATGGGTAAACACACACTAAAATACACAAACATACATATACATAGACCGACAAACAGACAGGTACTGTAAGGCATTTTGTGCAGAACAAAGTCACGAAATATCATGCACTGGTATTTTCTCATAATATACTGTTTTGTTTTTGGTGATCACAGATGGCATACATTATATGTTTGTTTCTGCTTGTTTGTGAAATGCTTGCATGCACACTACATTTGGAATTTCACATTTTAATCCATGAATGAAATTATTAAGTTTAACATAATTGTGTAATAATTTAGGCATTAAAGTAGCAGACATGACATGAAATTTCTTCATTGTCCAGTTTTCCTCTCCCCTCTGCCAGGCTTGATTTCCCAGGGTTCCAGGCAGTGCAGACTATGATCTTTGCGATTGAAGAAATCAACAAAAACCCCGACCTGCTGCCCAACATCACGCTGGGATTCCATCTCTATGACAACTGCGTGAAGCTCGGCATTGCGTTCCGTGCAGCCACAGCGCTGATCAGTGGTACTGAGGAGTCCTTCTCTGACTTGGATTGCACAGGGCCGCCCCCGATTCTGGGCATCGTGGGTGATTCGGGCTCCACCAATTCCATCGCCATCTCCAGTGTGCTGGGCCTGTTCCGTGTTCCCATGGTACAGTATAACAGAGGAATCTGGTCCACAGCCCAGCTGTGCTTTTAGCTCTCTGACTCACAGAGGAGGGGTACTGAATCTAGCCATGAAGGAACTTTGTCTTTGAATTTGTGAACTCAAAAAAATAACTGTAGTATAACTATCTAGACACTGTAATATCCTTATGACAAAAATGTGAATTTCTAAAACTACACCAGCATGAAATGAAATGATTCTCCCATCCATGTTGAACTGAGACTCAAAATAAAACTGAGCAAATCCTTATGCCATCCAGGGTAGGATTACAATACCTACTGCCTCCTTGTGGGATAAGATCAACTCACTGTTTATTTATTAATGCACTTTTCATCCTTTTCTTTAATTCATTGTTTCATATTTTTTACTGGATCTTTTGTAGTAATATCAGTGGTCTTATTCAATTTTGCTTCAACAAAGCAGCCACCATAATGCTTAACTCTGAAAAATGTGTTCAAGTTTTGTTGCTTTAGTTTATTTAACTCCTGTGATATATAACCTCCCGAAGCCCGTGTTGCTTTTTTCTGCTGCCTATCGGAGAAAAGCAAATCAAATAAATTGATACATTTAAGCAAGTACAGCTTGTTATTGTTTTATTACGGTTGTTGAGGACTAATGAAGGCAGTCATAATAAAATTTTAATTGGGTAGTTTTGTTAATGTTAATTGGAGCCCTGGAGCCCTGCCTGTGTCCTTCGTGTCTCTGGTCACTGTGTGAGGGACAGATTCTTTACTGCTCTGCTCTGCTTTGTATACAAGCTTACTATGGTAAAGCAGTAAATTATAAAATTGAGGTGTTTGAGGATGTGTTTCTTGACACTGTTTGCGCCTCCATGTCTTTCTTCTTCCCCCAGGTGAGTTACTTTGCCACATGTTCCTGCCTGAGTGACAGACGGCGGTATCCCTCCTTCTTCAGAACCATCCCCAGCGATGCCTTCCAGGTCAGAGCCATGGCGCAGATCCTGCAGCGGTACGGCTGGAAGTGGGTGGGACTCCTCTTCAGCGACGATGATTACGGGGTGCACGCGGCCCAATCGTTCCACCAGGAGGTGAGCCGCTTCGGCTGTGTGGCCTTCTCCGAGATGCTGCCCCACGACAACAACCGGGCAGAGGTCCGGCGGATCGTGGGCGTCATTCGCCACTCCACGGCGAGGGTGGTGGTTGCAATCTCTCCGGAGGCGTACCTATTGCCCCTCACCGAGGAGATCGCCCTGCAGAACCTTACGGGGCGACAGTGGATCGCCAGCGAGGCCTGGGCCACCGCAGCCATCTTCCACACGAGCCAGCTGCTGCCCTTCCTGGGTGGGGCCCTGGGTATCGCCATCCGCAGGGGGGATATCCCGGGGCTCCTGGACTTCCTGCTCAGACTCCACCCAGACTTTGACCCTGACAACAACATGGTGAACATGTTCTGGGAGGAGATTTTCAGCTGTAGGTTCAAAGACTCCCCTGGCAGGGTGTGCACAGGACAGGAGAGTCTGGAGGGCACAGAGTCGGCGTACAATGATGTATCAGCGCTCAGGTACTCTTACAACGTTTACAAAGCAGTGTACGCCCTGGCACACGCCCTGCACGATCTGCTGGGCTGCAAGCCTGGGACAGGGCCTTTCCCAGGAAACTCTTGTGCCGAGCTCCACACACTGCAACCCTGGCAGGTAAGAGACATTCTCAGAAGATAAAAGATCCAGACTTGAGAAGAGGTTGTGTAGAGTGGAAAGTCTAACCTAAGCTTTGACAGAGAAACTGAAGTGAGTGTGGATGTGTCTTATTGTAAAGGGTGACTGTATTAGAAATTAGCTGCCTTCCTTTTCTAACAAAGCAGTCCTTATAGTAGTAATATAATAATTCATGAAAGTAATTCAGCATGAGGAAGCATTCTGCCCACAGCTTCTTCTTTTACATAATGTTCCATTAATTTCTCTCCTTTGTTTGGCCCCTGTGTAGCTGGTTCCTTACCTGCAAAGGGTTAACTTCACCACCAGCTTCGGTGACCAAATTTCCTTTGACAAAAATGGTGATGCCCTGGCCATCTACGATGTGATGAACTGGCAGAGGGCAGCAGATGGCACCATCAGAGCCGTGACCGTCGGGGTGTTTGACGAATCCGCCCCTCCTGGACAGGAGCTCCTGCTGGAGGGAGAAAACATCTTCTGGAATTTTGAGTCACATGAAGTGAGCTCTTTTCCCGCTTTACTTATTAAAACTGTGCTCTACACTCTGTGAGGCTTTCATTCAGCTGCACTGAGCCAGTTCAGTGTCTTGCTGGTGTTCAGTGTGTAAACTGCAGCAGTTCTTTAGGCAGCACACATACTTTCAATCACATGTTCAGCATTTTGAAGAGTGTTTTTCCAAACGTCAGTAAGTTCAGTTTCGAAAAACCGTGTTTTTCAAGGTGGGGATAGTTTTTCTGATAAATGTTCAGATATTTGCAGTTTTACTTTTATTATTCTTAGGGATTTAAATATAAAAATTGATTTTTCATGCAAAATCATCAAAAATTTAAAATAAACGGAAATGTTAATTTTCTCAAAATTTGTAAAAAAAAAAAGAAAAGAAAAAAAAGTGGGCTGAGTGAGTTTTGGAAAAACACTCTACGTTTGATCTCCTGTCAAGACCACCTAATAGTAAACGTGCTGATCAACAGAATTGTGTCATAAATGTAAAGAATGGCGCTATTCTTGTGATAACAACTTCCGGCAGCCCCCACGCTCCATCTGCAGTGAGCCCTGCCCCCCAGGCACCAGGAGAGCAATAAGGAAGGGCGAGCCAGTCTGCTGCTTTGACTGCCTGCCCTGCGCAGATGGGGACATCAGCAACCAGACAGGTCAGTGCACCTACACAACGGAAACAAAATATTTCTCAGTTACTAAGGGGATGAGATGTCCTGGTGATTTGGTCAGCCTTCAGGCCTCAGGACCTTAATCTGATCTAATCTAAGTTTAAATCACATAGACCGGGGGTAGCTGCTGGATGTTTTTTTCAGTAATTGTCTTTTTATAGTAGATCCTCATGACTCAAAACTAACATAACATTCGGAGGCCTCTGTCAAAACCTAGAACACATGAATCATTACCCCCCCCCCCCCTGCTTTTGGATGCAGATATGATATTAGTTTCCCCTTCTCTCTTGCAGATTCCAGTGAGTGCTACAGGTGTCCGGAGGACTTTTGGTCAAACCAACTCCGAGACCGCTGCGTGCCCAAGGAAATTGAGTTCCTCTCCTTCCAGGAACCCCTGGGGATCTCCCTAACTACCATCTCGGTGTTGGGGGCGTGCATCTGCGCAGTTACCTTGTCTGTATTTGCCCGCTACAGGAACACACCGGTAGTGAAGGCCAACAATTCTGAGCTGAGCTTCCTGTTGCTGCTCTCACTCACACTGTGCTTCCTGTGCTCCTTGCTGTTCATTGGCCAGCCTCAGCGGTGGACCTGCCAGCTGAGGCATGCCGCGTTTGGGATCAGTTTCGCCCTCAGCATCTCCTGCATCCTGGTCAAGACCATCGTGGTGCTGATGGCCTTCAAGGTCGCGCGGCCGGGTGGGAATGCGATGAAGTGGTTTGGCGTGCAGCAGCAGAGAGGCACTGTGCTGGCCTTCACCGTCGTCCAGGCAGTGATCTGCGTGGCGTGGCTGACCGCTGCGTCACCGGTGCCCTACAAAAACACCCGCTCCCAGAACTCCAAGATCATCTACGAGTGCTCCGTAGGGTCAATCGCTGGGTTCAGCGCCCTGCTCGGCTACATCGGCCTGCTGGCGGCCATCAGCTTCCTGCTGGCCTTCCTGGCAAGGAATCTGCCTGACAACTTCAATGAGGCCAAGTTCATCACCTTCAGCATGCTCATCTTCTGCGCCGTCTGGATCTCCTTCGTCCCCGCCTACGTCAGCTCTCCAGGAAAGTACTCAGACGCAGTGGAGATATTCGCCATCCTGGCCTCCAGCTTTGGTCTCCTGGGAGCGATATTTGCACCAAAATGCTGCATCATCCTGCTGCGTCCAGAGAAAAACACCAAGAAGGCCCTGATGGGTCGAGATACCCCAAAGAAATAAATGTTTCATTCACAATTTTTATTTTATCAAAGTTATAAATCTATAAATCTACAATTCTATTTGTCTTAAACATGGCTTTGAAACTGAAATGATGTAACTTGAATGTCATGCATTACATATATAAAATAAAGATTAATCATGGACTTTATTTGTGTGTTTCTTTATTAGTGTGATATATATATATTCAGTGTGATTTGGTGCGAAAAATATTTTAAGGTTCATAAGTTCAGTGACTCAATTTATTAATTCCAAAGTGTCTTCTTGGGTGTGCTACTAGTGCAGAATTCTGGAAAATGTGTAAAGCTTGCACAAAGTGTAGCTAAAGGGGTTCCTGACAGACAAGGGCCCTCATTTATTTATGTTGGTATACACTGATTTGATCCTAACTTTTTATGTGTACGCAAAACTCCACAGTATGCATCCAAACTTTTCCTTGTGGCTATGCAGCTATACTGCAGGCTCATCATTTTTTCAGACGTGAGAATAGTTGCCAATCCCTATATAGGCTATTTTTTGTCCTTTTGTGTGATAAGCACTGTGTGTGCCATTAACTAGGCAATTGCAGCACTTGCTGTTAACACATTATAAAGTGTGCAAACCTTTATGAAAAACAGAACAGCCTAATCATAACAATAATAGATAACAGCGCATAGTAAAGGCGATTAAGTGCAGCTAGGTAGGTTTATAGGTTGGGACAAATGGGCCGCTAGCTAGGAAGAAGGTAACAAGCTACAGAAGTTAAATAAATATTAAAACGATGTGCCACAATTTGTAGCTAGCTGACTTAAAGGCCACCTAGTTAGCTGGCTATGTTTTAAAAAGAAGTTTGCAACCTAGTTTGCAAACTAGGTCACTGGCTCTTATGGCCATCTAGTTAACTAGCTGCCCCTTTTGCCATTTAACAAGTTAACTAGATAGATGTCACTTCTTATTTAACTAGCTGCTTTTTTGGTACACCTAGCTGGGTTTTTACCACAGCTAGGTGGCCATAATTGGCACAGCTAGCTGTGCCAAAAAGCCAGCAAGTTAATGAGCTGCCCCTTGGATTTTAGCTAGTTAGCTAGCTGGCTTTTATGCACAGCTAGGTGGCTTTTTGGCGCAGCTAGCTAGGTCACATGGGTACCTAGTAAGGTTGCATGCTACAGCTAGCTGGCGAAACAGACACCTCGCTAGGTCAAATGGCCACCCAGCTAGGTCGTAGCCTATGCCACAGCTACATACGTGTCCATGCGACCTAGCAAGCTGTGCAAAAATCCACCTAGGTGTGCAATGAAATGACATCTAGCTAGTTAACTAGCTACATGGCACAAAGGCTACAACTAGGTGGCTAACATTAAAGCTTAGCTAGCTAGGTCTACAATATCTGTGATATAGCTAGCCTACAGTTAACGTTACATTGCTTATAAGGGACAAGAATCACTTTGACTGCTACAGGGCCTAGCACTAACTTAGCCAGTAGCTAACTTAGCTAAATGCACTTTTCATACAATTTTCAATTGAGAATGCTGTTTTTTAAATGTATGGTGCGTCTCTGCATTTGAATGGATCTCTATGGGAATTGAGGGTGGGACTAGATTTAGCTGTAAATTATGCTGGAACAGTATGGAATACATGGTTGGTAAAATGGCTGTAAGTCTCAAACAAGCCTGAAACCATCACTCTGCTGCCAGATATGAAGTAGATATGGATGGATCACTTAAGGGTTGTTTCTCCCGACACATTTTCCTGTTGAACTGAAAAATAAGTCAGGAGAAGAAACCCTTCAAGTTATCCATCCATATCTACTGTATTTCTGGCAGCAGAGTGATGGTTTAAGGCTTGTTTGATACGCCAGACCCTTGATGACTTAGAGCCATTTAGCCAACCATGTGTTCCATATTGTTCCAGTGTAATTTACAGTTAAATCTAGTCCCACCCCCCAATTCACATAGAGATCCATTCAAATGCAGAGACGTTATAGTATCCCTTGTAAGAGTACCAGAAAATAAGATATCAAGAGTCTTTTGATATTGTTGGGTCACAGACACCAGGAAGACATGGCATGCAAAGGATATTCAACCAAATATTAAAAGTGATTACTTTATTCTATATATAAATGCAGGGGTGCCAATAATTGTGGCACACGTGGTTTTGTTAAAAATAATTATTTCTTGATGAGTGAATCTTTTTTCTCTGAATAAATTTATTTCAATTGAAGGTTGGATTTTTTTCAGTGTGAGATTAAGCTAATTCACCAAACAGTGAATTTTTTATAACCCTTTTTACTCATCTTTACCAGGGGTGCCAATAATAGTGGAGGACACTGTAAGTATTTGATTATTATTAATCAGCTAGCTCGCTTCACGAGCACAACAAACATGGTGACGTTTCAGTTTTTATTATTTTTTTATCCTTTTTTAATTTTTCTCACCTCTACGACACAACCCTGCCATAATTTAAATGGAAGAAAAAATAAACACATTTGAAATAGCAGTTTCTTATTGTAATTGCATGATCCATAACAGAAAGGAAATTATAATTAAATTTTCCATTTAACATTTCATTTTCATGTTTTTGTGGTATAAAGAGTGACATAAATCAACTGCATTGCTTCCGTTTAAACTTTTCTTTATCATTATCATCCGCGTGGTCACGCTGCCAAAACTGAAAATGCTAACTGTCAAACCTGCAAATCAAACTGTAGCAAGGCGAGGGCTCGAGGGGGCCTATTCAAGCCTTCATTTAAATTATGGCAGGGTTGTGTCGGAGGGTGAGAAAAATTAAATATGAAATGGATTGATTAAATTAAATTAAAGTGCGTAGGCTATAATAACCTGAAAATGAAAACGCGAAGTGGCCTTTTCCATTTTCATTTGCATTATGTCAAGATCTTTGCGCACATCAATTGAAATCGCTGATTTGCATTTTCATTTGAATTTTGGCGCGAATATGCTTCCATGGGTCAACTGTGTTGGAATCCTTTCATTCTGCTTAACATGGCTGTGGACATTGTAGCCTACACACACCCATTAACGAAAATCAAGAATTAGAGTTTAGCACTTAGAGAATTAGAGTTTAGCACTCTGGAATTAGAGTTTAGCAACACGCACAAAAGTTTAGGATGATTTGTGGTTTATAAATGGATCATGTGCAGCAAGGATTTTGGAACATTTATTCGATTTTATAAATTGTTTATTTTAGGAAATGATCGTACACTCACATTTTGGATTAATTCCAAGATAATTTTTAAATGATACCTAGTAATAGAACAAAACATATGTCCCGTTGTTAATACACACAATCTGTCCAGTTGATTCACTGACTCACACATGTGCATAGCCTACAGTAACAGACGCTTACACAAATGTACACATTATGCAGTTGTGTAGGCCTACATGCACACATGCTCACTCACATGCACATTTTCTTTCATGCGAGAGAAATAAATATTTCCACACGTCACACATTTTTTAGTTTTAGTACATTTTTTATTAAGGCTCAAGAAATCCAGGAAAATAATCTAATGAAAAATAATTTTTTGTTTATTATAACAATTAAATTATTTAAAGATGCTATCACATGTTTTATTAAACTGAAGCATATTACCAAGATATTTAATGAGAAACTACTTGTAAATAACATTCTACTTCTTAAAACATGAAAAAGTATGTGGATTGTTAAATGTAGATCATTTTGTGAAAAGTAATTTGCCCATAACAAAGTCACATTGATGGAGTGTTATATTAAATATAAAATAAAGTAGAACTTATTGTTCCTATATTAGTGTGCTTATGTTTTCCCCATTAGGAACTTCTTGGTATTTCTTTCTGGCCTCAGGAGGATGATGTAACACTTTGGGGCAAAAATGCAGAGGAGGAGCCCAAAGCTGGAGGCCAGGATGGCGAATATCTCCACGGCAACTGTGTATTTACCCGGGGAGCTGACGTAGGCGGGGACGAAGGCGATCCAGACGGCGCAGAAGATGAGCATGCTGAAGGTGATGAACTTGGCCTCATTGAAGTTGTCTGGGAGCTTCCTGGCTAAAAAGGCCAGCAGGAAGCAAATGGCCGCCAACAGGCCGATGTAGCCCAGGATGCAGGCAAATCCGAGCCCTGACCCAACCGCACACTCCAGAATGAGCTTTGACCCCTGGAACCCCGTGTTGCGGTGTGGGTAAGGGGGGCTGAGGGAGAGCCATAAGATGCAGATTATCACCTGGACACAGGTGAAGAGGAGCACACTACCCCGCTGCTGAACCAGCCCAAACCACTTCATCATGTTGGCACCAGGCCTGGCGGACCGGAACGCAACCAGAACCACAATGGTTTTTACCAGGATGCAGGAGAGGCAGAGTACAAAACTGATCCCAAAGAACACGTGCTGGGCCAGGCAGGACCACTCTGAGGGCCGGCCCACAAACACCAGCGCACACAGGAAGCAGAGTGTGAGGGACAGCAGCAACAGGAAGCTCAGCTCTGAGTTATTAGCCTTTACTAGAGGGGTGTGTCTGTGGTACAGGAAGACCATGCCCACTGCCACTGTTATGCCACTGCCAGACAAGGCTATGGTTGTCAGGGTGATGCCCATTGTGTCATCAAATGACAGAAACTCCACCTCACGAGGAATACATTCATTCCTGTGACTGTTGGACCAGAACTCAGCAGAACAGTGCTTGCATTCCAGTGATCCTGAGGAAAAAGATGCCAAAAATACATTTATCAAATTTAATTTCATTGTCATACAGATCCACCGTAAATGACATGCTTTCAGAAGGCAGTACATAGACATGTACTTCAGGTGAGCAGAGGACCTTTTTTGGCCAGAACAGAGCATTAAAACCATGTGGAGGTCAGCTCACGTTTTATTCTCAGATTGTCATACAGTCCTTCATTGTACGTGTCATTTTCATTGTAAACTCCAGTCACATTAAATCTTATGAGCCACTATTAATTTGATGGTAGAGGAAATAATGCCATTTATTCACACTAGTCACAAATCATTACACACTATCAAACTCTAAAATGTGTTAATATTGAAATATTTTTTCAAAAGGTTACAGTATAAAAAGTTTTAATTTACTCAGTATAATAAAGCAATTTAAACAATGTAGAAATATTTCAACAAAATTAAACAAAAATGTGAATTCATGAAAATAAAGATAAAACCACTAAAATTTTTTTTTTTTTTGTAATCCTCTAAAATGAGGCTAAGTAAATGAGTAGAAGCTAAAGAGGTTCATTATTACCTGTCTGGTTGCTGACGGACCCGTCTGCACAGGGAAGGCAGTCGAAGCAGCAGATGGGCTCTCCCTTCCTCACGGCCTTGCGTGTTCCTGGGGGACATTCCTTAGAACACACAGAGAGTGGAACCTGCGCACATCACCAAAACACCACAGAGGAAGAAGACACAGTGAGATAAATGTACTTACAGGAAGCACTGCTGTGAATCTTTCTTCTTGGCTGAGAAGGTGACGTAAGCTAAAAGACGACAGTTTCTGTACTCACTAACAGAGCCGTTGACTGAGTGAGAGCCTACTACACAGTTTTTACGTTTCATCACAAGGTTTTTGCAGACGTGGAACAATGTGTGTTCAGTTAAAGTAATCAGACAACCCTCTGCTCTGCAGTTTAACTGGAATAAATGACTAGGCTCATAAAAAGGGTAGCACTGAGGCTTGCTGACAGAACTCAAATGGGATCAGCACAGAAGAAGAAAAAAAACTTTTTTGTTTTGTCAAGGACATATTTAATCAAAAATGTGCATCATGCTGTTCCTGCTGCAACAATATTGATTTTCTCAGCGGCCAGCCAATATCAAAGGCAGTTTACAGTGCAGTCAATATTATGTAATTTAACACTATTAAAGAACGGGATGCTATATTGAAGCAATTAAGCCAATATATGTTTCTCAGGGATTACAACAGCAGTGTGTCTAAATTTGGCGGTCCCCTCTTACCATCTTAGCACCACCAACCCACACAATGGCTGAATCTTTTATGTGGAGCTTGGACCCTTCCATTTTCCCGATGTTTACATACTTCAGTGAGCCATCAGGGTTGTCCTGCCAGCTCACAATGTCATACACCGCCCTAAAGTCCCCACCCGCGAATTGGACCTCCTCTCCATGCTGAGTGGTGAAATGCACCTGGTTAAGGTGAGCTAAGAGCTGGAGAAAAATATCAAAGTCTTATTACATTCTTGGTGGAGACACAAGGCAGTGTGTGGAGGTTCATTGGTCAGTGCCAGTGAATGGAGGATGAGGCTTTCAAATTTTATTATTTTTTTATAGACATTTTAAAAAATATATTTTTCAAAGATTTATAATTGTGCAACATTGAACTAAATGCACCTGTTTCGGTTGGAGATCCTCGGTGGTGGCACATTGTGAGCTCCTGTCGGTGCCGTTATTTCCAGTGCATGACAGCTGGCTGTGGAGTGCATGGGCCACAGCATATACAGCCAGGTAGATGTTGTAAGTTGTTCTCAGCTGAGAGGTGTCTGTGAAGATATTCTGCGCTGACTGCAGTGTTTGTGTCCCTACACAAGATGGCAGCAGCTGTGCGGCAGAAGAATTCCCCCCAACTGGTTTGCACCCAAACAAGAGTTCCCACAGCTCCCGCATCAGAGTGCTCCCAGGCTCATGGGAGGGGTGGAGGCTGCGCAGGTGTTCCTCCAGCCCCGGGATGGGAGCGCTGCGGATGGCCACTCCCAGGACGCCCCGGGCAATGCTGGAGAGGGCGGTGTTCCGTAGCAGCCTGTCGCTGGTGCTCCATGCCTCGCTGGCCAGGAACTGTCTGCCCGTTACGTTACGCCTGATCAGCTCCAGGAGCAGCGTCTCCACATCCGTGTACCAGGCAAACAGCAGAATCACGCGGGCAGAGGAGCGCTCCACCACTGCCGCCGCTTGAGCCACATCCTGCTCCAAGCGCTTCCGTGACAGCGTCGCGATGAACGCCAGGCACACCCCGGCTCCCAAAACCTCCTCGGAGAATGTCTGAATCAACGAGAGCCCGTATTCATTGTCTTCGGCGATGGCTCCCACCCAGGTCCAGCCAAAGCGCTTGGCCAACTGCGCCATGGTCCGAGCCTGGTAATAATCGCTGGGGATCGTCCGGAAGAAGTTCGGAAACTCACGTCTGTTGCTGAGACAAGCACAGCTGGCCCGATAACTGACCTGAAGTACACAAGAAACAAAATATATATATACTGTGAACAATAAAAATGTATTGCACATTCGAAGGATAACTTGAAAATAAAGTAGACACATACGCAGTGTTTGTTAGATATTGGCAGATTTAGTCGGTTTATGCTATTTAGTGTGCTTTTACACTGCATCTCCATTTTCAACGTGCATTTTTTTCAAATACATTCATAGCCTGCCTCACATGATAATCTACACTATTTCTGCAGTTGACATTATAGTACATTACCAAATAAGCCCAATTAACTGTATGAAATTGTAAACTATTTAAAAAATGTCATCTTATTCAAATCCAACTGTAGCCCATTTAATAAATTTTATATTTTAACTGGAATAGTAAAGAAATTATTTATGTTTAAAATACTTGATTGAGTAATTGGCCAGCCTAACAAAGACATTGACTCGGACTTGCCTATTCAGCTAGGTCTGACATACTTGTAGGTTATATTTTATTGTTTTCCAAAACTATCAGCAGATAGAATATCTTTTTGTCCACTTTCAAAACACCATTTTGACATTATAAAACATATAGCAAACATACCCAAATAGTTTTTATAATTTTTTAGATCTGACCTATAGATGATAAAATGAAAACTTAATCTCTCAAGTTACCTGCTGTTGCTCCTTATGTCCAGTGCATTGCAAGATATGTATATCACATAATATGCATATGTAAAATGTAAAAAAATGATCTTTTCTAAGTGTATATTAGATCTTAATTAAACTATATGCTAGATGCCTGATTTTTTATCACAGTCAGGTGGTACCACACCACCAGTGCCCCTCAATATTCAACCCACTCATAACCCACTGGTGTAATTAATATCCAGTGCTCTAACAGCTTGTGACTGACCAGAGGAATGCCCAGTGGTCCCAGAGTTCTGGATAGGATGATACACTGTCTCGAAGTAGCATCCCCAATGATGACCGGGACCTTGCTGCAAGTGTGGTTTCTCCCACTGACGAGAGCTAGAGCCCCCCACAGGGACCAGGGGTGCTGTGCACAGCTGTCTACAATCCTGTACCCAAGTTTGACGCCCGGCAGCAGGTAGGGGTTCTGGTTAATCTCCTCCACCGCAAACACCATGCCCTGTGCCCAGCGCATTGACCGTGCTTGGAGTCTGACGAGGTAAAAACCACATCCCAACATCACAATCAGCTTACTGTATTTTAACGTTCGGTAACATTCAGATAAAAATATTAAAGGAACAATGAATTAACAAGGAAATAGTCTGTACAGAGAAATTATCTGAATGGACTGTAGTATTTAGTTTAATTTAGTATTCAATCTACTCACTCAGCGAGCAACGTAGAACCAAATATTTATTTCATAATGAAATTACAAGTAAAGTAAAAACATACAAAAAAGCAATTTAATTCAGGAAGCCAAAATTAGTACTTGAATTTGAAAAGACATTACTGTGAATATGAACTTCTTATTCCATACAGAAAGCAGTAACTGACCTCTGGCACTGCGGTAGCTTCGGGGGCTCTGTGAGGGTTGTTTCCGGAGGCACAGGCTGGATGTAAAGGGGGAAGAGTCCCCCCAAAATGACATCTCCATCCTGAGAGAGGCTGGGGTCTTCCAGGATGTTGGAGCCTCCCAATTGCCGGCACTGCGTCGATGAGCTCCCATCCGTTGCCCAGGTCTGGAGTGGCAGGACCAGTAACCACTGCAGGAAGCTGAGTGGGGACATAGCGGACCTGGACTGACCAGCCTCTCTCTGAGCCCCGGCTTCTAAGTCCTTGCCATGCAGCTGAAGTGAATATTTGTAATGGCCACTGTGTCCTGAGGGGCCGAGGAGAATTCTGGATTGAGCAGTAAACAGGGACCATGGGAGAGAGGCAACCTCCCCTTCCCATGAGCCTCTATGTGCGTGAGGTAATTTTTGGATGTGTAGTGATGAGTGTGCAGGTCAGTGACCCTGTGCAGGGGGTCAGAGAGGGTGGGGCTGGTGAGGATGGGCAGCTGGGTGTAAAAGGGGGCATCACAGTAATAAAGATGAATTTCAGAATCTTTCATTGTTTTTGTCTCATTTTGGTGAAAGTACAATTTTCTGCATCTGATGAAAAAGGGTTCATATCAGGTCAGTGCACTGAGGGTTAGTTAATCAGTTAATCACATAAATGTCATGTTTGTATGCCTTCAGCCAGAAAGCCTGGGAGGATCTTCAAACACAAACAAGCAGGGACTGGGACTGGGGCAGTGGACTCCTTTCCCCATCCCTGAATTAGACCCAGGGGGCATAGCTCATAAACATGATTTCATCACGATTGGGGAAGTTGGGCCAATAGGCCTCAGGTGTGCACTGTTTCTCTAACTGCTGCACATTTCACGAGCAATTAGGCCCCATTTTCAGAGGAAAGGGAGTGTGAATGAGGAGATTATGGGTTGGGAGGGGCAGTATGTCCCAGACGGGTTTACATCTCTGTTACCTGAGCACCAGAAGTACAAGACACAGGTAACCATGAGGGGGGAGAAGTACAGGGCCCAGGTAAACATGTGCTTCAGATAGGCCTTTGCGGGGAGACAATGGCGTGCAAGCAGGCCACTTCGTTGGAACCAGTCTAGGACACTGCATGGGCTAACACTGCAGACAACCTGGCTTTTCCATAAGGAATATTCCTGACTTGGTCCACGACTCTTTTAGAGCTGAATGAGCCGTTTGCTTCTTCAGTCAGAAGGATTGAGAAAAGTAGCAGGAGATTAAGAAAAGACTGACACAGGATATTTCTTCTTTCTTTGTGTATGTTTCAACATTTTATTGCATTGGTAAGGAAAATGCTCTATGTTCCCCTTTTGAGTAGCCTGGAGACATAACAGTTCATTCTGAATGCATTAAACAGAAAATAAAAAAACTGCAGTTTTGTGAAGTTCTAAACCAACATCTTCATCCGCCTGTTTCAATCTGCGTCTTTTGTGCAGTCCCTCCAAAACGACAATAAATTGTATACCTCAAACAAAATGATTTTTCTATGTGTATCAAAGCAATTAGAAAAATAAAAGCATTTAAATCCATAGTTTTAAAATATGCAGTGGTGCTTAAAATCCTTTGAACTGATGACAACCGGAAAGCAGGCAAGCTGATGTATTGCATCCAATGCACTAGAGATGAGCCGGGTGCAAACGCAGAGCACTGAAACATATACAGAGTTCTGCATAGTCATGCTGGTCATGTCAACTGTTACATGCACTTTCTTAGACATTTAATCACAGTTTGTTTTAGATCTATAACTTACAGATTGAAACCTTTACATGTATATACAGTACAGCACAGACGGACACAAAATACATACAGATGAAGGAAGACTTATTAAGGATCTCTATTAAAATAGAACACATCTGTCAGAGAGACTGCATTTTTTTTGCTACATCATTTGAAAGACAAAGAGATAAACGAGACTTCTCTTGTCCCCCTCCACGTACCAAATCAGTTTTTGCTTTGTAGTAGATGTTCAGTCTGAAAATGGAGTAGATATACTGGCAGAAAAGGAAGTAGTTTGCAGTCTGAACAGGAAGTAGATTTACAGTCTAAGCAGGAAATATTTACATTCTGAGCAGAAAGTAAATTTACTGGCTGAAAGGGAAACAGATTTGCAATCTGAACAGGAAGTAGATTTACAGTCTCAGCAGGAAGTACACCTCGGGTTCTGAAGGGGGGCAGGAGTCAGTCGGCAGTACAGAGTCATCATTGTAGCCATGATCTCTGTAGCTGTAGTGCAGTGTGGTGCAGGCGCCCTCAGGCAGCCCCCGGTCCTCCACGTGGTCCAGGTAACCAGCGATGTAGGAGCCGGTGGAGTGTCTGTTGGTGGTGGGGTTCTGTGCAGCAGGTTTGTTGCGGAGCACCACTCCAGCTGTGCTGCAGGGGGCGCCAGAGAGACGGGTTTTGCAAGCCTCCTGCTGCCTCTCTCGCGCGCGGCTGGCGATGTGTCGCACGCGGCTCTGACTGCGGGACGACAGCCTCCGGGACAGGATGCGCGGAGAGTCCTCGTCGCCACCCGCGGGACACGGGGGCAGAGGCAGGTGCGGAGGGAGGGGGCGGTCTTCCTGCTCAAGGGACACCAGCTTGCGCAGCTGTTCAGTGAAGGGGTCGGCAGAGAGCGGCCGATTGGTCAGGCTGGCCATCCACTTCCTGTCCCGCATGCTGGGTGTCACGAAGCTGCGGCTAATGAACTTGTACTTGCTCTCAAAGTTGCAGGAGATGTCCTCTGAGGTCAGGTCACCAAGGCTTTTGGACTTACAGGGGCTGGGTACTTTGGAGAAGGGAGGAGGGTTGAGGCTGGGGCCTGTGTGACCCTCCTGGGCTGGGATTTGAAGCCCTCTCGAGTGGTTGTGGACAGGGGGAGAGCAGGAGGCGAGAGGGTGATCTAAGCTCTGCTGAGTGAGGCTTACACTCCTGGGCACCTTGTGACAGTCTGAGGCATAGCCATTGTAGGACCCATCAGTCCTCTCCACTGGAGCCCACCTGTCACTTGACTCACAGTATACACCGTGGGAGGAGTTACTGTATTGTCCCCGCACATGGACCCCATTATGGGCATGGTGGTGTTCAGTTCTGGGGCTGGTGACAGGGTAGCTGCACTGACGCTGTGTGCCGTGGTTGGGGAGTCTGTGGCGGGTGGAGGGTGTCTGACCAGCCCCTACCCATGCGGAGCCGTTGCTGGGCGTCAGCGTGACGTCCAGCGGGTCCTCGTCCACGTTGACCTCGATCTCCATCAGACTGCTGCCTGTGGAGTCGTTGCAGAGGAGGAAGCGGTCGGAGGCGGTGCTGTTAATGCTGACGTTTCCTCGGCCTTGGTATCCCTCTCCCCTAAAACGTGGGGGACCATATGAGGGCATCCAGCTGTCCTTACCCTCCACACCTGCTGAGTGATACCAGGTTACCCGGCTGCCCTTGCTTTCCATGGCATCGGTGTGATATGAATGGACCAGCCTACCACTGTCTTCCATGGCATTATAGTGATTCGAGTGTACCCCACTACCCTTGCCCTTTGTACCCACAGTACGATACGAAAGCATCTCACAACCCTCACCTCCCACGACCTCAGTGTGACATGAGGGTACATTACTACCCTGATCCCCTGTGGCGTCAGTGTGATATGAAGGCAACCTACGACCTTCACCCTCCATGTCCTCATTGTGATATGACTGTACCTTACGGTCCTCTTCCTGCACGCCTACAGGGTGATAAGGGTAACCCCAGCTCTCTTCATTGGCTGAGCACTGAGTTTGGGGGTGTTTGATGGGGGACGGGGCCAGGCTGCCTACCGGGGTGCTCTCCACGGACTCCACCCTCATTCTCTGGATGCTCTGCTCTCGTAGGTTATAGACAGTGATGGGCGACAGCACCTCCTCATCGAGGATGGTGTAGAGGGACGGGTCGGTGGTCTCCGGGCTGGAGAAGAGGGCGGTGTCAGAGGGGTCAAGGGGAGGGGCTTTGCAGGGAGTCAATATGTTGGACATGAGGGTCCGGGTGACCTGCATGCTAGACACCAAGGTCAGGTTGCTCTGGTCACCAGTGACGTCAAACTGACCAATCAGTGCAGATATTGACCCACAGGTGTCACTCCCGTTGCCAAGGGAGACGGCATCAATGAGACGGGAGATTGTACTGTCCTGCAGTGAGATCTCACTGGGCAGGTCAGACTGGTCCATGTGTAGAGTGGAGGATGGAACTGCCATTGAGGAGGTGAGTGCTTTGATGTCAGACCTGCTCAGCGTCGGCATTTCAGCCTCTCTGGCTTGCACACTGGACTGTGACCTTATAGGGTCCCCCGTTGTATCAGAGAAACTGGTTTGGTGCCAGATTGTTGTGTTTGGGGAAGCAAGCTCAGCGGCTTCTTCTGATTGGTTGCGTGGGTCTTCGGGGCTGTTGTCGCAGTGTTCTTCTGTGCAGGCTCCCCCAATTACCAAGTAGGTAGTCTCCTGCACCTCAGTGGACCTCCTGATCCATTCCTGGGAGGAGTCAGCAGGCAGAGACCGGTCTTGGGGTTTTGAGGAAGCAGAGGTTTCAATGAGGAGATCCACTGAGGCAGACCTGGGTCTCTCCAAGGCAACCATTTCTGCAGAAACAGACATTCAAACACCCAGAGTCAGTGACTGATGATTACTGTAGCCCTGAAGACAAAACACTAAGTCACACAGTCTGTCTGAACACAATCGCAACACAAAGACAAATGGAATGTACCACCAAGTACGACTGTGAGAGGGGTTTGAGAATGGGTCTGTGCAGGTAAGAACATCAATTCTGGAGGATATGATCAAATGTGACACAGTTGGTCATTCAGAAAGATTGTTTCTTAAATAATTTGATTTCATAATTACATCAGTGGAATGATGTAATACTGGAAAAAGATGTTTCTGAATGAGGCACCCTTAACAGGCCGTTTGGATTACCTGCAGTTGTATCCTAGTCAGTTTTCTACTACAGAGAAGCACAACAATAAAGACAGAACAAGACAAAGGCGTGTTAAGGTATTCAGGAGGAAATAGTTTGCGAGAGTGTAACAGAAAATCTTTTTTTTTTTTTTTTTTTTGCTGCTCTCACTTCACTTTGCAAAAACAAAAAGAAAAAAGCAACTTTAAATTCCCCAACACAGATAAAATCGGCAACACAACTGATAAGCAAAGCAAAGGCAATTCTAAGATAAGCAAAGGGCAAATACACAGATATAAAGAATGTTAAGGAAAAATAGAAATAAGCGAGAATGATACTGTAAACTCAGTACGCACAGAGTATGCATACAGATAAAACACAGAAGTGCTCACAAAATTGGTTCACAATTCAGCACACAATGCGGCAAACAGTATGCAGCATTTCCAGCATACTTAACAGCTGCCTTTTGCTAAAGAAAGACACGCAAAGCCCAATAACAAGATCTAAAATGCATCAAAATCAGCGGAACCTATCCAAACCAAGGTCTATCTGTGAATGTCCAATCAGACATTTTCTGCTTCCACCAACAACCCCACAAACCTGGGGTGGGGAATGTCTGGTCCTCACAGACCGATCTGGCTTCAAGACCTGACTGATCTGGCTTCTATCGGGCTTTTGAACAGCATGAGGTCCTGTGTTTAAAGACAGGCCTGCTCTCTGTTGCAGTGGGCTCTGTGGTAGAGCACTGTCTGAGAGGCTGAGATTTGCTGCTGATGCTAGCTTAGCCTGTTAGCGTGAGCCAGCGAGTTTCAGTCATGATGCCACCTGCTACCGAGCAGGTCTGGACGGCGACGGACTCACCCGTTTGCGTGTCGGCGCCTGGGTCAGGCTGCTCCTGGTTGGGCGATGAGAGAGCCAGCGCCCCCTGCAGGAGCTTCTCCAGCGGCATGGAAACGGGGCGGTGCTGGAGCGGGGGGCGGGAGGGCACGCGCCTCTCCACCGCCCCGCGGGACGCCTGGGGGTCCTGGGGGTCGCCGCCGCTGTTCTTCCTGTCGGGCGGGGCCTCGGAGAAGCCCATCTTGGACTTCTTGCGGCCTTTGGCGGGGGCGCTAGCGGTACGGCGCAGCAGGTGATCGCTCATTGAGCGTTTGCGTAGCGGGAGTCCTGTGTGGGTGTCCACCGATCTCTTACTGCTCCTATTGAACAGGCCCTTAATTCCTCTGAGCTGCCGACCCTGGGAGAGACAGGGGGGAAGGGAAAGAGAGAGGGGGGCATGGATGAGAAGGACAGAGAAAGATGGGGGTGGGAAGGGGAAGTTGGAGGAAGCCAGAGAGAGGGAGAGACAGGGAAAGAGAGAGTTTGGAGAAGGAGAGAAAGGGGAGATTAATTGTTTACCGACCGTCTCAATCGATCCCATTCATTTGTGAACAGAAGCGTGCGTTCAGGGCTGTCAGGCTTTTCGAATGCAATGAATCAGCGCATAATGGCGCCGAAGTGCCTAAAATCGAAATATGAATAGCACACAATGACTGTGATATAACTGTACAGATCAGATCATACAACAGGAGCATGACACAGAAAACGACACAAACCACTGCAGACGTGATTTTTTCAAATGAAAGAAAATATTCAGCTGAATCGTTCTTTTTTTCATTCAGTTCACTTTTCCTCACCGTTATGAGACAGGCTTCTCTGCCGAAGTGACGCACGTGCATTATGGCAGATGGCCTATAGATGGCGCTACCAGCTTCCCATTCATTTCAGTTGTACACATACCATACATAAAAGAACACGATGTAATCCAGATATTTTAATTTTCTACAGTTCCATAAAGATGGCAAAAAAAACAAAAAAATTAAATTAATAGAGACATAATTACAAACTTCAGTAGAGAATGCACGGGAGCCGAAAAAACAGATGCTGGAACAGATGGATCTCACATTCACAGCAATAAGCAGCATGCAGATGCCATGCAGTACACAGAATACCTTATTAGCTCCTAGAAAGTGCATTATGGTATAGCTGGGGTTGAGGACTAGGGGACTCCACTGGAAGGCAAGAAGGATGCAGCGGTTTGATAAGCTAGACCAAAGATCATGGAAATCTTTACAGTAATTAATTTAAAAAAAAACTATAAATAAATAAATAAATAAATAAATAAATAAATAAATAAATAAATGTCATTTTTACTTCACTTTACACTTAAATGCACGGTACTGGAACTGTATATTAGTAAAAAAAAAAAAATCAAGAAAGGTAAATGGCATATCTTTGAAAGGATTTAAATTTGTAAATGACACACACTTAGACTGGAGCCTATAATCTCCTCTGTAAGCACCCATCGGTTTAGCAATACGATTCTAGAGCACAGGTGGTTTGTGGGTCAACAGTAGGCTCCACTTTGTGAACTCTGACCCCTTAGACTGTGGTTGAACTCTGACCCCTCAGACTGCGGAAGAAGCGAGAATCAGAGAGCTGGGTGGAGACGTGATCACACACCTTGCCGTAGATGTCGTGCACCGCGATGTGCACAAAGATGGAGGCCTCAGTCAATCCCTCCAGGTAAACATGTCTATAACCTGCAGGATGAGGAAGAGAGGGGAGAGAAGGGGAGGGGGAACGACGGGCAGGGGAAAAAAGAAACGGGGGGGGGGGGGGGTGGATGAGAGGAAAAGTAAGAGGAAAGAGAGGAAAGAGTGTTGAGAGACGGGAGAGAGAGGTAAAGGAGAGAGAAGTTGTGTGAGAGCTGTGCTCATGAATGCTAATGAACAGTAGTAGACTGGTTGAATGTTTATAGTGCACCCAGATCAAAACAAGTCAGTGATTTGTTATTCTGAAAGAGAAGCCCGTATTGACTGAGGCAAAAGAGCAGGGGATACTGTGCTCCGTTGCTTTGGGAACACATGCGAGACATCGGGGATGTTCCAGCTTGTTTGCCCTGGTCATGCCTTGCGGGCGCTTTTGCGAGCAGAGGTTTGTTAAACATTCACAGTAGGGGTGAGGTGTGAGACTGTGTGTGTCCTTAGAGATTTTCAACAGAAAGTAGGAACAGCTGGAATGTTATCCAGACGCAATCATATTGAAAGCGAGGGAATCGGCACTAAGAATATTTGGCCTGACAATCCCCCCTCCAGGTGGCTCTTAGTGAGAACACACTGAACAATCCAGTATGGGAGAGACATCATGTGAATCTAGCGTATTTTGGAGCAACCATGGACCACGACTGGCAGAGATGATTCTAGCTGTTATAGTATCTGTAATGGGTGGTGGCCTGCGATCAGCAAAGGGTAAGACAGAGTAAGAGCACCGTCCACATGCTCATTGCGAGCCGCGACGTCGGCGGTTCGAATCCGGCCACGTGACCTTTGTCACGTCTCTCCCTCTCTCGCTCCCGTTTATTCCTCTCTCTCTACACTGTTCTGTCCAATAAAGCTGAAAAGCCCTAAAAATAAAACTTGAAAAAAAAGAAAGAGACTGATCTGAGATCAGCGGAGCCACTGACGCACACTGACCCGGCATCAAGCTTGTGAAGGCCACCGTCCTCTGGCCGACAAAGTCTCGTCCGATCGGATCGTGGTCCCAGACCAGGAAGCGCACCAGTGCCAACTCTGCCATGTGCAGGGTGAAGGAGAGAGTCTCTTCCCACACAGGGTTAAACCCTGAGAAAGACAGACACACACACACACACACACACACACACACACACAGGTAGACAGAGACAAACACACAAGGTGAAATTACGGGACAAAGAATCACACTGCAAAGCCGCTAAGACCAGACTGTATACACCCAGTGGGAGGGATGGGATCGAATTTGTTGGAGATGAGTCCACAGGGTCAAATCATAACACAAAAGCAGTGCTTCCAGCTGACCTGCACACAATGGCCTACAGCAGGGATGCTAAAATCTGGCCCTCAAGGTCAGAAGTACTGCTGGTTTTCTCGTCTGCCTGATAGTATATAGTCCAATAATGTCACTGACTGGCCAGAGATTACACTCACCTGGTGCGTCAGGTGTAAATCAGTCCCTGATTGGAGGGGAGGAATGAAAACCAGCAGTACAACCGGTCCCGAGGGCCAGATTTGAATATCCCTGGCATATAGCCTCTCCACACAAATAAACAAACATATTTTTCAGCACATTCATAACCACACAAACATTTCCAAAAATACACAAAAGGGTTCCTGGGCTACTGGCCACAGACCCATTAAAATGACAAATCTGAGCTTTCCACAAGCCCGTCCCCGAGCGATAGCTCTTCCTCCATCCAAAATTGACCGCTCCGGCGTGTATGCAGAACGGCACGGCAAAACAAACAACAGGACACGAGACGCAGTGCAGCGAAACACCCAACACAGCAGGAAGATGAACGCCATGGTGGAGGAGCACACAGCCATACAACACCAATCAGATCTGCGTGCAGAGGTACTTACAGTACTGTGCAAAAGTCTTAGGCTCCCTAGATTTTTAATGTAAATTTTTATATGCTTATTTTTTTGTCTTCTGCATTAGTGTGTCAGTAGAAAAGAGTAAATTTCCAAACATTAATTTTCCAAAAAAAAAAGAGTTCTGCAACAGATGGTATGGCCTCCACAGGGCCCTGATCTCTGGGATTACCTGGACAGACAGAAGCAAGCAAGATAGCCAAAGCAAGCAAGACAGCCAAAGCATGCAGAAGAACTGTGGCAGGTTCATGCTTGGAACAACCTACCAGCTGAGTTTCTTATAAAACAGCATAACAGTGTGCCTAAGAAAATCAATCCAGTTCTAAAGGCAAACGGTGGGCACACCAAATATTAGTTTTTTACCGTTTACTGCTCTTTATAGTCAATTGTTTGATATTTAGAAAATTATTTTTGAAAGCATCTTCATTTTACAACTTTTTTTTATTATAATTTTTTTTTACATGTGCCTAAGACTTTTGCACAGTACTCTGTATGTATTGTACAGACATATGTACTATATGTTGTGCATGAATACACAAGGTACAGATTTACGTATATCTTCTAATGTAGATATCTAGAGCCATACAATATATACCGATGTATTAAGGTGAATAGATGAGTTATAGAAATAGAAACGTTAATAAAGTCTTTCTCATAACCTCCACTGACTATGGTACTTTTGCTCCTGTAACGTCCCAATAATACTTGCTGACTGTAGCGCGTTTTATCTTGGTCCCCCAAATACTTTTGAAAACAGTACCAGTTACTTCATTAGCGGTGGCAGACACACTTATCATGAGACTTGGGGGAAAGAGATGGAAATTGAGATGGCGCTAAATCAAAAGAATAGAGGGTAGAGGAGCACTCCCTTTCTCTCAGTTTGCCTCGTTGTTAAAAATAAGCCTTTACACTGTCAAATTATTCAGTTGCCATTCTGATTATATTATATATATTATATTTAAACACATCCATCCTTAATAAGTTTTTCTTCTGTTTGATATATAGTTTTGCAAACTTTCTCAAACTAGCACAGAAAGACAGGTATCTGGGTATGACTGCAAACTTTAAATTCAGCTCGTACATAAGTACAGATACTTATACGAATATGGAAAAGCATTTTCATACGTGTAGGTGTATATGATGTGCATTTTGTTAAGGGAGAAGGATTGGTAGATTTAAACATAAAGCAGAGGGCATAAGCACACATGCAGACATGAATGAAGGTATAGTCACAGGTTTATGCAGTTTATAAATACATAGACAGCAGCACGTACGGCACAGATACAGACTAACTCTTACCATTGTCATCGACCACTCGAGTCTGTTCTTTACAGCAGTCCACGGGCAGACCGATGACTTCCACCTCCACAAAGGGATCAATAATCTGAATGGAACAGGGATTTTCCCACAACAAAATCAAACACCACTCCAATGCAGCAGTCAATAAAGGCATTTAACATAATTGCTGTGCGGGGATGAGAAAAGTCTCCAAAATTACAATTCAACTGGTCCTTTAGCCAGCATTTTTGCATTAGGGTCTCATTCTCTAATGGGAAATTAATTCATTTATTCTCCACAACAGATTAGCTGTAAAAACAGATGGGGCCCTGGTGCATCGTGGGTAACAGCCTGGTGGAAGCTGGGAGCTGGGTGACAGAGGGTGCCAGGGGCGCAGGCTGGGTGGCAGATGGAACCGCCTGCATGTGTTCTGGGTCATTTTACACCCACCTCTCCTCTGTCCCCCAACATGGAGTCTGGGGGTTTGGGTAACTGCTGACCGCTGATTATCTTCAGCAGAAGCTGCTTCTTGGGGTACGCAGGAAAGGGGTCGTCGCAGAATGGGTTGAAGGAACCTGTAGAAGCATGATCTTCAGGATGCGCTTTTCATGGGGCAACAGAGACATGCCTTCCACACGTATGTGCATGTTCGTTGGAGTACATATCAAAGTATGTCCATAAAGAGGAGCCGTGTCGTACACGTATTAAATACAACCCGTTTGGTTTTCCCCCACTTCTATCTGTCAAGCCCTTTCAATGGACCGCAGACAAGCGTGTCAAATTGTGTTTGAATTTGCAAAGCTAACCATGGATGCTATTTTACATTGTGCAATGTTTCCCTTATATAATGAGGTTGATTGGCATGCTGCTGTATTGATAAATTAAAGAAATTATCTGACGGAAAAAATGACAGAATATTTCTGCTTCATTGTGATTGTTATGTTCATTAATTTGAAGAGCCAATATAACACGTGATTTTGCACTCCCTGAAGAAATCTGTAAAATGCATTTAAAAGATTCAGCTTCTGGTCAATCATACCAAAGAGTAAGATTATACAGGAACAGCTAGAAATGTCTGCACCTGCCTTTTGTAAAAAAAAAAAGGTTTTAATCTTCAAACTGGAAAAAAAATAAAACACAATATCTTTTATGTTGAAATACCTGCTGAGTGCTGACAGGGCTTAGGAACACTTTCAGATTATTCACTGTTCATCAGTTGCCAATCAACAGTCTGGAGCCTTAGGATTTTGTTCAGCTTGCAATTATATCAAACCCAGACGACAGTGCAGCAATCTACTCAGCGACATGCCATGACCATCTTAGCGGACACATTAAGGTCAGGAAATATTTTAAGATATTAATAACTGTATCGTGGCTGCTATACACTAATAGTGTCTCCAGACAAGGTTTTTCTGCTAGGGAAGGGGAGGGAGGTTTGCCATAATGAGGGACAAAGGCTGTGTTGTTGCATTAAAAATGACTATCTCTCTATATTTATCTATCATGATATGACAAATATCAATGCACAATTAGAAACAAAAGTCAAAAAATAAATACTGTACATTTAGATAGACGTACAGACAGATGGACAGATTTGTGGTTTTCAAAGGCAGGGTGGGTCTCCGTACCTTTACATGTGGGCTGGGGCTTGAGGACGTATCCACTGTTACCATTCGCCAAAAACTTTGCCCTGTTCAACTGCATCATACGCCCCTCAGTCTGGTAATTCAGCGCCACTGAGGAAACCCGTGAAAAATATCAGAGAAAAAAAAAATCACGGAGAAAGAATACATTTCGATCACGGAATCAGATGGGAGCGGAGCAGCTGTTCGTTGCAACCGCCATTCGGGAAAATGTCTAACATTCACAGCTGAGCAGAAGAGCAAGAACTGCGTAGTCTTCTTCGGACCTCGTTCTAGCTAAGATAACCGTGGGGATTGGGCCGATTTCATGGCAATTAGTTCCTCAATCGATCAAGATGCTGCTGAGAATTACGTTTTTATCCCCCAAGCAGGTTTGTCACCCTTTTCGTCCAGATGGCGGTTGTGACACGGGCCATATGGGTGGCGGGGGGACCTGACACTATCACCTTGTCAGATATCCAGGAGACACAGCTATCAGTGTGGAGCCAAGGAATGCCAAGCTGTGATTGCAGTATTACAGAGAAAGGAGCTCGCTGGAAGTTAAAGGGGTCACCGCGTGGTGTTCTGCTGGTGAATCCAGTTAAAGTCCAACTACAAAGCAAAAAGGAGTCCAAACTCCCTTACGGCTCTTAACCGGATTTCAAAGTCAAACCAGCCCACGGGAAGTGCAAATAACCTGCCTCTCTGGCTCAGCAGTATAAAAGAGATGCTTTAGAAGCTTATCCTTGTCTGTGGAGGATTAAAAGTAACACTAATGCGACACATTGAATGTATGTCGATGAAAAATTTCAGTGTGTGTGTGTGCGTCCACGTACTTGTTTGTGCATCTAAAATGTGTGTACTAGTATGTGTGCACAAATGTGTGTCATGGGAATGTGTACACATACACTGCACGTGTGCCATGAGATGTGTGCTTGCCGTGCACTCAGGTACACGCATGTTTGTATACACGAGTGCTCTTATGATGCATGTGTGGGTGTGCGCTTGAGGGAGATCACGTGTGTTTACTACGGGGAGCACTCACCCAGCTGGCAGCCCACATTCCAGTAGACCTGGGGGTTGAAGTTACTGGAATCGATGCGGTAGGCGGAGGGGTAGATGCGGGAGAGCTGCCTCTGATTGAAGGAGATGAGTCGCTCCGCTCGGTGGTGAACCAGCTGGTGCGCGCGATTCTCACTGAAGGACAGAACATTCCCTGGAGTACCTGACATAAGACAAGACCAGCAGATCAGAGAGATGGAGAGATAAAGGGGGTAAAGAGAGAGATATATATATATATATATAGAGAGAGTGACAGAGAGAGAGGGACTACTTTAGAAACACATTAATTTTCAAGGAATGCAAATGAAGCACAATTTGAATTTGAAAAGATGGAGAGAAGGAGAGAAGGAGAGAGGGAAAATGGATATGGTGACAGAGAGATAATGAGGGGGAGAGAGAGGCAGAAAAGAGAGGGAGTGATGGGAATGAAAGGCAGATAAAAGAAAGATGGGAAGGGGTACGAGAAGAGAAGGGGAAAGTGGAGGGTAAAAGAAGGCCTTACTCTCTTCCAGGCACTCCTGGGACACCACAGAATTGGTGAACACGACCAGGTCAGAGAGGTCCCTACTCAGCTTTATGGTCTTTCTCCGTCTACAGCCCCTATAGAGAGAGAGGGAGAGAGGGGGAGAGAGAGTGAGTGAGAGGGATAGACAGAGAGAGAGAGGGAGGGAGAGAGTGAGAGGGAGAGAGATAGAGTGAGAGAGGGGGGTGAGAGAGAGCGAGAGAGAGGGATAGACAGAGAGAGAGACAGAGGGATAGAGTGAGAAAGAGTGAGAGAGAGAGAGATAGAGAAATAGAGAGAGAGATAGAGAAAGAGATCACACAATAGATCACTCAGCATTAGTGCAATACTAACTGACTGCACCTTGGTAAGATATTACAATTCCATTTATATTCCAATAACATTTCATTTAGCAGGTTCTGTTCTCATTCAGCTCTTAATAGCATCCTTTATAAGACTAACAACTAATCGATCTTATAGATTTTAAGTGAACGGATGTCTTTATAAATGATTTGTTTAAAGAGCGTACGTTAACAAAACACCAGTAAATGAACACGCTGCACTACAACGTTCCGCACTCAGACACGCTGTACCTCTGATTAAGAGCTCAATCAAGCATAATTAACATGGAAGGCCGCTTTTCCCCCCATTGAAATTCCTCACTTTTGTTAACTGTTGGGGAGTTTTCACTCATTATCAGAACCCTTTGGTCCTGAAAGGCACCAGGACACTTCAAAGCGCGCGGCTCCGGCGGGGAGACTTTTCCTTCTGAGTGACGACTGAATTTGATTTATCTCACGGCCGGCGCTGCAAGGTTCTCCGCTGAAGGCTAGCTGCGTTTGAAGTCTGAGATGCGCGCGAGGAGCCAAAAGAGAGGCTTATTGTCGTTCACTTAGCATACGGACAACAGCTCTCTCCGAAGGCGGTCTTTGATATCACCCATTAGCATGAACGCCATTCATTTGCTCCACAACTGACTATAAAAATAGCAAAACGCCACACGTACTAACAACACTGCTGCAGCCAGTATGCTTTGTACTGGCTACATAATATAAAAAACACACATACAATAACTGGTCATTCATACACATGTACTGTATGTCCACAGGCCAGCAAAACACAGAAATAATTCATACATAGATACACAGGTTAGTGAGGCTTGAATGCACACACACAAACACACACGCATACATACACACACACGCACGCACGCACGCACACACACTTTGAAACTGATACCCCTCAATACTCTCGCATGAACACTACTCCTTCCACCATGCGGTTCAGAAGAGGCTCCACACATGCACATACTCCCCAAGGAGACATGTCCCCAACCCCAATTACACTCACCCCATGCATCACTAACCACCCCAAGTGACTTCCTTAAACGACATCATCGCCGATTAAGGGGCTTTTTTAAATTATATATATATATATATATTATACATACCCAAAATACGCATCACTCTCTGCGCCAGATTTTTGTAAAGTGGGCTAGGAAGGAGGCTCTTTCCCCCTTCCACCGAGTGCCTGTCATATTTAATTTGAGCTTGTTTTTCTCTTTCACAGGACGGTTACCCAAAGGCTCCTGAGGGCTGCTTCCAGCTGCTGCCCACGGCCAGCACACAGACCCATTCCTGGGGGGTCCCAGACCGCCAATGAGGGGGTGCGCAAGCGGGTCTGCACTGCCCAGGACGGCAGTCAGCCACAGCTGAGCCACTAGGACTCCATCATTACTTCATAATACAAACCAAGCTAACAGCCTATTTTGTAGCCTTCCCCTTCTCTGCACACAATGTGGATTTTACCCAGAATGCCAGCGCTCAGCCGCCGCCAAGAGCCCTAAAGTAAATAACAAGCTGAAATTTGCCACCGTGAAGCTATCACACCCTCACCATCAAACACTTCACCGCATTTCGGCCTACATGTTCATTCTCCCCGTTTAAGGATGCTGTCGAGATCTCGTGCTTGTATTTACACCTGGAAAATACCATCCCGCTTTCTGATATTATTAGCTGTCGTGAATGTTTTGCCGTTTTCTACGTAATGCTGAGGCAGGAGTCAATAAGCACACATTACATTCATTATATTACATTACATTCATTCAGCAGAGCTAAATCCATCCAGAGCAACTTACAATATACGGGAAATGTATAAGTGCATTCAGCTGATTAATAATAAGCAATAGTGACAAGGCCAGGCAAACAACATTCCCAGACCAGCGAGGAAAGATTTAATATTACTAGAGTACTAGTGCAAGCTAACTATGCTAAGTAAATTTGAAAAACATACAGACTACATCCATAATACTAAAAATATATTGCCCATAATCATAAAAATACCATGACCCAAATTAGTAGAAAGGGTGGGAGTGCGACACAGCAAAAATGGTGGTGTACATGTAACACCCTAGGGTGTTAAATGTACACCAGCAGTGTTAAATTTCCACCAGCATTTTTTCTGTGTGCGAGGTACAGAATGGAGGGAAACCAAGGTGCACTCTGAAGAGGCGGGTCTTCAGTCTACGTCAGAAGTTGGCCAATGGTTCTGCTGCCCTGACCACACACCTGATGAACTGTCCTGGGTCTTTTCCACATGCCTCCTGCACCCCGTCCTCCTCCGTATCCAAGCTCTGAGACTTGGACCTGGATTTGGAGTGTTTCTGCCAAAAAAACAAAAAACAGGTAAAACACACACACACAAACACACAGAAAACACACACAGCAGAAACACAAAGTGAGGCCTTAGAGACAGATATTCCACTCAAGTGTGCCAGAGTAAACAGTCTCCATGAGGGAAAGTTCTCCATCAAAACCCCAAGATCCCTGAAAGCCGAATCTATGCGTTCCCTTGATCCCTGGCAGGTGGCTTCTGAGCTTCCCTTTAAAACTGCCTTTCACAGGCTCTGTTTCCAACACGGATGGGCCCACATAGTCATATGTGTTACACACGGTGCCACCCACATGTTGTGTGTGTGTGCGGAGCAGGCTGTGCCTAGCGGAGGTGCTAAAGTCTCCGTCAGTGAGCCAGTGGGGTAAAGGCGAGGGAAACAAGCCTGTAATTATAGGCCTTGGGCCGCCTGCCATCGCAGGAAACTGTGAGGAGGAACATAGAAGAACGGAGGAAAACAAAAGACAGTGAGGAGATTGGAAGAGTAAAGAAAAGAGAGGAGAACAGAGGAGAGACTATAGGAAGATGAAAGAGTGCAGAAGAGAGCAAATATGACTGGAGCAGTATAATAGGATATATAGGATGAGGAGTCTCTATACAGGCCACAGAAGACATACTGTAGGTGGAGAATACATGCTGCAGACAAATACATTTCAGTCATACGGCAGAACTGAATTCAGGAAGTAACATCAATATTGAAGAAAGCAATTAAAAAGAAGCTCACATGTCCCCAGAGGAAGTGGTGTTTGGTCCATAGAGACACCCTTGATCACATAATACTTTTTTAATTTTGCTTTTCTTAGAGACGTTGTTTTATTTGTATACCGGTAAATTGTGAAAATACAGTATATATATATTTTTTAAATAATCTGATGCATTCGGAAAAGAGGGGAAAATCAACAAGAACTGACTCACCAGCCAGGGAAAGTCTCAAAGTAAAGGGATAAATGTTGACAAACTTTCTTTTCCCATTTATCTTTGTATGGCAAACCTATTATTATCTATATTTATCTATGCACATTTCCTTCAGTAGACTAAGATGCTAACCCAGCAGGGATCCTAAGACCGGTGCGTGGGATATTGCATGGTTCAGAGCCACAGGCTTTGGGCTGAGGGTTGACTCATGTATGGGTAAACATGCAAAACACCACTTCCTCTCGGAACGTGAGCTTCTTTTTAATTGCTTTTTTTCCAATATTGATTTTCGCTTCGCGAATTTCACTTTGGCGACTCCCACCTTGTACTTCAGGTTGCTGATGAAGGAGCGGCTCTGGGACTTCTTTAGCCCCTCTTTGCCATTGGAGTTCTGCAAACAAAGCACATACATCGCTGTCTTATGTCCACATAATGCCAATTATGCTAATTCAGATGATTTTCCTGACGTCATTATAGCCGCTCAGCGCTCTGTCACAGGCTCAGCCAGTGCAAGAACAGCCTCCTACATCTGTGTTCGTGCCCCACTGCAGTACTGCTCTCTACACCATTCCTGTCAAAGGTAATCTATTATCTTTGGTAGGCTACCAGCAGACACGTGGGAGATGCTGAAGAGAAAAACCTGTCCAAGTCCAGCACGGACCTCAAAATGGAAGCCTCGTCTTCGAGCTGTGATAAATATTTTGTGTAGCAGCATGTGTGCTACGGTGAAGGAGCTTCCACATAGAAAAATAGCTTGAAACACAAAACACTATTTTCAATGCCTCATAAAACATGTATGGCACCAGAAGCATTGCCACATTCTGATCATCTGTGTTTATTTTTATTTTTCATTTCTCATCCTTTCACGTTGGCCACAGCCATTGGCTTTTAACAATAGAATATCATTAAGGACAGCCAAACGTGCTACTACATCATTAAGCCTACCATACAGGTATATCCATCCCCCTCTCTTGCCCACAACACCATTGAGCTACCAATTTAATCTTTATTATACCTAATGTTGAATTTTGGACTGTCAGTCTTATTTTATGTTTTTATGCTTTTATGTTTTATGCTCAGGTTCCTGTGCAAAAACAAATGACCTTCAAGGCAATAAAGGTTTCATTCATTCATCAGGCAATTACAGCCAATCAGAATGAACCATGTCCTTGCCCCTCTGCCACCAATGTTTTGCACTGCAACAGAGCACAGAAAATATACCAAAAATGTGAGCACATTAAAGAATCCAACATAAAAAAGTTGTATAAATGAATAAATGTGAACACGAAGGCAGCTGGCAGTGTGGGTTCACAAGGCAGAGCACTGCCGAAATAATCAGCCATTTTCCACCAGCTTGTGGAATGGGTATAAGTCCTGGAAATTGAAAGATTCTGACATGGCGCACCCAGTCACCCCATCCACTTTCCTCTAGACGTGTACCGTCTAATAAGAACATAAACCCGCCTTTGACAGTCCCCGAGGACTCATGTCCAGAATGACAATGTCACTCTCTGGTGGCACTTCGCCTTCGTGCCGTTTAAAGAGGGAACGTGAAGTGCAAGCGTGTCACTCGCTTGACAGCACTTTAAATTTAAACATTAGGCTCCCAGGCACTCTTTATTTGGTACAGATATCATTGAAAAATATGTAAATTCCTCTGTATATAGCAGATGGTGCATTTCCAATAAAAGGAAAAAGTGGGAACATTACACTTTTCATAAACTGACACTGCAGCTATTTTCTTCAAATTCATTGAGGGAACTGTGGGTTCTTAAAATGGGGGGAAAAACTGCACCATGTAGCATAAATGACATAACCTTTTAAATTCCTAATTGATTTAAATTCTTAGTCCTCTCTGAATGAGGCTGAGGGTTCGGGGCTTCTTCTTAGGCCTTCTTAAGCTGAGATTGCACCTGTGCCTGTTTGAGGTTCATATTCAGGCCCCCGTGAGTGGCGCGTAGCAGAGCGCGGATGGAAAAGCTGTCTGTATCCTCCTTGTCACCGATCTGGGACTCCTTCACCAGCGAGTCCAGCTTCTTCCGGATGTATGACTCCACTTGGTGCTGGCTGGGACCATTGCTCTATGAATCAAAAGGGATAAGCCAAATTTCTAACAAGAACAAGAATGGGCAAAGTTCAGAACCACTGTTGCCTTTTGCCACCCAGTGGTAAAACGAAGGAACTGCTACTACATTGGGGGAGCTGAACTCAATAAGTCAAAGAGTTAGTGAGTGACACCACTTTCTAAGACTGCTTAAACACAACCCATAACCTTTATCTACACACCCCTGTTAGGGCTGTCCTTTGGAGGGGGATAGTCCTAGCATCTTAAAAAAATGTCAGTCTTTCTTATATAGACTAATATTCTTTTTCTTTTTTGTTCAAGTGGAGGTTCTGCCAATATTGTATTTCCAGGCACAGACAGGTATTAATCAAATATCTTAATGATGACAATAAGTGATTATTTCTGCCTCCAAATTTATAAACTGTTATTTAACATATTTCAAAGCAACATTGTCATATTTCATGTCACATCCTTGTAAATCACGCACCAAGGTAAAATGTAAACCATTAATTTACTAATGGCTGCACTGAGCTGAATATTAATTATGGTAACAACAAACACCACTCGTATATGGGAAAGCATCAGTACAGAATTTTAATTAGAAAAAACCATTGCTGGTTCCATGCATTTAGCTGCAGAGTGCTTCAAATCGTCTTTAGCCCTTTGGGGAAAAAACTGGTGCTACTAATATAATCAGTACAAATATAGATGTATAAAATTATATCATTGCTCAGCTATTTGAGGAAATTACAGGAATCAGGCAATGTGTGAACTCGAGAAATGCTAGCTGCATGCTTCCAATACCGGGGAGTGCCAATCTTCAAGTAGGGATTAGCATATATTAAATTTGGCGGCAAGACAGGTTTTGGATGAGGAACCGTATGCAGAATTCCAGGACATGCTTCACAGAGAAGGAGAAAAAGAGGGAAGAGAAAAACCATCTCATCCTTTCACTCAGTGAAAATACGAGCCCCTTAATGCGTTAAGTGGAATTTCAGGAGATAACTGAGTGGAGGCGAATGGGTTTTTGGGCAGGAAATGGGGCAAGATGGAGGACCAAAGTGGTGCATAAGATAGAAGACGGGATTTTGTGGGTGATGTTTTCAACAGAGCCAATATGGCCGACAAGAATGTTCTTTGCAGGCAGATATGGGAGTTTTGGGGGACGGGAGGATGTTCCAAAAAGAGCCAAGATGGAGGCAGAGCTAAATGTTTTCAAGGGGAAAATGGGTATATAAAAAGGGTACGCCATACTGATGGTTTCCTCTGTACTACAATTGTATGCCTGTGGTAAACTAGATATTATTGTTATTAGTATAAATAAATATGGCCTAAGCAGCTCTGCACATCATATTTAAGTGTTATAAGCATTTATTAAATATCCAGAAAACAGTAGTGAAATCTGTTGAGTGCAGAGAAGAGTTTTCACCACTGTCACACATTCATCCTTCCAGTCTATCCCTCCTGTGGCCCGCCCCTTTTAGAGGGCTCTCAGTGGTAAGCAGGTTTATTCTGAAGCACAGCCCTTAGTCTGTATTACCATCCATTTACGACAAACCCGCCTGGCAGTAAAACAGCAACGCTTAAGTGCTCCTCTGCCAAAAAGCCATCTCTCCGGTTTTCACACACAAGGGCAAATCAATCCATGATTCCCTAGGGTTTACACTGTCTATCATCTGGGCACTTGACTAGAATATACAGGGCTGGCAAAAAAAAACAAAAAAAAAACAATAATCCGACACTTAAACAATAAACTTGAGGAGAGAGGACATGTGAGAGGAAGACTAGTATAGAGCTGGCAGAAGAAGAAATGGAAGAAATGTACAGAAAGAGAATGGAATATACCTGAGGGAAAAGACATGGGCTGAGAGAATGAGAGAAAGAAGGAGAGGAGAGAGGTCAGAATAGAGTGAAAGAACAGAGGTGGGCCAGGAGAAGATATCTGCTAAGGGTTAAGAGAGAGAGACAATGATAGAGGAACAGAGAGGGCAAAGAAAAGTAAAGGATAGCAAAACGAATGCTAACATTTAAGTTTCTTTTCTCCTGGCTGGAGTTGACATTTACACAGCCTGAGCAGTGGGTAGTGGTGTCTGGCAGCTGCTGCTCTGACTTACGCTGCCACTCTTCAGCTTGAAGTCATCCTCGATCTCATCAGCGCTGTCGTCGTCCGACACCTCCCCCTCCTCCACGTCGGCAGACAGGTACGGAGGCAGACGCTTCCCCTGAGGAGGAAGTTAAAACAAAATGGGTAAGATACGTCTCACTCGCTCACGCACAGCAAACACGCACACACACACGCACACACACACCTCACCGAACGACCCACCCCCACGCCCGCACACAGGACTCCTTTACATGTTTCACAAGCAAATGCACGCACGCACAAACACAACAAACACACATCACACACACACACACACACAACAAACACACTTGCACACACATTGCACAAACATCACACATCACACACACACACACACAGACACACATCAAACACAAACGCACACGCGCGCACACACAACAAACACACGCACCGCACACACATCAAACACAAACGCACACGCACACACACACACACGCAAATGCGCACGCACACACAAAGCCATCACAGTGGCAAACATCTTTCTTTTGCTTTTCCTTCATTTTCACATCTGTATTTATTAACACACAACAGACAGCGATGATCGATTATGGAACCTCCATTTTTATATCTCCCATAATGACTTTGCTCACTCCTTAAATCTCTCCTGGAGATAAACGTGTCATGGGGTCAATCCCCCCCCCCGCCCTGTCCACTGATGATTCTTCATCCCAATGGTTACGTGAAAATAACCGTTCTGAGGCTATTAAAGAAAATCAATAAGGAGCTTTCACCTTGAGCTGCTGGGACGAAGGTGAACACACCAGTCAGGCGGAGCAATCTCTCATCTCCGCTAAAACATTTGCTGCTGTGATTCCTTCGGGTGGGGTGTGAGTAGACATTTCTCTGAATAAATAGAACTGGAATTCGGCACAAATGGGACCTCGCGCAGCCGCGAGCAGCTAACAGGCGCTCGTAGCGAGAGGAGGGGTTTTGGGCTCCTGTGCACGGACAGAGCCCGCAGAGCGCCAATCTGCTCTTCAGCTGATCCCTTCAACCTGATTCTCTCCTGTCTACCAGCCTGCTGTGACTTTCTCTGTCCTCCTCACTTCTGCCATCAGTCCTGTATTACCCACAATGCCGTGCCCCGCATTTCCTTCTCCCTTCTCTCTCCCCGCTCTCCACATCTGCGGTTTCCTGGAATAATTACAGTGTATTCTTATAATTCCATCTCAGACCGGTTTAATATAGTATCTTGCGTCTTGGCTTGCATTTTGGCTGATTCAAACGCATGCCTCTTACACAATAGCAAAAAAAATAATAAAAATAAATAAAAAAAGGTTGGTGGAGTCCAAAAATTGATTATGTATTCAAGAGAGGTGATTTGGCTACTCACTTCCTAATTATGATGAGGACAGCTGCCAAACTACTAGAAGCCCCCCTCCCACTCCCCTCCAGCTTAACAATGCCGCCCCCCGCCCCCCACCCCCCACTATACACGCACACAAACCCAGGCGGGGGCCTTGCGCCCACGGCTGACACTAGGTCTGGCAGCTGGAGATGCCCTTTAATCAATGTGACATTAATGGAGTCTTAATCCAGCCTGGAGGTGAACGGTACCCCCCCCCCCCCCCCCCCCCCCCCCCCCATCTATCATTCCTATGACTAACATCACAGTGAAATATCCACACTGTACTGTGTGAATCAGCTCCCTTCATCCTGTTCTGAGATCCCAACATTCGTTCAATCTGCTGGATATCATGGCATTGCAGGCCTTCTGGGAGCAGCCAGGGAAAGGGTGGATACGTGGTGGGAAGGAGCAGAGAAAGGGTGGGTGTGTGGTGGGTACCCTGACTGGAGATAAGGCATTTCAGAGACACTTAAAATGGCTTGGCAGAACCCACATGACTCGCTCTCGTCTCATTGGGAAAGCCGATATCACTGTAGGAAGTCAAATTAATTTTACTCTCAATCATTCATATATTCATATACGTTTGTATACACAGTGCCCTCCATAATGTTTGGAACAAATACATATATTTTTTATTGATTTGGCTGTGTGCTCCACAATTTTAGATTTGTAATCAAATAAATGACGTGGTTTTAGTGCAGATTCTCAGATTTTATTAAAGGGTATTTTGTTCTCACTGTGCAGAAATTACAGCACTTTTTATACATAGCCTAGCTGCCCCCCCCCCCCCCATTTCATTAGCTCTGTGAATCAGTGCTGAATGCAGCTGAAATATTTTACATCATCAGCTGTACACCCCTGACACATGACTGGGGTAAAAGCACACTGAGGACAGACAGGCGTTTGTTCTGAGGGGGCAGTGAGATCTGCTCAGACCACTGATTCTGTGGTCTTGGTTTCTGGTTTCTCTCTTTCAGCAAATTTTCTCTAAGTCTGTTTTTTGTCTTTTGGCTTCATTTGCATTCACTAGTAGCAAACACTAGACACTTCTTTAACTGTATTCAAATTATTGTGCTCCCAGTAATGGAATTATATACAAGGTTTTGGATCTAGGTTCCATCCCAGTAGGCTGCTTCCTGTTCAGACGGAGAAGACCATCATAAATTAAGGAAAGGAGAACGACAAGACGAAAAAGAGGACGGAGAGCACCCCGTACCTTGATGAGGATCTTGCCCCTCAAGCAGTTGGGACTGGGCAGCGTTTTGGAGTCCTTGCTGAGGGATTCCCCCACGTCCAGCTTGTCACCGAAGATCTCCCGCAGGTGCTGGGCGATCTTCTTCTGCTGCTGGATGCTACAGTGGTTTTCGATGGAGAGGATGACCGGGTACCTGTAGGCCATGGCAACGTGGCGACACTCATTGACAAATGGATTTAGCGCAAGCCACCGCAATCACAGCAATGTAACAATATATCTGCTGGACTAGCACGCCAGCACTCCAGGGTTTCTCTTGGGCTGGCTTTGTGTGTGTGTGTGTGTGTGTGTGTGTGTATGTGTGTGTGTGCCACCGACAGCCATTCAGTCCTCACTGAAACATGAGCATGAACTGAATTAGAAAAAAAAGAAAGGAGAATTGGGTCCCTTTTACATCTTTCACATGTTCAAGAATACTCAAGTCATGCCCCGCCCAGCTAGTAAATTGAGGGAAAATGAAGAAGTCTATTAAATGCATGTGTATTACACTAATGAACTGAAAAGATATATAAAAGGTATGTTTTTTTTTTATTTTCCAGAGAAGACGTGTGGGCTTGAGGTATGAGGAACGGAATGTCCTGTCTCTGCACAGCACGCATCCCTCAGACAGAGCGACGTGCTGCAGGGACACGTCTTGTTAAATGAAATTGGACGACCACAGGTGGTCTATATATAGCATCAGACAGTCCATGTCCAGGTGTTGCAACAGTCCTGCAGGGATGTGTGTGTGTATGTATGTGTGTTTGTGACTTTCAGGCAAAAGTAATGCTTTCTACCTCAACAAAAATGGAAGGGTTTGTGCTTCTGGACGTGTGTTGTCGGTAACTGGAGGAAGCACACCCCCCTTTACTCCCAAGCCTAGATGTCACATTTTTGAAAGGCATAAAATGCTAATGTTCCTTTATCTAATGAAATGATTCAAATATAAACATAAAGGATTTTGCTGCATGCTTAGTTCCTTGGAGACAATGCTCTGAATTAAACACAAACATATTTAAAATTAAATATTTTTTTGAAAAAAGTAAGAGTGGTTTAAAAATCTAATACTACCCAGTGGAAAGAGCTCCCCTGAGGCTGACATCTTGGCTCTATGAAAGACAATGACGTATTCACCCCCACGTATTCACGCGTGCACATACTCACACATGCATAAAGGTGCGTGCGCATACACACACACACATAATAATATGCACACACATATTCATACATACATAAATAGTCACATGCACAGGCACACAAAATTCCAGAGATACAATACAGACACATCAAACCTGTACATGCAGACACACACAGGCACACTACACAAAGGTATACATAGAAGAACATATACTCACTCTCTCTCTCTCACACACACACACACACACACACACACACACACACACACACACACACACACACACAGCTGCTGAAGAAAATGAATTGTTCTCTCCACTGAAGTGGTAAATGACGGTGTAATTTGTACGCGATGTTTGAGCGAGTGTTGCCTCATTTCCTTTCTTTTAGAGATCCATTAGCTCTAACAGGTTGGAATAATAAACTATTCGACAAAAATAAAAGAAAAACAGATTGTGCCTCCGCAGCTGTCATTTTACAAAGCACTTGTGAAATCTCCATGCAAAAATCCAAGTATTGCAACTCTTATGTGACGTTATCAAAAAAACCTTTTCATTTATTTTTTAAGAACAATTTTAAGAGCAGAAACTGAATTGGATCCGAGCTGTGATTGGCCAGAGATAGAAATTGCCAGCAGGTGGAAACATTCAATCCTTAATGCTCATTACTGAATGTCACAGAGGGGGAAAGAAAACATGATGCATAGCACACAGTGTAAGGCACACATTACTGAGTAGCACAAACAGTTTTACTGCGTACGGTACGGATTAGCGCAAAACACAAATGGAGATAAGAACTGTATCCTTATTTCTGAGTAATACAGTGTAAGGCATTTTACATGAAAGCTGAGGAAGGTATAGTTCATAGCTCTCAGTACAGTTTCATTACACGAGCAACGTTTGTTTTTGAGGACCATAGAGGGAGGTGCAGTACGTACTCGTTGTTGATGAAAGCGTACTTGTTGATGGTCTCGATGACAGACTTTAAGGTGATTTTGGAGGTGAGGGTGTAGCCGTGCTGGACCATGGGTTCCCCGTCAGGGCCGTCCCAGCAGTCCACTGAAATCACAGAAAAGCGAAAGCACTTCATTACGCAGCCACACACAGTACACCCACTCTACCCCCACAGCATCCAAACACCAGCCACACACAGTACGTCCACTCTACCCCCACAGCATCCAAACACCAGCCACACACAGTACACCCACTCTACCCCCACAGCATCCAAACACCAGCCACACACAGTACGTCCACTCTACCCCCACAGCATCCAAACACCAGCCACACACAGTACGTCCACTCTACCCCCACAGCATCCAAACACCAGCCACACACAGTACGTCCACTCTACCCCCACAGCATCCAAACACCAGCCACACACAGTACGTCCACTCTACCCCCACAGCATCCAAACACCAGCCACACACAGTACACCCACTCTACCCCCACAGCATCCAAACACCAGCCACACACAGTACGTCCACTCTACCCCCACAGCATCCAAACACCAGCCACACACAGTACGTCCACTCTACCACCACAGCATCCAAACACCAGCCACACACAGTACACCCACTCTACCCCCACAGCATCCAAACACCAGCCACACACAGTACGTCCACTCTACCCCCACAGCATCCAAACACCAGCCACACACAGTACGTCCACTCTACCCCCACAGCATCCAAACACCAGCCACACACAGTACGTCCACTCTACCACCACAGCATCCAAACACCAGCCACACACAGTACACCCACTCTACCCCCACAGCATCCAAACACCAGCCACACACAGTACGTCCACTCTACCCCCACAGCATCCAAACACAGCCACACACAGTACGTCCTCTCTACCCCCACAGCATCCAAACACCAGCCACACACAGTACGTCCACTCTACCCCCACAGCATCCAAACACCAGCCACACACAGTACGTCCTCTCTACCCCCACAGCATCCAAACACCAGCCACACACAGTACGTCCACTCTACCCCCACAGCATCCAAACACCAGCCACACACAGTACGTCCACTCTACCCCCACAGCATCCAAACACCAGCCACACACAGTACGTCCTCTATACCCCCACAGCATCCAAACACCAGCCACACACAGTACGTCCTCTCTACCCCCACAGCATCCAAACACCAGCCACACACAGTACGTCCTCTCTACCCCCACAGCATCCAAACACCAGCCACACACAGTACACCCACTCTACCCCCACAGCATCCAAACACCAGCCACACACAGTACACCCACTCTACCCCCACAGCATCCAAACACCAGCCACACACAGTACGTCCTCTCTACCCCCACAGCATCCAAACACCAGCCACACACAGTACGTCCACTCTACCCCCACAGCATCCAAACACCAGCCACACACAGTACGTCCACTCTACCCCCACAGCATCCAAACACCAGCCACACACAGTACATCCACTCTACCCCCACAGCATCCAAACACCAGCCACACACAGTACACCCACTCTACCCCCACAGCATCCAAACACCAGCCACACACAGTACACCCACTCTACCCCCACAGCATCCAAACACCAGCCACACACAGTACGTCCTCTCTACCCCCACAGCATCCAAACACCAGCCACACACAGTACACCCACTCTACCCCCACAGCATCCAAACACCAGCCACACACAGTACATCCACTCTACCACCACAATATCCAAACACCAGCCACACACAGTACATCCACTCTACAGCATCCAAACACCAGCCACACACAGTACATCCACTCTACCACCACAGCATCCAAACACCAGCCACACACAGTACATCCACTCTAACCCCACAGCATCCAAACACCAGCCACACACAGTACATCCACTCTACCCCCACAGCATCCAAACACCAGCCACACACAGTACACCCACTCTACCCCCACAGCATCCAAACACCAGCCACACACAGTACACCCACTCTACCCCCACAGTATCCAAACACCAGCCACACACAGTACATTCACTCTACAGCATCCAAACACCAGCCACATACAGTACATCCACTCTACCCCCACAGCATCCAAACACCAGCCACACACAGTACATCCACTCCACCACCACAGTATCCAAACACCAGCCACACACAGTACATCCACTCTACCACCACGGCATCCAAGTATGACACCGGCCCCAACGGGGTTTAATGTCACACAGAGTAACACGGGGCTTTGATCAACACTATATCTGAAATTGCAAGATTGTATTTTGATGTTGTTTCTCTAAGTGCCTTTTGTGTTCTCTTTGCAAGCAACTGTGTTTGTGTTTCATGACTTTTATGCTGCCCCCTTGGCCGGGTCTCTCTTGCAAAAAGAGATTCTAATCTCAATGAGACTTTTACCTGTTTAAATAAAGGTTTAATAATAATAATAATAATAATAATAATAATAAAAAGAGGAGAGGCACGGTGACCGCCCCGCACTGCACACCTTCCACGCAGCGGCAGCCGGACTGAAGGACCCAGGCGTACATGTCGGTCTTGGAGTGAGAGAGCAGCTGGTCTCCGGTCAGGTAGGTGTTGTGGGAGGAGGCCACGTAGTAGTTGCAGAGGGGCTGCTCCATGTCCTGGTTGACCTGGTGGTGCAGGGGGTTGAACACGTCACAGGCAGGACTGCGCATAAAGCTGGTGAAGCCTGGAGGAGAGACGAGCGGATATGAGGTGATATTGATGGGAGGAGGACAGTCATATATCCCACAGCTGCTACACAGACAGACACACACACACACACACACACACACATTCTAATGAGCACATTCAGGACTTAGCCATATCTTACTGTGTGAACTAGAACCATTACTCATGTCTACGGATAGCTGCTACTTTATGATAGAACTGCACTTTATCTGACTTGTTTGTAGTTCTTTCAATGATCTTTGGTATGCACTTATTGTACGTCGCTTTGGATAACAAATGAATGTAATTTAATGTAATTCATACATGCACATGCGCATACACATACGGACATTATAACTTGCACACACACACACACACACACACACACACACACACACACACACACACACACACACACACACACACACACACACACACACACACACACACACACACACACACACACACACACACACACACACACACACACACACACACACACACATATTCTAGTAGGGACACTAACATTTGAGACTTGAGGTATTTGAGTTCCTTGAGCAAGTGTGTTTCTATGAGAATTCAAAAGGAGCAAGCAAGGCTCTTCTGTGCTTGAAAGCTGAGGCCTGAACCAATGGTATTAAAATTTAGCATTAAAGCATGCATACTGAAACAGTATAACTTGATTTAGCATTAAAGCATGCATACTGAAACAGTATAACTTGATTTAGCATTAAAGCATGCATACTGAAACAGTATAACTTGATTTAGCATTAAAGCATGCATACTGAAACAGTATAACTTGATGATTTGAGAGTAGCCATTAAATATGTGACATTATAAAACCCAGCATGGCCTTAAATGTCTTTTTAATGCTTTTATTGCAGACTTAACGCTTTATTTATAGATGGGGTGTTAAGTTTAATCTGAATTGTAGAAAACACTATATGGGTTTGATACGGAATGATACCAAATAATGTTATTTGATACAGAATGATACTTTTTTATACTGAATACAACACCCCCCTCCCCCCCCCCCACCCCACCCAACAACAGGGGAGATGAGAGAACTAGAAGACTCTTGATTGACAGTGTCACACAAACTGAACTGCTGTCATCAATTCAATTCAACAGAGATGCCCCTTGGATCATTTCAACAGTGATAACACTGCCATCGCACATACGTACCAAAACACTTGTGCGCGCACGCGCACGCACGCACGCACGCACGCACGCACGCACGCACGCACACACACACACACACACGGTCTTGGTTGGACGCAGCTGTTTGCTACTCAATCTCAATCATTCCCTTGTGCAGTTTGGGGACAGAATTCAATAAGGTGATCAATTAATTTCTATAAATTGGAACCGGCACAACAACACACACATCTCGCACACACATGTTGCTCATCCTAGGCAAATCTCAGAAGACTACAAATCTCTGTCCTCCTGGAATTAAGCGACACCCCGAACTTTGACCCCTACACAGCGGCTTCTGTGAATAGACTGCTTTGTATACGACAACTCACAAAAAGCACAGGTCCTTCATTAACTAAGATTTTATTCACTGTAAACATGACAACAATACATTATATATAACAAAATATCTATGTGTTAGCAAACAACTACAGCAACAAACTTATCTTAAACCAAACACTAAATAAATAAGCAAAAATAAGCTTTCACCTGCTCCATATAGCCTGTGGACCTGTGAACCTACCTGACCAACACACACACACAAGTAGACACAATCATACACACATGCACACAAACACACAGAACCAGACACAATCACACACGCACATGCACAAATTCACACACACAGCCAAGCTACATTCTCCCCCACCAAGAAACAGCAGACAACATCAATTTCTCCCGCCCGTTCCCGGGCCAGTGGGGTAGGATTAACCTCACTTCCCCCACTGAGAGCCTGAGCAAACCACTCTGATCCAGTAAGGTTCAGTTCTGACTCGGCACACACCGCCCACGGTTAAACAGTCTTGTCAGGTTTCACAGAACCCTCAGTGTTTAACAAATATGTCAGAATGAAATCAGCCAAGTTGAAAGGGTTCATTCTTCAACTTGGCTGCAAAAGATGACTACTTTCACTTTTACTGTATTTGCAACCAAAATAACAGGCTTTGCTCCAACTGGGCAAGCCATAGGCTATGCTTTTGAAACACTGGCCCAACTAGTAAGGCAAGATAACAAATCCCAGAGGGTCACTCTTCATTCTGGAGTGGACCAGTGAAGACCATCAAACCGCCTTATGTGCCATCGCGAGAGCCAGCTTTATGCTTTGGCCAGTCTTCTGCAAATTATTTAACGGTAAATCCACGTTCTTCAGGAACCAGCAAATTGCTTATTAAAAATGTATGGGCTGCCGCTGCTAATAGGACATTTCAACAAAGAGAATAATCAAAGCAGAAAAACAAAACTGGGTTTGTACTTTCCCAAGGAGACAAGGCGAATGAGGGTTTTCTCAAACTTGTTGGGAGAGTTTTAGAATGGCTACAGCAGGCAGAACATGGAGGCCTGAACAGAGAGGCCTTTTCCTCCGAGGGAGGCGAGTGAAATTAGGGAGGGAGAGACGCGTGGGAAGGGTGGCCCCGTACATCTTCCACTGACAAAATAATCAATTCTGCTTATTCAATTACAATATTTCATTACTTAAGATCACAGTTGTCATTACTATAATTACAGTGTATCCATTGTATGTGATCTCGGGATGAAATATATAGCTGGTCTGTGCTATTATGCGCTGGCAACGTTTACTGAATGCATTTCATGCCAATACCGCATAATGAGCTGGAAGAGTGTGACAGAATGTAAAACTCCATAGAGAGAGAAAGAGAGAGAAAAAGAGAGAAAAAGAGAGAGAGAGAGAGAGAGAGAGGGACAGCGATGCTTACCTTCAATTCCCATGACACACTTGTGTTTGTTCTCGTCTGAGACCTCAAACTTATCAATGACATCCAGACAGTACTCCGCGGTCACGTTGGCCATCTGCAGGGACACAGAGGCATAAACAGAAGGTGCCTTTTTTAGGATCAATATGAAAACTCATGCACAACCTGTCAGGTGGAGGCCGGGGGTGTTTTTCTCTCCTCTCTCTCTCCCAGAGCACCCCACTTTATCACACGGTGAAGGGGAACATGACAGAAGGGTTTGGAACCAAGAGGCTGGCAATGGAGGAGTGAGGCTTCAGAAACCATACTGGAAACTGGAAGGCATGTGAAGAGTGTGTGTGTGTGTGTGTGTGTGTGTGTGGGGGGGGGGGGGGGGGGGGGGGTCAGGGGCATGGGGGCCCCATGTACCCAAGCAAACTGCCCCAAGTGCCCAATGTGCCCCTTTGATTTGATAAAAAATTATATTTGTATTAATATTGTTACTGTCATTCATTTTCGTTCATTAATTTGGGTAAAATATAGTAGATTCTGTACAATAACAGTTTTTTTTTGGTTGGTGTGCTCTTTTCTGACTTTCAACACCTGTCCCCCTAAAGGTCTCAGCACAGCCCTGAAGACTGGAGCCATCATTTGTCACCAGTGGATCAATGATTTGAATCCAACATAAGTCTTTCAGCTGGATCATAATTATACACAACAGCATCTCATTCTCAACATGCCAGTGGGGTCTTTATACCTGCCATTGCATGGCTTTTAAACGGTTTATTAAAAGGGGTTTTTTTTCCCCTGGAAAGCCCCCGGCCCACCACCTGAGGGCAATTTCAATTGGGCCCCAGAGACAATGCCAGGCAATTCAGAGATGGGATTACACAACGACAGCCTCTGGGCTGACACTAATGGGAATTACTCTCTTTAAATAAAGGCTGACACTGTGAGTTACCAAAAGAATAATCTGCAATAACAATAATTTATCCCCAAAACCTGGGATAAACACCAAGTGCATACAGGTAAAGTGAGTGAAGTGAGTATTGGAGGAATAGATCAGACAGGCAGACAAATGGATTAAACAGAGGAATTCTTTATAGGGTTGAAAATATCGCACAGATGACTGTCTATCGCCACGATATTTTTTTAAATATATAATTTTTTAATATAATAGTAATTATTATCATTGTCATTGATATTCTAAGGACGAAACATACATACATGATTTTAAATAATATTTGTTGGAAATAAATAGGTGAGTTAATATTTCAAAATCTGTATAACTGTAAATCTTTGCATTACTGCATGTGCCGTGGCCAGCCCGACAAATTTGAGTGGAGCGTCCTTTCCCGCTCCATTTTCTATTTTAGTTCTGCTGCCTCGCAACAAATTCTGTATGCTTTGTTTTTTTAATACTTGGTTATTATTATTTGCTCTGTATTTATTATTATTATTTGTATACAGGCTATTTAGACTAGGGTTGTCACAATATCCAATAATTGTTAAAGGCCTATCGCCGATATTGAAATGGGATATTGTGACAACCCTAATTCTTTATATATTAGCTTCAATATGTATATGCAGTTGGTTCATGTAGCTACATATACTCTTTCAAACAAATATTACTATTATTATTCATATTAATAAATCCTAGTTATGAGTGATAATTGCTCAGTCCCTCATTATTTTAATAAGCTCTTAATAAGATCTAAATTAATCACCTGGTTACAGTTCACTGACTCATATCAGATGCCACATTGTTAACATGTACTGTATATATTTCTTGTATGCCAGTCATGGTGCTACTCATGACCAGTCATATGACATGCTACTGCTGTCACATGACCGACACAGACCTTCTGCTCGGTACGCAGGAAGTTCCCCAGCTCCTCTGCGGTCAGGTGGTCCTTCTTTTCGCTGAAGCACATGAGCAGGAGGAAGAGGTCCCTGCGCGTTGACATCATCCTGTAGAAAACGCTGAACTCCTCATAGGTCAGGGTGCCCTGCTGGTCATCCGTGTCTGCTTCCTGTAAGAGGGGAAGTGGGAAGTGATATGGAGAGGGCATGTTGCATTATGGGTAACAAACAACATGAGACCAGACAATAATAATAATAATAATAATAATAATGATGACTTTATTTATTCAGCACTTTCTTGCAGATACAGAAAACATTTTATAGACATTTTAAAACAGAGAAAAATATGATTAAAATATGAAGGGAATATCTGACTGTTCCAGTGAAATGATGGTAGCTATGGCATTACTGTAGTTGTCCCAAAGGAACATGTGGGCTGTAGAATTTATCATTTATTCAGTGATAATTCCAGTTCGCATTCTGGCTGATAGTTTCCAACACTTTCTTGCAAAGAATGTATGTTACTACTGCAATGTGTATGAATATCATTCATTAATAAATAATGGCATTTTAATTAGGGCATAAGCTATTAATAGATTAATCAGGTAAATAAATGTACTTAAACCATTAACTTTTTGGTAATTAACTTTTACAAAAAGAGATCACATTTTTAACAGGAGTGTGGAGCAATAGGCAACTGAAGATAGGCAATAACAACAATTATGACAGAATGAGGTGCCACTGAACAAAATTACTTTTTAATGTTGAACTTTCAATTAGCAAAGGTCAACCTATAAAATGGGTGAATAATGCCAGAATAAAATATAAAAAATACAGTCAATGAATAGGACAGCTTCATAAATATGAGATAAATATTTAATTTTCCTTGTTTCTAATCTTTCCCATATAATACTGCACTCTAATGACCGCTCTTCTTGCTGCGGATCAAAGCGAGTTGACATTGAAAGCCTTGCAATCCTCCCTTTTGGACAGAAGCTTTACACTAGAAAGCCTTTACATTCCTCTCTTTCTTTCTTAAGTACTGCCCATGGGTATGGAGGGGTGCTCAATATCCGCTATTTAATTCCGCCTTTTATTCCCCGAGTCCGTGGGATTACTGAACCTTCAACAAAAAATTAATTCCCTGTCTTACTAATGACATCTGAGATGAACAGGATACCCTTACCATACGATAAGAAGAGTGTAATCCACATGTAATAAGACATGGATTTCTTTTAGATTTAAGGTACCTTGTGCTTGCCTTGAGATTAAATCCCTCATTGACTTGAAATGCAATAGAGCCAACGTCTACGTTTTGACTGATTGTAAAAATCAGGAAATGAGAAATGATCATGACTGAGGACCGCACTGCACTTTTTTCTTTTTTGTCTCCTAAATATGCAAACAGTTGCTTGCCTTGGCTATCATACATACATAACTAATGTGTCGTTGGCTTGGCATAGAGGCGTGAACAACTGCCCCATGAACAACTGCCTCCGAGGGCAGACCCTGGTGCACTCATTGGCCCCGGGATCCTGGTGCACTCATTGGCCCCGGGACCCAGGTGCACTCATTGGCCCCGGGACCCTGGTGCACTCATTGGCCCCGGGACCCTGGTGCACTCATTGGCCCCGGGATCCTGGCGCACTCATTGGCCCCGGGACCCTGGCGCACTCATTGGCCCCGGGATCCTGATGCACTCATTGGCCCCGGGATCCTGATGCACTCATTGGCCCCGGGACCCTGGTGCACTCATTGGCCCCGGGATCCTGATGCACTCATTGGCCCCGGGACCCTGGTGCACTCATTGGCCCCGGGATCCTGATGCACTCATTGGCCCCGGGATCCTGATGCACTCATTGGCCCCGGGATCCTGATGCACTCATTGGCCCCGGGACCCTGGTGCACTCATTGGCCCCGGGACCCTGATGCACTCATTGGCCCCGGGTTAGCAGTAACACCTGGGGACTCACCTGGAACATCTGCTTGACCTTTCGACGCGGGAGGTTCACGTTCATCTTGTGAAGAAGTTGGTAGATTTCCTCGATATTCAGGAGGCCGTCTCCATTCTTGTCTGCCTCTTCAAAAGTCTGTTTCATCCATGTGGCATATATTAAGGAAAGATACTGTGGTGGACATGTGGTGACTGTGTGAGTCAGTTAGCAATGGTTCCTATGGCAGGGATAGACATGGCTTGGCTAAAGGCATTTGGAAGGGTTCACACTGCGGGTTGGTCATGCTGAAAACACATTATTTGCATTTCTCCAACAGACATACATAGACTCTAATGCATTAAGATACTTCGTACCGAGGGGTGGAGGGTTCAGCCATTGACCATTGATGCATTATGGGTAGTTCAAACTCCAGTCAATTAGGCATGGAGAGAGCAGCTGAATGGAATGCATGAAACCACTGGGCATTAAAATTCATATCCCCTGTGGAATATATGTCATTTAAATCCAAGCAATAAAACAGGGAATACTTATGGGCAATGCTTAAAGGAGGCCGTGAAAGCATTCAATTTTCCCATGAATGATGAGAGATCCAGGGGGCCGGGAGTTTGTGATAATAATATCTATATTCTGGAAGCGAGGGCAGAAATGTTCAGAAGTGTGAGTGTTATCAAGGCAGGGTGGGATTAAATTAGATTAAGCAGAGCCAAGCCAAAAGGGCAATGCTTGGAAAGTACATATTCTGCAATGGTGTGCAGAAACGGTCCTGAAAGTCATCCAGGCTGGGCTGAAGGGCTGTGCGGGCAACTGCGCAGTGCAGTTGGCATGGTGACCAGGGCGGATCACGACTGCAAATCTTTTGTCTGTCGTCACATGGGCAGAACACAACAGCAGGGTGTGATCCTGTCTATCTGGAGTTTTTGACTCTCAACTATTGCCCGTTATTCATATTTTGCAAAAGACGTCAAAGAAGTGCCATGTTGTTTATGTGTGAATGTAGTGTTTTCTTGTTTTTAGACTAATGTCCAGGTTCTTGTGTTTTGTATGCTTTACATCTCTATGCAAATGAGATGCATAAAATGGTGCAATAAATAAATGACTGGAAGGGATTGAGCCTCATCAGTGACAGGGGTGGTTTTGGCTCTGTCAGTTTCATACACGGTTCTCCGCCTCGTTTGCAGGCAGCCAAAAGGCAGTTGGAGAAGGAGCTGAGAGAAACTGGGTCAGTATCTGCTATTAAGCATTGATGTAGGAGACTGTGAAGCTGCCCCTCCTCGGTCTCTATGAGAAAGGATATTGGTCATGGGTGCGTTGCCTTTTAGCCAATGAGTCCTCATCGCTGATACCAGCCATCAGGTACCTGAGTCCCGTCACCCAGGTGCGTGCCTCCTCAGGCTTGGTGGCCACCAGGTCCAGGGACTCCATGTGGTTTCCATGGTAAATGGTGAAACAGCAGGCGGGGTCAAAGTTCCCCTCCGCGTGTCGGTGGAAGATGTCCGACTGCCGGCCTTCAGACACCTTGTACAGGGAGTCGATAGTGACTGCAAGGGGGGCGGGGCACAGTGAGAGCGGGTGGGGTGAACGACAGGCCAATCACGTTTACTTTAGGCAATTAGACAGCCAGTTAGATTAGCAGACATAATAATACAATCATAGGAAATGCTTTGTATGTATTCATAGTCATACTATAAATAAAGGGACTGATTCCTTGATACATTGTATACTTAAAAATGTTAGTAGGAAAGAAATAAATCCAGAATAAATCCTGGAATGAAAGAGAAAGAAATAGCAGGTGGATTGACATTGTGTCGTACTAACAGACCCCTACGCTTTGACTACTTCTGTTCCTCTGAACACCTTCAAATGCAATCCACCAGAATCACATTTACAGTTCCCATGCATTTGCATCCCCCTTGTGTTAGCAGTTCTGTACTGTTGTAGAAAGAAAGAGCCTGTTGCCTGTTCGCCATGAATGGCCACTATGCAACTCCAGCACTACACTCTTCACTGTCAATGACAGCTAATCGATATGCCATCCATACACACCCCCGCCATTTAAGTGGCTTTCACACATGGAACTTATTAACTTTGCTGGCTTCTCTTGTTCACACAGCAAAGGGCTATCAGGCATTTTAACAGGTGGATAGCATTCACACATGACGTTGCCAATATGGATCATGTTAGAGGCAAGGCCGGATATTGCAATAAAGGTATTAATGGTGCTTATTAAATAAGCTGGCATGAACAAGGCACAAAATTATTATGTCACATCCTAGTTTTTTGTGACTGGTTCACTTGTGTCCACGTAAGAGTGTAGTACCATTTTGCAGGCTAGATCCAGTAATGTTGTGGCTTTGTTCTCAGGTCAAAACGGAACATTTCTATAAATGTTACTTGGCCACTTTGCTAGCAAATTGCCAGAGCAACCTTTCAGACTTTCATTCACACCTGACCCCAAAATGCTAATGTTCCGGAACATTGCTGTGTAAGGCTGCATGTGTTAAAAGGGTTTCAGCAAGCACTCATCAGCACTCATCTCACAGATGCATTTCCCATTAATGTGCCATATCTACACCATGAAATTAAAGGTATTCAGCTATTTACATTTACATGATTGAACATTCTGAAGCGTGTCCTGTCCTATATTAAAATGTGGCCTCTCTACCAGCCAGAGCTTTTCATGCGGGTGAATTGAGCGGGAAAAAACACGGCAGGAAAAAAAAGAAAGATGGACGTTTCAATAGTGACCTCACATCATTAAAAAACATCAGTAATTTTTTTAAAATCAAGATGAGTTTACAGTATTCATATGCATAGTGAAGATTTGTTGTCTTGAGATTTCGAGCGTAACAGTCCAAAGGTATGCAAAACCTGGATGGCTATTATGGGGAAAATAAAATCAGGGTCTTTGATCAAATTCAAATGTGTTTCATTATCTATGACAGGAGCTAGTGATTCAAGAGCATTGGGATTCCATTCAGGAAGCTATATTTATTCAATATCAGACCTGAGTGCTGATTAACTCCCTAGGCTGGTGGTATACTTTGCATTATTATCCCTTTAGCCAAGGCCAAGATTAGCCTAATAATTTATCTGAAATGTAAGTGCATATGAAAGATCTGATATTATAAACGTGGTGGTAATCCTGTAAACATTTTCCTGATAAATCTTTTCTCGCCCATCAGTATTTCTGTTTTAGAGAAAATTATGCTTAAAAGCTGGAGACAAAATCATCTAATCGAGCTTTCACGCTACTAATTTTAAAACATAATCTAATTTCCAAATTTCCCATTTGTCTCCCAAAACAACACCACCGCCAGTGGTCCTGATTCTAAACCAGGCGATGAACGGGACTTTGTTTTTTTTTTTTGTTCTGTTTTTTTTTGCTTTAATCATGCAAATGGTGACATTCTAAGAGGCTTATCTTGTCGTTTGAGCAATGCACAATAATTTTAGTATCATTTCTCTACAAAAAAAAGGGAAAAATTAAAACAACAGCAGAAAAAAAGCACAACGCCACTTGTGCTCATTCTAAACCATAATCCACCATTAAGATGAGGTCGGGTCAGATATAAGAACAAAAGGTTTAGGAATAGATCCAGTGAGGAGACAAAGGATTAAACACCAGCGCCAATGGAACAGGATCCGATCGTCTGGTGAACCCGGCAACAGAACAGGGGTTCAGGGTCATTTGTGAAAGCACCACCTGGCTCTTAATTCTTTCCGAATCAAGTTAAGACAAAGGGCTTTACTGTTTCACACTGTTTTTGATGTTGCCAGAATACTCAATGTGCTTGTTCTAATCTGGAGCTCGTCGGTGGGAATCGGGTTCAAGTGGAATTTTCGAAACGCTGCTTAAAAGCCCAAACATTGTTTCCATGGAGACACAGGAGAGGGCGCGGCGCGCTGGACGACTTACTCTTGGCCTTCTCGCTCTTTCTGGAGGGCCGCCATCGGATGCAGGACCGGTGATCGTCCAGGTAGAAGAGCCGCACCAAACCCTTGGACCCGTTCTTCAGCTTGACCATCTGGGTCCCCGACTGCATGACGCTCATGCATCGCTCCACTGCAACACACACACACAAACGGGGACACGTGTGAGCCGCGTGCTACAGGGATAAACTGCTCCACTGCGGGATCTTGAACGAGACAAGGCTGTTCAAGGTGGCCGTGAGCGAGATGGCGCGTCAGCTCAACCGGCTCGCATTACTGTCCACAGCCCTGCTTCCACAGGAGTCAGCCTGCCTCAGGACCACCTTGTTTCCAATGGCGGCGGCGGCGTCAAAAATGGGCGATATACGAGGAAGGATCCTTATCAAGGATCCTTATCAAGGATCCTTCCTCGCCATCACAGGTGGCATCGGTGGAGTACAGAAGTAATATCGAACATAGAAACATAGCCTTGGATAAAATCCTGTGGGAGAGTTGGTATTCACAAATAAAATTTCAAAAACAGGTATTTTGTGCCCGGTCTGGGACAGGCACACAACCACTGAGTACCATTCTCCAGGGTGCTGCAGCAATGCCCCTCAGGATGCAAACCTGCAACCAATCTGGTTACAGTTAAATTTATCTATCTACTTCCGCACAGTGTTCATGATCTTACACCACACTGCAGTGATCTGATGCAACCTCTCAGATTCTTTGTGCAATAGACACATGCTAACATTCAGGCATCTGAAAATGCAAGCTTTTCCCATTGTCATGTCATTCTATCAGCCGCATTCTCAATCGTGCATTATGTATGCTCTTTAAACAAATACAAATAGTAACACATGACAAAATGAACACACTGCACATATGTCATCGATCACATACAGCAGCACCTCTCTGTGAATCCTGGTTAGGTGGAGTCTAGGTGGGTGGGGGAGGGGCTAGAGATACAGAGACTTATGTGACCCCACCTCTCCCAGCTCAAGCAAGGCAG